>CP139507.1:163231135-163948635 GCA_021014915.2 Artemisia tridentata subsp. tridentata | reverse complement strand
GCTATACAACCTAATCTAACGCAAGGGGGTTCAGCCTGAGAGACTGGCACGGTTTGGTTATGATTAAATAGTAAACTAAACTAATGAGCACGAATCAGCGATTAGCACACACGTACACAGATAGATACTTGAGACAATAAGAAGACCTGTCCTGATAATTAAGTAGCTTGTCACTTGTTTTATTGCTAGTTTTATATGAAGTGTATATAATTAACCCTTTCTCGTTGGCTCTAATCTTATCGGCGAGTAAACCCTTAATGATCACTTATGTCTATCCCACTATCCTAGAATATTGAGCATTTGTGATGCCACGTTTCGTATACGCTAGAATAGATAGGCGAGGAAGGGGCATGGCGACCCAAGCAATGCTCAGCTAGACACAGAGGTTATCAATGCACTAATAAAAGTCACCAAAGACATCAACATATAAACTTTAATTAATGGGAAAGCAATTTTAAGGGGTGGACATGATATTCGTAGTCACATGACATCAGCCCATCAATCCTGATGAATTAAAGTGTACTAATACAATAAAACAAAACTACTTAATGAATTAAATACATGCAGAACCTTTTTACAGCTCTTGTATCTTCGTTCAGGGTGTGTCTTGTGCTGCTAATACGTCTGAATTCGGCTTTTAGGGTTTCTTCTCTCTCTTCTAGTTAAGCTAAAGTGTCCCGAAAATTCGTCTGGCCTTGGGGTATTTATAGTTTATGTCTGAGGGTTAGATGCGGCGCATAGGATAAGTAGATGCGGCGCATTGACTTAACTTCGCGTAGGGTCCAAGATTAATATATTCAGGAATATTCGTACACCGCCTAAGATGCGGCGTAACTCCATTTTTCTATGCGGCGCATGTCCTTTGCTGTCTTGGATTGTAACTTGTGAAATCTTGATAGTGATACGCCGTATGTAAGAAGTATGTTGCGGCGTATCTGGAGCAGAATGATCTTGATCTTGTACATTTCAGTAGACTCTTAACATCTTACTTGTTTTGCTCCATAATTAGTCCAAAATCGCCAAGTTTCACATAATACTTGTTTTTACCTGAGAATTACAAAAGTAAACATTAACGTATCAATTCTCATATATAATATAATAAAACAAGTTAAATAAATAGGATAAATGATGGTAATAAAATGTACTTATTTGAGTTCATCAAATATCCCCCCACTTGAACTTTACTTGTCCCCAAGTAAACCTTAGAATAAATCTTATGAAAATGTATCCTAAAAGATATTAGGATTTATTTGTATATTTAAGCATGTATTCATTTTGTCATAATTGCACAACCAAACACTTAACGAATTAGAAATAAAATAAAATATTTCGATAAAAGCAAATCTAATCGTTTAACTGTCCAGTCGTGACGAATATTCTATCATAAGCTTGGCAAGTATACGCATCTCCCCCACTAAAGCCAAGGAATAACAAGTCTAAAGCGGTAAAAAGGGTTTGTTGGTTAAGGGTTAATCATTCTTCTTAATCTCTATCGATCTCAAATTCCAGAAAAGGCGACAAAATCACAAATACATGATCGAATCCACGACCACGATACTTGCAATTGCTCAAATCCTTAACTCGAATAGGCTAAAGATAGGACCAAGTAATCTTTACAAAATCATAAATACATAGCCGAATCCACGACTACGATACTTAAGATTGCTCAAATCCCTAATCTCAATAAATCAAAGGTTTGGATAAAGAATGATGTAGGGTATGGATAATATTTGGGATACAAATTGGTGTAAAATGAAAAATAAACAAAACAGATAAATTAAAATCCTAAGTGTGGTAAATTACTTTCCCAACCATCCCATGAATAAGACTCATATCATTGAATAACTCACGCTTTAACACTTGAAACACACGCTTTAGGTAGACACGAATTATACTCAACAAGATCTCAATCAAAGAATAACCTTAGTTGGCGTTCCCATAACGGCCAACTCCCATTCAATCCATAAATATAATATACAACAACTAGTGGTAATATCGACCACTTAATACAAAACTTTACATAAGTTGGTTAAAACAAAATTCCAACTCTTCCTTTTTCTTTTTCTTTTCTATTTTTTCGATTTTTTTTTTTTTTTTTTTTTTTTTTTTTTTTTTTTTTTGACATCAACATATATGTGTGAAATTTCACAACTTTTCTATCACTATTTTTCCGGATAATTTTTTTCTTCATACTTTCAGAAATAACTGTAATAGCGAAACGTAGTAAACACACGAAAAATAAACTCAAAGTTATACAATATTTACTTTCATACCAATCGCATTGTGCAATTTCCCGACTCAACCAAAGATAATGAATTACGCACGCGAACACAGGTAATGTAAGGAAACACACTTTGCCTAAAGCAATTAACCATGGATTTTAATCTACAGGGTAGGCTAAGGTGTAAGGGTGTAACGAAACATTATAACAAAGGTGTAAGAAACGAAAGGAATGGCTCTGAGTGTTTTTCTAGGGGTATCTTACTCTAAAAGTGAGAGTAACAAAGGGTTTATACGGGGGTTAACTAACCAGTGTAGTTAGTTAATATCACATAACATATAAAGGCTATTTGGGTGTAATCCTAGAAATTTACCAATTTAGACAAGTCATTCCAATTATATAGATAATACTTATTATGGTGGTCTCGAATAGTATACAAGCCAAGTTCTAAAGTTTACAAGTCACCGGCACACTCATAGTTTGTGAATTTTGATAAGTTCACAATTTTTGGAAATAATGTTATGTGTGCAGCTATGTAATTTAGACTTTAAACAAAAACATGCTAAAAAATTTTAATTTTGATATATTAAGCGCATTTTAAGCATATTTTGAAAAAGTTTAGGACAAGTAAGTGTTCTAATTCTCCAATCCCCCCACTTAAGTTAAACAACGTCCTCGTTGTTTGTGTTAAAGGTTAAAAACTGGAAAATAAAAGAATTAGAACAGAAAAACTCCCCTGAGATTTGCTCGGTATGATCCTCCATTATTCGTATAAGAGCAAAAATCAACTTTCTTGTGGATGAGAACGTTTAAGCTTCAAAAATGATGTATCCACAAGAATGCAGGAATCTATAATACCATTAAGACTTTAACACACCTGAGTTAAGAAGGTTCAAACTTGCATAATACATTAGTAGTTAGTAAAAATAAAACTTAAAAAATTAAAATGAAAATCATCAGGTCAGTCAATACGCCGTATCTTATGGAAGAAGATACGCCGTATCGAGCCTGGAATTAGTACGAAATAAAATAAAGTAAAATAAAATATTAGAAAAATAAAAGATAGGATGCGTCGCATCTGTGTAACTGGATGCGGCACATACAGTTAATAACCAGAATGGTACAGTCTGGTATAAAATTCATGTTCTCCTCGGTATATCTCTCGGGTTCTCTCGGTTACTCATGCTGAACTGAATGCCAGTCTTAATAAAGCATCAATGGAAACATAAACTGAAACATTAAATATAAACATGGTAGTAATCATTAGTACAGTTCCAAAAGAATATAAGTAATGTATGAGGAAACATGTCCGTAATCAAAAGATGAAAATGCAAAGAGTGGTCAAGTTGTAGGCTGGTCGGGAGTCACGTCATCTATATGGGCTCTTGAGGTACTAGCTCCGTCAGTCCTGCGTCGAACCCTGCGCTCGTATGTGGCCATCCCTATGACATAAGCACCATCTGGGAGGTGGTGGCTGATCCCATGAAGAGCCATCACCCTACTGAAACCGTCGACTAACCAGCTCGCATCTCTCCTCACTCCAGCAAGCTCAACTCTCTGTGCCTCGAGAGCCTCTCTCAATGACCTAACCTCTAGCTCCACTCTCTCGACTCTCTGTCCTACAGTGCGGGGAGCTGGTGGTGCTGGTGCCTGTACTTCCTCCTGAGTTGGAGCAGCAGCTGGGGCTGCCTGAGCATCCCCCTGCTCCGGCTCAGCAGGCCTAGGTGGTCCTAACGGTGCCCAGAAGTATCCACCCATCATCTCCTCGCATATCCCAAGCCTAGTCGCAAGATAGTCTGCATCCATACCAGGTAATCTAGCTACATCAATCGGAGATCGGCAGGAATCTCATCACCCAATACCCCAAAGTGCCTAGCAAGTCGAGAGACAAAGTGACCCCCAGTCATCTGGCTCCTACTGTCTCTCCCTGGAGCTACTCTGTGTAAATAATGTGCTAAGAAGTGAGCGATGTTCACCACAGCTCCCTCGTCCATGCTCCGCAAAAGAAAAAGGTCCAAAGTAGTCACCTTCTCAGGTGACTGTCCCCTCTCGGCAATAGTCAGGGCTATCAGACGGTGACAAAGCCTCCTCATGGGCTCTCTAATCAGTGTGTATGAAGGAGTGGTGGTGGTCGAATCACCCCCAGATGAAATCTCAACCCAATAATCTCCTAACTCCCCACGATCCGGAACGACCCTTAAACTGTCAGCCCAATAATCAGCAAAACCTGGAGATGCCATTTCCTCTGCAGTGTGCAACCCGAGAGCTAGTATGAACTGCCCCATAGACATCCTTCGCTCTAAACCACCCAGTCTGAATACCAAAGTATCGAACGTGTCAAGACCAAGATCTGTCTCCCTGTAGTGCACTGTACTGAAAAACTCCAACATCAAAACCTTCACCAACGGCTCCTCAATCCTAAACAACCTTTCCCAAGCGTAAGACCTGAATAAAACCTGCCCTTCCCCATCACTGTGTACCATCTCCAACCTAGTCCGTAACCTACCAGCAGCGTTACCCCCATCAATATGCCCGATGCTGTCAAAATCCAAAACTGGAACACTGAACACCTTCCTCTGATAAAACTTCCTAAGTCTAGCCTGTAATCATCAACGGCACCCTGTGTCAGTCCCATTGTTTCAAAACGGAGCCATGGGTGTCTACGTCCAACGGCTGGTAATTCCATCGGAAATAAATTTAGAGGTTAGAAAACAGTTCTGCAATAAGGTTGATACGGCGCAACTGATAAATCAGCGCGGCGTATCTAAGGCTATATCAAAGAGATGCGTAGCATGCATTGGAATACGGCGTATGGGGGATGCGTCGTATCTAGGTTAAGTAATACGGCGTAACAATGAAGTATTTAAATTGGAAATAGGTCATTACGCCGCATCAATTAACCAAGATGCGCCGCATCTAGCAATATATCAGTATAAAAGAAAGGGGTCAGGCACGTTTTCCAAGAATCCGGACCCGTGACGTAAACTCCCACTTAACATCACAGTTCCATTTATCCCAATATCAATATCTAAAACTTCCTGTTACATCCTTTTCCCTCCAAAGTTCAAAAATAATCCCCCGAACCCTAATTTTCATTCGAATCAAAGTGGCGTTTAATTCAATAGTCTATCAAAAATTATCATAGGGGAATTCATCTAGTCCAAGTTCTAATCAAATCCCTTAAATCTTTCAAGCCCTAATCGAATTATTGCATAAACCCTAATTTTTAAATTGAACAAAATTAAATAGAATAGTTACCTTATATTACGATTAGGATTCGGTCTAAAGTTCGGATTAGAAGGTTTTGATTCTAGAAAAGATTCGGATTAAAGGGTTTAATTTGGTGTGCGTATTACTGTGTGTAAATTTGGGTAAGAAATTGAAATCCGGCGCATCTCTTTCATATTTATAGGGTAAATACGATGCGCCGTATCGCATAATTGTATGCGCCGTATCTTATCTAAATTCGTTGACTGGTCAATAAGTTGTAATTAGTCAGAGATACGGCGCTTAGAAAACTAAGATCCGCCGTATTACTGTGCTAGTGAACGAAATTTAAATAAGGAACGTACCTTGGCCTCCGCAACACATTTCCTTACACATCAAATTGGGGTAAAACGGTATACCATATGATATTTATAAATTCAAGATAAGAGCAATAAGCATAACCGTTTCATTAATGATTATAATCTTTATTGTTTAGTGGATAATGATTTACTCCAAGGTTAGGAGCAAATATCGTTTTAAGCTTACAAAATTGAGATTATATTCGGGAGAGGTTTCGTAGAGAATTCTCTATAAGGCTAGGTAAATTATTGTAGAGGATACCTGGAATTCTATTTCAAGAATTTTAAGATACTCAATGTTACCAGTACTGAATTCTCCTCCACTCTTGTCGTCTTATTACAGCCTTTCAGTCATCAAAGGTTTGATTACTCCAGCTAGCGTCTCTTGGTTAGGTTCAGAATGTAATCTTCCATAGTGATGCTTAAGCCATCATTTATCCTGAAAATAAACCAACTTGTGCACGAGAGTAGTGGAACGATCAAAGTGAATATCAAAAATCAACTATATTTTACCAAATTAAATTCGTCGTATTAACAAAAGCTAATGCGCCGTATTTTCGTTACGTTTCAAAATACAAGATTTTTGATTCAGAAGATGCGCCGTATCGATACAGATCGATGCGTCGTATCTGTTTAATAATTCAAAAACTGTTTTTAATTTAAATCGACAATACGCCGTATCTGTTAAAACAGATGCGTCGTATGGCGTTATCGTTTAGAAAAATTTCTTATTAAAAACAGAATACGCCGTATCTTGGGGAAAGATGCGTCGTACTCGAATTTATTAAACGCGTTGTATTTTATAAAAATTAAACGCAATACACCGTATCTGTGAAAACAGATGCGCCGTATCGTTTGTATTAGCACTGTACAACGATAACAGAATGCAGAAAAATACAGAAAATAAAAAAAAATAAAAATAAGAACAAACAAAAAGAAACAAAAATTAAAGAAAACAAACAAAAATAGAAAATATGCAAATAATACAATGAATGCAATTTATCTAATATATAACATGGTTAGCGGTTAGAATCAAAAAATTAAAATCTAATTAAAATACTAATCAAATTAACTGATAATAACAATTCACTCCCCGGCAGCGGCGCCAAAAACTTGATGCGTGTGTGTATTGCTCTAATTCTTTTATGTCCCCGGCAGCGGCGCCAAAAACTTGATGCGTGCGATGTGTCGTTGCGGTTTAGCAGTATTAATGCCTACTCAAGTTTTAAATTTATATTTAGTCGACTTATCAATAATACACACACTTAACGAGCAGTGTACCCGGTCAGTATGAATATAATGATAAGTAGAGTGTCGATTACTAAGAGTGGAACGTATTATCTAGTTATTCTAATCAGTATTTTAATATCTTAAGTTAGCTATACAACCTAATCTAACGCAAGGGGGTTCAGCCTGAGAGACTGGCACGGTTTGGTTATGATTAAATAGTAAACTAAACTAATGAGCACGAATCAGCGATTAGCACACACGTAACAGATAGATACTTGAGACAATAAGAAGACCTGTCCTGATAATTAAGTAGCTTGTCACTTGTTTTATTGCTAGTTTTATATGAAGTGTATATAATTAACCTTTCTCGTTGGCTCTAATTTATCGGCGAGTAAACCCTTAATGATCACTTATGTCTATCCCACTATCCTAGAATATTGAGCATTTGTGATGCCCACGTTTCGTATACGCTAGAATAGATAGGCGAGGAAGGGGCATGGCGACCCAAGCAATGCTCAGCTAGACACAGAGGTTATCAATGCACTAATAAAAGTCACCAAAGACATCAACATATAAACTTTAATTAATGGGAAAGCAATTTTAAGGGGTGGACATGATATTCCGTAGTCACATGACATCAGCCCATCAATCCTGATGAATTAAAGTGTACTAATACAATAAAACAAAACTACTTAATGAATTGAATACATGCAGGACCTTCTTACAGCTCTTGTATCTTCGTTCAGGGTGTGTCTTGTGCTGCTAATACGTCTGAATTCGGCTTTTAGGGTTTCTGTCTCTCTCTTCTAAGTTAAGCTAAAGTGTCCCGAAATTCGTCTGGCCTTGGGGTATTTATAGTTTCTGTCTGAGGGTTAGATGCGGCGCATTGACTTAACTTCGCGTGGGGTCCAAGATTAATATATTCAGGAATATTCGTACACCGCCCTAAGATGCGGCGTAACTCCATTTTTCTATGCAGCGCATGTCCTTTGCTGTCTTGGATTGTAACTTGTGAAATCTTGATAGTGATACGCCGTATGTAAGAAGTATGTTGCGGCGTATCTGGAGCAGAATGATCTTGATCTTGTACATTTCAGTAGACTCTTAACATCTTGCTTGTTTTGCTCCATAATTAGTCCAAAATCGCCAAGTTTCACATAATACTTGTTTTTACCTGAGAATTACAAAAGTAAACATTAACGTATCAATTCTCATATATAATATAATAAAACAAGTTAAATAAATAGGATAAATGATGGTAATAAAATGTACTTATTTGAGTTCATCACCATCCGAGTTTTACCCAAATAGAATAACAGACCAGCGATCTAAGGTTCCACCTTAGTGACCATCCGTTGTTTGAGGAATCGAGAGCTCGCACCAGCGATCTATTAAATTTGTGTATGAGATATTTGAAACGAAGCTAGATTTAACCCTTAAGCCTTATCATGTTTAATCTAATTTACCGCTTTAGACTTGTCACTCCTTAGCTTTAGTGTTCGAGATGTGTATCCTTGCCAAGCTTATGATATAATATTCGTCACAACCGAGCAATTGAGCGAATTACTTAAATGTTACCACATAGATTAGTTGAGTGATTTGAGTGATTTCATTTTCCTACTTCGTGAGGTGTTTAGTTGTGCAATTGTGATCAAACGAATAAAATGCTTAAACTATAAAAAATCCTAGACTATGTTTATGATACATTTTCATAAGTTTAATCTAAGGTTTACTTGAAGACAAGTAAATTTCAAGTGGGTGGATATTTCATGATATCAAATAACAACATTTTATTGGCATCATTTATCCTATGTTTATCGCTTTTTTTATATTATTTTATATGAGAATTGTTACTTAATCGCTTACTTTTGTAAATCTCAGTTATAAACAAGCATTTGGTGAAAGTTAGCCATTTTGGACATAAATTGGAGCAAAATGGATCAAGATGGAAAAGTCTATTAAACTGAAGGAAGATACGTCGTATCATTCTAGACAGATACGTTGTACATCAAGACTTAGATGATTATGAAGACCATTGCCTGACTTTGAAGCATACGCCGCATGGATTTATACCATGCGCCGAATATGAAACCTTGGTCAACATAAGAAGATCTGATGCATCCTACTCCAGATACGCCGCATGACAATTCAGAGATGCGGCGTATCAATCTCAAGACTTCATAAGAGAATCCAAGATATTGAAGAAACATGCGCCGCATGAAGATTGAAGGTACGCTGTATCATATGGCGGTGTACGAATATTACAGAATATAATAATCTTGGACCCCACACGAAGTTACCTAGATACGGCGTATCAACTTAATAGATACGCCGTATCGATTCTGTTTCTAGAATGTATAAATACCCCATTTGTCTGCCAAATTCGACACAACAAATTTACAACATATAACCTACAGAAGGGCGACGACCAGACCTCACAAGACACAACCAGAAAGAAGAATTCAGTGCAATAAGAAGGTCCTGCTAGTACTTTAATTTATAGGAAGATTCGTTTAATTTGTATTAGTACTCTTTTAATCGTTGAGTTAGTGTCTTTTTCACTATTTGATCGGACTTAATAGTTTCTAGCTTTTAAAAGTATATTTGATGTTTTATTGGTCGCTTATGCGTATGTTTTGATTACATATAAAAGTTTATCGTGCCTTGTCGGCCTTAGGCTCGCACAATTACTTCATTAACATCGGTTGCATAGTTAATGTAAGCCTGTAAAAGGGATAAATGATATATAAACTTAGTAATCATTAAGGTGGACTTTATGCGAAGATCTGATTAATCGTGACAGGATTAGTCCACCGAGAAGACTTAATACCCGAAATCTAAACGTTTAGACTGGATCTAGACACTGGAATGATATACGCATACACGTAAGCAACCACTGAGAGATAATAGATTTTAGTACTCATCTTATATACCTAAGCAATTAAACGGGTGACAAATCGTCCTTACTATCGGCCAGACCTCTTATCTGTGTACGTGTGTGTCTATCGCCTTATAAGTTTAATTTAATATTTTACTTAATCTACACATCGTTCCAGTCTCTCAGGCTGAAAACCCCCTTACGTTAGATTAGGTTTAATTATAACTAACTTTAGGATTAAAACGCTGATAGATACTTAGGTGTTAACGTTCCACTCTTAGTGATCGTCACTCTACTTACCAACTAGGCTACATTGATCGGGTACACTGCCCGTTAGTGTTTGTTATAGGTTAAGTCGGCTAAATATAAATGTAAAACTTGATAACATAATCTATACCTACAACGAAAGCACATCAGTTTTTCTGGTAGATTTTGTTATTTTACAGATTGTGGAAGATGACAAAATCCCTATTATTCTGGGGAGACCTATGCTTGCCACTGCCCATGCTAAAGTTGATGTTTATGGCAAGAAAATGACCTTAGAAGTAGGAGGGGAGGTAATAACTTTTAGAGCTAACAAAATTGTTTCAATTCCCCAAAATGTTTGTGTGATAAATCAGGAACATGGGTATAATGACTTTGGAGACGATTTGGAAGCATTTCTGATAAGTGACAATAAAGCTCCAAAAGATTCTATTGAGCATAATGATATTTCATCTAGAGAAGACTTTGACGTTATTGTAGAGTTCGAAGAAAATGATGAAAAATGGGGATTGGTCCAGATGAATTCGGCGATGATATGAATGTGATTCCATGGCAACCCGGTAATGGGAACACGATCATGCAACCAAACCAACCTCTATTCTTTGAGGAAAGCACAAGGATTCATCATCGCAACCCTTATAATCTATAGCTCACTTGTAAAATTAGGTTCATGGACTTTCATCCTTTTGTTAACACAAGCTCGCCAGTGAATATTATGTCCAAGGAATGTTATAATCAAGTTATGAAGAAAGAACTGGAGTATAAGGGAAATAACTTCCTTGAGGTAGCTACTAATACTCATGTATTTGTGGGATCTACACATTCTTAGTAGACTTTATGGTATTAGATGACGTAAGCGAGTTTGTGGAAGACAACTTACCTGGTGTGATTCTAGGAAACCCTTTCAAGGCAATATCCGGATTAGGGGGAAATGCTAGTGAAGGGATTGTGTGGCTAAAAAACGGTAATGATAAGACGATCTTCAAAATGTCGAGAACTGTGACCAATTTCAAACATTGGATAAAGAAGCAATTAGGCTTAGCCAGACCACTCCTAGAAATTATTGATGAAGATAGAGCCAACGGTTAAAAATATCCCTACAAAAAAAAAAAAAAAAAGAATTCTACAAGGGGTGTTTAGAACTTGGAGAAGAATACAAGAGGGATGACAAGGTTATTGATTAGATACAACGTGGAGATAGTCACTTCCATGAGATGACTAATAACTACTTCTAGCCGTGGCCTTGAGTCTAAATTAAAGGCTCGTTAACAAACAAAAGTGCTCTTTCGGGAGACAACCCGAATTATCCTTTTCTTTTTCATTTTCATTAGTATAGTTTGGTTTGGTGTGTTTGTTTTTACTTTTTACAGGTATTGGAGCATGAAGGATGGCGTAAAACTAACTTTGGATTAATCCTGGAATCGGTCCTTAGTATGTCTTATGGCGTAACCTAGTGATATGGTTACGCCGTAACCATCCTCAGACATCGGATGATTGTCAGGTTTTATTACCTACAGCGTAACTCCACCCATGAGTTTACGCCATAATCTCCTTTATAACTGAACTTTAATTTCAAACAACTTACATACCATTACCTTGTATTAGTAGTTAAATGAACGTTGTGGGTGTGTTCCCTGTAAACCCTCACGAGACTTCACTTGTCCACTCGGTACACCGAGTGGTTTAAAAGGCTTGTTGCATACGCTAAATGCAACCGTGATTCCTACGAAAGCGAGTTTTTATTATTATTATTATTATTATTATTATTATTATTATTATTATTATTATTATTATTATTATTATTATTATTATTATTTTTTTTTTTATTGTTTTTATTTTTATTTTTGTTTTTGTTTTTAGATTTATGCTTGTTGGTAGTGTCGTGATTTCAGGGATTTGAAGTTTGCTCATAGAGGCGAAGCAAAGGCATGTCTTTTCAATGTGATCCTTCTACCATGTTTGGAGCAAATTTCAGGGGAGTTCTCGTTCCAATTCTACTTTTCTCCTTTTATTATCTCAAATTTCAGGGGACGGGAGTAGAATTATTACTTGAACTTATTTGCCCTCGTTTTTCTAGTTTATTTTGAAAAATTATGCCATTTTTAAAATTTTGATATGTTTTTCTTAACCTAACTAGAATGGACCTTAGCCGAGCGCACTATAACCTTTGATTTTCTTGGTGATATCTAGCCTTTCCATTTCCCCATGTTACTCAAATCCACCAAATATTGAGTGTGCCGGTAGTATGTAAACTTTAGAACTTGGCATTTACATCATTTCAAGACCATAGACGAGTAGTGTGTCGAGTTAGCTTGATACATTTGGAAAGGATAATTTGAGAATGAAATGTTTTAGGATTTACACCCAAATAGCCTATACGTGTAAAATTGTGTGTGCATCGATTAGTCACATCGACTTTTCGACCCCCGTGTAAAACCCCTTTTATTGCACTCACCTTTAGTGCAAGATACCCCTAGATACACCCTTCCGAGCCTTTATTTTCGTTTCATAACCCATAAAATATTGTTTCATTACACCTATTCGCCTTAGCCTACCGTGTAGTCTTGGTTTAGGAATGGGAAGTCGTCGTTTGCTTAAGTTTGAGGTTTGAGTAGAGAAATTCGGGAATCATGCCTACTTCGAAGACACAAATTTGAAGATCATTGAAGACCCCCCATATTCCTCATATATGATTCATCTCAAGTGGGGGGATGATTTATTTGTATGTATTAGTTATAAAAAAAAAAGAAAAAAAAGAATGTAGTTATTTATTGTTTTAGTATGGATAGTGCATCATTATAGAGCACAAATATGTTATTGAGCTTATTGGTCTAATATCGAGGAAACTACCTCGATCATATTCGATTGAAGATATGAGTTGGTGGCTAATCTACACCAACTTGCTTGATGAAGACCAAGTTAGTGTGCACATCATGACGTCCGTTAATGGCACACTAACTTGTTGTATGATGATCCGGTTTTCGCGTCTTGAAGCTTGGACTTTGGATGGACGGCGGGCGGTGACGACTTGGTTATAGTTAAGACTATTTGCTTGTTTTTATTTTTCACCATATTATCCTACCCTTTAGTCGTAAATCATACCTAGGTGAGAGAGTTGAGCAATTATTAGTGTATTGGACATGGATTTGGTCGTGTATCAATGGTCTTTGTCGCCTTTGATGATATCAAATAGTCCTGATATTTTAGTGTCAATTTCCCCCTAATATACTTATCATTTGTATCATTTTACTTGGATATATGCTTTTATTTCTTTATATTTCATTTCCAGAAATAAGCATAGGAACGAAAAGACGCGGAATTGGAAGAATATTAATAAAGATTTACACAAGTATGCTGGCCAAGAAGAAGTTACGGTGTAACTACTACACTCACTTACACCGTAACTAGTATTTACACTACGAAGACCAAAGTCAACGTAACTCAAGGTTACAGCGTAACTTTACACTTATAGTTATGCCGTAGTAATCCAATGACTTAGAAGAATTTTGTGGTCAAGAAGATTACGCCGTAACCAACTTACAAGGTTACGGCGTAAAAGTCATCCAGTGCAGATTACGCTGTAACCCATTTACAGGTTACGACATAAACATTTATTTCGAAGACTACGACCGTAACCCATTTATAAGGTTACGTCGTAAAAATTTTATTTTGGATAAGATCGTCAGAGATACGATGGTTACGGCATAACCAATTCCTTAGGTTACGCCATAACCGAGTCGAGCCCTATAAATACAAACCCTAAATTTGGTTTTTATATAACTTTTACACCACAACTCATCAGAGAACGAAGAAGGGTTTTCAAGGGGCAAGTTCTAACAGCATATCAAGCATCTTTCAAGGGAGAATTCACGCCATTACTCAATAAGTTTTAGTATTTTCATATAAAAAAATTTCATTTAATTCCATGTTGTTGGGTTTTAGAGTTGCTGCTGCTTGTTAGATTAAGACTGCTGATGGAAATTGCTCTAAGTCATTGTTGCTGCTAGTATTAATGGCTACAGCTGCTTGTGTATTTTACTACTGCTAGTGTTGC
Organism: Artemisia tridentata subsp. tridentata; assembly: GCA_021014915.2. Lineage (NCBI taxonomy): Eukaryota > Viridiplantae > Streptophyta > Magnoliopsida > Asterales > Asteraceae > Artemisia > Artemisia tridentata. The sequence continues at coordinate 163,934,422 of CP139507.1, read as the reverse complement.
TGAAGGTGTTCAAGAAAATACACAAGTGGTTACTACTGCTAGACAACATGTTACTACTGCTGGTTCAACATTATAACTGCTTACAGAGTTTCAACTGCTAATGAACTTGAAGAAAAACACTCTAAGTGTTTAGTACTGCTAGAAGAAAAGTTAGTACTGCTGGTACAAACTTACAACTACTGAAGAGTTTATGCTGCTAGATTTAGAGTTAAGACTGCTGGAGTGTATAGTTAGTACTGCTTATGAGATAAACACGTATAGTCGGTTAGATAAATATAGAAAAGATTCTTTTAAGATTTATATTGTATAGCAAGCAATTGTAAGCTGACTAGGACTCCTTAGTCTATAAAAGGAGGACATAGGGCATAGAGATAGATACGTGATTCTTTAGAAAACTTCAAAGTTGTAAACCCTAATACTTTAGAGTATTCGTATTATTAATAATATTGAAGTGATTTGTTTGATTTTGTTTGTTTAATTCTTCTTAAGATTAAAGTTTAGATTCCGCATAAACTTTAATATAATCAAAGACAGTTTCTACATAAGTTGTATTGGATTTATTCAATATTGCTTAACCTTTACAAGCTAAGGGAAATCGATCAAGTAGCCAACTGGGATCAACAAGTGGTATCAGAGCTTGTGATCTAGAAGCTGTGATTCAAGAAGAACCTGTTTAAACTCATCTCACTGAAGAAGGAAGACATGGACTCAGAATCTACTCACATGATTATTGCATCAAAGGTGCCCATGCTCAAGTCTGGAGAGTATGAGCTATGGAGAATTAGAATAGAGCAATATATTTAGATGGTTGATTACTCTATGTGGGAGGTTATAGAGAATGGCAATCAACTACCTAAGACTGAAACCTCTGCTGAGGGTGTTATCATTACTTTGCCTATCAAGACTGCTGAAGACAAGGCACTAAGAAGGCTGAAAGTGAAGGCTAGAAGCACTCTTATGATGGGGATTCCTAATGACTATAAGTTGACCTTCAATCACATAAAGGATGCTAAATTGTGGCTACAAGCAATTGAGAAAAGGTTTGGAGGGAACGCTGCTACCAAGAAAACCAGGAAGAACCTCTTGAAGCAACAATATGAGAATTTTGCTGCTCCAAGTTCTGAAAATCTTGATCAAACTTTTGATAGACTTCAGAAACTTATCAGTCAATTAGCACTTGTGGAAGTCTCAATTCCTCAAGAAGATGTCAATCAAAAGTTTCTGAGAAGCTTATCACCAGAGTGGAATACACACATGGTGGTATGGAGAAACAAGGATGATCTTGATACCATGAGTTTAGATGATCTGTACAAACAATCTTAAAGTCTATGAACCTGAAGTCAAAGGATCATCAAGCTCATCAACAAGCACACAAAACTTAGCTTTTGTGTCCTCCTCCAATAACAGTTCTAGCAGTACTAATGAAGCAGTTAATACTGCTCATGAAGTTAGTACTGCAAGCACACAAGTTAATGTTGTTGGGTCTTCAACCATTGATAACTTGAGTGATGTTGTTATCTATGCTTTCTTGGATGGTCAATCTACTAGTCCTCAGATTATGCATGAAGATTTGGAACAGATCCATCCTGATGATCTTGAAGAGATGGACTTGAAGTGGCAGATGGCAATGTTGACCATGAGGGAAAGAAGATTTTTGAAGAAGACTGGAAGGAACCTCAAGGTCAATGGGCAGGATAACTTAGGTTTTGATAAATCCAAGATTGAATGCTACAACTATCATAGGAAGGGTCACTTTGCAAGAGAATGCAGGGCTCCAAGAAGCCAAGATTACAATACTGGAGAGAGCTCTAGGAAAGCTGGAGAAACAACAACTTCTACAGCTTCGGTGTCTCAATGTGATGGTCTTGGTGGATATGACTAGAGTGACCAAGCAGCTGAAGGACCAAACTTTGCACTTATGGCCTACTCTTCTTCATCAAGTTCTGATTCTGAGGTATCTAATGATTTTGGATGTTCATTTAAATCTTGTTTAGATACTATTGAGGAACTTAAGGTTAGGAATGAAAAGTTGTTAGAAGAGGTAAAAATGTTAAAGCTAGATAATTTAGGCTATAAAGTAGGTCTAAAATCTGTTGAGGAAAGGCTTGAATTTTTCAAACAAAATGAGTCAGAGTATGTGGAGAAAGTGAATGTTCTTGACGGTAAGCTTTTTGTTAAAGAACATGAAGTTAAAGGACTTACTAAAAGGTTAGAAAAGGCTGAAAAAGAAAAAGATGCAGCTTATCAGGAATTAGAAAAACTTCAAGTTAAGGTAAATAAGCTTGAGTTTGCATCTAAAAGTGTTAATAAGACAATTGAGTGTCAATTAATGAGGAAAGGTAGTGATATAGGTTATAATGAAGTTCCTCCCTCAATAACAGGAAAGTATGTACCCCCTATTCCTGAATTGTCTTGTCTAGGTGAGTCTAATGCTAAGCCTTTAGGAGAAAGTAGTGAGTCTAATGAGAAGAAACCTAAGGCAGAAAAGAAATATTCTGATGCACCTATCATTGAAGATTGGGTGTCTGATGATGATGAGGATCAGGTTAAGGCTAAACCTAAGGTTGAAAGTGTAACAGTCAAACCTAGTATTGAACAGATTAAATATGTCAAACCTAGTTTTGGTAATAAGGTGTCTAGGAAAATTGTTAAATACACTTAGCAACCTAGGGAGAACACTAACAGGCCTAGAGGTAACCAGAGGAGTTGGAATGGTATGATATCTCAAAGGTTAGGAAGTGACTTTGAGATGATCAATAAGGCTTATTATCATTATGGTAGTTTTGAACACTTACAAGATAATTGTTTTTACTATCAAAAACTTGTGTGGAACTACGCAAGGAGAGTGAATCATAAAAGTTTTTCTAAAAGTGCTCACCCACATGCTAAAAGAAACATGGTTCCAACAGAAGTACAAACAAAATTTGGTTTAGTATCAGTTACAACTGTTAAGCAAAATGATTCTAAACCAGCAGTAGTAACTAATACTACTAGATCAGTTAGTACTGCTAACATCAAAAGAACAGTGAATGGTGCTAAACAATTGTCTAAGTTTTCAAACAAAGCACATTCCACTGTAAAGAAGCCCATTCAAAAGACAACAATAATTAATGCTGCTAAGGCAAAAGCAGTAGTTTCTACTACTAAGCCAAAAGCAATAACTGATACTGTTTTGGGAAATCACTTTTATGTTGTTAAGGCCTCAGCTTGTTGGGTCTGGAAACCAAAAGTTAAAGTTTTAGATCATGTTTCCAGAAACAACAGTGCATCTATAGTTTTAAAAAGGTTTGATTATGTAGATGCACAAGGCAGATCCAAGTCAGTATTGGCTTGGGTCCCCAATATGAACTGATTTTCTTACTTTATGTGCAGGGCAATCCACAGGTAGAATTAGAAGATAAAGGAGTATTTGACAGTGGATGCTCAAGGCACATGACTGGAAACATGTCCTATCTTGAAGATTTTGAAGCTATTGATGGAGGATATGTTGCTTTTGGGAGTAATCCCAAAGGAGGGAAAATCACTGGTAAAGGTACTATAAAAACTGGTAAATTAGATTTTGATAATGTGTACTTTGTCAAAGAGCTTAAGTTTAATCTCTTTAGTGTCTCACAAATGGGTGACAAAAAAACAGTGTTCTTTTTACTGAAACTGAATGTTTTGTCTTATCTTCTGACTTTAAGTTGACTGATGAAAGTCATGTTCTACTTAAAGTTCCTAGAACAGACAACATATACAGTGTTGATTTAAAGAATATGGTTCCCAAAGGAGGTTTGACTTGTTTCTTTGCAAAGCCTACATCAGATGAATCTAAGCTTTGGCATAGAAGGCTTGGGCATTTAAATTTCAAAACAATGAATAAATTGGTTAAGGAAAACCTTGTAAGAGGTCTACCTTCAAAAGTTTTTGAAAATACTGAAATCTGTATTGCTTGTCAGAAGGGAAAAAAACATAGAGCTTCTTTTAAGACCAAATTAGTGAATTCTATAAGTCAGCCATTACATATGTTGCACATGGATTTATTTGGACCAACATTTGTAAAGAGTTTAATGAAAAAGATGTATTGCCTAGTTTTTGAAAATACTGAAATCTGTGTTGCTTGTCAGAAGGGAAAACAACATAGAGTTTCTTGTAAGACCAAAGTAGTGAACTCTATAAGTCAGCCGTTACATACGTTACACATGGATTTATTTGGACCAACATTTGTAAAGAGTTTAATGAAAAAGATGTATTGCCTAGTTGTCACAGATGACTATAGTAGGTTTACTTGGGTGTTCTTTTTAGCAACTAAGGATGAAACTAGTAGCATTCTTAAGGCTTTCATAACCAAGGTAGAAAACCTAGTTAACCATAAGGTTAAAGTGATAGGATGTGACAATGGAACTGAGTTCAAGAATAGGGAGATGAACCAGTTTTGTGAAATGAAAGGTATTGAGAGACAATATAGTGTAGCTAGAACTCCTCAATAAAATAGAATTCCTAAGAGGAGGAATAGAACACTTATTGAGGCTGCTAGAACAATGTTAGCTGATTCTAAATTACCTACTACTTTTTGGGCTGAAGCAGTTAATACTGCTTGTTATGTGCAGAATAGGAGTAAAGTAGTTAAGCCTCTTAACAAGAACCCTTATGAAATTTTACATGGTAGAAAACCATTGCTAGATTTCTTAAGACCATTTAGGTGTCCTGTTACTATCTTGAATACCATAGATCACTTAGGCAAGTTTGATGGCAAGGCTGATGAGGGATTCTTTGTTGGATACTCAATGAATGGCAAAGCTTTTAGAGTATTCAATACTAGGACCAGGAAAGTGGAAGAGAACTTGCATGTTAGGTTTAGTGAGAGTACACCTAATGTTTTAGGGAGTAGACCTAACTGGCTTTTTGATATTGATTCACTAACCAAGACTATGAATTATGAGCCAGTTGTTGCAGGTACAGAGTCTAACAATTTTGCAAGTACAAAAGTAATCATGCAGGTCAAGCTGGAAAGGAGACAAGTCCTGACAAAGATTATATTTTGCTGCCTATTTGGACTGCTGATCCACCCTTCTCAACACAAGAGTCAAAGAGTTCACAAGAAGATGATTTTGCAAAAGATGATAAAGAATATGGTGCCAAATCTTCTAATGATGATAAAGAGGTTAATGAAGAAAATCAGACTGATGAACAAGAAAAGGATGATGTATCAGATGATATTAACACTAGCAGTACTACATCTGTTAATACTGCTAAGCCAAGTGTTAATACTGCCAATGAAGAAATTAACACAAGCAGTACTAACACAGTTAATACTGCTAAGTCAAGTGTTAATGTTGCTGACAAGGAAGGCATATCTTTTGATGATGATGACTATCCAGATGATCCATACATGCCTGAATTGGAAGAAATCTATCCTGATACTGATGATGATGTACTTGGTGCAGAGGCTGACCTAACCAATATGGATAATGAGGTACCTATCAGTCCTATTCCAACTACAAGAGTTCACAAGAATCCTCCTAAGAAACAAATCATTGGAGAGCCAAAATCTTTTGTTCAAACAAGAAAGATGATAAAAGATTTGATGGAACAAGGTTTCTTTGTTAGATCCCTTCATCAAAGAAATAGTCACAAAGACCTTCAAAACTGTTTATTTGCATGTTTCCTATCACAAATAGAACCCAAGAATGCTCACAAAGCATTACAAGATCCAAGCTGGGTGGAAGCTATGCAAGAAGAGCTTCTACAATTCAAGCTTCAAGAAGTTTGGACACTGGTAGATTTGCCTAATGGGAAGAGGGCAATTGGTACTAAGTGGATTTTTAGATGCAAAAAGGATGAAAGAGGCATTTTGATTAGAAACAAGGCAAGGTTAGTAGCTTAAGGATACACTCAAGAAGAAGGTATTGATTATGATGAAGTATTTGCTCCAGTTGCAAGAATTGAAGCTATAAGATTGTTCTTGGCTTATGTTTCATACAAGGACTTTGTAGTGTATCAAATGGATGTGAAAAGTGCTTTTCTGTATGGGACTACTGAAGAAGAAGTTTATGTCTCACAACCACCTGGTTTTGAAGATCCTAATTTTCCTAACAAGGTTGACAAGGCGGAGAAGGCACTATATGGTCTACATCAAGCTCCCAGAGCTTGGTATCACACATTGTCAACATACTATTTGAACAATTGTTTTAGTAGAGGGAAGATTGATAAAACTTTGTTTATTAAAAGGCACAAAGATGATATCTTGTTAGTTCAAGTTTATGTTGACGATATCATCTTTGGATCAACAAACAAGGCTTTATGTGTTGAATTTGAAAAGCTTATGCATGAAAGATTTCAGATGAGTTCAATGGGTGAACTTACATTCTTCTTAGGGTTACAAGTTAAGCAAAAGGAGGATGGCATATTTATCAGTCAAGATAAGTATGTGGCTGAAATTTTGAAGAAGTTTAGATTTATTGATGTGAAGCCTGCAAAGACAACTATGGAAACATCCAAGCCCTTGCTCAAAGATGAATATGGTGAAGAAGTTGATGTTCTTTTGTACAGATCAATGATTGGCTCATTGATGTATCTTACTACTTCAAGACCTGACATCATGTTTGCACTATGTGCCTGTACAAGATATCAAGTCACACAAAAAGTTTCACATCTTAATGCTATGTAGAGAATTTTTAGATACTTGAAAGGTCAACCTAAATTAGGCCTTTGGTATCCAAAAGATTCACCTTTTGACTTGGTAGCCTACACTGATAGTGACTATGCTGGAGCTAGATTGGATAGAAAATCAACAACAGGAGGTTGTCAGTTTTTGGGGTGCAGGTTGATTTCATGGCAGTGCAAGAAACAAACTGTGGTTGCAAATTCCACAACTGAAGCTGAGTATGTAGCTGCTTCAAGTTGCTGTGGACAAGTGCTCTGGATTCAGAATCAATTGCTGGATTATGGGTACAATTTTATGCATACTAAAATATATATTGGTAATAGCAGTACTATGTGCATTATTAAAAATCCTATTTATCATTCAAAAACAAAACATATTGAGATAAGACATCATTTTATAAGAGATTGTTATGAAAAGAAGTTAATTCAAATTGTTAAAATTCATACTGATAATAATGTTGCAGATTTGCTCACAAAAGCTTTTGATGTGGGTAGATTTCAACTTTTGGTTGTCAGTATTGGCATGATTAATCTTTGAAAATTCTTATCTTTTTGTGTTTTTGTAAAGTTTTGAAAGGATTAGTACTGTTATTAGTTCAATAAATTGTTTCTGCTGCTAAGTATACTTAGTGTTGCTTGTATATTTAAAACTGCTTTGTTAATATTGCTAATTATACTTAGAACTGCTAGTTAATGCTACTAGTTTTTCTGAACAATTGCTGAGTATAATTAGATGGCGTAAAATGTTATTGCTTGTGTTTTTCTTGGTTTTGGACTAACATTTGCAGGTTAAGCAAGCAATATGATTGGTGTTGATGGTGTATGAGAAGCAATGTGGTACTTTGTTTGTTGTGGTGCATCTGATTAATGATAGAATAGATTTGGGAATCTCTTGACAAAGGTTTACACCTGAATTAAGAAGTTCTTTAAAGTCTTTTCTTGAAATCAATCTATCTTGAGCATGAATTGATGGCATAGTTAGTCAGATAGTAACTGATCTAACTCACTCTTTACCATTTTATACTATTCATTAGTATAATGTGTTAGTCTAAGGACATCTGGTATTGAGAACAACGAGCAAAAGTGAATCTAATGCATTTGTGTTAGAGGCAACACCTGACACGAGCTGGAAACCCTGTCAAGAAAGCTCTTTTAATGAGTTTATCTTATCACAGGCAGTATTTATACTGATATTAATGGTTCTCACACAGCCAGAGGTTAAATGCAACTTAAAAAGATTAAGTATCTTTCTTTACACTTAATCCCTTCAAAATAATTGAGAGCAGTATTGTTTTTTTTAAAGATATTGGGAAAGTACTGCTGAGCAAATTTTTATTTGGTTAAAAGTTAGTGTTGCTAAGTATAAACTTAGTGCTGCTAGGTTTCTACTGCTAGGGTTGAGAGTGCAGGGTATGTTTGTGTAAATTTTTATCAAAAGGATATAAATCCCCAATTGTGTCACATAATCAGTTTTACGTGCACACAACTCACTCTTATCCAAACCCTAATCAAGTTTTAATCGTCAAATCGAAAAACCCCTAAATCAAATCATAATGTCAAACCTAACTTTTACCAAACCACACAATAATGTTGCCTTTTTAGAAAAATCCAATGCGTCTGTAGATTTTATTGAGATCATTGATTTCTTTAATGCAAGCTATATTAAGTTTACATTAATAGTAAAACCTACTATATACACTTCCAACATTATCCAGTTTTGGTCGTCTGCTATGGTCAAAACTAATAATGGCGAAGTACAAATCCATGCCCTTGTATATGGGCAGAAGATCCTCATTACAGAGGCGTTTATTAGAAGAGAACTTCTTCTAGGAGATGCTAATGGAGTTGAGAATCTTCTAAATGCTACAATTTTTGAAAAGCTTTCACTGATGGGATATGAGAGAAAATCTAATGCTTTAAAATTTTACAAATGTAACTTTTCTCATCAATGGAAATTCTTAATCCATACTGTCTTAGTGTGTCAACGTCCAAAGACCACTAGGTGGAATGAATTTAGTAGTAATTTAGCTTCTGCTCTAATTTGTTTGGCTGAAAATACTCAAAGATTTAATTTTTGATAGTATGGTTAAGAACTTGGATAGTTCTGCAAGTAAATATTTTCTTTATCCAAGGTTTTTGCAACTCTTTTTGGACAACCAATTTGTAAATAAGAAAAGTCATAAAAGAGCTTATCCCACTCCTTGTCTTACTAAAAAGGTTTTCACTAATATGAGGAGGGATGGAAAAGATTTTTCAGGGAAAGTGATACCTTTGTTTCCAACAATGGTGGCACTAGCCCAACCCCAAATGGGTGAAGGTGCTGCAATCCCAACTGCTACCCATCACACACCAACACTTCTGGCTACATCATCTCAACAACAACCCAAAAAGACCTATAAACGTAGGACTCACACAAAGAACACTGAGCTATCTCAGGCTAGTGGTTCTATACCCAATGTTGTAGATGAGGCTATCACTGGTGGAAAGAGTGACATGTTGGTAAGGGCTGCCACTACGGTGACTAGCTTAGAAGCAGCACAGGACAGTGGTAACATCAATAAGACCCAAGCCAACACAACTTCTAATGAGTTAGGTCCTCATGGAACTGATTCAGGTGAAGGACCCAGTCACCTGGATACTATGGGGGGTTCAGATGCTCATCCTAGGGTTGAGACTGAACTTAACTTTTCCAATGATCCACCTCTCGGGCTAGGTAACACAAGCCTAAGTGGTGAGGATAGCATGGAACTTTTGAATGAATTGATGGATACATGTACCAGGTTGTCTCAATAGGTTCTTGATCTGCAAACTCTAATTGCTTCTCAAGATGGAGTAATCAAAGCTTAAGGTGGGGAAATTAAGACTTTGAAGGGTTTGAAGAGAAGGGTTAGATATTTAGAAGGAATCAAGAGATCAAGAACTCCCAAACTTAAGGTTAAATCTTCTGAAGCTTCAAAGGATGCTCCCAAACAGGGGGGGGGGGGGAATGAAGGCAAAGCTTCAGGGGAGGTTAAGGAGGTTGAGAGTGTTGGTGATGAAGAGAGAGATGAAGATGCTAAGAATGTAGAGTTAATTGCTGCATGGGATGAAGAGAGGGCTCAAGTTGATGCTGATTGGGAGCTTGCTCAGAAACTTCAACAAGAAGAGCAAGATCAGTATTCAATTGATGAAAGAGCCAGGATGCTGAAAGAACTTATTGATGAAAGAAAGAAGTTCTATGCAACACAGAGATTAGCAGCTAAGAAGAATAAGCCACCCAGTAAAGTACAAGGAAGAGCTTTCATGTATGCATATTTGAAAAACATGGACAATTGGAAACTAAAGAATTTTGAAAAATTGGATGATAGCAGAATTGAAGAGTTATACACAATTGCCAAAAGAAAGATTGAAAGCTTTGTGAACACTGAAGTGGTGAAGAGCATTGAGGAAAAGAAAGAAGAGAGATCAAGTTCTAAAAGAGCAGGTGATAAATTGGAAAAGAAAAGCAGTAAAAAGAAGAAGTCTGAACAAAAAGCAGAGCAAGAGCAGACTGAGCAAGCTGATGAAGATGTACAACAAATGCAAGCTCACACAGAACTTGCAATTGTATCTGTAGAAGAACCTGAAAGAGAAACCATGGATGCAAAGTCTTCAAGTGTTAAACAACCAATTGTTGATTACAAATCTGGATTTTATGGGAAAACAGCTTATTGGGATATCAAGAGGCATGATGGTTCATCTTTGAGGTTTGTGAGCTTTCTACAAATGGTTCATCACTTTGACAGAGAAGATATGGTGGCTTTATAGAGGCTATACAAACAAAGATTTGGTTATGACACACCAGAACAAATCTATGATAGAGTCATCTGGGATTACTTGAAAGTGATGTTTGAACCACATCATGAGGATGAAGTATGGAGAAAGCTAAGGCATAACACAGTTATTGAATGGAAGCTTTATTAGAGTTGTGGAGTTCATTTTTTGACTACACATGGGATGATGATCTACATGCTTATAGAAAAGGATTATCCTTTAGCTTTTCACAAGGATATTTTATATCAGATGTTATATCGGAAGAAAAGACTTCAACTTCAGTATCCTTATGATGATATGGCTTATCAGTTTCTCAAGAAGATGGAAAAGCATCTAGGACCCAAGAACATACCACAGAATTAAGTTTTTGGGATCATCCTCTTTGTGTTTGTTCAAGCTTAAAGAGAAACTTGATGATTTTGGAGAAAATATCAAGTTTAGGGGAGGATTGTTGGGTTTTAGAGCTGCTGCTGCTTGTTTGATTAAGACTGCTGATGGAAATTGCTCTAAGTCATTGTTGCTGCTAGTATTAATGGTTACAGTTGCTTGTGTATTTTACTACTGCTAGTGTTGCTGAAGGTGTTCAAGAAAATACACAAGTGGTTACTACAGCTAGACAACATGTTACTACTGCTGGTTCAACATTACAACTGCTTACAGAGTTTCAACTACTAATGAACTTGAAGAAAAACACTCTAAGTGTTTAGTACTACTAGAAGAAAAGTTAGTACTGCTAGTACAAACTTACTACTGCTAAAGAGTTTATCCTGCTAGATTTAGAGTAAAGACTGCTAGAGTGTATAATTAGTACTGCTTATGAGATAAACATGTATAGTCGGTTAAATAAATATAGAGAAGATTCTTTTAAGATTTATCTTGTATAGCAGGAAATTGTAAGCTGACTAGGACACCTTAGTATATAAAAGGAGGACCTAGGGCATAGAGAGAGATACGTGATTCTTTAGAAAACTTCAAGGTTGTAAACCCTAATACTTTAGAGTATTCGTATTATTAATAATATTGAAGTGATTTGTTTGATGTTGTTTGTTTAATTCTTCTTAAGATTAAAGTTTATATTCCCCATAAACTTTAATATAATCAAAGATAGTTTCTACATAAGTTGTATTGGATTTATTCAATATTGCTTAACCTTTACAAGCTAAGGGAAATCGATCAAGTAGCCAACTAGGATCAACACATGTCTTTCATTTTCATGTCAAACATTGAATTTGTTGTAATGTTTAGTATGACTGGCTAAACACCTTTGGTGTTAGCCTAGTTATGAAATTATTAATGTTATGATTATGTTTTCTCGCTTTCCTTATTGCTTCTAAGTGCATGTTTTCTAGCTTTATTCATAGAACCTCTTTTTTTGGTAACATTGATGTGTGATTGTATCTAGGAGGTTAGGAGAATTGACCAAAGCCAAATAGGTTGCGAGGATCGGTAAGAATTGACCAAAGGGCTACCAAACCCCTTGTGCGCGAATTGACCAAAGGATCACCTTTCACATAGATTTGCTTAAGAAGTTAGAGGGAACCTAAGTTCCGAGAGGCCGGGTTCCATTAGAATAAAGTCTAGATTGCAGTTGGTACCTAATGACTTAGCATATATTACCTATGATCTTTGTCGATATAAAGGTCTTGACCTTTGAGCCGGAGTAGGAGTTTATGCGACATAGGCTAGACGAATTGACCATAGGAGTCTAGTAACTTTTACCCCCACCTGAAGCATTAGAATGCACTATTAGAAAATGAAATCATTGCTTAATAAGATTAGTAACTAGGCTAGTACATTTCTCCCTACTGAATTCATCTCATTTAATTTTGCATTTTGTTATTTACATTTCTTTAGTTTAAATATTGATTAAAAACCCCTTTAAAATTGTGACATTAGACTTAAATTAGGATCCGCACTCATAGCTTTTGGGACGACCTCGGCTTTACCGAGTACTACACTACATACGACCGGGTACACTGCCCATTAGTGCATTAGGTAGACCTTAGGTAGACGAGACTTTATAAATATTAAAACCTGGTCAGAAATTTTGCATCAAGTTTTTGGCGCCGTTGCCGGGGAGCTATTTTAGGATTTTTATTTAAGCTTTTAATTTTTTGTTAATTTTTCAATTTTCTCACATCTTTCTTTTAGTTTCATGAACAATGGCCGAAGTTGATATTGATAACCTCACCCTCGAGGAGTACCTTTCTATGACTAGAGAAGAGTAAGGGCCAGGGCTTGTTAGGCCGGTAATTAGAGCGGATGTTCAATTCGAGATCAAGAATCAGTTTATGAGGGAATTGTGAGAAAAACCCTTTTTCGGAAACAAGATAGAGGATGCTTACGAGCATGTCGAAAATGTCTTGTACATCGTGAGCCTTTTCAACATTCCAGGTGTTTCTCACGATGCTGTTATGCTCCGAGTGTTTCCAATGACACTCACGGGAGCATGCTGAACGTAAGGATTGACTTAAGAGTTTTCAGGAAGGGATAAATGCTAACCTCAAAGACCATGATGAGACACTTCGAAGTCTTGAAACGAAAATTGGGATGTTGACACATGAGGTGCAGGAGCAAAACACGAGGGATAAAGCTGGTTGTTCTAATGATCTTGAAGTGTGCAAGGCGATATTCGCCAATGATGGACGACCCCTCTATACGCCATTCAGGTACTCGGAAGAAGAACTTACTTATTTTTCTAACTTGTCAAAACAGGATAAGGCCGAGCATGAGGATGAAGACTTCATGGAACTCATAGAGCCACCTCCAAAAATGAATAGCTGGTTTGAAGATGAACCAATGACGGTTGGAGAAGAAATAAAGTTGAACGAGCGTTGTTCAGACGTCATTCAAAACCACCTAACTCCAAAGGAAAAAGACCCAGGAAGTTTTCTTCTTCCTTGTTCCATTAATAATTTGTGCGTCAAATATTCTTTGGCCAACCATGCGGCTAGTATTAGCATCATGCCATTCTCTATGTGCAAAAGGCTTAACTTAGGTCCTATAAAACCTATCTGCATAACTATTGAAATGGCCGACAGAACTGTTAGCATACCTAAGGGCATTTTAGAAAATGTTTTAGTTAAGATTGATAAGTTCACTTTTCCGGTAGACTTTGTCATTCTTGATATGGAAGAGGACCTAGAAATACCTTTAATTCTAGGAAGGCCCCTCCTCGCTATAGCACGTGCTGAAATCGATGTGTTCAATAAACGCATTTCTTTAAAAATTGATAATGATAAACTCGTTTTCAAAATGGATGAAAGAGGAAAATGTCATCCAATAGAGTCTGTGTGTGTAGTGAACAAGGAAACAATAAGAAAAGGGTAAATCTAGAAATAATGGCATGACTCCTATCGTTCACACAACACACGAGCACCGTCATACTAATCATATCAATCCTTTTAATGGTATTTTGCAAGAAAACGAATCAGAAAATCATGACAGACAGGAGGAGTTACGCTGTAACTTAGAAGACAGGTTACGGCGTAATGTTGGGAATTAAACCAACAGTTAGTACTGCTAGGTCAAAGTTTCAACTGCTGAAGATTAACACTAACAATACTAAGTCAGTTAGTACTGCTAGTATAGATGGTTAGTACTGCTTATAAGCTGAAGACAGAAGATGAGAGACGTGTGAAGATATATTTAGAATAGATATTGTGTATATCTTATTTTTATAGTTTGATACGTATATTGGTTTTACTTGTAAAGGACTTCTTGCATTATAAAAGGAGATCCTTGGTTAGGGTTTATATATATCTCTAAGTCATACGAAAGCTTCAAGGTTGTTAAACCCTAGTGATAAGTGAAGATCACTCGTAGTAATATTGAAGCTATTTGTTTGGTTAAACATTGTGTTCGTACTTTCACTATTACATTCATACAATCACATACATCACCATACACATAATCTTCTAAGTGCTTTGTAGTAAGTTCCGCGTGCTACTTAGCATATACTCAAAGTATCTTCAACACAAGGAGTGTGTTTAGATCCGGTCAAGTGTTATCAGAGCCAGGTTTCTGATACTTTGAATTAGAAGATCCAGAAGTACTTATTCTCTTTCAACCAAAAACATGGACATGGAAACACCTCAAACCTCAATCCTTGCCAAACTACCAATGCTAAAACAAAACGAATATGATCTCTGGAGGCTCAAAATTGAGCAATACTTCCTGGTGCAAGATTATGCACTATGGGATATCATTATCAATGGTGATTCGTTTAAACCAACGACTTCTGAGGAAACACTTGCTGATGGTTCCAAAACCAAAAAGCTCAACACTGAACCAGTCACAAATGATGAGAGGGTCAAGAAGAAGAATGACCTCAAAGCCAAGAGTTTATTACTCATGGCAATCCCCAATGATCAGGTGTTGAACTTCAGTCATTATGAGACTGCAAAGACACTTTTTGCAGCTATTATTGAAAGGTTTGGTGGCAATGAAGCTACTAAGAAGGCACAGAGAACATTAATGAAGTAGAGCTATGAGAATTTTGGTGCCACAAGCACCGAAACTCCTGATCAAATCTTTAACAGGTTACAAAGAATTATGAGTCAGCTTGCTGGTTTGAAGATTGTGATTCCATCAGAAGACCAAAACTTAAAGTTTCTCAATAGTCTGTCTGCTGAATGGAACACTCTTGTTGTGGTTTGGAGTAACAAGCCTGAACTGAAGAAGATGACATTCAATGAATTGTACAACAATCTTAAGATTGTTGAACAAAAGGTGAAAAAGGGAGGAAACACCAGTTCTATGACTTGAAATATGGCATTTTTGTCATCCCCCAGCAATAGCAGTACTAAGAATGATCCAGATGTTTGTACTGCTAGCCCTATAGTTAGTACTGCTAGTGTAAAAACTAGCATTGCTAGCTTGAGTGATGAGACTATCTATGCCTTTGTATCTGAGCAATCCAGTGGGTCTCAAATCTACAATGAAGACCTTCTTCAAATTGATGAAGATGACTTGGATGCCATGGACTTAAAGTGGCAAATGGCCTTGTTAAGCATTAGGGCAAAGAGGTACTTTCAAAGGACATGTAAGAAGCTTACTCTCAATGGAGGAGATGTTGCTAGCTATGACAAATCCAAGGTAGAGTGTTATAATTGTCACAAGATGAGACATTTTGCCAGAGACTGTAGAAGCCCAAGACAACAGGATAACAAGGCTAAAGGGTATAGAAGTCAGCAGGGTACTAGGAGAAAAGTGAATGTGGAAGAGACTTCTTTCAAGGCAATGGTAGCTGTTGATGGAGCTGGATTTGATTGGAGCTTCATGGAAGAAGAGGAGGAACCAGCCAACTAAGGATTGATGGCCTTCTCTGACTCAGAGGTACATGAAGTTAAAAAGTGTTCCAATTCTTGTCAAGCTTTGAATGATTATGAGTCTCTTAAGAAACAGTATGATAATCTTATGACAGAATTTAATGAAGTAAACTTTAGTCTTTCTAATCATAAAAGAGGAATAGTTGTTTTGGAAGAACAACTTGTTTTTTATAGAAAGAATGAATCAAACTTTAATGATGATATAACTGTTCTAAAAAGAGATTTGCAACTGAGAGATGATAAGATGAGTGGGATTATATATGAACTAGAGAAGCTTAAGAAAGAAAAAGAAAACATACAGTTAAGTGTTGACACTCTTGAACATACATCAAAAGGAGTTCAGAAAATAATAGAGAGTCAAGTACTTAATAAAGCTAAATCTGGTTTAGGATATAAGTCTGTTACACCTCCCAATAGAGGAATGTTTGTACCAACAGGAATTGACTTAGCTCATACAGGTTTAGAAGAATTTAAGGACATTGAATTTCCTGGATATGGTCCTAAAATAAAAGAGAGTCCTACTAATTTGTTAAGGCTGAGGATTCTTTTGTAAGTACAAGTGATACATCACTTTCTGAGGATAAGGTGTCCTCTGGTAGGGACTTAGATGCACCAACCATAGAGGATTGAACATCTGAAGATGAGGATGATCAGGTTAAGGTTAGACCTGATGTTGTTAAGGTAGAAGTGAAACATGTTCCTAAAGTGATCAAAAATGAAAACACAAAACCAGTTAGGAAAAATGTTAGATATGCTGAGATGTATAGGTCTACACATAGATCTTCAGTTCCTAGGGGCAATCAAAGGAACTGGAATAACTTAAAATCTCAACAACTTGGTGATGAGTTTGTTATGCAAAATAAAGTATGTTTTTTGTGTGGTAATTTTGATTATTTGGCTGCTTATTGTGACTCAAACCCATGGAAAAGGAAGTTTTTTTGGGAATTCAAGGGTGTATGGGAATTCCAATGCTAGGGTGAATCAAAACAGTCCTACTAGATTGACTAACCCTAATATAAATCATAAGATGACACCCAGAGAAGTCATCAAATCAGTTTCTACTGCTAGACAAAACAAGTGGTTTAATAACAAACAAACTGTTTCAAGTGCAAAATCATTTTCAAATCATGCACAAACAGTTAACAGGCCCTTTTACAAGAAAACATCTTTGAATAATCAAAAATGGGTGCCTAAAGTTAAACCAGCAGTTCCAACTGCTAGGCTAGCAGTTACTACTGCTAGGCCACAATTCCTACTGCTAGGCATATGAGTGTTAAGGGTCAATGGGGCAATGTTGTAAAGGCCTCAGCACGTTGGGTATGGAAACCTACCAAACCCAATGGTGCATCAATGACTTTAAATAGATATAATTATATTGATGCACGAGACAGATCCAAGTCAGTGATGGCTTGGGTCCCCAAAAGGAACTAAATCCTTTGTTTTGTGTGCAGGAACATCCTAAAAATGATGGAGAAGATAGAGGATACTCAGATAGTGGATGTTCAAGGCACATAACTGGTAACATGTCATACCTTTCAGAATTTACACCTCTGGATGGAGGACCTATTATCTTTGGTGGTGGTGTTGGTGGAAAGATTGCTGGTAAAGGTATTATTAAAACTGGTAATCCTTACTTTGAAAATGTGTATTTTGTACCAGATTTTAAGTACAACCTTTTTAGTGTATCACAAATTTGTGATAAACAGAACAAGGTGTTATTCACTGATACTGATTGTCTTATTCTTTCTTCTGACTTTAAGCTACCTGATGAAAGTCAAGTATTGCTTAAAATCTCCAGAAAGGGTAACACATACAGTGTTGAGATGAATAAGCTTGTTCCCAAAGAAGGTCTTACTTGCCTTGTTGCAAAAGCTACATTGGATGAGTCAATGTTGTGGCATAGAAGGCTTGGTCATGTTAATTTCAAAACCATTAATAAGATTGCTAAATATGGTTTAATAAGAGGTTTACCTAACAAAAATTTTCAAAATGACCAAACATGTGTTTCTTGCCTTAAGGGTAAGCAACACAGAGCCTCTTGTAAGCCCAAGGTTCATAACTCTAATAATCAAGCTTTATACATGCTTCATATGGACTTGTTTGGTCCTACTTCTGTAAACAGCTTGAATCATAAAAGATATTGTTTGGTTATTAATGATGATTATTCCAGGTTTACATGGGTTTTATTTTTGAGAACTAAGGATGAAACTAGTGAGATCCTTAAGTCATTTATAATTGAGGTAGAAAACCTAGCTGATAAGAAGATAAAAATAATCAGATGTGATAATGGGACAGAGTTTAAGAACAGAGTTATGGACGAGTTTTGCAAAGAAAAGGGTATTAAAAGGGAATTTAGTGTAGCTAGAACCCCACAGCAAAATGGAGTAGCTGAAAGAAAGAATAGGACTTTAATAGAGGCTGCTAGAACAATGTTGGCTGACTCTAAGTTACCTATTTCATTTTGGGCTGAAGCAGTTAGTACTGCTTGTTATGTTTAGAATAGGGTTTTAGTAGTGCAACCTCATAATAAGACTGCTTATGAACTTTTCAGAGGTAGAACCCCTGCCTTAAGTTTTATGAGACCTTTTGGTTGCCATGTCACTATTCTTAATACCAAAGATCAATTAGGAAAGTTTGATGGGAAATCTGATGAGGGTTTCTTTGTTGGTTATTCTTTGCATAGTAAGGCTTTTAGGGTGTATAATAAGAGCACTAGGCATGTAGAGGAAAATCTACACATTGAGTTTCAAGAGGATATACCAAATGTTGCAGGTGGTGGTCTAGATTGGTCGTTTGATCTGGATATGGTTTCAGATTCTATGAATTATGTGCCTGTTACAGGTACAAATACTAATGATAATGCAGGTTCAGAAGATTCTGATGAAGATCATATCTTGATGCCTATTTTGGAAGAAAATCCATTGTATGATTCTTCTTCAAAGAATGATGATGTTCCATCATCATGTGATGCTGATAAAGAGAAGAATGCTTGTGCAAACAATGGAAAAGATGGTAAAGAACAAGAAGTTCCTGAGAGCAGTACAAATGAAGTTAGTACTGCTAGGCCAAGTGGAGTTAGTACTGCTGAGCAAAATAATCCTACTGCTGGTTCAAGTTCTACTACTGCTCCACAAATGGATTCTTTTGATATGTTTGGAGCTGATCTGCACAACATGCCAATGAATTATGAAGTTCCTTCTACTCCCCATACTACAGTTCACAAGAATCATCCACTTACTAATGTGATTGGAGATGTACAATCTGGTGTGAAGACTAGAAGACAAACACAAGATCCAGATCATCATGGTTTTCTAAGTGTTGTATATGAAGAAAAACACCAAGAAGATGAGAATGAATGTTTGTTTGTGTGCTTTCTATCACAGATTGAACCAAAGAATGTGCTCAAGGAATTGGAGGACTCAAGTTGGGTTAAAGCAATGCAAGAAGAACTGCTTCAATTTAAGATTCAGAAAGTTTAGGTTCTGGTTGATTTGCCAAAGGGAATGAGAGTGATTGGTAATAAGTGGGTGTTCAGGAACAAAGAAGGATGAAAGTGGTATAGTGATAAAGAACAAAGCAAGACTTGTAGCTCAAGGCTATACTCAGGAGGAAGGGATTGATTATGAGGAGGTTTTTACTCCTGTTGCCAGGATTGAAGCAATAAGGCTTTTTCTAGCTTATGCTTCATTTATAGATTTCATGGTCTACCAGATGGATGTGAAGAGTGCCTTTCTATATGGTACAATTGATGAGGAGGTATATGTTTCTCAACCTTCAGCTTTCATAGACCCAGATCTTCCTGACAAAGTATACAAGGTGGTGAAAGCTCTCTATGGCTTACATCAAGCACCAAGAGCTTGGTATGGAACTCTGGCTACTTATCTATTGAAGAATGGGTTCCATAGGGGAAAGATTGATCAGACTCTTTTTATCAAGAAGAACAAGGGTGATATACTACTGGTTCAAGTATATGTGGATGATATCATCTTTGTTTCTACCAAGAAGGAGATGTGCAAAGAGTTTGAAAAGCTTATGAAGGATCAGTTTCAGATGAGCTCTATGGGTAAGCTTACTTTCTTTCTAGGACTTCAAGTACAGCGGAAATCAGATGGGATATTTATCTCTCAAGATAAATATGTAGCTGAAATATTGAGGAAGTTCCAATTTACAGATGTTAAAGCTACTAGTACACCCATTGATAAGGAGACACATTTGCTTTTGAAAGATCAAAGTGGTGAAGTTGTGGATGTGCACACATACAGATCTATGATTGGGTCTTTGATGTATCTCACATCATCCATGCCTGATATTATGTTTGCAGTATGTGCTTGTGCAAGATTTCAAGTAAATCCCAAGGTGTCTCATTTGACTGCAGTGAAGAGGATATTTAGGTATCTGATGAAGCGAAAAGTGTACCGCTTTTAGGGGGTCATTTAAGCCCTAAATCGTATTTATTTGATCAAATATTGCCCTAAATCATTCCTTTTGTCATTTTAGGTACTTTTGAGAAGAAATCTGGAAAAGGAAGCATTTTGGACGTTTTTGGAGCATAAAAGTGAAGAAAATGACAAAGTCTCAAAATCTTGCTGGAAGTTACCTTTGATGGCGTCAGGATTAACCCTGGACGGCGTCATGGCTTGGCAAAAGTGGTGGATGTGAAATTTACTCATGATAAGCCAGAGAAATTGCATGGAAATTATGACGGCGTCACGCTTTAATCTGATCAAGGTCGTCACGTTATAATTCAAAGAGGGACGGCGTCACGTTCATAGTCTGACGGCGTCAAGCCTTGATAAGCCAGAACGGATTTTGGAGAGCTAAAGAGGGACGGCGTCAAGAAGGTCATCCGAGAACCCTAAAAGCGGCGAGGTGACGGCGTCACACTCCATAACGTGACGCCGTCAGATCCAAAAATCTATATATAGTTTTGCAATTCTTTGTCATTAGTGTGGAACTTATTGGGGAACTTTGTGTGTGAAAACCCTAGGACGAATTTGGCAGCTCTTTCAAGGCTTTTTGCCTTGAGATCTTCCATGTTACATTGAAGATAAGTTATCAATTAATCATTCAATATGTCTATGTGTTGTTTGATTCTATCTTATTCTTGTCTTTTGTTTAACATGTTAGGCTAGATTTATCTTGTGTTTGCTTAGATCTAATGAAACCTAGCTATTGATTATTAGTTATTAGTGTGTTGTTAGTTGTATTGGATGATTGTTCATCTATGTTAGGCTTAAGAAAACTGGCTAACTTCCTATTCGGTAACTTGCTTGAACGTCTTAAGAAACATGAACCAATGCGTACTAAAGGTTTTTATGGTTGTATTTAATGCACAAGCGAATTCTAGTGATCCCATGTTAGGAGCTTCCTAGCCGGCTCGACATAGGAGTGAAGTAGGAGCTTGTAGAGTTGGGGAAGTACGTACGCCACCCCACGAATGGTATTAAGGAATACACCCGTCATCCACGCAACTAATACACACTAATCAACCGGTAAAAGATAGTTAGGGAGTAAGGAAATCTAAGTAAACACATTTCCCTCCACATAAGTTTTCACCAACATTTTCATTTTCTGTTATTTTATTTAATTTGCATTTGTAGTAATTTGGGTTAGTTGACTAGCAACTAATTCCGCCCACTCTTTCAAACCCGAGATTTTACTTGCTTTCCAAAAAAATATAAAAACATAAAAAGAATCTTCTCTCACCCTTAGACCTATTAAAGTAGTTTTTCATACCTAACGAACACTATTCCCTGTGGAGAACGATCAATCCCCCGTACTTACCACTACACTATACTACATCAGTCAGGTACACTGCCTGGTGGGGTTGTAAGCCTCTTGAGATCCCTCGAGAGGTAAAACCTGTTGTAAGGTCGCAAAACCACGCATCAAGTTTTTGGCGCCGCTGCCGGGGAATAGTTATTGTTTAGGTTGAATTTTTATTTTATAGGTCTACTCACTAGATTCCTTTCTAGTGAGTTTTTTATTTTATTTTTCTAGGTCTTCTTTAGTCTATCTATTTTCTTCATTTCTTTGTTCGTAACCATTACCATTCGACATCATGGAAGATGGTAATATCCTTAATCCCAACATCCCACCACCACAACAACCACCACCACCTCCTAGAGCCCGTACTTTAGGAGAGTACTCCCGTCCTAGCCACCATGGCTATCGAAACACCATTGAGCTCACTCAAGGAGCCAATGTCACACCCTTGCGATCCGACACCATCCGGTTGGTGCAAAGCGGATGCGCATTCCATGGACTTCGTTCTGAAGATCCTAATCAACATCTCAAGGACTTTCTCAAAATTGTTGATTCTATAGACCTTGATGTTGCCACTCGAGAGACGACCCGATTGCGTCTCTTTCAATTCTCTCTGCGGGACCAAGCTAGTCAATGGCTAGAACGTCAACCCGCAGGATCCATCACCTCTTGGGATGATCTCACCACTCGTTTCCTTGCTCAGTTTTTCCCACCGGGAAGAACTACCAAGCTAAGGAATGATATCTTGATGTTCCAACAATGTCAAGGCGAAACTCTCTACGAGGCATGGACTCGATTCAAGGACTTACTCCAAAAAGTCCCTCACCATGGCATAGAACTTTGGCTCCAAGTCCAAATCTTCTATGACCATATCAATCTCTCCACAAGGAAAACCATTGACCAATCGGCCGGTGGCAAGCTACGTGATCTAAGTGCGGAACAATCATGGGCTCTCCTAGAGGATCTTGCTCTTTATGACAACGAAAGTTGGAGTGATCCCCGTGATTTGAATAAAACGGTCAAGGCAATATCTTTGCCTTCGAACAATTCAAGCACTTCCGACCGTAGGATCATAGAACTTGAAGACCAAGTCAGGTTTCTCATGAAATCCTACGAGGCTCCTAAACCTTCAAGCCAAGTGAACAAAATCACTTCTTCATGTGAATTATGTAGTGGTCCCCACGACACTCGTGATTGCATGGAACTCCCCGAACAAGCTTTTGTGGACTACGCATCCTCGCGTACCAACGGAGCGGGAGACAAGTGGTACACTTTCAAACCCGAGCCAAACCATTACGGTGATTCATACAACCCCTCATGGAAAAATCACCCGAACCTTAGGTGGAAACAAAACCAAAACGCACAACAAACCAATTCTTCCAACCCACCTAGTCGTTTCCAATCAAGCGGTTCCAACTCGAACCGTACTTTCAACAACAATCCTTCCGGCAATGGTAGTACCAATAACTTTGAAGGATTGATGTCCCAATTTATGGCATCTCAAGAAGCTCGGATAGCTAGATTCGAATCCGATTTCAAACAAAAACAAAGCGAGATGACCAATAAGATTGACACCTTGTTGAAAGCCCTCAATGATCGAGAAATGGGAGCACTCCCTAGCAACACGGTCAAGAACCCGAAACTAAACGTCAACGCCATTTCATCAGTTTCGTCTCCTAGTTCTTGTCCACAATATTATTCGGTCAATTCCATGAGCACGTGTTTCAAACAAACCCAAGTCGTTCCAAATGACCAAGAAGTTATGACATCCAAATTGGTCAACAACATAGTTGAAACACCTCCCACTCAAAACCTTGACGAAGAATTCAAGGAGCTCCACCTTGAAAGTCCGGTTGTTGATGTGTTAGATGAGAAGAAGCTCAAGTTAGGCGAAAAAGGGACCGCCTTCGTTCAAAACAAACTACCTAAGAAATTAGATGATCCGGGCTTATTTGTTCTACCTTGCAAGATCGGTAATTCGGAGGCTTATGATACATTAGCCGATCTTGGATCAAGCCTTAACTTACTTCCGTTACCTCTCTACACCTCTCTAAAACTAGGAAAACTTGAAGAAACCGAGGTGATAATAGGTTTAGCGGATGGGAGTGTTGCTTACCCGGTTGGAGTAGTTAAGGACGTGTTAGTGCACATTGGAAAACTAACCATTTTAGCCGATTTCCACGTCCTTGATATGGTTAGCGACCCTACATGCCCCTTGTTGATAGGTAGAGGATTTTTGGCGACCGCTAGTGCTATGATTGATTGTAAGGAATCCAAGATAGCGGTAGGAGAAGGAGATACTTGGTCAGTCTATGATGTTAAGAAACACGCCTATGATACTAGTGAGGAACCAACACCACATTGGTTAGAATCAAATAGGAGACCATCTAGATATGGACCTTGGATTGATAGAGACTTCATAGGACCCCAACGCCCATTTTACCTAGAAGAGGACTTTGTGAACCGAACACATACGGTAGAGCAACTCTTAGCTAGGGACACCGAATTGGATCCATTTGAAGACCCTCTAGTTTTTAGGATAATGATTGATTTCCTAGGAGTTTTGCCAATTAACCTAGGAATGAATAAGTGGACTTGTGAGGAAGATGATCATAAGTGGAATTGGGATAAACCACCCAACGATGGAGATGGGTCATGGCATATTAAGATGACATTGTATGACCCGGATGGAGAGAAGTTTGAAAAGATATATCGTACTAAGCGGACCAATAGGAAACTTCAATCCAAGCTTAACCCTAAAGACGTCCTCGATGACAAGCTCACTTATATAGGGTATAGTGACTTTGAGTCTAGCTACAAGACTCGTTAATAAAGAAAAGCGCTTCTTGGGAGGCAACCCAAGCTTTATTTGCTTTGTGTGTTCATTTATTTGTTTGTTTGATTTTATTTGCTTCCGTATGTGTGTTTAATTTTATTATTATTGATTCATATTCAAAACTAATTTGTGAAAATGCTTTATTTTGTTTTTAACTTCGTCTTAACTACATATAAAGGTATTTTGCAAAAGTTAAGTGTAAGGGAAATCTAAATCGGTTTATTAGAACAAATGAACATGAATCATAATAATAATAAATTAACATACATATTAGTATTTGTTTGAGTCAAATGCTTGTATCGAGTCATAATGATGTTTTGCAGGATTTCCAGGAAGTAAGGTATAGGTTTTTCCAAAATTTTTCCGGAAACGTAACATGAGAATTCTGTCAGATCATATCTGACGGCGTCAGGAGTTACAACCTGACGGCGTCAGGTTTTAATTATCTGAAATTTTTGAAAGTTTTGTTTTCATAAAAAGTTTTTATTAAATCTATAACTTATAATCTCCAGGAATCTGCAAAATTATCATTCCACAAGCATTATATCCTTATATATAGATTTATCCCGCCGATGTTATGCAGGTTTTCGTGTTTGTTTTCTCAGGTTTAACAGGTTATTTTAGACAAGGAAATGTTTTGGATCAAGCTTTTGGCGATGCATTAGTCATGGAGCTTCAACATTACTTTGGAAGAAGATCTAACCGTGTTACTTCATTATCCATCGAGCGAATCAGGGGAGTATTTGATTTCATTCTTTTACTTTATACTTTTACATCTTGTTATTTGAACATTGGGGACAATGTTCATCTTAAGTGTAAGGGGGGGGGGGGTAAAAGTACGATTAGAGAATACAATTGCGCTTGATTTTTGTTTGTTTAATAGTGGATGTGTAATAAAACTGAGATAAATACCTGTCAGGGTAATTTTAGTGCCAAATTTAAAATTTTTTACAACATATAGGAGTGAAACTTTGATCTTAATGAGCGTCTCACGGATAGGAGTTATATGACTAGCACAAAAACCGTACCACTAAAAAAAATTTTCCAACCCCAAATATGTGAGGTTCGCCCCTAGAATTGGTAGGAAAAGCATTTATGCTATGATGTGTGTACCGGTAGCACTTAGATTCTAGAACTTGCGTTAGGACCATTCCGAGGCCACAAGTGAGACTACATTCGTGTAGTTAGATTTACTACATGATAAGAGGCATTAGGATTAACCCATTGTTTTACACCTGTGTTTTTGTTATAATTACATTGGCTACATTGGTCAAGTAATTCTCCCACACCCTTTGCGTTGTACTCATTTTTAGTACACGATACCCCTAGTACACCCCTCAGAGCCTATCTTTTCGTTTCGACCTTTAAGCATTTTACTTAAAGGAAGAATTTGTTACACCCCACTAAAATGTACACCCAAATCGCCTTAGCCTACCTTGTATGCACTCATTTTTAGTGCATTATTGTGACAACATTTGTTTAAACCCAAGTTAATTATCTAGTTGATTACATGGTTGCTAAGTCGAGTCATATCCTTGTACATATTGTTTTGGGACGATTGGGACTCATGGGTAAAGTACTAGTGTAATAGAGTAATGGGGAAGATCATCATTTATTACCCCCATATGTGCTAAATATTTTAAAAGTACTCCAAGTTTTTCAATTATCTTAATTCGAGTCATTAGAATAGTTATTTGTAAAGTTATGTAAAAGTTCAAGTGTAAGGGGAATGCAATGCCCCTATGATGTATTATTTTGGATGGTAGGGCAAAAGTGTATGCAAAAAAAAAAAAAAAAAAAAAAAAAAAAAAAAAAAAAAAATCGAAAAAATAAAGAAAAATACAAAAAAAAATGAGAAAAAGAAAAGTAGAAAAAACATACGAACTACCATCCCGTTTTATTTTATGTTTATTTTATGTTTTTGTTATTTTCTTTCATTAGCATAAGATTGAGTCGAGTCTTGGCTTAGCAACATTGTATAGTACATGTAATTGATCAAGATCTTTAACTCGCCACCAGTAAAATATCCCTTATCCAACAAAACCGTGTTTTCCTTTTCCCTACACCTAACGTTATAACCCATTTAAAAGCCCTCTTTGATAGTTTATCTTTGGTGCTTACGCCGAGTGGAGGAGGTTTTCGATCCTTTCCCAAGCCTATGGTAATCTATTTGCTATGACAGGTAGTGAGAGATATTATCCGTTTTCATTTATGAGATTTATTTTGATGACACTTGAGAGATGTGAGTATCTAAACACTACTTGTGAGGTGCTAGTTTATAATCTCCGTGCTTATTATGATTAAAGTGGAACGAATATTTGTTGTAATTACTTTTATGTTAGCATTAAATGATTCCTAACTTGTATTTTGATTAGAATAAAAGCGCATTTGCTTGAGGACAAGCAAATCTCAAGTGTAAGGGTATTTGATGAAGCGAAAAGTGTACCGCTTTTAGGGGGTCATTTAAGCCCTAAATCGTATTTATTTGATCAAACATTGCCCTAAATCGTTCCTTTTGTCATTTTAGGTACTTTTGAGAAGAAATCTGGAAAAGGAAGCATTTTGGACGTTTTTGGAGCATAAAAGTGAAGAAAACGACAAAGTCTCAAAATCTTGCTGGAAGTTACCTTTGACGGCGTCAGGATTAACCCTGGACGGCGTCATGGCTTGGCAAAAGTGGTGGATGTGAAATTTACTCATGATAAGCCAGAGAAATTGCATGGAAATTATGACGGCGTCACGCTTTAATCTGATCAAGGTCGTCACGTTATAATTCAAAGAGGGACGGCGTCACGTTCATAGTCTGACGGCGTCAAGCCTTGATAAGCCAGAACGGATTTTGGAGAGCTAAAGAGGGACGGCGTCAAGAAGGTCATCCGAGAACCCTAAAAGCGGCGAGGTGACGGCGTCACACTCCATAACGTGACGCCGTCAGATCCAAAAATCTATATATAGTTTTGCAATTCTTTGTCATTAGTGTGGAACTTATTGGGGAACTTTGTGTGTGAAAACCCTAGGACGAATTTGGCAGCTCTTTCAAGGCTTTTTGCCTTGAGATCTTCCATGTTACATTGAAGATAAGTTATCAATTAATCATTCAATATGTCTATGTGTTGTTTGATTCTATCTTATTCTTGTCTTTTGTTTAACATGTTAGGCTAGATTTATCTTGTGTTTGCTTAGATCTAATGAAACCTAGCTATTGATTATTAGTTATTAGTGTGTTGTTAGTTGTATTGGATGATTGTTCATCTATGTTAGGCTTAAGAAAACTGGCTAACTTCCTATTCGGTAACTTGCTTGAACGTCTTAAGAAACATGAACCAATGCGTACTAAAGGTTTTTATGGTTGTATTTAATGCACAAGCGAATTCTAGTGATCCCATGTTAGGAGCTTCCTATCCGGCTCGACATAGGAGTGAAGTAGGAGCTTGTAGAGTTGGGGAAGTACGTACGCCACCCCACGAATGGTATTAAGGAATACACCCGTCATCCACGCAACTAATACACACTAATCAACCGGTAAAAGATAGTTAGGGAGTAAGGAAATCTAAGTAAATACATTTCCCTCCACATAAGTTTTCACCAACATTTTCATTTTCTGTTATTTTATTTAATTTGCATTCGTAGTAATTTGGGTTAGTTGACTAGCAACTAATTCCGCCCACTCTTTCAAACCCGAGATTTTACTTGCTTTCCAAAAAAATATAAAAACATAAAAAGAATCTTCTCTCACCCTTAGACCTATTAAAGTAGTTTTTCATACCTAACGAACACTATTCCCTGTGGAGAACGATCAATCCCCCGTACTTACCACTACACTATACTACATCAGTCAGGTACACTGCCTGGTGGGGTTGTAAGCCTCTTGAGATCCCTCGAGAGGTAAAACCTGTTGTAAGGTCGCAAAACCACGCATCAGTATCTCAAAGGACAACCAAACTTAGGTCTGTGGTATCCTAAAGACTCTCCATTTGATTTGGTAGCATATTCAGATAGTGATTATGTTGGTGCTAGTATGGATAGAAAGTATACAACTAGTGGTTGTAAGTTTTTGGGGTGTAGATTAATCTCATGGCAGTGCAAAAAGCAAACTATGGTGGCTACTTCTACAACAGAAGCTGAATATGTAGCTGCTGCTAGTTGTTGTGCTCAAGTTCTTTGGATTCAGAATCAGTTACTTGATTATGGGTACAATTTCTTAAACACAATTATTTTCATAGAAAATAGTAGTACAATGTGTATAATTAAAAATCCAGTTCAATATTCAAAAACTAAACACATTGAAATTAGACATCACTTTATAAGAGATTGTAATGAAAAGAAGTTAGTTCAAATTGTCAAAATTCATACTGATGACAACTTTGCTGACTTATTAACAAAAGGTTTTGATGTGACAAGGTTTCAGTACTTGGTAACAGGTATTGGAATGCTTAATCCTTGAAGAATTCAATGTCTAAGTGTTTTTGTGATAAAAAGGATTTTGTACTGCTAGTTGTGCTAGTTGTGTCTGCTATGTATAGTTTGTAGTGGTTGTTCGATTTTGGTACTGCTTATATAAATATGTTAGTCAATTTTGATAACTGTCAAAAAGGAAATACTCTGTCTTGTGTTTTTTTTGGTTTTGGACTAACATTTGCAGGTTAAATAAGCAAATGGATTAGAGTATGTGAATTAAGTGATTTAAATTTGGAAAGTATGGTGCTTTGGAATTTAAAGTGTGTACTCTTAGCACACAACAAATGGTAATTGATTCACCATGTCTAACCCACATCAGGAACCAACTAGTCCAAAGCAAACAGTTTCTGGTAAAGACTAATCAAATCCGTTTACGATTGAGAGTTTACCAAAAACTATATGGTAATCAACTCACCATACTTCACAGCAAAGAGTTGGCTAGTCCAAAGCGAACGGCTATTGGTAAAGACACATCAAATCCGTTGATAGCTGATAGTTTGCTAAAAACTATAAGTGGACAAAAATGTTTTCAAGTCCACATTGAGTTTATACTGCTCTTGAAATTTTTTACTAAACAGTTTGTATTGATAGTTCAAACTAGCTTTGAAATGTGTTTATGCTCTATGATTCACCTCTCTCAGAAGGTAACACGTCTGGAAGTGATGAGAGCAGCTTTGAAACTAAACGGAATTGATGGAAACTTGTACAAATTGTCATATTGGAGGCTGAGCTCAAGCATCAAATGTTCAAGTTCAAGTGATGGTGAAAATTCTTCCAAACAGGGGAGGAATTCAAGTTTGTCAGTTGATTTAAGATGATTATGTAACTCAGGGGAGGATATCAGTTCAAAATTCAAAGATTATTGAAGTTAATTGCTGGAGTGCTTGCTGTTATAGTTTCTTCAAAGTTTAAAAGTGAAGACAAATTCTGAAGTGATTCAAGATTGAAGATAAGTGTTTGAAAGAATTCCCCCATCATCTATATTGGAGTTTAATTCGGAAAAACTTAATGATTTTCACAGAAATCATAAGTTTAAGGGAGGATTGTTGGAAATTAAACCAACAGTTAGTACTGCTAGGTCAAAGTTTCAACTGCTGAAGATTAACACTAACAGTACTAAGTCAGTTAGTACTGCTAGTATAGATGGTTAGTACTGCTTATAAGCTGAAGACAGAAGATGAGAGACGTGTGAAGATATATTTAGAATAGATATTGTGTATATCTTATTTTTATAGTTTGATACGTATATTGGTTTTACTTGTAAAGGACTTCTTGCATTATAAAAGGAGATCCTTGGTTAGGGTTTATATATATCTCTAAGTCATACGAAAGCTTCAAGGTTGTTAAACCCTAGTGATAAGTGAAGATCACTCGTAGTAATATTGAAGCTATTTGTTTGGTTAAACATTGTGTTCGTACTTTCACTATTACATTCATACAATCACATACATCACCATACACATAATCTTCTAAGTGCTTTGTAGTAAGTTCCGCGTGCTACTTAGCATATACTCAAAGTATCTTCAACACAAGGAGTGCGTTTAGATCCGGTCACGTAATATTGACCGTGCAATGGTAGAAGCTAAGTTACCCCTAAATACCAAATGCGTGTTAGTAGACGGGGAATCCAGAGCTCAAGATGATGGTTAGCTCATCCTTGACTTGCGAAGAAATAGAAGCCCTAACGGGGATTGTAGAATGTAGCAACCTGTAAAATTCCCCAGTAATTTGTAAATGTTAATCAAGTATTAATCTATCATTACAGTCCATCTAATCATTTTTACGAGAAAATTTTAAAAATTATGTTTATTATACTACCATGAATCAAAAACGTTGTTACGTGATTCACAATACTTTGTAATGAGCTCACACACGCACCACGACAATCCAATATACGAATAAAAACCAAACGGATCCTTATTACTCATTTCTCGTCCCAACAGACTAACCAAGCCCACAACTATTCAAGCCCATTACTCATTTTTCTTTTATTCCATACGAGCCAACCCTCTTTCACTTGGCCTCGATATTTCATTTATTCGACATACAAGCCATGCCACATTTTACATGGTTCGAATCACCACACATCAAGGATTCATGAATGACAATCCATATTATTTGGTTTGAACGTTTGCTATTAAGACGAACCCTAAAGCTAACTCAATTCGACACATGTTCAAACACATCCGAGTGTTAATCCAAATCAACAAAACTTATTTTTACCTAAGCCTTTTTGTGTTACCTAGTCAAAAAGGTTCCACAAGCCTCACCATATGTTTCCTAGACTTTTTGGTCATGTCTACAAGTCATGTAGACTATAAACATATCGAAACTATTATTGTGACCAAGCCACTTGATTCTTATTGGTATAAACCAAAGCACACTTACACACACCTCTCTTAATATCAAACCACTCGAGTGCCTAGCTAGTTTATTCCCCAAATTGCTATCCTAATCCTTTCGGCATCCAATCACCAACTTGTTGTAATTAAAATAGACTATTACTAGTTCCATGCATATACATATACGTATACTATCCCACACTCATTCATTCACAAACATATATCACACAAATATTTTCCTAAGTGTTTTCTCTCTAGCCGAGTTCATTCGAGAAGCAAGAACCACATTTCTAGGCGTTCGTTCCATTTTCCAACACACAAACTATTGATCTCGATTCTTTTGTGGTTGTTCTAACGAGCTACGTGCATAGCTTTCGATCCTTAGTTCCTCTTCAAACTTTCTCACCACCCTTGTTGGTGTAGTAAGTCCTTCGAACACTTTTTCTATACATACTTATGATTTTTATTAGTTCATGCACATATATTATCTCATTCGTATCATTACTAGCTTTCTATTTATATTTTCGAGCTCTTGTTATTCATTTTATCTACATATTTGACCTCCTAATTCTATGGATGGCTAGACATGAAGTACAATAATCATTCGTATCTAATATCAACGTTTAATAAGATATCGAGACTCATTTTAAAACCATGTTGTATATCGAACATAAAAATGTCACATAAATCATATCAGACCATTTGGTTATATCGACTAGGAATCGAGCCATAAAATCTTTTCTAATCGTGTTACCTATCGAGCTAACTACTCAACTCATTTTTCCATAATCTAAACTAATAAGCAGTATCAATAAACTCCCTTTATAAGCTCATGAAATACCTTAACAAACCTATAAGCTACACGCACTCGAAACAGTCCTTAAACTATACATGTTATCGAGTGGGCCTTAAAGCCCACTAAGCTCAAAATAAGTACTTGGTGAATAAGCAGTCCATAAGCAGTTTGGATAAGTTAAAAGTAACATATTTTGAGCCCATAATCAAGCCCAAATCAATTCAAAACCCATTGGACCTTAAAATGTTAACGGGCCTGTTTTAAATACCTTAAGGCCCAATAACTTAAAAATAAGCTCTTTTCATGTAATAAGCAGTTTTATAAACTTAAATAAGCTATTTGAGACTTATGTAATTCTCAGAAATATTAAAATCTAAGATTTGTGATTTTTGGACTATAAATGCAAAATATTATGCAAATCGGGTTAAAATTGTAAACTTTCACATAAATTAGTGTCAAACTGTCATTTAGATAAATTAAGGGTAAGAAATGAAAATCCAGTAACCAGGAGTGTTAAAATGTCATATTTGGATATTTTGGACCAAAAATGTAAATATAATCTAACTTTGGACTAACGATGTAAAAGTTTCACCGTTAGGGTTAAAAGTGTAAATTTCATATAACATGGAGGACCATTTAGTAACTTTATTCTATATATATTCATATTAAATGTTTTATACATTTTCATCCTAAAAAGCCATTTACACATTTCGTAAGATTTATAATTAAAGGACAATACGTGTATATATATATATATTATATATATATATATATATATATATATATATATATTATATATATATATATATAACGGAGTTTCTAACGAATAACATAACTTATCATCCACTAACTTTTGATGAGACGATATCTACGGATTCAATAAATATAAAAACAAGATAATATTATATATAATATTATTTTTTAACTTTAAGCATTTTAAGCATATCATCTATCCTCATCACAAACCAATTCGTTATCCGATACTATTTTCACAATCATTATTCGCATTAAGCCGAGCTTAATCTATCGAAATCTCAGACTTCCCTATTATTCAAGTCGTGTGTTGGAGCCGTTCCCATATTACATTTGACATCAAATTATCTTTGTCAACTACATCCGAGGTGAGCTCATAGTCCCACTTTTATCTTTTATATATTTTCAACCCGTGGGGAGATACATGCTACAAAACAGAACACAATTATTTTCTGTATGCTATACCTGATTGATATTGCCTAAGTTACCACTATTGCCACTAAAAGCCCCTCCCATCATGAGCCATTAATCACTTGCGAGTGAACGCGAATATAGTGAATAGATCTATTGGAGGCTGACTGCCTATTTGAACTAGCCGGAAGATGGCCTTAGTTGCTAGCCGGATTAGTCAAATGCACTTTATTTGAAGGAAATAGGAAGATGACAATCTCCTACTCGAAGGCCACATACTTACACCATTTCGGTGGTGTATTCATACCATTTTGATGGTACTCGTTAAGGTTTGAGTGTCATGAGACTTAGGGCAATATATCGAACTGCAATATTACTATTTCTACTATGATTGTGTTTCTTTGCAATTATACAAATTGAGACTTGTGTTCAAACTGATTACTATATACAAACACTATCGATTTACTCAACAATTTTGTTGACTTTTAGCATGTTTATCTCAGGTAACTAATGGAGCATTTCAAGGCACGGAGTGGGCAAATAAACTGATAGTTTTTGGTGTCAAATAAACTTTATCATTCCTTTCAAACTATCATATCTTTTGTGAGATACTAAACATTGGAATCCTTTTTGTACTTAAATTATTAAGTGAATGATAATAACTTTCAGAACGCCTCTTTTGAGTCGTTTTCTATGATTATGACTGTGATCCTTCCAGTAATACCCCAATTAGTCTTCCGCTGTTAAGTTGAAAATTTAGGGGGTGTTACTTAGAACAACATCAGAAGAAAGTCAATGATGCTCGGAGGAAAATAGGATTAAAATCCCATTTGTGCGAAGCCATTCCAGTGGACCATGATAAAGGATACGACATATGGGCATCATGTGACCCAAGCGTTGATACATGGGATGGTGGGGGTAACGAAGTCAGATTACGTAATAATAGACATCTATGGACTTCCACTAATGATCAAGATAGAAGGAACCTTAAATGGGATGGTACGGTACCCTTCGACGATTGGATACGTATCACGCATGGTAAGGTTGATAGGGAGGCGAGAAGGAATATCTGGAATAGCCTGAACAGCTCTCATAACGATGAAACACCATCACCAAGGACAACCTTGAATCACAGCTCACTGACAGTGAATCTGTAAAAAGTCTTTCAGTTGGACTAAAGAATGATACAAGAAGAAAAAATGAAAGACAACATTGGTGCGAGAAGATTAGGATTGGAGGCACCAATAGGGATGTATTTTGGGCTTCTTGTGACCCGTACGATAAAGATTGTGATGGGGGAAGTAGCAAAGTAAGGATTGGTGATGATGAGTATTTATGGACCTCCACAAACGATGAAGAAAGAAGTGAATTACTATGGATTGATAAGTTAGGTTTTAATGATTGGATTAAAATTAAGTACGGAAAATTGGATGAACAAACGAAAGAAAAGATTTGGAGAGGTTGCGTTAATGAAGACACTCCGAACAATGATGTGAATCCAAATGACGAAAAAGATGAGAATAGGAATGAGTACACAACAAAGTGTGGCGAAGAAAAGGACCGTTGCAAACGTGAGCTTATCGAGAATAAGCTTGACGATGAGTGGTTTAATGGGACCGAGTCCGACGATGATGACTTGGATGGTATTATGGATTACCTTGATATACAAGGCTATGATGGGTTCACGGATCCTGATGATGAAGCATATGAACAGCGGAGATGTAAACTTTTAGGCATACCTTACAAAACACCACCTCCAATTGTTGCGAAAAAGTTTGAAATTACAAGGTACCACCTCCAATTGTTGCTAAGGTTCAGAAAATTGAGAAGAAGGAGTTTCTACGTACCGCCACAAATGTTTCATGGGTTAGGCACAATTTAATGAGAGAGCTTGATGAGGCTGGACAAATCCATCGACAAACATAGGTGTTGTGGCTTTGAGTCTAACTTAAAGACTCGTTAATAAATAAAAGTGTTCTTTCGGGAAACAACCCGAATATCCTTTTCTTTTTCATTTTCATTAGTATAGTTTGGTTTGGTGTGTTTGTTTTTACTTTTTGCAGGTATTGGAGAATGAAGGATGGCGTAAAATGTTGGATTGAACCAATCCTGGAATTGGTCCTCAATATGTATTACTGAATAACCCAATGATATGGTTACGCCGTAACCATCCTCAGACATCGGATGAATGTCAGGTTCCATTACTTACTGCGTAACTCACCCTTTGAGTTTACGCCGTAATCTCCTTTATATATGCACTTTTATTTTAA
This sequence comes from Artemisia tridentata subsp. tridentata, assembly GCA_021014915.2. Classification (NCBI taxonomy): domain Eukaryota; kingdom Viridiplantae; phylum Streptophyta; class Magnoliopsida; order Asterales; family Asteraceae; genus Artemisia; species Artemisia tridentata. Next base: position 163,899,023 of record CP139507.1, on the reverse strand, counting down.
ACAACTTACATACCATTACCTTGTATTAGTAACTAAATGAACGTTGTGGGTGTATTCCCTGTAAACCCTCACGAGACTTCACTCGTCCACTTGGGACATCAAGTGGTTTAAAAGGCTTGTTGCATATGCTAAATGCAACCGTGATTCCTACGAAAGTGAGTTAGGTTTTTTATTTTTTATTTCCTTTTTGTTTTTAGATTTATGCTTGTTGGTAGTGTCATGATTTCAGGAAATTGAAGTTTGCTCATGGAGGCGAAGCAAAGGCACGTCTTTTCAACGTGATCCTTCTACCATGTTTGGAGCAAATTTCAGTGGACTTCTTGTTACAATTCTACTTTTCTCCTTTTATTATCTCATTTTTTCATACAAAAGGGACTTTGTACATTTCAAGTGGGGGGACGGGAGTAGAATTATTACTTGAACTCATTTTCCCTCGTTTTTCTAGTTTATTTTGAAAAATTATGCCATTTTTAAAATTTTGACATGTTTTTCTTAACCTAACTAGAATAGACCTTAGCCGAGCACACTATAAACCTTGATTTCCTTGGTGAGATTTAGCCTTTTCGTTTCCCCATATTACTCAAATCCACTAAATATTTAGTGTGCCGGTAGTATGTAAACTTTAGAACTTGGCCTTTACATCATTTCGAGACCATAGACGAGTAGTGTGTCGAGTTAGCTTGATACATTTGGAAAGGATAATTTGAGAAGGCAATATTTTAGGATTTACACCCAAATAGCCCATATGTGTAAAATTGTGTGTGTTTAACGATTAGTCACCTCGACTTTTCAACCCCCGTGTAAAACCCCTTTTATTGCACTCACCTTTAGTGGAAGATACCCCTAGATATACCCTTCCGAGCCATTCTATTCATTTCACCCACATCATGTATTATTTCGTTACACCTATTCGCCTTAGCCTATCATGTAGTCTTGGTTTATGACTGGGAAGTCGCCGTTTGCCTAAGTTTGAGGTCTGGGTAGAGAGATTCGGGAATCACGCCTATGTAGAAGACATATATTTGAAGATCATTGAAGACCCCCCCCCCCCCCATATTACTCATGTATGGTTCATCTCAAATGGGGGGATGACTTGTTAGTTTATTTTCATGTTAAAAAATAATAATAAAAAAAAAGAAAAAAGAAAAAAAATAGTAGTTGTTTATTTATTTTTTGTTGAAAGGATAGTGCATAATTAATAGCACTAAGTTCTTATAAGCTTAATAGACTAGCATCGAGGAGGCCACCACGATCACATTTGAAGATATGAGTTGGTAACGATTCTACACCAACTTGTTTGATGAAGGCCAAGTAGTGTGCACATCATGACGTCCGCTAATGGTACACTTACTTGCTGATTGATGATCCGGTTTTTGCGTCTTGAAGCTTGGATTTTGGATGGACTGCCGGCAGTGACAACTCGGTTGTAGGCTAAGACTATTTGCTTGTTATTTTTATTTTTCACCATTTATATCCCATGTCTTATCTTACGCTTTTAGTCATGAATCATGCTTAGGTGAGGGAGTGAGCAGTCATTGGTGTCTTGGCCATGGATTTGGTCATGTATCAATGGTCTTTGTCGCCTTCGCCGTGGTATGTTAGTAATGAAAATTCGCCCTAGCCTTATAAATTTGTTCACCCAACATTGCCTTTAAAGATTGTCTTGACCTTAGCTCTAGTGGTAGAGATTTGTGTAACCGCCAAGCCTATGATAGAATACATGCTATGACTATGCAATGAGTGATCACCCCAAAATTGACACTTAGATTAGGGAGAGTATGAGTGTTTTATTTCCCATTTCGTGAGGTGTTCGGCTTTGATATATTCTAGCATAGGATGTTTTTAACTTCATATTTTCCTAGTTATTTGGGAGATATCTTTTTGAAAACAATTATAATAAGGTCTACTTGAGGGCAAGTAGAGTTTAAGTGGGGGGATATTTGATGACATCAAATAGTCCTGATATTGTAGTGTCAATTTCCCCCTAATATACTTATCATTTGTATCATTTTACTTGGATATATGCTTTTATTTCTTTATATTTCATTTCCAGGTCATGAATAAGCATAGGAATGAAAAGACGCGGAATTGGAAGACTATTAACAAAGATTTACACAAGTATGCTGGCCAAGAAGAAGTTAAGGCGTAACTACTACTCTCACTTACGCCGTAACTAGGATTTACACTACGAAGACCAAATTCAACGCATCTCAAGGTTACGGCGTAACTTTACACTTATAGTTACGCCGTAGTAATCCAATGACTTAGAAGAATTTCGTGGTCAAGAAGATTATGCCGTAACCAACTTACAAGGTTACGGCGTAAAAGTCATCCAGTGCAGATTACGCCGTAACCAATTTATAGGTTACGACGTAAACATTTATTTCGAAGACTACGGCCGTAACCCATTTATAAGGTTACGCCGTAAAAAGTTTATTTTCGATAAGATCGTCAGAGATACGATGGTTACGACGTAACCAATTCCTTAGGTTACGCCGTAACCGAGTCGAGCCCTATAAATACAAACCCTAAATCCGATTTTTATATAACTTTTACACCACAACTCACCAGAGAACGATGAAGGGTTTTCAAGGGGCAAGTTCCAGCAGCATATCAAGCATCTTCCAAGGGAGAATTCACGCCATTACTCAATAAGTTTTAGTATTTTTGTATCAAACATTTTCATTTAATTCCATGTGTTCAAGGGGAATTAAATGTTCTGACTTAGTACTACTGGGAGAATTACACTAACAGTACAAACTGCTATTGTATAACTGAAGACTGCTGAAGAAAAAACTAACAGTACCAACTGTCAAGTTAGTACTGCTAGTTGTAATGAAGGTACTGCTGCATGGATAACTGATTTAGAAGATATGTATCAAAGAAAAGTATGGAATAGATCTTTTGTATATCACAATTAGTTAGAAATATACGGTAGAATACTTATCTTGTAAAGGACACCTTAAGTCTATAAAAGGAGGTCCTAGGTTAGATGATATATACAGCAGTCGAATATATTGTTAAGATTCAAGGTCTTTGTAACCCTAGTGATATTAAGATCACTCGTATTATTACTCAATAATATTGAATCGTTTGGAGTTAAAATTTCTGTGTTCATTGTTCATACAAGCATTACTGTTCCATTAAACAAACAAATTCTTATAAGTGTGGTTGAGTAGATTCCGCATACTTAACTACATAACCTCAAAGTATCTCAAACACAAAATAAGGGAGTAATATCCTAAGTGTTTTAAATCCTCTCAAGTAGTATCAGAGATAGGTTGATACTATTGATTTAGAAGAGAAAGTAATGGACATGGAGACTACACAAACAAACATGGTTGCTAAATTGCCAATGCTGAAGCAAAACAAATTTGAGATGTGGAGGCTGCGAATAGAACAATACTTACAAGTGCAGGACTATGCACTTTGGGAGATCATTGAAGATGGAAACTCTTTTAAACCTTCAACATCTACAACAACAGTTGATGGTAAAGAAGAGACTATTGTGCAAACCTCTCCAGTGACTGCAAAAGAGAGGTTACAAAAGAAAAACGATGTCAAGGCTAGGAGCTTGCTGATGATGACCATTCCAAATGATCAGCTCCTAAACTTTAGCAAATACAAGGATGTAAAGTCCTTGTTTGAGACAATCACTACTAGGTATGGTGGGAATGAAGCCACCAAGAAGACCCAAAAGAATCTGTTAAAGCAGAACTTTGAAAACTTTAGTGTAACCAGTAATGAGTCTTTGGATCACATGTTCAATAGGCTACAAAAGATTGTTAGCCAACTTGTTGTTCTTGGTGTTGACATACCTCAGGAAGATCTGAACTCCAAGTTCTTGAGGAGTTTACCTGCAGAGTGGGTTATGCATGTGGTGGTCTGGAAGAATAAACCAGACATTGATACTATGAGCCTTAATGATCTTTACAACAACTTCAAGATTATTGAGCAGGATGTGAAGAAAGTTGGAGTTACTAGTTCAAGCACTGGGAACATGGCCTTTATGTCATCTCCTAGTAATTCAAGTCCGGATGAAGTAAAGGTTGTTGTAGGAGTTAGTACTGCTAACCCTAGTGTTAGTACTGCTAGCACATCAAGCAGTACTACTGGTATTCTGAATGATACAACCTACTGTGCCTTCCTGACAAGCCAGAATGATGGGTCAATGCTGACACATGAAGATCTCCAGGAGATTAATGATGATGATTTGGAGGAGATGGATCTCAAGTGGCAGATCTCACTTCTTAGCATGAGGGCTAAGAAATTCTACCAAAGAATTGGCAGGAAGATCAACATCAGCAGCAATGATACTGCTGGTTTTGACAAATCTAAAGTTGAGTGCTACAACTGTCATAAGTTGGGGCATTTTTCAAAGGAATGTAAGAGGCCCAGGCAACAGGATAGCAGGAACAAGGGTTATGGAAGCAAGCCCAAGGCAGTGGAAGATGTTGAGCCAACCTCAAAGGATATGGTGGCTATTGATGGCTTAGGCTATGATTGGAGTTTTATGGCAGATGATGAGGAAGCACCTGCTGAGATGGCTCTTATGGCCTTCTCTGACTCTGAGGTACAAATTTCTAAAAGTTGTTCTAAAACATGCACTACTCTAAAAGAATAAGAAACCTTAAAGAAATACTATGATGAGCAGAGGATTGAATTAAACAAAACTAATTGCAATTTGTCTAATCATAAGAGAGGTTTAGCAGTCCTAGAAGAACAAATAGTGCATTACAAGAACAATGAGTCTGCTTTTGCTGAGGATATAGCTGTTCTTAAGAGAGATTTGTCATTTAAGAATGCTGAGATTAATTTGCTAAAAGCTAAATTAGATAAAATCACTAAGGCAAAAGATAATATCTAGTTAACTGTAGACACTTTGGAATATCAAAAGGTGTGAACAAAATCATAGAGTGTCATATAGTTAATAAAGCTAAGTCTGGGAATTCCTGCACCCCCAAGAATAGACCTAGAACATACAAGTTTACCTGAGTTTCAACAACCTAAGTTAGAGTATGGTTGTAAGCCTAAAGAAAACACAAATGCTGATAAACCAGTAGAAACCAATGAGCCTTTTAAGAGTGCAAGTGACACCTTTCTTGCTGAGGATAAGGTGTCAACTGATAGGAGTTCAGATGCTCCAACTATTAAGGATTGGACATCTGATGATGATGAAGATCAGGTTGAAACTAAACCTGATGTGGTAAATGTAGAAGGAACAAATGTTCCTAAGGTGGTTAATAATGAAACTGTTAAGCCTACAACAAATGTAAAACCAGTTAGGAAGACAGTTAGATACTTTGAGATGTATAGGTCCACAGGCAAGCCAAGAGGTAACCAGAGAAATTGGAATTACCTCAAGTCACATCAGCTAGGAAGTAACTTTGTCCTGTACAAAAAGGCTTGTTTTACTTGTGGTAGTTTTGACCACCTAGAGGCTTTTTGTAATAACCATCAGGGGAACAATAGGGTAAATGGGAACATAAGTCAAAGGGTGAACTTAAATAGCTCAAGATTGGTTAGATCTCACCTTAATGCAAGTAGAATGACTCCCAGGACACTTTTATTGAAGTCTGGCCCAAAACCAATTGGTACTGCTCGACCAGCAGTTAATACTGCCAGACCTTTTAAGACTGTTTACCCTAGACCAGCAGTTTCAAGTACAAAACCAACTTTCAAATATGCACAATAAATTGTTAAAAGGCCTTTTCACAATAAAGCAGTGGTTCAAAAACACTTTTGGAAACCAAAGACTAAAACTGAAAAGCCAACAGTTAGTACTGGTAACTATCAAAACACTTCTAGGGATAAAAGGGTTAATGTTGTTAAGGGCTCAGCATGTTGGGTATGGAGACCAATCAAACCCAATGGTGCATCAATTGTTTTGAAAATATTTGACTATATTGATGCACGAGGCAAACCCAAGTTAGTGATGGCTTGGGTACCCCAAGGAAACTAATTTCCTCACTTTATGTGCAGGGACATTCACAGGATGATGATGAAGATCAAGGTTATGCAGACAGTGGATGTTCCAGGCACATGACAGGCAACATGTCCTATCTTTCAGACTTTCAACCAATGGATGGATGATATGTTACCTTTGGGGGAGGAATAGGAGGAAGAATTATCGGTAAAGGCACCTTGAAAACTGGTAAATTAGATTTTGAAGATGTGTACTTTGTGCAAGAACTTAAGTATAACTTGTTTAGTGTCTCACAAATGTATGACAAAAAGAACAAGGTTCTTTTTACTGACACTGAATGTCTTGTGCTTTCTCTAGACTTTAAGCTTCCTGATGAAAGTCAGGTTCTACTTAAAGTTCCAAGAAAGGGCAACATGTATAGTGTTGATATGAAGAAGATTATTCCTAAAGAGGCCCTTACTTGTCTTGTTGCAAAGGCCACATTGGATGAGTCTATGTTATGGCATAGAAGACTTGGTCATAAATTTTAAAACCATTAATAAAATTGTTAAGGATGGTTTGGTAAGAGGCTTGCCTCAGAAAAGATTTGAAAATGACCAGAATTGTGTTGCCTGTCTCAAAGGCAAACAGCACAAGGCTTCTTGTAAGTCCAAGGTTTATAACTCTATTAATCAACCTTTGTTTATGCTACATACGGATCTGTTTGGCCCTACATCTGTGAGTAGTATTATGAATAAACGGTACTGTCTTGTAGTTACTGAAGACTATAGTAGATTCACATGGGTTTTCTTTTTAGGTTCTAAGGATGAGACACCTAGCATTCTTAAAACATTCATTACTGAGATAGAAAACTTAGTGGATAAGAAAGTAAAAGTCATTAGGTGTGACAATGGGACAGAGTTCAAAAATAGAGTTATGGTTGAGTTCTGTAAGGAAAAAGGTATTAGAATAGAGTTTAGTGTTGCTAGAACTCCTCAGCAGAATGGAGTTGCTGAAAGGAGAAATAGGACACTAATAGAAGCTGCTAGAACCATGTTAGCTGACTCTAAGCTGCCTATCACTTTTTGGGCAGAAGCGGTTAATACTGCTTGCTATGTGCATGTCACAACTCATAATTTCAGGTCATTTTCCAAACCTCGACAATTTACTATTCATAAGTTACTATTCATAAATCACTATTTATCATTTCACTATTCATCATTTTTGAAGTCAGTTTGAGACTTTGAGAAGTCGTAAAAAAATTTACTATTTACATGACACTATTCATTCCCGGAGGGAAATCACTATTCATAGGCATCATTCATCATGTCGTAAACTAGGTTTACGGGTATTCAAATGCGCATAACCAGTTAGGTTTAGCTGCGTATTCATGCATCATCAGTAAGGACACATCATACAGACTAGGGCAGTCTGTTTGCACATGTTTGTGTGATTTTCATTAACGTATGCTTAATTGTTTAATTAACGTTACCACTCAGTCATTTCTACTAACATTATACCCAATACTCCCGACTATGATCCTAATACATTTTCAAACTAATATTAATGATATAGAGATTATATTATTACTTTACCCGGTGTTTTTAAACCAATTGCTACATTTTTCGTTAGGAGCTTATAACTCCGTCAGTTTACGATATTTCAATCCAATAATCATTCTAACACCCGATTCATGCCAGGAATATGATTTTACACATTTTACGACTTCGTCATATTTTATTTTTCATCATCGCGATTTATTTCTAGTTAACTCGATACCCGGTAACACCCAATGTACACATAAACTACACTAACTCTTTCAATAACTAGACAAGATCTTTAATTGTCCATCTTTTCCCCATTTTTTCTCCATGTGCCCCCCCCCCCCTTAGCCACCCTAAAACATCACCTTTCAAGCTTAGACTAGACTACAATTAATGCTTATGTTTTGTTGTCCTTTGAATTAATTCCTATAACACATTCCTACACCATTTCATTAGCTAACAAAGATCAAACACTCTCTCCCTCCCCACTCCATACCCACGGCCACAACAAGAAACAAGGGAGAAATCCATCATTTTGTGAAGTTCAAGTATTAATCTTACTCCATTTGCTACCCTAGTTAAGGTTTTGTGATCAAAACCCTAAGTTATTGCACATTTTCTCATCAAATCACTCCAACATTGTAAGTAAAATTCAAGAACATCATTATGATCTTTTCATACTTTTATTTACTTCATATGATCATGTATTTTCAAGTTATACTAGTTACTTTTGCAAGCTACTTATGTTTTGATACCATTTTGTTTATAAACTATCACAAACACTAGATCTATAGGTTTCACTAATAATCACATGAGATCCACCAAGGTTGGTGATGTTTAGGACCCCATGACACCCTAAGAAGGTGTATGGTAGGATTTGCGAACTTGTGGAGTTGATTTGAGGTGGTATGATCAAGATTAGAACCATAGAAATGAGTTTTTAAAACATATAAATACCTACTGTCCAAAATCGTGTAAACTGGAAAACTCAGTAATTTTTGGTATATTTTGGCCTTCATATTCATAAATTTCTTTATAAAACGAAACCGTGGCCGAAGAAACACTAAAAACCGACTTATAACGAAGGAGATATGATTTTTCGAAGTTAGGCGACGAAAACTAATTTTCTGAAAATAAGCGTGCTGTTAGCCGAACTTTAATGGACCAAACGAGGCGTTAGACGTGATCTAGGAGAGCCAAACTACTGAGATTATGATGGTTCATGTTATGACGAATCTGTGGATATAAAGAACCTAGAAAACGAGCTTATAACGACCGAGATATACACGTTCAAAGCCGACGAACTCTATTCTATTTTGACAGCCCTAATAGAAAGTATTTTTCTAAGTATATAAGTTAACATTTTTACAAGTCATTACATTGATAGCCGGTTTTCTATCTATTCAAGACGCGTATGATCAAAAGTCCAATAACACGACACGAAAAACTTGTAACAATCTTTTATTTTCAAGGACGTCAAATTCATTCACTAACACTTAACGTGCGCTAATTCGCGACTAGTTTTGCGAGGCCGTTTTGGATATAATTTCACAAGTTATGAAAAGTATTGTTTTGTGACGAAAACATTATATTTCAATAGAACACCGAACAAGGATCATGGAGTGTAGTTTTAACATGTTTACGCGAAATGTGGTTTATAACTTAACAAGACGTCAAAATGTATTTTTCGACGATAAACATTGTTTTCAAAACTTTCGAGTGGTATCGATAACATACGTGTTTGCATGAGTAACATCATTTCATTTGCTTACCTTAGATCATATCATTCATGATAGGTCGCGGTTAGGAACCGAGCCTCATCTCATCATATCCATTGTGATCATTGTTGCTATATCATATCAGGTGAGTTTTCATAGCCCCGTTTTAAATTGTTTATTGATTTCTAAACTCTCGGGGGAGAATACATTGCACCATTTTTATATGCGGACCAAAGTATACAAACCCATTTACATTGCTTAAGTTACATCATTGCCAATTTAAAGTCCCCTTTTATTTATCATGGACCGTTAATTGTGAGCAAGCGAAGGTGAGTGGATAGATCTATTGAGGGTGACACCTCCGTTCGGGTTGGTAGCACCAACTGGTCAAACGAACGCATTTCATTTCATACATTCAGAGTGTTTGGCAAAGCACTCCCTTTTGGGGCATTTATATCAGTCTAGCTTCGGGGTCATGAGCTTAAGAGCTAATGTAATATTTTTATGTGACATTTTGTCATACAATTTATACTTGTGGTTTCCGTAGAAGCATTTCATTTACATAAACCTATGAACTTACCAACATTTTGTTGACCATTTTTAGCAATGTATTTTCAGGTAATTAAGGTGTCACATGTTGGCTTGCATATGGACCTCATGGAGTCGCGGAGTCGACGCGTCTCACTTTATGTTTTATGCACTTATCCATCGTTTGAATTGTATGAACCGGTTTTATGAAAACTTGTTTCACCTTTTGGGACCTAGCTTTATAACTCTGAATGTTTTTAAATAATCAAACGATGTATTTTCTAAACGACACTTTAGGTCGTTCAATATAACTGCAACTTTGGTGCTATGACCAGTCGTGCCCTTGAATGACTTATTCCGCTGCAAGTCACGAAATTTAGGGGTGTGACAGATTGGTACCAGAGCAAAGGTTATAGCGAACTAGGTTGTATCATTGACCCCAGTCTATAACTACACCATCATAGCATCTCACCATTTCATCATAAGTGCATATTCACTATACATGCGGTTTCATAAATACATCATTTCATCATAACTCGCATAATGTGAGGAGTCATTTACTTTTATTTCACACCGGTTGTCACACAGATGTCTTCACTCAACCACCCTATTATTATCCTAGCAAACTCGGATATCGAGGATGTTTTTTCATCCACTCGTACACCTACTTCACCACACTCACCATTGTTGGGTGATAATTTCTACCTATTTGAGGTAGTAGCACTACCTGAGCCGGATTTAGTAGAGACTACCAGACATGACATTAGGACTTTTGAGATTCAGGGGATTGCCCTTGCCTTCCCACCACCACCATTGTCATTCCCCATTTCCATTTCCACATATCGGGAATTGGATGACACCTTGTGGATAATACTAAGATCACCGACTCAACAGAATCATCAGCAGATTCCTCAAGAATGGTTTGGAATCTACACTATCTTGGATATGATTGATGCACTACTCCAGACCCCACATCAGGACTCATCCCGACTCCAAGATGCCACAACCCTGGATTCACTCAGAGGAGCACTAGGGAACCCCTAGACTAGACTTATATCTTTACTAGCTTTTACTATTATCCTAGCCACGGGATGTGTGGGATGGTTCAAAGAAACTTGTAGTATTTTGATTGTTGTATAATGAAATCACCAAGTATTGACTTACTATATGGATATGGTTGTGCTATCCATGATATCGGTCCATGTAAGACCAAAATTTTCATTTTAGATATCCACGTGTGTTATGGTTACACATATGACATTTCACGATTTCATCTTGTCGCGCTTTCACCCCACTTATACATTTTATGGTTGCATATATGTGAGTATGATGATCTTTATCACCTATAAATTCTCATGGTCTCTTATGATGTTGAAGCAGTTAGGTTAAAGAAAGCCACTCCAGACATGACACAAGCCACATCCTTCACCAAAAATCTTACCCATGAGGAATTTATGGATTGCAACCCCCACACCTTTAGCGGAACTGAAGGAGCGAAGGAAGTTTATAAATGGTTCGAAGAAGTAGAAACGATATTTCGGTGTAGCGACTGCCGCAAGGAAGACAAGGTCAAGTTCGCCACTTGCACTTTTCGGGATCATGCCCAGGAATGGTGGACTAAACATGTTCAAATAGTAGGGGTCGACGCTGCTTACTCAATCTCTTGGGAGAAATTAAGAAGGATGATGACTTTAGAATATTGTTCAAGAAGCGAACTACAAGCACTCAAACAGGAAATCCTCAACTTTACCATGGTAGGAGATGATATTGTCAAGTACAATACTCAGTTTTACGAATTAGCACGATTAGGCCCAACAATGGATGAACCGGAAAGCAAGAAACTTGAGAGGTACATCGGGGGACTCTCCCCTGAAATTCGCATGTTGGTTGCCTCATTCGAACCCGATACCATGCTTAAAGCTATCCATATGGCGATTGAGGCAAAGGAACACATAGTTCACACCCAGGCCGTAGGAAACAATATGTACAACAGACACAAATGGAACAACAACAACAAGAGAAAGTGGGACAACAATCAGGGCAGTAATACTACCCAACAACCACCAAAGCGACAAGAAGTTGCTGAGGCCTATGCAGCAGGCCCGGCTGACAAGAGAGGTTACAAAGGTACCCTACCCAAATGCAACAAGTGTCAAAGTCATCATAAACCTGGGTCTTGTCTTAATCCTTGTGGTAACTGTAAGAGAATTGGACATTCGACTAGAGAATGCAAGTTCCCAATCATTGCCGGAAATCAGAAACCTCCAGTGACCTATTTTGGCTGTAGAGAGATAGGACACTACAGGAAGGAATGTCCAAGACAATGGAATCAAAGGAATGGGAACCAAGGTGGAATAGCTCGGGGAAGAGCCTAGGTCATCGGAGGAGGAGATGGCCAGCACACCAACAACATTGAGGACGACAACCATGTTTAAGGACAAAGAACTTCTGCCTTAGTAATAAACCATGGATGGAACCCGCTAGGGTTGTATTTCTTTAAGTAGTCTATCTTAAGTACTTCCTTGTAACCTCGTTGTATCATGTACTCTCTATCTAATGTAATCCCTATCTTTTAGCATCATCACCGTGATCACAATCTTCGTTTATTTCATTTCCTATTTCGATTATATGATTTTCAACCATTTCACAACAACACACCACTATCCTAGAAATGGGTTAAGTAAGGATTCGTCTCCAACTATAGGCTATTACCATTCCGTAAGGTGTTCCACCGTCCCATGACCCGTTCAACAGATTTTGTTGCCAGATATCTTAATACCGCTTATTAAAACTGTCTTACCTAACCCTACTTTAAGCTATTTTACTATTATCTCAGGGAGTTATTTCGCAACATTTTTAAAGCAAGTTAGGTTACTACCGCCTTATTAATTGGCTTTCTGCCATCCTACCAACTATTTACTACCATTTTACCAAACATCACGTTGAGCACCATCTAAAACTTTTGAGAAACACAAGGCTATTTTAACCAAACCAAGCATCGCGTTATTTGCCCTCAATTATACATAGCCTGATCAACTATGTCTAATTCAGGGAAGATTATGCCATGAAGGAAACAATTATCTTTTCAAGATTTCTAACAACAATTTTCATTCAAAACATCCCAAGAAAGAAAAGCTTTGTAAACAAGTAAACTCTTCATAAACATCCTTATCGGCCAACTCTCTCCGAGTACCTATACCACATGTCACTCACTTAACCGTTAAGTTGGATTTTCACCATTGACTTTTCTAGGAAAGGTTTTCTACCTACAAGGAGAAATTCACGACATAAGAAAACAATGAAAGGGGTTTTGGAACCACAAACAAGGACTAGAAATATACAGCAAGTTGATTCGTATCGCAACGGAAAACATAAGACCTCACGAGGCAATCCAAATCACTATCTCTGGCATAGTCACCAAACCTTATCATTACAGAGGTACTAGTTAACCAAGTAGGACAACGAATCTAAATCAGGATCCAGTTTAAAAAGGATCAAGCAAAGTTGGATATACATACCCACAAGTCTTACCCAGGATTAACCTTTAGGCATTATTCAAACCCCAGAAACGAAACGCTAGACATTTAAACATTCAGGCAGACATACCTACCCGACTACTTTATCCTGTTTGATGCTTCCAATTCAAAGGAATTTTCTTTAAAGAGCGTTTATACAACTCATATACCTTGTAGGAAAGTAATTATCTGATATGTCTGTCTTGACAAATAAATCCTTTATGGTCAGCCTTTAACAAAACTACTGAGCACTAAGAAAAGTATAACACTAAACCGTGCTAAAACATTCCTATCCACATCATGTCAAAAACCATCCATAAAATCTTGGGTCGTATTTGAAGACCAACCACCATACTACGACACTTCATTCAATTAGGATCTTGTGATTGACAAACAATAGCATGGGAAATTTTTGACAAAGGAGATCTAGGGAAAAACTATTAAACAGCACAAATTTTGACAATAAAGACCAAGCACCTTAGGTGAAGAGAGGCTCATATCTTGACATCAGTTATAGCAAGACACAAGGAATCAGAAACCGTTACCATAGCTTTGTTCTTCGATAACCCATTTCCGACAAACCTACCGTTGTAGGAGTAGTCACGAGACACGTTGTACAAATTTCAAAGGCTCCTGATAAAGGATAGACTATGCACCTCAAACTTCTGACAATCCCCTTAAGATATTTTCTTTCCAATCAGATATACACACGCTCTACCATCTTTAGACCAATGGGCAATTAAGAAAGCTAATGTTGTGGCAGATGCCCTTAGCCGGAAGGAAAGACTCAAGCCTTTGAGAGTCAGACCATTGAGAATGACAATCATATCACCTTTACCATCACGAATCCTCGAGGCTCAAGTTGAGGCACTCAAGGAGGAAAACCGACAAAATGAAAAACCCCATAGTATGCCAAAGGATGCAAATAATTTGGTAAAGAGGTCAGACGGAGTATTATGCTCGGATTGCACAAGTCGAAGTAATCCATTCACCCAGGTTCTGATAAGATATATCAGGATCTTAATAGACTTCATTGGTGGCCGAATATGAAAGCAGAAATAGCTACGTATGTTAGCAAGTGTCTTACTTGTGTTCAAGTAAAAGCCGAATACCATAAACCATCAGGATTGTCTCAACAACCAGAAATTCCCTAGTAGAAGTGGGAACGTATTACAAAGGACTTTGTCACCAAACTACCCAAAACATCAGGAGGTTTCAGTGCTACTTGGGAAATCGTTGATTGACTCACTAAATCAGCCTATCTCATCCCAATCAGAGAAACTTATTCTATGGACCAACTAATCAGACTTTATGTCAAGGAAATAGCCTCAAAGCACAGTGCACCAATTTCTATCATTTCGACCGAGATAGTCGCTTTACTTCAAACTCTTGGCAATCATTACAAGATTCATTTGGAAGCAAATTAGACATAAGTATTGCCTATCATCCTTGGACCGATGGTCAGAGCGAGAGAACGATTCAGACATTGGAAGACGTGCTCAGAGCATGTGTGATTGACTTTGGAAATGGTCGGGCTAACCATTTGCCAGTGATCGAGTTCTCTTACCACAATAGTTATCACGCGAACACTTAGACTGCACCTCTTAAGGCACCCTATGGTCAAAGTACCAATTACATAGTGACAGACCAAAATCGAAAGGTCAACTTCATTGGTCTAGAACGCAATTATGAAACAACAAAGGAAATGGTACAAGTCAAGAATCAGTTACAAGTAACAAGAGAACAATAGAAAAGTTAGGTCAGTTCAGGATGCAAACTCATGGGGACTAAGTATCCCTAAATAGTAAACCATTGGGATTCGAGTTGTAGAACAAGCTATGTTGAAAGCCTTGCCTTGGAAAGGCATGATACAATTTTGGAAACCCGGGAAACCAAACCCTAGGTATATTGGACCATTTAAGATTCTAGCTAGAATCGGCCGACTGGCATACAAACTTGAGCTTCCGTCAGAGCTCGGCAACATACACTACCCATTCCATATTTCAAACCTCAGGAAGTGCCTTCCAAACGAATCACTCGTAGCATATTTCATTTCATTCCATTAGAAGAAATTCAGATCGACGATAAGCTTAACCTTGTGGAAGAACCAGCAGAAATTATGGACCGAGAGGTCAACCAGTTGAAGCAGAGTCGAATTCCTATCGTGAAAGTTCGCTGGAATTCTCGAGGAAGTCCCGAGTTTACTTGGGAACGGGAAGACCAGGTGCGACTCAAATACCCACATCTTTTCACCGAGACCACTCCAGAGACCAACATCAACTGAATTCAGGGACTGAATTCCTTTTAGGGTGGAAGACTGTCACAACTCGTAATTTCAGGTCATTTTCCAAACCTCGACAATTTACTATTCATGAGTTACTATTTATAAATCACTATTCACCGATCACTATTCATCATTTTTGAAGTCAGTTTGAGACTTTGAGAAGTCGTCAAAAATTTTACTATTCACATGACACTATTCATTCCCGGAGGGAAATCACTATTCATGGGCATCATTCATCATGTCGTAAACTAGGTTTACGGGTATTCAAATGCGCGTAACCAGTTAGGTTTAGCTGCGTATTCATGCATCATCAGTAAGGACACATCATACAGACTAGGGCAGTCTGCATATCATCAGTAACATCATTACCATATCAGTTCATGCACGGGTTTGTGTGATTTTCATTAACGTATGCTTAATTGTTTAATTAACGTTACCACTCAGTCATTTCTACTAACATTATACCCAATACTCCCGACTATGATCCTAATACATTTTCAAACTAATATTAATGATATAGAGATTATATTATTACTTTACCCGGTGTTTTTAAACCAATTGCTACATTTTTCGCTAAGAGCTTATAACTCTGTCAGTTTACGATATTTCAATCCAATAATCATTCTAACACCCGATTCATGCCAGGAATATGATTTTACACATTTTACGACTTCGTCATATTTTATTTTTCTTCATCGCGATTTATTTCTAGTTAACTCGATACCCGGTAACACACAATGTACACATAAACTACACTAACTCTTTCAATAACTAGACAAGATCTTTAATTGTCCATCTTTTCCCCATTTTTTCTCCATGTTCCCCCCCCCCCCCTTTAGCCACCCTAAAACATCACCTTTCAAGCTTAGACTAGACTACAATTAATGCTTATGTTTTCTTGTCCTTTGAATTAATTCCTATAACACATTCCTACACCCTTTTCACTAGCTAACAAATATCAAACACTCTCTCCCTCCCCACTCCATACCCACGGCCACAACAAGAAACAAGGGAGAAATCCATCATTTTGTGAAGTTCAAGTATTAATCTTACTCCATTTGCTACCCTAGTTAAGGTTTTGTGATCAAAACCCTAAGTTATTGCACATTTTCTCATCAAATCACTCCAACATTGTAAGTAAACTTCAAGAACATCATTATGATCTTTTCATACTTTTATTTACTTCATATGATCATGTATTTTCAATTTATACTAGTTACTTTTGCAAGCTACTTATGTTTTGATACCATTTTGTTTATAAACTATCACAAACACTAGATCTATAGGTTTCACTAATAATCACATGAGATCCACCAAGGTTGGTGATGTTTAGGACCCCATGACACCCTAAGAAGGTGTATGGTAGGATTTGCGAACTTGTGGAGTTGATTTGAGGTGGTATGATCAAGATTAGAACCATAGAAATGAGTTTTTAAAACATATAAATACCTACTGTCCAAAATCGTGTAAACTGGAAAACTCAGTAATTTTTGGTATATTTTGGCCTTCATATTCAGAAAGTTCTTTCAAAAACGAAAACCGTGGCCGCAAGAATCACTAAAAACCGACTTATAACGAAGGAGATATGATTTTTCGAAGTTAGGCGACGAAAACTAATTTTCTGAAAATAAGCGTGCTGTTAGCCGAACTTTAAAGGACCAAACGAGGTGTTAGACGTGATCTAGGAGAGCCGAACTACTGAGATTATGTTGGTTCATGTTATGACGAATCCGTGGATATAAAGAACGTAGAAAACGAGCTTATAACGACCGAGATATACACGTTCAAAGCCGACGAACTCTATTCTATTTTGACAGCCCTAATAGAAAGTATTTTTCTAAGTATATAAGTTAACATTTTTACAAGTCATTACATTGATAGCCGGTTTTCTATCTATTCAAGACGCGTATGATCAAAAGTCCAATAACACGACACGAAAAACTTGTAACAATGTTTTATTTTCAAGGACGTCAAATTCATTCACTAACACTTAACGTGCGCTAATTCACGACTAGTTTTGCGAGGCCGTTTTGGATATAATTTCACAAGTTATGAAAAGTATTGTTTTGTGACGAAAACATTATATTTGCCAATAGAACACCGAACAAGGATCATGGAGTGTAGTTTTAACATGTTTACGCGAAATGTGGTTTATAACTTAACAAGACGTCAAAATGTATTTTTCGACGATAAACATTGTTTTCAAAACTTTCGAGTGGTATCGATAACATACGTGTTTGCATGAGTAACATCATTTCATTTGCTTACCTTAGATCATATCATTCATGATAGGTCGCGGTTAGGAACCGAGCCTCATCTCATCATATCCATTTTGATCATTGTTGCTATATCATATCAGGTGAGTTTTCATAGCCCCGTTTTAAATTGTTTATTGATTTCTAAACTCTCGGGGGAGAATACATTGCACCATTTTTATATGCGGACCAAAGTATACAAACCCATTTACATTGCTTAAGTTACATCATTGCCAATTTAAAGTCCCCTTTTATTTATCATGGACCGTTAATTGTGAGCAAGCGAAGGTGAGTGGATAGATCTATTGAGGGTGACGCCTCCGTTTGGGTTGGTAGCACCAACTGGTCAAACGAACGCATTTCATTTCATACATTCAGAGTGTTTGGCAAAGCACTCCCTTTTGGGGCATTTATATCAGTCTAGCTTCGGGGTCATGAGCTTAAGAGCTAATGTAATATTTTTATGTGACATTTTGTCATACAATTTATACTTGTGGTTTCCGTAGAAGCATTTCATTTACATAAACCTATGAACTCACCAACATTTTGTTGACCATTTTTAGAAATGTATTTTCAGGTAATTAAGGTATCGCATGTTGGCTTGCATATGGACCTCATGGAGTCGCGGAGTCGACGCGTCTCACTTTATGTTTTATGCACTTATCCATCGTTTGAATTGTATGAACCGATTTTATGAAAACTTGTTTCACCTTTTGGGACCTAGCTTTATAACTCTGAATGTTTTAAAATAATCAAACGATGTATTTTCTAAATGACACTTTAGGTCGTTCAATATAACTGCAACTTTGGTGCTATGACCAGTCGTGCCCTTAAATGACTTATTCCGCTGCAAGTCATGAAATTTGGGGGTGTGACAGTGCAGAACATGGTTATGTTAGTTAAACCTCACAACAAGACACCATATGAGCTTTGTAGGGGTAGAACTCCTGCATTAGGATTTCTAAGACCTTTTGGGTGTCATGTAACTATTCTAAATACCTTAGACGATCTAGGCAAATTTGATGGGAAATTTGATGAAGGATTCTTGGTTGGGAACTCACTTAATAGCAAAGCCTTTAGAGTATACAACACAAGAACAAGGAAAGTTGAGGAAAACCTACATGTTCAATTTCTAGAAAATAAATCTAATGTTGCAGGTGAAGGTCCAAAATGGATGTTTGACCTTGATACTCTAACCCAATCAATGAACTATGTGCCAGTTGTTGCAGGAACCTTTTCTAATGATTTTGCAGGTTCAGAAGCTGATGATGCAACAAATGAAGCAGGCTTGGGAAAGGAGAAAGATCAAGATCAAATGCTGATGCCAATATGGAACAGTGTGGATTCATCTTCAAAGAATGGTAAACCTTCTACTGATGAAGCCAAAGAAGGTATTGAAGATGGAAACAATGTAGTTGGAGCTGAAGATCAAGAGAATCAAGATGCCAGTACAAATTGTGATTGTACTGTTGAGCCCCAAGTTAGTACTGCTGGGCAAAATATTCATACTGCTGGCCCATCAGATACTAATGCTGCTGATTTCTCAGAAGATGAGGTGGATATCAACAATCTTCCACCTACCTATCAAGTTCTTACTACACCACACACAAGGATACACAAAGATCACTCCCTAGACAATGTGATTGGTGACATGCAGTCTGGAGTAAAGACAAGAAGGCAACTCATGACTTCAGACCAACAAGGATTTCTTAGTGCTATTTCTGAAGAAAAGAAGCATGAAGATGCCAACACATGCTTATTTGTATGTTTCCTCTCACAATCTGAACCCAAAAATGTTCTCAAAGCCTTGGTGGGTAGAAGCAATGCAAGAGGAGCTTCTCCAATTCAAGATTCAGAAGGTTTGGGTACTAGTGGATTAACCCAAGGGTATGAGGGTAATTGGAACCAATTGGGTTTTTAGAAACAAGAGGGATAAAATGGGTATCGTGATCAGAAACAAGGCTAGGCTTGTAGCCCAGGGGTATACATAAGAAGAGGGAATAGACTATAAAGAAGTTTTTGCACCAGTAGCAAGGATTGAAGCAATCAGACTATTCTTAGCATACGCTTCTTTCATGGGCTTCACTGTTTATCAGATTGATGTCAAGAGTGCCTTCTTATATGGTACTATTGAAGAGGGGATGTATGTCTCACAACCTCCAGGTTTTGTTGATCAAAAACATCCTGAAAAGGTGTACAAGGTTGTAAAGGCTCTTTATGGACTACATCAGGCTCCAAGGGCATGGTATGAGACTTTGGCTTCATATTTGTTAGAAAATGGATTCCAAAGGGGCAAGATAGATCAAACTTTATTCCTTAAGAAGAACAAGAAGGATATCTTGCTGGTACAGGTTTATCTGGATGATATTATATTTGGATCCACAAGGAAGGAGATGTGTGTAGAATTTGAGAAACTTATGCATGATAAGTTTCAGATGAGTTCCATGGGGGAACTTACTTTCTTTTTAGGGTTGCAAGTGAAGCAATCAACTGAAGGCATATTTATCAGTCAAGATAAATATGTGGCTGAGATACTAAGGAAATTTCAGTTTGCTGATTCTAAAGTGGCTAGCACACCTATTGATCCTGAGAAACCATTGCTTAAAGATGCTGATGGAGAATGTGTAGATGTACACACTTACAGATCTATGATAGGGTCCTTGATGTATCTTACATCATCAAGACCAGACATCATGTTTGATGTATGTGCCTGTGCAAGGTTTCAAGTCACTCCTAAGGTTTCTCATTTAACTGCTGTCAAGAGGATCTTTAGATATCTTAAGGGTCAACCTAGGTTGGGTCTGTAGTATCTTAGGGAATCACCTTTTGACTTGGTGGCATATTCAGACATTGACTATGCTGGTGCAAGCCTAGACAGGAAATCAACAATTGGTGGATGTCAATTCCTTGGTTGCAGACTTATATCATGGCAGTGTAAGAAGCAGACAATTATGGAAACTTCTACAACTGAAGCTGAGTATCTAGCTACTGCAAGTTGCTGTGGTCAAGTGCTTTGGATTCAAAATCAACTGCTTGACTATGGGTACAATTTTATGAACACCATGATATATATTGACAATAGCTGTACAATTTGCATAATTAAAAATCCAGTGCAACATTCTAAAACTAAACACATAGAAATTAGGCATCATTTTATAAGAGACTGCAATGAGAAAAAGTTAATTCATGTTGTTAAAATTGATTCTGATCATAATTTTGCAGATCTTCTCACAAAAGCCTTTGATGTAGGAAGGTTTCAATACTTGGTAGCAAGTATTGGAATGCTCAACCCTTAAAGTTTTTAAAACTGTGTGTTTTTGTATATTAAAATGGATTTGTACTGCTAGGTTTGTCAAAAGGTATTGTTATGTATAGTTTGTACTGCTAGTACAAACTTGAACTGTTTGTTAGAATTGTTAGTCATATGTTTATACTGTTATGAAGCAAGTGATTTGCACTTTGTTTTCTTGGTTTTGGACTAACAATTGCAGGTATGGAATGTTTGAGCACAAAGGAATTACTAGTGTATTGTGTGAGCAACATATGGTGGTTAAGTTGCTGCCATAATAGGTTGATGATGGACAGAGTTTGGGAAATCATTAACAAAGGTTTTATACCTGAGTTAACTGATTCTTTATAACTTCTTTCTTGAAATCTTATTATGATGTTTTAAATTGAATTGATGGCTTAGTTAGTTAGACAGTAACTGACATAACTCACTTTCTACCATTTTATACTTTTGTATAATGAGTTAGTCTAAGGACATCTGGTAGAGAGAACAACGAGCAAACGTGAATTTAACACTTGTGTTAGAGGCAACAACTGCCACGAGCTGGAAACCCTGTCAAGAAAGCTCTTTGAATGAGTTTATCTGATCACAGGCAGTTTTTTATAACTGAAATCATTGGTTCTCACATAACCAGAGGTTGCATTAAACCGAAATCTTGATTAAGTGTCTGTCTTTACACTTAATCCCTTTAAAATGGTTGTTGGCAGTATGGTTTTTCATCAAAATTGAGTTCATACTACTGAGTCAAATTTTTCCAAAAAGTTTGTACTGCCAGGCTTAAAGTTAGTACTGGTGCGAAACAACAACTTTTTGAAAATAGCCGTTGAGAGTTAGTTGAGATTTTTACTAATCATTTCCTTGTTTTAAGGGTTTCCTTTTTGGATATTTTTACTTTTAAATTATTATATTAACCTTATCTTCAATTAGCAGTTATCTTTTGATTAAAGTCGGTCCAATAGAAACCCTAACAAGCCTTTCATAATATCTCCATTCACTTTCTTCATCTACTTTCTACCCTAAAATTACACTATTCACTGCAGTCAAATCACCTTTTACTGAAAAATAACGGCTTCTTTATCCTTTGTTGACAAGCACAACGTGGTCGCTTATTTGGAAAAAGCAGAGGATGATACTAAATTCCATCAGATAGTGGACTTTTTAAATAGTTCCCACATAAGGTATTCTTTACTCTTAAATCCCACTATCTATGTCTCCCACATCAAACAGTTTTGGCACACTGCAACTGTCAAAACATTTGAAAATGGTGAAAAAGAGTTAAATGCCACAGTGGATCGTAAATCTATCACTATTACTGAATCATCACTCAGGAGGTATCTCCAAGTGAATGATGACAATGATATTAGTGCTATGCCAAACACTGAAATATTTGAAAATTTAACCAGGATGGGGTACAACACCCAATCACAATCTTTGACTTTTCAAAAATGTTGTTTTGCCCCACAATAGAGGTTTTTTATTCACACCATCCTTTACTATCTCAGTCCTAAGAAAACCTCATGGGAACAGTTAAGTAGCAATATTGCAATTGCTCTCATTTGCTTAGCTACTGACAGAACTTATAATTTTTCTAAACTCATTTTTGAAGGATTGGTTAAAAATGTTGATAGCAAATCAAAAATTTTGATGTATCCCAGGTTCATCCAAACAATTTTGAACATGAGAAAACATCAAATTCTTCTACACCAAAATGTTTATCCAACACCCAAACTTACCCACAAACTTTTTAGTAACATGAAAATGGCTTCAAGAGGGTATAGTGGGGAAGAAGTTCCACTTTTTGATACTATGCTACAAGCACAGGGTGAAGGATCAACAAGACCAGTTGACTCCCAACACACACCCACAACATCAGAACAATCACCTTCACAACCAACCTCATCACCAGATAGGTCATTATCCAGTCAGGACTCTGATGTACCTCAGCACAGAGTTCCTACCCCTCCCAATGTAGCAGATGAGGCTGATTATGTCAGTATGGAAAGGGCTACTTCTATTGTCTCAGGCTTAGAAGCTGGGCAGGACAGAAGTAACATAGATAAGACCCAATGCATGGCAACACCAACAGTACTTGTACTCTTGGTGGAATCCCAAGCCAAATGGAAACTATCGGTGGCTCAGAAACTCACCATATGGTGGACTATGAGTCTTTGCCCCATGATGCACCTCTCCCTGAAGGTAACACATCAGGAAGTGCTGAGGGCAGGCATACACTTAAGGAATTGATGGAAACTTGTGCAAAATTGTCTGAAAAAGTCAATATTTTGGAAGCTGATCTGATCTCTCATAAGAAGGTGTTTGAGAAAGTATATACCAAGCTGGTGCTCAAGGTTAAGAAATTGGAGGATCAGGTCAAGACTCTTAAAAAGAAGAGGTCAGCTCATGTGGTAGAATCAACCATTTCATCTTCTTCATCAAGTTCATCAGAGGGTCCAAGTTCAGATAAAGGTGAGGAATCTTCCAAACAGGGGAGGAAGATTGCCCAATTGGATGATGATCCTCATGTCACTTTGGTTCATGAAGAGTTTGATGCTCAGGGGAGGTAAACAAAGCAGATGGATCAAGGTACTGGTGGCTTTACAGAAGGTACTGGTGGCTTTACAGAAGGTACTGGTAGTGCAGATCAAGGTACTGCTAGTATTCCTGAAGAAGGTACTGCTGGTTCACAAGGTACTGCTACTGCAGTATATACCAGAAGACCAAAGAAGGCAAAATTAGACAAGGGTAAGGCCATAATGACAGAAGAAGAACCATCTTCTCAGAAGTTATCCAAGAAGGAACAAGCTCAGATTGCTCTAGATGAGGAGCTAGCTCAGAAGTTTCATAAAGAAGAATTAGCTATGGTAGCTAATGAAGAAAGAATGGCAAGATTCATGGTTAAGTACAAGTATCAAACTGAAGAAGAACAAACAGCTGCTTAGGTTCTTGCAGATCAGAAGCTAGCTGAAAAGCTACAAGAAGAAGAAAGGTCTCAGTTTACAAGTGAAGAACAAGAATCAGCCATTGATGACTTATTACAGGAGATGAGAAAGAGACAACGCAAAAAGAAAGCTTATCAGAAGAAACCTCCTACAAGAAGTGAAAAATTAAGGTATATGAAGAACTACTTGAAGCATCAAGACACCTGGAAAGAAGAGCATTTCAAGAATAGATCTTATGAAGAGATTCAAAGGATTTACATTGATACACATAGAAGGATGCAGATGTTTATCAGAGGTGATCTTGAAAGGAGTGTAGGAAGAGGAGAAAAGAGAGAAGCAGAGCAATTGGAATCTGAGGAGTCCAATAAGCTAAAGAAAGATGAAGAAAAGCATGATGAATCAGTTGAGGAAGAATCAGCTGAGGAAGAGGAAGAAACTTTGACTGATGAACAGATCCATGGAATGATGGTGGTTATCCCAGAAGCTTTAAATGTTGATCCCATTCAAACCAAGCATCCCATCATTGATTGGGAAGTGTAATTAGATGGAAGAATCAAGGGATGGAAAATCATCAGGGTAGGTGGAAAATCTGAAGTCCATAAGTTCTTTGAAGACATGATAAAAGCCTTTTTGGATAAGCTGTGGAGCTTAGTTCAAGAAAGGTTTAGGTCTGCAGATCCTATAGATGATAAGGACAAAGAGTTATGGGTTGAGCTTAAAAGGATATATGAGCCAAATGCAAATGATTCATTGTGGAGATTTCAAGCTCATGATTTGTCTACTACTTGGAGGTTATTTGACAATTGTGGTGTTCATCAGGTTTCTACTAAAGCAGGAGTAGAAGTTTATATGCTAGTGGAGAAGGACTATCCACTTAGAGCAGGAATCTTGATTGTTATGCTAGCTGCCAAACTCAAAGTAGAAGAAGAATCAGAAATGGCAAGGGAGTTAGTAAGAAAAATCTATCAGCAGGCAAAAGACACAAAGTCCAGAAGATAGTGTTTGAAAGAGTCCTCACAATCCTTAATTAATTCAGAGAAACTTGATGATTTAGGGTAAATCATAAGTTTAGGGGAGGATTTTTGGGAATTAAATGTTCTGACTTAGTACTGCTGGGAGAATTACACTAACAGTACAAACTGCTAGTGTATAACTGAAGACTGCTGAACAAACAACTAACAGTACAAACTGTCAAGTTAGTACTGCTAGTTGTAATGAAGGTACTGCTGCATGGATAACTGATTTAGAAGATATGTATCAAGGATAAGTATGGAATAGATCTTTTGTATATCACAATTAGTTAGAAATATACGGTAGAATACTTATCTTGTAAAGGACTCCTTAAGTCTATAAAAGGAGGTCCTAGGTTAGATGATATATACAGCAGTCGAATATATTGTTAAGATTCAAGGTCTTTGTAACCCTAGTGATATTAAGATCACTCGTATTATTACTCAATAATATTGAATCGTTTGGAGTTAAACTTTCTGTGTTCATTGTTCATACAAGCATTACTGTTCCATTAAACAAACAAATTCTTCTAAGTGTGGTTGAGTAGATTCCGCATACTTAACTACATAACCTCAAAGTATCTCAAACACATCATAAGGGAGTAACATCCTAAGTGTTTTAAATCCTCTCATTTAGTATGATTGGCTAAACACCTTTGGTGTTAGCCTAGTTATGAAATTATTAATGTTATGATTATGTTTTCTCGCTTTCCTTATTGCTTCTAAGTGCATTTTTCTAGCTTTACTCGCAGAACCTCTTGTTTTGGTAGCATTGATGTGTGATTGTATCTAGGAGGTTAGGAGAATTGACCAAAGGACCCTAGCCAAATAGGTTGCGAGGATCGGTAAGAATTGACCAAAGGACTACCGAACCCCTTGTGTGCGAATTGACCAAAGGATCACCTTCCACATAAATTTGCTTAAGAAGTTAGAGAGAACCTAAGTTCCGAGAGGCCGGGTTCCATTAGAATAAAGTCTAGATTGTAGTTGGTACCTAATGACTTAGCATATATTACCCACGATCTCTGTCAATATAAAGGTCTTGAACTTTGAGCTGGAGTAGGAGTTTATGCGACATAGGCTAGACGAATTGACCATAGGAATCTAGTGACTTTTACCCCCACCTGAAGCATTAGATGGCACTATTAGAAAACATAATCATTGCTTAATAAGATCAGTAACTAGGCTAGCACATTTCTCGCTACTGAATTCATCTCATTTAATTTCGCATTTTGTTATTTACATTTCTTTAGTTTAAATATTGATAAAAAAAAACCCCTTTAAAATTGTGACGTTAGACTTAAATTAGGATCCGCACTCATAGCTCTTGGGACGACCTCAGCTTTACCGAGTACTACACTACACACGACCGGGTACACTGCCCGTTAGTGCATTAGGTAGACCTTAGGTAGACGAGACTTTATAAATATTAAAATCTGGTCAGAAATCTTGCATCAGCCTTCGCCATAGTATGTTAGTAATGACAATTCACCCTAGCCTTATAATATGTTCACCCAACATTTCCTTTAAAGATTGTCTTGACCTTAGCTCTAGTGGTGGAGATTTGGGTAACCGCCAAGCCTATGATAGAATACATGCTATGACTGAGCAATGAGTAATCACCCTAAAATTGACACTTAGATTAGGGAGAGTATAAGTGTTTTGTTTCCCATTTCGTGAGGTGTTCGGCTTTGATAAATTCTAGCATAGGAAGTTTTTAACCTCATATTTTCCAAGTTATTTGGGAGATATCTTTTTGAAAATGATTCTAATAAGGTCTACTTGAGGGCAAGTAGAGTTTAAGTGGGGGATATTTGATGACATCAAATAGTCCTGATATTTTAGTGTCAATTTCCTCCGATTATGCTCATCATTTTTATCATTTTACTTGGATATATGCTTTTATTTCTTTATATTTCATTTCCAGGGTATATATGAGCATAGGGACGAAGAGACGCGGAATTGGAAGATTATTAACAAAGATATATACAAGTTTGCTGACCATAAGAAGTTATGGCATAACATCCACTCTCACTTACGTCGTAACTAGGAATTAAACTAAAAGACCAAAGTCAACGCAGCTCAAGCTTACGGCGTAACCTCACACTTATAGTTATGCCGTAGTAATCCAATGACTTAGAAGAATTTTATGGTCAAGAAGATTACGTCGTAACCCATTCACAAGGTTACGACGTAAATGTCACAACAAGAAGATTACATCGTAACCTATTTACAAGGTTACGACGTAAATGTCACTACGAGAAGATTACGGTCGTAACCAATTTATAAGGTTACGCCGTAAACATTTATTTTGGATAAGATCGTTAGAGATATGATAGTTACGGCGTAACCAAATTTCAAGGTTATGTCGTAACTTAGTTGAGTCCTATAAATACAAACCCTAAATCTGCATTCAGAGAACTTTTACACCACACCACTTCAGAGGACGAAAAAGGGTTTTCAAGAGGCAAGTTGCAGCAGCATATTAAGCATCTTCCAAGGGAGAATTCACGCCATTACTACATAAGTTTTAGTATTTTCGTATCAAACATTGTCATTTAATTCCATGTCTTCCATTTTTATGTTAAACATTGAATTTTCTGTAATGTTTAGTATGATTGGCTAAGCACCTTTGGTGTTAGTCTAGTTATGAAACTATTAATGCTTTGATTATGTTTTCTTACTTTCTTTATTGCTTCTAAGTGCATGTTCTCTTAGCTTTATTCGTAGAACCTCTTGTTTTGTAGGCATTGATGTATGGTAATATCTAGGAAGCTAGGAGAATTGCCCATAGGACCCTAGCCGAGTAGGTTGCGAGGATTGGTAAGAATTGACCAAAGTACTACCAAACCCCTTGTGTGCGAATTGACCAAATGATCACCTTCCACATGGATATGCTTAAGAAGTTAGATGGAACCTAAGTACCGAGAGGCCGGGTTTCGTTAGAATAAAGTCTAGATTGCAGTTGGTATTTAATGACTTAGCATAGATTACCCACGACCTCTTTCGATATAAAGGTCCTGAGCTTTGAGCCGGAGTAGGAGTTTATGAGACATAGGCTAGACGAATTGACCAAAGGAGTCTAGTGACTTTTACCTCCACCTGAAGCATTAGAAGGCACTATTAGGAAAACTTAATCATGGCTTAATAAGATTAGTAACTAGGAAAGCACATTTCTCCTTACTGATTTCATCTAATTTAATTTCACGTTTTGTTATTTTCATTTCGTTAGTTTAAATATTAATCAACTTAAAACCACTTAAAAACTATGACATTAGACTTAAATTAGGATCCACACTCATAGCTCTTGGGAAGACCTCGGCTTTATCGATTACTACACTACACACGAACAGGTACACTGCCCGTTAGTGCATTAGGTAGACCTTAGGTAGACGAGAAAATATAAATATTAAAACCTAGTCAGAAATCCTGCATCATAAGTCAATCGTGCCACTTACGCCGTAACTATCTTCTGGATATGTTTTTGTCCCTTTTGGCCTTTTCTTGTTTCTTTTCCGTGCCAACGCCTCAATTAACCTGAAATACAAATATGAACTAATTAAGTACCATATTAATATAAATGAGGCAATAAACACGGGAATTAGATATATAAAATGTTAGGATAATTTGATGTTATCAACAAGCATGAGAGTTGGGTAACTCATTGGTGTTCATAAGACCTGTAAAGAAAAAGGGCATTAGAAGCAGAAATAAGTGAAGAGGTTGAATTGAAAGATGTGAACAACTTACCATGAATGTCATCATCATTATTAAGGGTATCGAGAGCAGAGGTACCTACGGCCTTGCCTTTGGCACCCTTCTGTCTCGTGATCCTTGAGGGAGGAGTGGGTAGCACAAGCTTTCTTTTGGGAGTTGGTTTTATTGCTTTGGCACTTGCCTCTTTCCTGAGGGTTATCCGCGGTCGAAACATTTTCAACCAGTTGTAGAGGCTCCTCTGCCTTCACACACTCAGATGGTTCTGCAGAAGAAATGGGTTGAACAGCAATAACATCTACATCATTATTGTTTCTGAGGGTGAACCAACCCCAAAGCTGCTTTCTTTGGGATTCTTGGAGATGAAACTCATGTCCTTGTCATTTCCAGCCACGACAAAGTTACGGAAGGCCATTTATGTAGTAAGAAAGGGAAAGCGATAAATATGAGTAGGTAAGTTATTTGATATAAGTAAATGGAAAATATATACTTTGTCCACAATGTAAAATGACAGGCTCTAACAGAGACTCATCCCACCGATCAACAGTGCCAGCCATGTTCAAGATTGGCTTAGGGAAACTTTGAACGTCAATAGGGTGACGAGCAAGGCGTTGGTACAGAGGGTCCCTTCATACTTTGTAAGGAAGAGGATCATTGAAACGCTTCTTGTTAAACTTACATGTCGCATTCAACAATGCAGGGTATTTCTCAGGCACAACGGTATCTTGGATATAGAAGAACTTCCCCTTCCAGTCCTTGATGTTTGTGAAAGGTTTGAGGACCAAATACGGGACATCGACTTCACCCCTTTTTGCGTGGGGGAGCCAATCTCCGCCGGGATAAAGGTTGATGAAACCCCTAAGCACGTTAAGTGTTGGCTCATACCTATACGCCTTACACATCACAATGTAGGTGGTTAATTTGGCTAGGCCAAAAGGGTTATACCTAGAAATATACACCTCATAGTATTGTAGCAATTCCCAAAATAGTGGATGGAGGTGTATTATTAAATTGGACTTGGTAAATGAATGATTCCGATGAACCCTTCGGGTACATCAAATAATGACTGGTGTTTGGTCGGAAGCATTATCTTATATTCTTTGGGAATTGGGTATTGCTCTATGAACTCAGTCAAAGCCTCTCTAGTCAAAAATACATTTTTGTTGCCTAATAATACGCTTCACATCCATATCTAAGGAAGAAGCTTAAAAATATACTAAGACGAAGGCGCGGAAACAACGTTACCTTTGCTCGGAATGATTGACAGAAGCTGTGCACTGTGTGTTGGTAAAAAGAGGCGGAGAGTAAAAGTCATCTAGGGTTTGAGGTAGAAATCTTATATAGCTACGGTACTTGTCCTCTACACCGTAAACGTGTCCCATAAGATAAGCCTCATCCAGATTTCAAACACATTCAAAATTTGAAATGACGTTTGCAATTACCGAGAATATAGCCAGTAAAATCCCTTTATTATAGCTCTGTTCCAAGCAAACAAGTGGGATAGGACGGCTTAGTAATAATCACGCGTATTTAATGAGATTTGAATTAAAGCACCTACATTCCTGATAAGGCTTCTTTGACGAAGGGTAGCCTGTTTAATGAAGTCGAAAGCAATACCTCTACAGATATATGCATCACTTTCGACTCGGGGGCTTGATCACGTACCCTCTGAGCAGTTCGAAGGCCACCGCTTTGAACCTGCTCGAAGCCTACATTTCGAAGACCCAAGTCAACCTCTCAAAACTTCTATTAGCGTCAAACCATTCGTATGCAATGGTTACCAGTTGAGAATTTGCTAATCGAAGCCCTAAGCTCTTCGGGGTATGGCATTTGAAGGTACTAACACGGAGGAAGTACTTGACTTGGTCATACCCACGTTCCCACCTTCATCTCAGCTTTCCCGCCAAGATAGAGAACATGGGACACTAAGCTCGGTGGTTACCACAAAGCATGAGACGCCCCCATGATCTCCTAAAAACGTGCTAGAAGCCTACCAGAGCGATTTCTCCTCCCCTATAAATACTTTGGCCGGTCACTTCATCATGGTATGCTCACTAAACATTCTAACTCTTCCCCAAACTCACTTATACTCCATATCATATACTTATTTGCACGCCGAAGGTGGTTCGCA
Source organism: Artemisia tridentata subsp. tridentata (assembly GCA_021014915.2). NCBI lineage: Eukaryota > Viridiplantae > Streptophyta > Magnoliopsida > Asterales > Asteraceae > Artemisia > Artemisia tridentata. The sequence continues at coordinate 163,868,191 of CP139507.1, read as the reverse complement.
GAGTCCAACCCCTGCACAATCACTTAACGTAGTGTCTTTGTATTTCTCAGGTTACTAACGAGCTTGGCTAGATCACACACCCCCTCTATCCTTCAATAACCATCGCATGGTCTGGTCGTGCAAACTAGTACAATCAAAGCCTCTAACAGTCTCCTTCGTAAAATATTGCAATAATCCATTTAATTTGTTAATGTCCATTCATTTTAAACAGAAAATACGTTTATTACTCGTCTATCCCATTATGTAGGTTTTGGACCCAATTTAATTCACAGATCTAAATCAATATTTGTTCCTCGATCAGTATTTTTGTTTGTTTGTTTTTATCTTCAGGTTTGTTCGTCTATTACTCATCCATTCGCTAAACTCTAGGTATTTACATTCTATATTTCTATCTATTATTTTTTAATTCCATGTTGTTAAATTAAGTCGCTCATACTTACATGAATTGGAGTACAGTCCCTGTACTACATTTAGCCTTTATTTCGTGTACCATTGTCAGTTTCAAAGAGGCTCACTTTTGTAATGTGTTATATTACACGTAGAAGAGAGCAAAAAAGAAATGGGTCTCGTTACCATTATATTGTATTCATATTGGTAAAAAACATTTTTCACAACAGAACCATGATTAACTTTTGCATCACAATAACTTGTAGACAATATTTAGATAAATAATTTATATAATTGTGCCGACCAAATGTTTCCATGGAATTTAGAAATGGGAATGGACAAAAAACAGCATATTGCTGCTTGTGGATAGCAAGCAAATTTCTCTTCTGAACCTTCCTAAACTGATCCAGACGCAATGGATTTCTTGGAAGTGAAGCTGATCCACGCCGGCCTTGCTGTTTCTGCTCTTGCTGTCTTTGCCACGGCCGCCTACATTTATTCCACTAAGAAAACTAAAGGTTTATTATAAGTCAACTTTGTGCTTCCTTGTTAAACATGTTACTCGTGCAACTTGTATTAGCCATGTTTTAGTCTCGTTGGTAAAACTTAATAAGAAATATGTCTGTTATCAGTAGTAGGGAGCATCGACACTGAATGTTTTAAAGAATTCAAACTTGTTAAGCGCACACAGCTTAACCATAATGTAGCCAAGTTCAGATTTGCACTTCCTACACCTACTTCAGTGTTGGGCCATGGAATTGGACAATACATAAGCTGCAGGTATATAAGATTGTATTCTTCGATTCCTTGCATAGTTTGATGCAAAAAAAAAAAAAAAAAAAAAAACCTTGGACTTTTAGTATTAAACATGTGAATTTCCAACATCATAATGAATGTGTATTCTATGGCTCGAGAGAAAAAGTTGATCGACATAAACTACGTGAAAAACATGACTATCAAACACTTGGACATAAACTACGTGAAAAACATTACTATCAAACACTTGGACTTTTATTAAACATGTGAATTTTCAACATCATAACTTGTTCCGGTTTGGTAAAGGAGCCCATATCAATATTTCGAGAAGTGTTGTTATATTTGATCTCAGAAGTCAATAATGTTTTTATTTCTTGGTGTTTTTGGATTGCTATATGCTATCTACAAGTAATTACTTGAAAAAAACTGATTTGTTTGTTTTTCCTATTACCTTGTTTTGGAATTCAGGGGTAAAGATAGCCAAGGTGTGGAGGTTATTAAACGATACCACCCAATCACCTTAGACACTGATGTTGGATATTTTGACTTGGTCGTTAAGGTTCACACCATGATTAAATTTGCTACATACACTTTCCTCTAGTATTACCTCATCATGTTTAATCTTTTATCATAAATGGTTAAAATGCTGTACTTATTTATGTAGATGTATCCACAAGGTCGGATGTCCCACCACTTTCGACAGATGCGTGAAGGTGACTATTTGGAAGTAAAGGGACCTGAGGTGCATGGTTATCCACTTATCCCTTTCACTTCATTCTTTCTTTTCTTTGCATTTATGTTGTAAGACATCCCAAAGCTATAATGCAACAAGTCTTATTGATGGTCAGAATTTTCCATATATGTTGATCAGAACAATAACATATGTCTGCATGTGTTGTTATTCTCTTATATTAAAATTCCTTTCATTCCTTATGTCATCTTTGGCATCTGCTCAGTAACATGCGTTCACTAGAACACACTTTGGTAGTTGCTCATCGGGTACAAAGACATTTCGGTCCTTAATAACATGAGAAAATCTTAGTCTCATTCACCGGCCATATTGAATAGCCACTTAAGGTAAATTGCTGGCACACTTTGACCTAAAAAAACAAATAGGTAGTTAAAGGTAGGATTTTGAAAGAAAAAATAAAGCTAAATAGAAGTCAAACTGAAGAATTGTGAGAGGGTTTAATGTTTCACGCCAACCTTCCCAAAAAGGGGAGAGCTTTAGTTGGTTTGTGTTTGTGACGGTGGGCTCAATCCTTTGGATTGGTAACGTCACAAACCATAACTACTTAAAAAGAAAATTACAGAGATGGGTGGTATATATTACTATACAATTACTTAATTAAAAATGATGACAGGATAATGGTATATTAATATTTATAGTTAGTTATTAATTTCACTTGAGCATCACTAAGTTCTAGCATAAACTATATTGTAATTCCTTACACAGGCTTACTGCATATTCTTCATTCCTGCTTTGGTCATGCTGCAATCAGAATGCATTTTTTACTGGTTTTCAAGGAAACCTTGTGCGGTAGCTAACTCCCATAAGGTTTTACCTAGACATAGGTGGAGGGTGTGTGTTAAGTGGCAACACAACCTTCTCTCCCTGCTCTCACTAACACGTAAGCTCTACTATACGTCACTCATTTCTGCTCTTTTTCTTAGATATATGATATGATTAATCATAAGGAAATGTTCGTATACTGTAGACTTAGTTGTGACATATTTTAATTTTGTAAGTATGGTTTCTGACCTTTGGCCAACTAATCAACTGTTATTGAACTCATCGCAACACATACTCAGACCGGTTAAAGCGCTCCCTTTTCACGAGGTTGGCGTTGATACTTTAGGCATGTTTGCTCCTAGGAAAGAATTGAACCTCGCAACTCTCACATTTTAGTGATGACAGTCACAAGCTTGTTGCCACTAGGCCACCCCGGCCCGGAGTGGTTAGTGACATGTTGTAAGTTCTGATCAAATAATAATGGATATATAGTTTGAATTGTCATTACAGTTTATTATCTTTTATGGTTACTCAAAAGATAATCGTAGCAAAAATTCGGCATTTGCTTTTGTATTGTCATGCGAATAGTCGTAATGTTTTTGGTCCCTAAGCTTGGACGGAATGTGGGTTCATCCTCACCTATGAGGTGGCCCATCACGCGACACCACCAATACCCCCTAATGAATACATAGTTTGGATTTTCATTACAGATTGTTATCTTTTATGGTATTCAAAAGATAATCATAGCACAAATTCGGCATTTGCTTTTGTAATGTCATGCAAATATCATGATATTTTTGGTCCCTAAGGTTGGACGGAATGTGAGTTCATCCTCACCTATGAGGTGCCCCATCACACGTCACCACCAATTACCCCCACCCCCACGCGTGAGAGGGGGTGATGTTTGCACACGTTTGGTCACTGTTGCGAGTGAACCAAAATGAAGGTGAGTGTGTCTTTGTGTGTTGTGGGTGTGTGTAGGTGTGTTTGTGTGTGTGTTTATATATCTAAATATATGTAGGGTATAAGTAAATGGTGAGTGAGAGTTACAGGAGGTGAGTGAGATGAAAAGGATGATCATAGGGTGTTGAGTTAGTAGTGAGTGACCGAGGTTTTAGTGGGTGAGGTCTAGAGCCAGTCTAAGACATAGTGGTCATTGACCACTTGTCTCTAAGAACGTAATGAGAATGACCAGAATTTTCATCACTGACACTCAATAACAGTGATGGCCTATATTTAGTTTTGTTCAGTGTTTAATGGAACTTATTGGGCCATTAATAAACCAACTCAATGACGACTTTAAGGCTAGTAGTGGTGACCGGAGGCAACCGCGTTCACCCTTGCCACCTTAGCGGCAACTCAACTTTCTTTCACCTAGCATGACCAAGTACCCGTAATGGTGACTGTAATCCTCAATTTTTATTTTTATTTTTCATTTTCATTTTTTGACAACGATAGAATTAAATTTTCATTAATAAACATTACACTAATATTTAAAATAAAAATAAGAAACATTACGATAAAATTAGTCTTCATTTGTTCGACGCCAAATGTGTTCCACTAAATCGGATTTGAGTTTTAGATGAGTTGTTTCGTCGTCTATATCTCTAATAACTTGTAACGTTTCTTCTTCTTCGTACGACATTGTCATCACAGTGTTCCTCCTCTGGATAAAAGGCAAGACAAATTTCTCTCCCTTCGTCTAGAGCATCACGAACGGTGTCGTATGCTAATTGATGAATTGCCAACTTTTCCCATACAATTAATACCTTGTTGAAAATACGGCGAATTATGAGTTAATTAATGAACAATGCGTGTGTATAGTGTTCGGCACATTCAAAACCGCTTACGGAACGTATCATCGTCATACATTGGTTTTTCAGAGGAGTAAGCGGCCACTTGACGATCATGGGTACCGTAACAATCTCTATCTACCGAGTTACGTGGGCTTTTTGGGATTGAATAAGTGGAAGATTGAACAAGCATAGGGGTTTCTTTTAAAAGCTCATGCTCCATACTATTAACTTCTTCTTCCTCATCCGACTCCATAAAAAAAAAATTGATCGGGTTTCTAGTTGTTTGAGTTGGAGAAAAGTAGAATATATATGATAGTTGAAAGAGAAAGTAGAAGATATTTATAAGGGAAATATATAGGGTATTTATTTAAATTTTTAAAAGAATATATTTTTTAATAAGAACACCAAACTAGCCGTTGGGTTTTTTTTTTTTTTTTTTATTTTTTTTTTTTTTGCCATTTCACTCGGTCATTCACCTGACCGATTCTCCCTTTTTTTCCCTTGTTGAACGCATCTGGGGGCATACAATGGGGTGGGACGCGTCCCTAGGGCGACCGACCTGCCATTATAATCGATCTAATTATTCTACTGACAGAATATCAGTGACCCAAGATGTCGTCTCACTACTCCAATTTCATTACTTATTACTTTATTAGTATGGATTTCTGTTGTGGTCTTACAAATTTTGCACATCACTAAAAGCCATTCTTGTGTAGTGCATATTCCATCATGTTAACTAATACTGTATTAGTTACTCTTTATTTTTTACTTGTACGATTCCAGGGGTGTTTCAAGCATCAACCTAGACATGTACGAGCTTATGGAATGCTTGTTGGGGGAACTGGAATTACTCCAATGTTTCAGGTCTGACTTTGTTTATTGATTTGTGCATTTTATCAAGTCTGAAACATGCTGGTTGGTTGTTTGTGAGGTGAAATCACCCTTATTCTCTTTTGTGATTTTAATCAAGATTGCCAGAGGTATACTGGAAAACCTTAAGGACAGAACCCAGGTGCATCTGATCTATGCTAATGAGACATACAAAGACATCATTCTAAAGGTAAATCATGTCTAACTATTTTATACGCGTGTATTTGACCACATTAATCTATGGTGCCAACTGCTGGACTAATCTATATGTGTGCTACCATGTTAATGTATGTGACTCATTGGATACATATTAGGAAGAGATCGACGGCCTTGCAACTAATTACCCATGCCGTTTCCACGTGTACTATGTATTGAATCAGGTATATCTACAAATATTTTAGTTTTGGTTATATATTTTGAAAGCTTACTACTTTCATCTTGTTTTTTTTTCAATTTTGTAGCCACCAGAGGAATGGACCGGTGGTGTTGGTTTCATATCAAAAGATATAATCAGAGCCCATTGCCCTGCACCCGCATCTGATATTAAGGTATGGTTAAAACATGTTTTGATCTTTCCCACACTTTTTATGACTCAAGTCATACCAGCATATTCCTAGAAAAAGATATATGGAAAATTAGGACTAATAACATTGTTGAACCTGCAGATCATGATATGTGGCCCGCGACCAATGAATTTCGCCATGCCCCGTCTTTTAAAAGAGTTGGGATATTCACCCGGAATGCAAATTCATTTCTAAATTGAAGAAAAGGGTGGGGGGTGTTAGTATGCTAGAGGCGATTCTAAAGTCTTCTTTAGACCGGGGTAATGGCAATTTAGTAAATCCCAAAAAATTGAGTACCATGAAGATATCTATCATAGCATAATTAAAGTGCTTGACAGGAGTACAATCATAGTGAAGCTCTATTGTATGCCTGGGGTTCCAACACTACGTCAGTTTCGTTGGTTAAATCGGGAATTCTACTCTATATACTCGTATAACATTTATCAAATAAAATGTCACTATTTATTAATAGTCACTTTGGGTCGTTTTGCAATTTTATTGTCTTATATGTTTTATCAAATACTAGCAAGATGCTCGCGGAGTGTGTCGTCGGCGTCAATAACAAATATCAAAACAAAATACTAAATGATAGTGATGACGTGTTGTAGTTTTTTGTGATAGTGAGAATGTAAAAACGATCACTTGTTGCTGTATAAAATACTTTATATTATTGTTTGGGTAAATGATCCCTACTGTTGGCTGCAGGGATCTTCCCTGCTGGAAGGGGCATATGGAGGGACCAATCATGCACAGTTGAAAATATTGGAGTGTACAAAATGTAAATTATAATATTATTTTCTCTTTTGATGCAGATAAGTGAGGCTTCTGAAGAGCAGCAATGATTAGCGCTTATTGTTTTTAACTTCTTGCTATCACAGACTTTCTGTGTGGGGTGTCAATTCTCGACACGACATGATAAACGACATGAACCAGACACGAAGTTAAACAGGTTTGAGTTGAGGCTAAATAGGTATGGGTCAAAAACAGGTCAACATGTTTAACCCGTTTAATAAACGGATCGTGTTTGGGTTGAGTAAGTATTAAACAGGTCAACCCGTGAACCCGTTTAAGTATATAAGACTCTAAAAATAAAATATATATAACTTCTTTTTTATGTCGGATATAGTTTAAATGTATTCTTTTATGTACTTAATATGAGTGAGTTATAATTATACTTCAAATATCATCGAAATTGACGCTTATAACTCAAAAAATTGTTGTATAGATATTTGTATATTATTTTTATCATATTTTAGATCCTTATATGATTTTCGCATTTAATTTAGTTAAATCAACATACCACCAACCTATTCACTGCTTGACCTGTTTACTTAAACAGGTTAAACGGGTTACACGTTTAATGCAGGTCTGGGTTAGGGTTGAGTTTCTTGACATGATTAATAAATGGGTCGTGTTTGGGTAGAGTTTATACTAACCCGCAAACACGCGAACCTGAATAGGTTAACACGAACACGACTCAATTGCCACCCCTACTGTGTGGTTCGTTCAACATCTCCCTTTCTCATCACTTTAACAAAATTCGTGTTCATCGTCACTATATAAATTGATTATTCATATGTGATCTCTTTTATAGCCGTGAATGGTATAACCAAAAAGTTAATGTTAAATTAAAAGAGTTTATAACCGAAACTTAATCTTGATTATTTGAATTTAGTAACTTAAATAGACCCGTGGAATCACGGGAATATTAAAAGGAATTACTTGTTAAGGAGTTACGTGTATGAATAAAGTAACAAACAACAATGAACGTAAACAAATTCCATTATTTTTTAATGGAGTATTAAGTAGTAATAAGTCACTGATACGATAAACAATTTGGTTTGTAACTATTAAAATTATTAAAAACATGCATGTATCGTCTTGTCCAACTGATTGATACTCTTGAAGAGGCAAGGGATGCAGTCAACGTCATGTTCATTCAGTGAAAACCTAAAAGTTAAATAATAATAATAATAATAATAATAATAATAATAATAATAATAATAATAATAATAATAATAATAATAAGCATTATAGAATTTTAGATCCCGACCCCCCGAAGTTTTTTCCCTAGCTTCGCCACTGCCTATAAGAGACCAGATCCACCACATTTAACAAATATCTAAAGAATAAACAAACACATCCTAGCCTTCCATCATGCTTTCATCTAACGGCAGAGATCAAACAAAAAAATAACAAAGCAATGTCAAAATTGCCATTCCCCCTCATTTAGTATAAAAACCTAATTTTCACATTTTTTTAAACAATATATCTTGCAAATAGTAAATCTTAAAGCTACGAAAAATACACCATCGCGACGAAAATTAAATTATCTTTCTATAGATATGCACTTTTTTATACTTTCGACAATCTTTTTTTTTTTTTTTTAATTTTCGCCTAAAAAAATCACATGTGATTTGTAAAAATAACTTCTGATTCATAAAATTACTTGTAATTTGTAATTTTAAAAATCACGTGTGATTTTATAAATCACATATTAAAAAATCACGTGTACTCCATTCACATGTGATTTCACAGGTTAAATAAATAATAAATAAATAAAATAAAATAACCAAATGTGATTTCACATGTGATCTTCAATATCAAATCAACTTTTTTCATTCCGATAAAATAAATTCATGAAATCATGTGTGATTCTTTTTTTATGAAAAAAAAATGTAAATCACAGGTGATTTACTATTTGTTGTTATAAATTGAAACACATGTGATTATATTTTAATCTACAAATGAGTAAATCACACGTAAATATGTTTTTTTTTTTTTTTTTTTTTTTTTTTTTTTTTTTTTTTGTTAATAAAAAATGTAAATCACATATGATTTACACTTTTTTGTTATAAATTAAAACACAAGTGATTCCGTTTTAATCTAAAAAAAAAGTAAATCACACGTGATTTTGTTTTCCTGTTGTGATTCGTGTGTAAATCACATGTGATTCTTTGATAAATTACGTGTGATTCTAGTAACCACTTGCGATCAAAACAATTGATGAATTCTCTATTATACAAACCAACTCCAAAATATAAATAATTAACCCTTCCCACATGACTCTGAAAACTAACAATATACATTTGGTAAATAATATACCGTATAAGAATATATCTTCTTCTAATATATACAATCGACTCTTTTAACTCTGTACTTTCGACGCACATGCTTGCTTAGTTGATTGTTCACAAACTCCCACATACCCACGATACAAAACCAACCTTTTAATCTCTTTGGATGCCACCACTTGCTTTCCTCTATTACCCCTTTCTCCCTCCACAAAGCTACTCCATCTAACAATGTCTTGACACAAAATAGGTTGGCGGTTGGCACTTCATGGGCTCTCATATGCCTTCTTGAAAATCCTGTATGCACCTATATGACTAAGTTAATTTTCTTATAAATCCTTCCATTTGACACTAACATATACGTATTTACATAAAACAATTTTGACGTGCTTGGGCTGTGCTTCAAGTACAGCCTAATATTTACCTAGTAAGGAAAACAAAAACGAACTAGACACAATGGTTCGGTCGATCGATTCGGTCGCCAACCGATCGATCGATCCTCCCCATTATGGTTACTCGGTCTCGACCGATTAGAAGCAAATATACACCCTCACTCGGTCTCAACCTCGACCGAGTGTTTGCCCATTATTTGTTGCACTTTGATCCAAAGTAAATGTATATACTTGTGTCTAGACGTTGGTGAGCCAAAAAAAAATATATATACATTTCAAAAAGTGTCCGTTGGGCACAAAAAAAAAAAAAAAAAAAAAAAAAAAAAAATCCCTTATAAATACACAACACAAACACACTTCAATTCACACAATCTCATTTCAAAAATTCTATACAATGTCTCACAATATGAACTCTTTCGAGATATTTTTTGCCGATTCGGATGATGAAGATGAAGTCAGTTCCCAGTTTTTGATGTTTGAGGAAGATTGTTGGGAGGCTTATCAAGCGTCAAATCCTAAAGAAACACGAAACCGTGTTCATAGGGATCGTTTGGGTGCTCATGATCGTTTGGTTAATGCTTACTTCTGCGCTAACCCAACATACGGCGATGAACAATTCCATGATCGTTTCCGAATGAGCCGCAGACTATTCGAACGGATTGTACGAGAGGTAACCGATCATTCACCTTATTTTCAACAAACTCCCGATGCAGTGGGCGAACTTGGTATTTCTCCATTGTTAAAAGTTACTTCATCAATTCGTCAATTGGCATACGGAGTCAATCCTGATATGCTTGACGAATATGTGCAAATGGGTGCGACAACAATTCGTGCGTGTCTCTATAAATTTTGTGAGGCCATCATGGAGTTATATGGTCCAAAGTATTTGCGAAAGCCGACGGTTACTGACGTTGACAGACTCTATGAGCATCACCATCGAGTTCATGGGTTTCCGGGGCTGATAGGGAGCATTGATTGTACAGATTGGCCGTGGGAGAATTGCCCACATGGTTTAAAAGGTCAATTTTGTAGGGGTGATCATGGGAAAACTCCTTTCATTTTATTGGAAGCGATCGCCTCTCAAGATTTATGGATTTGGCATGCGTTCTTTGGTGTCTCCGGGATGAATAATGACGTAAATGTTTTACGTGCATCCCCTCTTTTCAATGATCTCAAGACAGGGAGAGCACCGGATGTGCAATTCTTTGCTAACAGCGTGCCTTATAAACGGGGATATTATCTTGCTGATGGGATATATCCGGAATACTCTGTTATTGTGAAGTCCATTAAAAATCCAGGGACGCATGATCACAAGCGTCAATTGTATAAGAGGATGCACGAAGCAGCAAGAAAAGATGTGGAACGTGCTTTTGGTGTACTAAAGGTTAAGTTCTTAATGATTAAAAATCCGGCTAAAGGGTTTGACAAAGAGCGTCTTGGACATATTATGTACACATGCATCATATTACATAATATGATAATTCAAGACGAAGGGCGGGCGATATCTCCTGAATTCTTTCCAGCGGAGCAGCACCGTTCTTATGATCCCTTAAGAATGCATGCAGAATCATTGGAAGTTACTAGGGAGATATGCGATAGAACAACTCATCTTAGCCTCAAAGCCGATTTAGTGGAAGAAATTTGGCAGCATCATAATAATCAAAACTAGTTTGGTTGTTTTATCGTAATGTTTTTAATGTTATTTGAATTCTATTGTAATGTTTTTATTTTATTTGAATTATTATGTAACGTTTTAATTATGAATAAAATTTTAGTTTGTGTTTAAAATGTTAAAAAATAAATAAAAAAAAAATAAACTTGGTCGCCCTCACTGTGGCACTGAATCGCCTGCAGGTCGCTGGAGAGAGAAAGCTGACGTGGCAGGAAAAATAGGAGGGATTGACCCTTACCATTGTGTCTAGCCTAGTAACAAAAACAAAACGAACTATAATGCCCAGATCTGGTATAACGCGGTGTACCATATTTTTTCTTGAAAATGAAATACCTGACGAAGCACATATCTCCACAAGTCTCGGGATAATTACTTCTGGATCTCTCGCCTCCATGCAATTAAAAAACAAAATCTAAATACCAGTTATTTAGATCAATTTTGCATTTGGGGATTAGGCTTTTTTGGGAATGCCCCACAGTGAAAAAGTAGTCACCTTAAATGCCTAAAAAAAAAATTTTTTTTTTCCAAATACCCAGGGTCGTCTGAAAATCTTGGGCGGATATCCTAAAATAGTGACATGTGTCCCCGACCATGTACTTACATGGTACCACTCATACCAGGTACTTTCTTGGGCGACTAGGGACCACATTTCTTGGGCGACCGGTCTTTTTTGTCTTTTAGTCAAAAAGTTGTTAACTATATTTCTTGGACGACCCCTTGACTTTCGTTTGTACACGTTTGGTCCCTCCTCAAAAATATATAAACCCCCACTTTTTATTTATTTCTTATTTTACACACACACCCCACATATAACACCTCTCTCTCTCTCTCTCTCTCTCTCTCTCTCTCTCTCTCTCTCTCTCACCCCCACCCCTCGCCGCCTTCTTCTCCGGCCAAAACCCCGCCGCAGTCCGGCAACCACCATCGCCGAAAAATTTTCCGGCGAGACCTTTTCTTTGCCGATTCGATAGATCGGTGTACCTAGAACCTTTCTGGAGCTCATGAGCTCTCGACGCACCGTGTAACCCCGTGACACACCACCACTGCCACTGCCACCACCGTGCCGCCACCACAGTTTCACCCCACCACCTCTTTTTTCGAAAGGGTAACATTCCCACCGATTCACAATCCCTTGTGAATCGTTGAGGGTTAAAAACATAGGAAAACGAGGAGGAAGAAGAGGAGGGTGAGTATGAAGGTTGAGAATAGTGCAGAAACATCAGAACATGTAATATGTAATCTGGGTACCACTGATTTCATAAGAATGTGCTTATTTTGTATGTAATGGTTTGGTTTAGAATGTACTGATTTCATATAATGGTTTGGTTTGGAACCTGTAGCAATGGTTTCAAGTGCTTTGAACATGTTTTATTTTGTATGTAATCTTAATCCAATGATGTATGCTTTTGGAACTTCTGATAATATGTAATTTGGGTACCACTGATTTCATAAGAATGTACTTATTTGATTGAATTTTGTTTCTTGAAATTGATTTTGTGTTGTTATTTTGTCTATTGATATCTGCTTGAAATAAGTACAGATTGATGCAAACATGTGAATACTTGTTTGATTGAATTCTGGTTCTCGAGCTAAAATTCAATGTAAGTTTGTTTTGGGGTAGATAGTGTGACCAAAAATAAAATAGCAAGCAAACAACGAGGACCAAAAATGTATTTAACAAATTTTTCACAAAAAGATAAAAAAAAAAAAAACAAGTCGCTCAAGAATAAACAATAGTGGAACCTAGTCGCCCAAGAAATATGTACTATTATATAATATAAAAAGACTATACTTTTTGACTAAAAGACAAAAAAGATCAGTCGCCCAAGAAATGTGGTCCCCAGTCGCTCAAGAAAGTACCTGGTATGAGTAGTACTATGTAAGTGCATGGTAGGGGACACATGTCACTATTTTAGGATATCCGCCCAAGATTTTCAGGCGACCCTCTCCCATGGGGTATTTGGAGAAAAAAATTTTTGGGGGCATTTAAGGTGAGTACTTTTTCACTCTGGGGCATTTAAAGAATTATTCCTTATAAATTAGGGAAACTGTTTGGTGAGAGAGAATTGGGGAGAGTGAGAGTGTTAACCGAGAGTGTAAATGGAAGAAGGTGAGAAATGGTATGATGTAATTAAATGAGAGAGGGTGTCATAAAGTTATAAAACTACCCTTCCCATTAATTTGAGAGGGATTTACGTACATTCCCATATATACATCAATATTTACATATTTCCCCAAACATAAGTTTTTAATGCATGATATACAATGCTATTAAAGCAAGGTTTGTGAAAATATGTAAATATTGATTTTTTTTTTTTTTTTTTTTTTTTATGTATGTAAATGCCCCTTAATTAAAAATAACTGGATATAGTTAAATCTAACCATGTGATTAAGAAGAGAGTTATTTTGCAAACCAAACAAATCTCACATACCAAGGGACACATCAGCACCTTCCATCTAAAAACAATCAATGGCTAAGATTAAAACATTTTACTAATTAAAAAAATATCAACAACGCGGGGGGGCATTTTGGTCAATTCAAAAAACACAACTAACACCCCCTCTCATTCATTATCACCGTAACTTCTCAACAAACACACACTAGCAAATTTACACCGATCAAAATAACCTCTCATTTACTCACACGATAACCGTACCAAACATAAAATTTTAACCAAAATATCACATCAAAATGGAAGATAAAGACGCAGATGATGGTGTTTTAGACCATAACTTAATGAAGAAGCCTACTAGTGAAGGTTCGAGTAAAAAACCGGTGACAAACACGATTAAAATCATCGATTCAGGTATAAAATATACTAGTTACGTATTTATGCTTAATATGAAGTAGTTTATAGTAGTTTCTGTTGTGATTTTATTGCAAATATATGTAATGACAGTTACATTTAAATGTTTAATAAAGTTTCTGTTAAAGTTATTATTGTGTTTTTAATGAAGAAATATGTGATTATAAGTTATGTTATCACTATTTATAAATATTTTGATGATGTTATTGTGATAAGTAAGATTTTCAGTTATAGATATAGTATGTTGATGTTATTAAGATTTTAATGAAGGGATATGTGATTAGAAGTTAGGTTTTCACTGTTTAGAAAAGATTTGTTGAGGATATTGTGATTTTAGAAACGAAATGAGTGGCTAGAAGTTATCTCGAGTAATGAAGGGATGTGTGATCTATAGTTTTGGTTGATTTGGTGATTCGGGGGGTCAGGGATTATGGAAGTAAAGAGTAGCCATAGTTAGAGAGAGAAAGTAGAGAGAGAAAGGATAACTAGGTGTTTTATTTATGATAAGCAAAATGAAGGGTTACACACTTAGCATCACCCCTCTATGGAAGTATACAGGGGTATATATAGGCTCTCACACTCTACACTTTACACTATTGATGTTTCTAGTCCATGTGTTTGAGCCTAACAAGATAACTATTGTAATACCGAATATGTTGTCAGATTTTCGTGTTAGGAGCATTCCTAACAATCTTCCCCCAATGTGGCAACATATGGGATTACTTACAACATTTCCTACAAGTACAAATACAAATAAAGAAAGGTCTTCATAGGCTCTTCAAATGTTGAGGATGACTGCAATTGACGCTCTTTGTCTTCATCTTTTACCTCGGCTTGAGAACTTTTCTTCACTTGTAGGCAAATGATGTAATATGCATGAACTGGATTAACTTCCCCCCAATTCATGCTGCATGTCTTTTGCAGCCTCTTCGTACGCTTCTTTTTGGCGAAGTTTCTGAATCAGCTTCCCCCGCAAACTGACAACCGTCTTCAGCAGATTCGAAACTTTGATGCAGTTAACATGTCTTCTAACTTTTGATGACGTATAGTCCGCATTCGGGTCACGAACCCGACCCATACTTAAGTCCATCACGAATGGACTCAAGCCCATCACGAATGGGCTATTGCGATAACGGTTTGGGCTTACGCTGGCCCAAACCAGAAGTTATTTATGGTTTTGATAGGATATCTCTTATTTATGGGATATGTATCAAATAACCGCCCTATGCGGGATACGCTGAGGAGTGAGGAACACGAAACCAACTAGGGTTTCGTGTGTATATAAAGAGTCTCTCGACTCTCATCAAAGGTACGATTTACAAACCCTAACTCTTCAACCAAACCCTAAAAACCGATTACTTACTCTCACGCCGGAGGATAATCGTGGGAGACAATCCCACGATAAGCCTAACGGTGTCTTTTTGTTTTCTTAGTGCGCAGGTCTCAAGCATTAAGTTCTGATTGGTACGGAATCTAGGAACGCCCAACTTTTGTATCAACAAGTGGCGCCATCCGTGGGACCCTACACTAAGAACTCTACGAAGAACTAGAATGACGAAGCATGGAAACCCAAATCAGCGGACTCCGCAGATGAAGAAAACGCATGACGACTTACTAGGGAAGAAGCAGCAAACTGATTCTGCCGCTAAGCCGCCCTCTGGAACAACCAGTGCACCCAAAAGCCTAGGATCATACTCAGATCTGGCTTTTACCCCAGTGGAACCGATCACAAGGACTACCCATGCTACTACAACAACCACTAGCACGGTGGATCTAATGCGCACTCCTCTTACCATGCCAGAGCTAAACTTCACTGAACCGCCAAATGCGCCCACCCGGAACAAGGGTCCTGATTTGGAAACAGACACTCTCGCGCTAGAAGGAGTTGCGCCTGAACTAGCGCCAAGTGATTTCGTGTCCCAGAACTACGAAACCTTGGCTGCGCTGATGCGGGAGGAAGCGAAAAAGAGGTCAAGTCAAAGTCTGCACGCCAGGCTCAACTTCGACCCTGAGCATGAAGCATCCCCACCGCGCTACCGAAAGGAAAGACGCGAGAAGGATAGCCGCAAACTCCCAGTGTTTACTTGGATTGGAAGGAAGGTTGTGGATGACGAAGCAGCCGACTTTCAGTATCTGGAGGAGCATGAAGATGGGGAACGGCGCACCAATGTCCACACTAGGCTTGGTAGTCGCAGGGTTCATGATAGGCTTGGGCGACGGTGCTCCCCAAGTGAAAGCCCTTCAAGCTCTGATTCCGAGGATAGTCGGCGCAAGCGCCGCAGAGGAGCAAGCTCAGATTCCGATGATAGTCGGCGCAAGCATCGCAAAAGAGTAAACTCATCCTCAAGTGACTCCTCGGACAACGAGGACAAAGAAACAGGACACTGGAAATCAAGGGGAAAATACCGCGACCAGGAAGACGAAGACATGTCTCGTCCCTGGCGCCGCCAAAAAGTTGATGCGTTCACTCGGCGCATCAGCGATTTTTCGAAAAATAAAAGAAGGCGCATGCCTGCTAATGTCAAAACATATGATGGGACAGGTGATCCTGATGATCACCTAAAAATTTTCGAATCAGCAGCCACTATCGAAAATTGGCCACAACCTGTGTGGTGCCACATGTTTAACTCTACATTAGTAGGGAATGCGCGCAACTGGTTCAGTAAACTTCCACGCAGAAGCATCGGTGGGTTTGAAGAGTTACGAAAGGCGTTTCGTTTAAACTTTACTCAAAGGAAGAAGTGCGCCAAAAACCCTGTCGAGCTCACTAGGGTAAAACAGCGCCAAGGGGAATCCACAAGCGCTTTCATGGAGCGCTATAAGGACGAATGCATACACGTCAAGGCGTGTCCTGAAATACTAAAGATCTCAGAGTTTATGAACGGGATCAATAACCCAGATCTGATAAAAAAAGTTAAACGATAGGGTTCCTCAAACCTTTGATGAACTGATGAAGCGCACGAGGTCCTTCATCCAAGGAGAAGCCGCCATTGCGAATAGCAAGAAAGGCTACTCAAACCATAGGTCACAAGAAGAGCCAAGGAGACAATCCAATGACCAGAGTAGCAATCGTAACAAAAACTATCGCAGCCAAGGGGGCGGACGGGGAAACGACAAGTATACCCCACTAACGAAGACTCCAAGGGAGATATTTGCAACGGAAGGCGCGAACTTTCCGAGACCCCCACCAATGCGCACCCCAGAAGGGCAGCGCGTAGGGACCGGGTACTGCGAGTATCACGCACAGAAGGGCCATACCACTAATGAGTGTGTCCAATTGCGCCAACTCATTGAGAAACTAGTAAAAGAAGGCAGATTGGACCATCTCGTTAAAAATATTAAGGATGGGAAAGACAAGCAGAAAACTGGAGGCAAGAAGGAAGCGCCTAAGGAAAAAGCTGATACTATCTACATGATACAATCATGGCAGCGAAAGACTAGGCAAAAGGTGAGCCAGAAATTTTCTCATGGAAGCAAAATCTCTTTCCCCACCTTGGCTGCGGACAACGCAGTGGCAGAACCACTCACCATTGAGATAAATGCGGGGGGTCACGATATCCACCGCATGTATGTTGATGGAGGGGCATCAGCGGATATAATGTATGAACATTGTTTCAAGAGACTGCGCCCTGAGATACAAAGACAGTTAAGTCCAGCCACGACTGCGCTTACTGGCTTTACAGGAGAAAAGATATGGCCCATGGGGCAACTGCGCCTACTAGTCGCTGTTGGTAGTAAGGAACACTCCACGACAGCCTGGATGAATTTTATGGTGATCAGATCTCCTTCATCATACAATGGCATTATTGGAAGACCAGGAATCTCAGCAATACGCGCAGTACCGTCCACAGTGCATGGGATGCTCAAATTCCCAGTAGAAGGTGGCATTGTCACCATCTACAATAGCGCCGCACCACCTCAAGAATGTAACACGATTACATGCGAAACAACGCACACCCCAGAACAGAGCGCAACTAAAGTATCAAACCTAAAGGTTGCAATTCACCCTGAATACCCAGAGCAAGAAGTATCGATTGGGGGATCGCTGTCTGACAAAGGAAAAGCGGCCGTGTGCGCACTCATGCAAAAGAATCTGGATATCTTCGCATGGAAACCAAAGCACATGACTGGTGTGCCACGCTCGATTGCAGAACACAAGCTGAAAATCCGACAAGGATATTCCCCAGTAAGGCAGAAAAAGCGCGGCCAGGCTCCAGAGCGCGCAAAAGCCATTCTGGAAGAAGTACACAAGCTTGTGGACGCAGGCATCATGCGAGAAGTCTATTACCATGATTGGCTCTCCAATCCAGTAATGGTCAAGAAGAGTGATGGTAGTTGGCGGATGTGTGTGGACTTCACTGATCTTAATAAAGCATGTCCACAGGACTGCTACCCACTACCAGAAATAGACTGGAAGGTGGAATCTTTGTGCGGGTATCCCTTTAAATGTTTCTTAGATGCATACAAAGGGTACCACCAAATCCAGATGGCTAAGGAAGACGAGGAAAAAAACAGCCTTCCACACAAGCCAAGCCGTCTTTTGTTATACAAAGATGCCTTTTGGCCTGAAGAATGCGGGCGCCACCTACCAGCGACTGGTAGATAATGCATTTGAAAAGCAAGTGGGCCGCAACCTAGAGGTCTATGTAGACGACCTTGTTATAAAAAGCCATACTGAAGATGAAGTGGTGCGCGATATTGAAGAAACATTTAGAACACTACGAAGTATCAACATGAAGTTGAATCCTAAGAAATGCACTTTTGGCGCTACAGAGGGCATGTTCCTAGGATATTTGATAGAACCAGATGGCATTAAGCCATGCCCAGAAAAAACAGAGGCTGTCATCCAACTTCCTTCACCGCGCACGTTGAAAGAAGTTCAATCTCTGAATGGAAAGCTAGCCGGTTTGAACAGATTCCTGTCCAAATCAGCGGATAAGTCACTTCCTTTATTTAAAACACTCAAGAAGTGTACAAAAAAGGGAGACTTTCGTTGGACTACGGAAGCGGAAGAAGCTTTCACACAGCTTAAGCAACATATAGCAGCGCTTCCTAAGGTAGTCGCACCCCGCCCAGGGGATGAGTTAATCGTCTACTTATCTGCAACTCATGGAGCGGTCAGCGCAGTGTTATTGACGGATAGAGATTCTGTTCAAACACCGGTATATTTTGTAAGCAAAGCACTCAAGAAGACAGAGATTAACTACAGCACAATGGAAAAGTTGGTCCTGGCGTTAGTGTTCGCGGCCAAAAGACTGCGTAGATACTTTCAAGCGCACCCAATAGCAGTGATCACAGACCAACCTATCAAGCAAGTTATCTCTAAACCTGATGCATCGGGGAGATTACAAAAATGGAGTGTGCTACTAGGAGAGTATAACATCTCTTACAGACCACGCACTGCGGTTAAAGGGCAAATACTAGCAGACTTCATCATCGAAAAACCAGATACCGATGACGCACCTCCATCGAGCAAGGTAGAATTACAAGAACCATGGGTCCTGTTCACCGACGGATCTTCATGCGTGGATGGGTCGGGCGCTGGCCTTATCCTCACAAATCCAGAAGGAATGGAATTCACTTACGCACTGCGTTTTGAATTCACAGCCACGAACAACGAGTCAGAATATGAAGCCCTAATCGCCGGATTACGCATTGCAAATCGAATGGGTCTACGTAACCTAGAAGCAAACGTGGACTCCCGATTGGTAGCCAACCATGTGTTGGGCGAATATGTGGCTAAAGAGGATAACATGGTCCAATACCTCGATAAGACCAAATCACTAATACAAGGCTTTGACAGGTTTACCATTAAGCAAGTTCCTAGAGGTGAAAATAAGAAAGCGGATGCGCTAAGCAAGATCGCATCTACTAGCTTCGCGCACCTGTCAAAACAAGTTTTAGTGGAAATCCTAAAGAACAAATCCATCTCGGAGATGGAGATATCTACGGTGATAGAAGAGCAGGATCCTACATGGATGACCCCCATCATCGAATTCATAAGTAAGGGCAAACTGCCCGACGAGCAGAAGGACGCTCGACGGATACGGCGCACAGCGCAGAGGTTCGAGCTCAGAGATGGTATCCTATATCGGCGTTCATTCCTACAACCATGGCTTCGGTGCGTTGGACCTCTTCAGGCGGATTACGTACTCCGAGAGATCCACGCTGGTTCATGCAGTATGCATTCAGGACCACGGTCCGTCATAGCACGCGCATTGCGCTCAGGATACTACTGGCCTACTATGCATCGTGATGCGCGCGATGTGATAAAGAAATGCAATGACTGCCAAGTTCATAGACCCATCCCGCGCAGACCACAGCAAGAGCTAACACCTATCACTTCTCCATGGCCATTCTATAAGTGGGGTATCGACATTGCGGGTCCCTTCCTGTCGCAGCAGGAGGATTGAAATTCCTTATCGTAGCAATAGACTACTTCACTAAGTGGATTGAGGCAAAAGCAGTTGCGACAATCACAGGTAATCAAGTAAAACGATTCGTTTGGGAAAACATTGTATGCCGCTTTGGACTACCTGGGGAAATTGTTTCGGACAATGGAAAACAATTCCGTGATAACCCGTTCAAGGACTGGTGCGCAGAGCTAAATATCACACAACACTTCGCATCAGTTAAACACCCACAAACCAATGGTTTAGTTGAGCGCGCAAATCGTAGTCTAGGCGAAGGAATTAAAGCGCGCCTGGACAAACACAAAGGAAGATGGTGGACGAATTATCGCATGTCTTGTGGGCGCACCGCACGACAATCAAAGTTAGCAATGGAGACACTTCTTTTTCCCTTGTCTACGGGACAGAAGCTGTCATACCAGCTGAAATAGGGATGCCAACTATCCGCACCACGGAAGTTAATGTCGCGACCAATGACGATGAACGACGAATAGACTTGGACCTATTGGAAGAAAGGCGCGAGCGCGCAGCTATACGTGAGGCAAAAACCAAGTCAAAGATGAAGGGATACTACGATGCTAAAGTTCGAAGCACCTCATTCAGACCAGGCGACTTTGTGTATCGCGCTAATGATGCAAGCCACGCAGAAGATACAGGTAAACTTGGACCAAAGTGGGAAGGACCCTATGAGGTCATTGAAGCACTAGGACAAGGCGCGTACAAGCTGCATGACATGGATGGCCGTGAGCTACAACGCACATGGAATATCTGCAATCTCAAGAGATGCTATCTTTAGGAAAGGCTACGACCCAATACACGAACACCTCCGCACTTTAGTAAGTGCTCAATAAATATCCGTGTATTTACATTTTTGTTTCATTTAGACAAATGTTTTATTTTTTTTTTACAAAAACTTGCAAGTATTAATAAAATGTTGCGGTTTCTAGCTAACTCCGCGACACACTTTACTTTATTGTCTACATATTATCTATGTCTCAATATGGTTTGTTACATTATCTTTTGCCTACATGGCGTGCATGCACTGATTAAAAACCCACGATGGTAAAAGGATGAGTAAACCTACTAAATGACTCGTTGAGTAAGAGGGTTGCAAACCCATCAACATCGGATCACGCATCCTTGTTAAACACCTTACTCTCAAGACGTTGGAGTAAGTTCGATGCGTACCCCACGACGGATACACATCAATGCACACTGTGCGCGTTTAACAAATTAGGAGTTAAGACAATTAACCCCTTAACATGGTATTAGTAGCACGCTGCAATCCATACACTTGTGCATCCCACGATGGATACACAACAACTTGTGCATTTCATACACAATTATGTTATACACGATCATGTTTTACACAATTAAGTCATGAATTTCATACACGATTATGATATAAGTGATTATAGATTCTTGTAATCTTTTGTAATATGTTTATACAAACGGTTTGATTCTTAGACATCTTTTACGCAAAGACAAAATAACTAAGTACAAACGTTATAACCACAATCAAATTTGATACAATATGCATACAATTGTATTTTTCAAATCAACACTTCATTATGGATAACAAGTTCATAAAAAGTACATATTCAACATACATACGTACAACAAAAAGTGGACATACCACAAAACATCACTACATCAAATTTACCAAGACATGCTACGAGTACGCCTGAGCCCTGAGCTACCCGCTTGGCGCGCCACACAACCAGCATCTTTAAGCCTCTGCAACAGCTCAGCATCCTTGGGTGCTACCGTTGGCACGCTAACGGGCACTCCATCAGATCTGGGAATGTGAGCCGCACCAAGACCACAAAGAATGGCTTTCCCTTTCACGCCCCTCTTCTTGGCAAGTCTCATCTCATGGGCTTCTAAGGACTCCCTCAATGGAATCTCCTTCTCAAGGGCAAAAGGGTTGAGGATGTCACGAGGGCGAGCGAAAATAGGCACATGTAGCTGCGACACATCCGGCTTCAGAAAGTAGTCAAGCTGCGCCTCAGCATCCTCGGACGAGTGCCTAGCCAAGGTTAAACCCTGCATAATCACGCTTATGGGGTAATCCTGGTCACGTTCCAGCTGTGCAATATGAGGAAGCTCAAAAAGTTTCAACTTCTCCATAGCAGCAACAAGTTCACCATAAGCGTTCTCATTATAACCAGGTACTTCGGAGGGAGACATAGCCAAAACCTTGGTCGCACACAGCTCCTCTACTGCTTCTGCCTTACCACGCGCTAGGGCACATTGAACCACACCCCCAAAGGCGTCCTTGACCTCTCGAGACTCCAGCGTGGTCAAGGCATCAAGACGCAAGCCATGGCTGATAAGCCACCTGCGCTCAGCAATGGTTGACACCAAATGTGGATACAACTCTTCATCATATTCGATGCTGAGCTGGCGCAACTTGCTCTCCTGATTCTCCAGCGAACGCTCCACAGCCTTGCGAAACTCCTCCAAGTTAGAGAAGAGTTTCCCCTTGTTTAGCTCCATATATTTCAAGGCCCAAAGGCAGGAGGCCTTGTACTCTTTTGCTCCAGTGCGCTCTTGATTCAGTTCGGCCATGAGCGACATCTTCTCATCAGCAATTTTCTGGTCGTACATAGCAGATGCCCTCAATTCAGCCTGCGCATCAGCCAACTGCGCCTTCAGAATGTCAATCTCCTTGTCCCTCTGCGCAACCAGGCTACCCTCACCACCATATTCAGCCTGTAGCCGCGCAACCAATGAAGCCTGGTGCGCAGCAGCCAACGCCAACTCCTCTATAAGGCGATTTCTTGGCGCATCTCCAGAATATTTTTCCTTATCCACTGGACTCTCAGGCACAAAATCACCAACATATGCAGAACCAGTCTTGGGTGGCGAATTCCCAACATGCGCATCATCATCAACAGCAGTTTCAGCACTGCACGCAAAATAACAAAGTTACTATATAGTATTAGACACGGATTAAAGGACTAAGGATCTAAAGATACAAGTACTTACTTGGAGGGAGGAGTTTTATGCGATGACGCACCCTCCTCAGATGATTGCCCGACAGACATAGCAGGGCGCTTACTTGATGTCCCTGCGCCATCATCACCAGATGATCTCTTGCGCTTTAACCCTTGGCCCTCCTCTTCAGACTCATCCATAGCACTCCCCGACGAGTCTATATGCAACAACTCCACATGGATCTGCGACCCAGGAGCGGGAAAGCTACGCAGAGGAGTAGCCATAGTAACACTTGCGGGGACCTCCCTGTCTCCTCTGTCTCCTCAGTCTCCTCCTGCGCGATCACCATCGTGCGCCCTGCAGTAGCCTGAAGTACTGGCTCCTCTCCATCTCTCAATGGGCGCACCCCTACGATCACCTGAGTGGGCTTCGCCAAGCGAACAACACCGAACAAATCCATCTCTGCGCAACAACACAACAAACAAACACAAAATATGTTAGATAAACTATAAAAGGAAGAACGCTTACAACTACTAAGCGAAGAGGAAGAAGAGACAAGAACCCACCCCGGCTATTTTCATCAAAAAAATGTTGGCACTTCTTCCGGACTACCGAAGTAATTGCGACTGATGCCCATGTGCACCAAAAACTCTTCTGGGTACGCTTTGATCGGTATGCGATTGGTATTTATCATATCCGCATCAACCACGTTATACAATCCGGGGTCTGGGCGCTCGTCTCTCGGTAATGATTCTCGAGTGTAGAACTCAAAAATCCATGGGAAAAATGCCCTATCAACCCAAAAGAATTTTTCTCTCCAATCCCTCAGTGCGTCTAACTTCTCCGTATAGCACTGCAGCGGCCCTGCGCGCTTGGAGAAGGAAACCCACCCGTTTGACCACGACGTGTGGTAAACGCGCGGAAGAGATGAATTGTGGGTTCTATCGCTAACAAGCGACAATTCACTTCAAAATTGGTTATCTTTGCCGCACCTATACAGTGCAGCTGGGAAATATGAAGACGATAATGATTTAGAATATCGCACAAAAAGAGGGAGATGGGCGCACGCTGGTTAGCGAATTCGAAAAAACGCGTGTATACCCCTATTTTCCCTTGCGGGAAATTCGCTATTGACGCATTGGCTGCCGGAACTACCGGATGCAATGCGAGAGGGATGTAATAATCTGAGGTGAACTGACGAAGTTCATCCTCAGATATATCGGAATTGAAATCGGACAATTGAAGAACCATGATTAACCTTTTGTAACTCTTATAAGCGCACGCGCTATTACCTTAGCTTTTGTTGATTTTTTGATCGCTGTTCGAAGGTTTAACAATGGTGGAAAATGATGATTTTTACTGTGGAAACCCACAGTGAAATGACGGCTCAACCTTATATAGGGTTACACATATTCGTGGATGATTGACATGTGTACCCCACTTGTTCCAATCGTGTGGCTGGGAACCCAAAAGGTAAAGCACTTTTTCACCCACCCCTCACGATTTACGAAGGAGATACGGATGTACTTGGACTAGATTAATTTGCTTTTTTAGGCGGGAAATGCTTGAAACTTCCCCGCTACGCATCGAGGAATATTTTTTAGCTACAATTGTTAGTCTAGCGTCCGCAATTTCGCATTGCGCACACTAGACTGGGGGGACATGATGACGTATAGTCCGCATTCGGGTCACGAACCCGACCCATACTCAAGTCCATCACGAATGGACTCCAGCCCATCACGAATGGACTCAAGCCCACCACGAATGGGCTATTGCGATAACGGTTTGGGCTTACGCTGGCCCAAACCCGAAGTTATTTATGGTTTTGATAGGATATCTCTTATTTATGGGATATGTATCAAATAAACCGCCCTATGCGGGATACGCTGAGGAGTGAGGAACACGAAACCAACTAGGGTTTTCGTGTGTATATAAAGAGTCTCTCGACTCTCATCAAAGGTACGATTTACAAACCCTAACTCTTCAACCAAACCCTAAAAACGATTACTTACTCTCACGCCGGAGGATAATCGTGGGAGACAATCCCACGATAAGCCTAACAGTGTCTTTTTGTTTTCTTAGTGCGCAGGTCTCAAGCATTAAGTTCTGATTGGTACGGAATCAAGGAACGCCCAACTTTTGTATCAGCATCTTCTAACTTTTGAAGTTTTAAGTACGCAGCAGAATTTGTAGATAACTCCGTAAACCACACAGCGAAAACTCCGTTTTGGGGGTAACATGCAAGAAATCAACAAGATCTTCTCACATATGTAGGCTACTTCACACTTCACAACCTGCGAAAGTTGAAACAATTACACCAAAATCACAAAATTGAACCACTGATCATCTCTGCAGACGTCTCTCCGGTAGTAATAAAATTGTAAGCTCAATCACGTGAATCTGTTATGCGTCCCCGATGTGCACATTTCTTCCCCCTGATTGCAGATACTTGTGGAAAAAAGAGTGTTTTCACAAAGAAGTCAAAGAAAGTCAAATAACATCCACTCTCTCTTCCCCCACGATGTCTTCGCGGAATCGGAAGCATACACACTATGTTTACGATGGAAACGGAGGCAGCGTAACCCTGTATGTCCAATTAGTTGAATATGTGTGAAGTACCATAAATAGCCCGTGAGAATCAACTGCTGATAACATCTCTACTCTTTTATACTCCTCTCTGCTAACTCTTTACCGACCCCATTATCATTCTTACGGCTCTTTGTAGTGACTACTGATGGAGAAAACCCAATATGACGAACTTGAGACTGAAGTAAAATAACCCGAACTTATGACTTAAACTTGCGCTATTGTCTAACTAAGAACCAATACTGAGAATTTCAATAATGGTAGAATCATATACCCATCCAACCATCCTTAACTGTATATGAACTTCTCTCGAATTATCCACAGCTTTTTGTGACACTTGAGCACTACAACGTAACTCCTTTAAAGTGATAGCTATACATTGTGAGCACAACAATGTAACTCCTTACATCAGGTATAACTAGATAACTTAAGTCGTAATCATTCTAACGGTTAAAAGCTCGAACAAGGATCTCGAAGAATCTTCATCCATCCAACCCCGATATCTTCAGATACTAAGTACACGCATTCGTGATATTCCACTTCATCCTCAAATAAGTAATAATGAATTAACGCCGTAGTCACATCTTGCGGTTAAATGCCCAAAACTAGCCTTTGTTACTTGGTTAAGTGAACTTTGATAATGGTTTATTCCCGATCTTGTCAAAAAACTCATAACCCCAAAAAAAATTTAACACTTTGTCACTAATGTAACCAAAAATTCATCTTTTATCAAATTTGAGTCCAAATACAAATATTAGACAAATTTTAGGATGAGTCCAAAACTCCAGCCCAATCATTATAACAAAGTTCGGATATGGACAATACTTGGCCCATATGAAAAAAAGGATGAAACAGCCCATCTGTTAAGCAACAAGCTGTGGCCCGGTCCAAAACCAACCCTAAGTATTCGGGTATAAGAAACACACTAAACCTAGATTACTTCATTCGAAAACCCTAATAAACTCACACATAACAAACGCTCTGCCCCCTTTGTCTCTCTCTCTCATATCAGTACGCACGACAGCAACAAAAATACGACAATCAAATCTTGATCTACCCACCTCTTACAAATCCGAGTCTCAAACACAAACATTAAGATATATCCATTTACAGCCGTTTAATCCAAATTCGAATAGCAATATAATACGATCCCTTTGTTTTCTTTTTGCTCCAATCCGAACACCAAACAAACACCCCTTTTTCAGTTTAAAGTTAAATCGGCTTATATAACATATTTGTTATAGCACCTTCTTTTAAATTCGGATATTGCTAATGAAGGTTATGCCTTTAAAATGATCTATGATGGTTTTTATGTGTAAGATCACTAAAGATCTATTCTTGAAATGTTAAACGAACCTGAGATCATGTTTTTGTTTTTTTCTTAAGTTGTTTTTGCTACGAGTCTAGATATAAGAGTTGGGAAATGATTTGTGAGGGTTGTGGCAGTGTTTAGTGTAAGGTTAGGTTTGGTTTTAGACTTTGTTGCTCAAGATCTGTGATGTTTACTTGCTCAAGATTTGAATATCTATGAAGGTTTTGTATAGCTTGAACGAAACTGAGATCTGGTTTGGATTTGTGATTGCTGCTCTTCTCTTCATCTCCTTTTTCTATTTCGTTTTAACTGTTTTAGGACCAAGGAGGATCTATCATAGATCTGAGGTTGTATGACTGAGGTTATGCTAACCTTGTGGTTAGTTGTAGTCTTGTTGGTCAAATCGAGTCCTTACTCGAAGTTTTTTTTTTTTTTTTTTTTTTTTTCTTTTTACTCTAAAAGTTCATGGGTTGCCTTATTAGGTGAAAAATCTATCACACAAGCTACGAATTCTAGAGAGAGAGAATAGGAGGAACATGCATAAGAATAATGAATTATGATTAACCATGAACCAACACCCTCTCCCTTCAAGGGAGGGGGTATTTATAGTGTTTGTACATTGATGAGGCGTTGCCCTATTAGAGAAATAAATAAAAGGCCACGGCCCATGGGCCTTCTACATAGGCCGAACCTTAATAACTAACATAAAGGCCTAAATAATAAAGCAACCTATTACATAAACTATGACCGATACTTGATAATATGAAATGTGTTCCCAACAATCTCCCTCTAAGTATTGGTCATCAAGGTTGCTTGACGTCTTCTTTGCTTTATTGGCTTCGACGTCTTTCGTATCTTTGTTCTTTGTTCTTGATGTGAGAGATATGGTGATGTAATGATCTGCCTTCCACCAACGTTCTTTAATCCTGGTGTCTTTACGTCTTTTCCACCATGCTCATACTTCTTTTTAACTTTGATCTTCATACTTCAAGTAATTCACACTCTTTAGCTACAATCTTTGTATTTTGAACGTTTATTTTGCTTTGATCTTTGTGAGAATTTCTTTCGTGATTTTAGCATGAGCATGATGAAAATGGTGGTGGTGGAACTCCTGGTCTCCATAAGTACCTGCAAATGAAACAGTTAGCAATAAGGTATCCAACACTTACAGGTTCCGACTTCGAGATCGTCAACAGCTTAGTGTGAAGACTTTCTCTAATCCTTGCCAAGGCCGTTCCTGAACTGGATGCCCCCAAGAGAGCTAACTCAGATACACCGAAGTGTATCAATGATTCAGGTGAGCCGCTGAAGTATACCAAAGTATCACTCCACGACTGTAGACCGTTTGGAACCACCTCGAACACTAAGCGTAATCCACAAGGGATTACCGAAGTAACCTGCTGTCAGGGCTGTTTGATGTTAACCCTGGCAGGAATTTCCACTCAATCACTGAGAATCACATTTGTGAATTCCCTCATGAATGTTCTAGGCATATTACTAAGATCTGCGTAGGACTCTTGTAATTTACAACTGGTGTCCATAATGTTGAACAACTGGTGTAGAAATGTTAAGTGTTCCTAAAAGATCTTTTGATGTATCTCGTGGCTCTAGACTTGATTTAGTGCTTATTGGTATTTAGTCGTCGGAGGCATGGAGCAGAGTGCTTCCTTTTCAATATCAACTCATCTCGGTACGAGAGGTCGATAGATAATGAAGGGTTCTCCGTGAGAAATGAAACAACTCTCTTTTGAGAGACACTTGAGTGGCTAAAAGGTTTAGTGCAGTGCGTCACTGGGTCCATGACGGCTTAGTCTTCAATACCGGTGTCACCGTAGTAACAACCAGTAGCATATGAATTGAACCCGGTTTATGCCCTAAGGTTGAACATATGGAGGGCTATTTCTTTTCACCCTTTCATTTACTTTTTTTTTTAATTCTTCAACCCCTTCTTTCTCCTTTCATTTCTTTTCTCCTTTTATCAATCATACCTAAGGACTTTCTAGTTCTAAACTATTGGTATTGTCCATGGGTAGATCCCTCCGGCTCTGGTGGATTATAGGACGTAATTCCTATACTTAGTCACCTTATATCTTCATAACTATCCTATGTTGCCATAAACCAATCATTTGAAAATCTCTCAAAGTGTTTATTATTGTAAAACATATATTGTTAACACTTTGAGAGTTTTGCATTTTCAGAAATACTCCCCCTTCACATGTGCTCATAAGTTTTTAAGATAAATTTGCACATGTTGGGTGGAGTTAGCACTTTTTGAATTGATTGATTTTCAATGAATATGACCGTTGCGAGACACGTTTACATCACTAGTTATACTAGCTTGAAATTATTACCCGTCCAGGTCATATTCAAAGAAGAATCTCTCGAAATCGGTACACTCTACTCAGACAAGTCCTTTGCGAGACACGTTTACATCACTGGATAACCAGCATGAAATTATTACCCGTCCGGGATATGTCCTTTCGATTAGTGACATTTGATATTCGTCAATTCTTGGGTGAAATCTGAGTCGAGCTCATGCGAGATTTCATTCTTTAATGTACTATATTTTAATCACATACTTATTCCCCCCATCAAAAATAGCATATTCATGTTGTTTTTGGAAAACTTTTGATTAAAATATGTTTTTTTGAGGTTTACGGGAAGAATTTCAACAAGAAATTATGTTTTGAACAAAGATTTTGTTTCAAGTACTCCCCCTTAACAAGGGAATACTTGTTCTTTTGAGCAGAATTTTGAAAAAATTATCAAAATTTTGATTAATTCTATTCAAAAGTAAGAAGCTTTCGCTCCTTAAATTAGGATTGAGGCACTGAAGCGTAGCTCAGGGTCCTTTCTTTACAAGTACGGGTTGTGCACAAGCCATTGTCATATTAAACAATTATGAAATTATGACAACCTATTGACAATAATACCAGTGGTTTCATTCCGGACGGCGAAATGTGAGAATATTCGGATCTTTAGCTCTTCCACCCACATAACTTTCCAGTCTTCTCATCTGAACCCGATGCTTTAGCCTGTGGTCAATCTGTGCCAAGAACTTGACCGCCTGCTTCACATCGTTTCTCCTCCAAGTCATATGCCTCAACCAACCCTGCTTCCTTCCTTGTGTGTGATTTTCCAGAATGTGGTCAAGTTCAGCCCTAACTTGCATCAAAGTTTCATCGCTAAACTTGTGAATGTCTTAGTAGCCCATGAACTTTGGTTTTCCAGATCTCACGTACACTATTCCAAATGGTCTGTTACTGAAGGAATATGGCTTCATTTCTGCTATACCCGGAGGTCTAAGATCAGGTTTGATTAGATTCAACTGCTTCTCGTAACTTTCAACACCAAGATGAACATCTTCGACTCTTGTCTTTATCACTATACTTCGGATGTAAAGAAGTAGAGAGTTGATGATGTCGTATTGAAGGCTACCAGGGAGATGCTCGAGTTTTCCTTGAATCTTGAGTAGGTACATATCATCAATGTCGTTTATATTCAAATAAGGATAATCGGCTTCGTTGAAAGTGTACTCCTTGTCGTCTTGTCTTCGAACCGTGATCTTGGTCAGAAAATTATATCCATACTTTGACTCTGTCTCAGCACTCTTAATGGAAAGAATCTTACTTTTGTAGTATACCTTATGTTTCGAGGTAAACGTAAGTTTCCATTTGTAAAACCATTTCCTCATGTCAGGCCAGTGGAAGATTCCCAGAACAGCTTCATCATTGTATTCTGCAATCGAGTTGCTGAACAAGTCTCTGATCTGTTCTTCAAATCCTTCTTGCACGTATGTAGCGGCCTTGAACTTTGTAAGGGATGTAGCATAACGCTTTTCTGGATCAGTATTCCCATAAATTAGATACTCCAAGTCATTGTTGAAGAAGTAAGCTTTAGGTATCTTTGGATTATGGGCATGACCAATGAGGGGTAAGGGTTGTGAGTAGTCACGAAATTGGAAACTGTCGGTTTGATGAGAAGATCTTGCATCATCCCAGTTAACGTTCTCAGATAAAGCTCGTGCGACTTGTTCCAGATTGTATTCAAATTCCAGTTGAGAAGTCGTTGAAGTCTTGAATTGAGACAAACATGCTTTGCGGATTTTGACACCATCGGACAGTTGTAGTTTCTGGATCTTCATCACTTTCTTAAGTTTCTTTGTGAAGTCCACAACTGAGCCTTCTACAGGGACTTCATCTTCTGGAATGTCTGGGTAAGCATCCACCATGTCTTTAAACCATTCATACTTTTCACCATCAGGGTTATCCCATTCAGGAGCGGGTTTCAGTGGTGCATCAGCAGGTAGAGCAGGAACAACTGCAGCTTTATGAGGAACAGCTTCAGTTTCATCTTGGTTAATGGTGATATCATCATGAGGTTCAGCTTCATCAATTTTTCTAGTCTCCTGAGGTACAAGTTCTTCTTCGCCTGTTTGCTGAACGTTAGATGATGGCAGTGTAGCAGTAGGTCTAGTCATTCTCGTACGTTTCTCGCTCGGCTTCGCTTGGTCGTCTTTGTCATGATCATTACGACAACGTTTGCTAGGCTTGACCTTCTTGCACGACTCATCTTTCTTTTCAACTTTCTTCATTGATTTGATCAAAGCTTTGTAAAGATCGTCCTCCTCTGGATCATTAATAATAGCCTCTAGCAATTGTCCTTTAAGATCTGCGGCGGAAAGCTTTGATGGTTTTGTTTGGATTGTAAGCGGTGTTGATTGAATGTGATGTGCTACAATTCCATCAAGCTTCCTTTTGACATATTTCTTTAGAAGAGTTGGAAGCATCTCCTGAAGATGTCTACCGATCTCTTCTGGTAAATTCTTGTTGAGGTAGTCTTCGATTGCTAGAGAGACATCGTATGTCTTGAACTCATTGATGTCATTTTGCTGCGTCGTCACTTGATCTTGTAACGCGCTGAGTTGTTCTTTGATAGCTTGGAGTTCAATGTTATCTGGTTGTTGGGGTGTAGGTAATGGTGAGGGAGGCTTGGTTTTTGAAGTTTGATCCACAGATGATGGTATAACAGGTGGAGTAGGTATACGATCTTGATCTTGATCACTTTCACTGTCCTTGTTGTCATCACTTTCATTTTCTTCTTCCTTATCTTCATCATCTTTGGTCTTATCTTCATCGATTTTGTCAGAGTCAGTTTCTGAGGGTGTGTGAATGAGTTGTTCTGATTCTTCAGATTCACCCTCAGATTAACTCATAGAAACACTTTCTGATTTTGACAGTGTAGCTTCTGTTTCATCTTCGGACTGAGACAAGGTTTCTTCTTCACTCACCTTCGATGCAGATCCTTCACCTTTCTTCCTTTCCTCAAGTTTCTCAATATCAGCCAGATATTTTGCCGTATTTTCTTGAAGGGCTCTCTTGAGTTGTTCAATTTCTTCTTCTTTAGTCTTAGGTGGTTGAAGGGTGTCATCGGGTTTGTCTTGAATCTTTATTGATTTGCCCTTGCCTTTACCCAGTCTTTCATCATGCATTTCCTTCTTTATCTGCATAATTCTTTTTCTTCTTTCATCCCTTAAGCTCGGTTCCTCTTCTTCTTCTTCCTCTGTAGATTCATCCCTGAGCATTGGTTTACTCTTTGTAGCTCGGGTAATTTTCTTTGTTCTTGTTGATCCTGCTTTGATTCCTCTTCCTCTACCTCTTGTTCCAGCAGTACCCTTCACGGTTAGAGCTGACAATTTCTGACACAGACCTGTTAACACAACACGACACGACCTATCCGTAACAGGTTTCGTGTCAAGTCTTAACAGGTTTCGTGTCTTAACAGGTCCGGACCTGTTAAGACACGATAAGAGACCTATTATAATGTTGTATATATATGTTCTAAAATCCTAACCCAAACATAATTTTGTCCGCCCCCCATCTTATCCTTACCTTTCTCCATCTTATCCTAATCTCTCCTACAAGAACAATATCAAATCTGATATTCTGATCTCATCTTTAATTCTTTATCATCACATCATCATTCTATACAAGTCCTATTAATCAAATCATTAAAAAACGTCTTCTTAATTGTTATTCCTACGAAATCTGGAAGAGAGGAATCAAATCATTTGAATCAAAGCATTAAAAAACGTCTTCTTAATTATTATTCCTACGAAATCTGAAAGAGAGGGTCGAAAAGCATCAATGTTTAATAAAGTTTTTGGTCCATCTGCAACTCAAGGTCATTAAATTAAGGTCCCTCAGAATCCTTGATTTTCTTGTGAGGATGTTACACTTATTCAGTTCCCTAATAAATTAACACTGGTTCATATTTGTTGGTCTTGCAGAAGAGGTATTCTCGGACACCCAACTGTTGATACGTACAGTTCTTGATGCTTCAATTTCTGCTCAATTTGAATCAAGAAGATTGGTGTTGGGATTAGATTAGTCGGATTTGTTGTTTGATTTGGTTGTTTAACTTGTTAATTTTGTTGTTTGATTTAGTGGGATTAGATTAGTCGGATTTGTTGTTTGATTTAGTGGGATTAGATTAGTCAATGAGATTGATGTTCGACGAGATTCGTGTAACCTGTTAATTTTGTTAACAGGTCCCTTACCAGGTTCCTTATTGTGTAACCTATTAATTTTCGTGTCGTGTTCGTGTTCGGAAAAAGTGACACGATTTGTTATCGTGTCGTGTTCGTGTTCAGTTCATTCGTGTTCGTGTCTTATCGTGTTCGTGTCGGACACG
The DNA here is from genome assembly GCA_021014915.2 of Artemisia tridentata subsp. tridentata. Lineage (NCBI taxonomy): Eukaryota > Viridiplantae > Streptophyta > Magnoliopsida > Asterales > Asteraceae > Artemisia > Artemisia tridentata. Next base: position 163,834,420 of record CP139507.1, on the reverse strand, counting down.
ATATGCCAGCTCTATTCACGGTTATCCCAACTGTTCCTGCCTTCTCAACTTCGTCAAACCTTTCATAGGCTTCGGTTGCCTTCACCGACTATGTAATAAGTATGTCTGGAATTCTTAAACCTTGTTTGGTGGTGTTGGTGGTATGAATTCTCACTCTAGAAAGAACATGGTCCATTTGTATTGTGTAAGCCTTTTCATTTGGACGTTTATCAATATCTTGTTCTCTTTGCATGAAGTGAGCTATGAGAAGTTTGGTGAAGTGTGGGAAAGGAATCTTGTATCCCTTCTTTTGTCCAAACTGGCGAGCTTGATAGATCATGTCCGTCCAGATGTACTTGGCATAATCCATATGATAAAGATTGATGACTCCCCAGAAGAACTGAAGACGTTCAAGTCTGGGGTGCTCGTGACCAGTTTCCTTCCCCGTGATGCAGTGGCTCAAGATTGTGTACATGGTTAACCATGGTTGAGGAATGTATCTGCGATCCACCTTTGAATGTGAAGAGAGTTCTTCAAACGAATTGTCATAGCCAAGGTGTTTTAATGACCTGACTATACGTTCAAAAGTAGGATCTTCTTGAAACTTTGTGTGTTTGCCAAATACTGTTAGAGGAAGCCCAAGTACAGTGCGAAGAAGATGAACATCGAACATGATCTGTTTCTTGTCCAAGGTGACTGTCATGGTCTTTGAGTCCCGACTGATCATTAAAGTGTGCCAGAACTAGTTGAGGTAGACTTCTGGAACTATAGCTGATTTTGTTAGAACATGTCTGCAGAAATGCTTCTTCAAGATTTCAACCATAATCTGACAGGAAGGATGGCATGGTAATTTCTCCAAGCCAACTCTGGAGTTGGATTCTCCAATCTTTCGTTCATCACCTTCTGGTTTCAAGTCATTCCTTGCTATGGATGTTTGAGACATTTTGAACCTGAGTAGCACAAATACCAACAAGGGCATACAATGGAAATTGTATATTTGTGTTAGTATAAGTCACTTTATTACATGATATGTGCCTAACTGATATGATGCACCATATAGAGAGACATGTATGATGATCATGAGTAATATGAACACAATAAGCAAACAACCATATTGGAGCAAACACACTCTTTCAACTTAACCCAATTCTATACTTAGGAAAATTTTCACTAAGTCTGAAAAACTATACTTACTCGAAGGAATTTAGGTTACTCGAAGAAAATATGAAACTCATCCTTACTCGAAGGATTTGAAAAAAAATTGAATATAGCAGCCCTTACTTGGAGATAACCATTTTCCTTACTCGAAAATTATGAAATCCTCCTAACTCGGAGAAACATGATAAAATTCTTACTTGAAGAAATAGCACTCTTAGTCGAAGATTTTGATAAAAACTTGCTTACTCGAAGAATGATGCCTTACTCGAAGAGTTCCCAAAAAAAAAAAAAAAAAAAAAAAAAAAAAAAAAAAAAATCCTTACTCGAAGAATGATGCCTTACTCGAAGAGTTTAATAAAATTTCCTTAGTTGAAGGATATTTCCTTACTCGAAGAGTTAAGGAAATATTCCTTACTCCAAGAATTTAAAAAGAAAAAAAAAAAAAAAAAAAACTTTTCTAAGTAGAAGAAATATTGCTTACTCGAAGAATTTCACAAAGTTTTCTAAGTAAGTAATATATTTCTTCTTACTCGAAGACCTTCATCCTTAGTTGAAGGATTTCTTGCTTACTCGAAGACATTCAAACTTATTGAAATTCTATGTTAGACTGTTTCTGACATCAGGCAATCATCAACTATCTTCCTAAACATATTCTAAACATACCCTAGCACCCAGAAATCCAAACAAACATGCACATTTGTCACCACAGTTGATTATTTCTTATGCAATCCTTTGACTAAGACCATGTGTTTGATTTAGACTATAAGACTTAAGTTGCATTGTTTATGGACTCATGTAAGCATAACCAACTACTTAAAACACATAAACACTACACCAATAAGTAGCAACAATCCATTCGACCACATATACCCTAAAATACTCAACTTTCATTCAATGATGTTAACCAATACAATTAAGCAGCTTTAGAGCAATCCTAAACACAATGTTAAGCTATAGAACTAAGTTAATTAGACCACAAGCTAACATACACGAAATGCCCAAATGTACGCCTAGAACCCTAATTAGTCGATTAAGCAATTTAGCCATAGAAATGAGTCAAGAATTCAGACGAGTGATTAATATGCATAACTGAGTTGGTATAACACTTACAATCGAGAGTTTAGAGAAAATAAAAAACTTGGATGAATGTGTTAAAAATTGGCTGTAAGTATGTAGCGTATTTATGTTTGTGTGTTTTGTAAACACTGAGTTGGAATGCTTATATAGGGTCAACATTGGAATTTTGTCACTTTCAGTCCCTTAACCCATTTTCTAACTCAAACACAGTCCTTATGTGGTAAACTTTTGACACTTGACAACAATAGTCCTTAAGATTTGTTGTTGTTGTAACCTTGGTCCAAATGTTTGTTAACTTAAGTAATTTATATTTCTCCCCCTTAAACTAACACATACTTTTAAAATTTTTCTCAAACTTTTAGTTCAAGAGATCACAGAAATGTTGCATGATGAAGATTTTTGTAAATGATGAAGATTTTAATAAGAGTGTGCAAAATTTAGAAAAAAAATTCTCCTCCTCAAAATATGTTCGTGATTAAAATTGAATAAATGTGAAATTCAAGAACATATTTTGATTCGTTTGGAATTTTGCACACTAAAAAAGAGATGAAAATTGTTGTTGTTGGTTTTTTTTGTGTTTTTTTTGATTTTATATTTTATTTTATTTTTATAAAAAATGGAAAGTCTTTTTGTGTTTTTGATAAAATATGTTACAAAGATAGTTTTGGTGTTTGACTTTCTTAATTGTGTTTAAGAAAATTGTTTAAATCCTCTGGAGTCAAACACCGCATACCAATTTGGTGAACTAATTCCATAAATCTTTCATGGGGCAAGGCTTTGGTGAATATCCGTCAATTGGTATTCAGTACCCACAAAATATAATTCAATAGTACCCTGTTCCACATGCTCCTTGATGAAATGGTATCGAAGTGCGATATGTTTGGACTTCAAATGTTGAACCGTGTTGCATGAGATGGCAATGGCACTCTTGGAGTCGCAGTACATGGGAATCGTGTTGAAAATGTAACCGTAGTCCATCATCTATGATCGCATCCAAATGACTTGAGCACAGCATGCTGACATGGCTACATATTTGGATTCTGTAGACGACAATGAGGTGCAATCCTGCTTCTTTGACTGCCAAGAGGCAAGTTTGTCTCCTAGAAACTGCACTCCTCCAGACGTACTCTTACGTGTATCTAAACATCCTGCATGATCAGCATCTAAAAAAGCAATTAGTTCAAAACCAGAATCCTTCGGATACCAAATCCCCAAATGGATGGTTCCCATTATGTATCAAAGGATTCTTTTAACCTTAGAGAGGTGTCTTTCAGTTGGTCGAGACTGATAACGGAGCATAGATATGCAACAAATACAATATCTGGTCGGCTGGCTGTTAGATACGTGAGTGACCCAATCATACTTCGGTACTTTGTAGGGTCAATTGGTGTCCCATGTAAATCAACATCCAGCTTTGGAGATGATGTAGACATAGGAGTATTATACGTGTCACAACTTGTCATGCCATGTTTCTTTAAAATCTCAAGAGCATATTTGGACTGATTTAGAAAAATACCACGGGAGGATTGATGAACTTGTAGTCCTAAGAAGAACGTAAGTTCACCCATCATAGACATCTCAAAATTTTGTTTCATTAGTTTAGCAAAAGCATTTGAATACTTTTTATGTGTTGAACCAAAAATGATATCATCAACATAAATTTGAACAATTAAGATGTCCTCCCCGTGTTTTTGTATAAACAGTGTGGGATCGACGGATCCTTTGGTAAAGTGATTAGCAAGTAAGAATGCGGACAATTTATCGTACCATGCCCTCGGGGCTTGTTTAAGGCCATAGAGGGCTTTCTTGAGTCTGTACACATGATTTGGATGATCTGGATTAATGAAGCCCTCTGGTTGTGTGATATACACTTCTTCACAGAGTTACCCATTCAGGAATGTAGTCTTCACGTCCATTTGATAAACGGTGATGTTCTTGTGGGTAGCATACGCCTGAAACATGCGGACAGCTTCAAGTCTAGCCACTGGTGCAAAGGATTCTTCAATGTCAATGACTTCTTCTTGGCTAAAGCCTTTGGCAACCAGACGAGATTTGTTACGAATAACTGTTCCATCAGCATCCAGTTTGTTTTTCCAAGTCCATTTAAGTCCGACAACATAGACTCCATCAAGTCTTTCTACTAATTTCCAAACTTTAAGATGTTTGAATTGATCAAGTTCTTCTTGCATTGATTCAATCCAATTGTCATAAGTCAAGGCTTCTTTAATATTCTTTGGTTCTGTTTGACAGACGGTGAGTGCATAAATACATGTTTCACCATTTGTGTGAAGTCATTTTCGTGTCATGACTGGATTATTCAGATTACCAATCACATTTACTAGAGGATGATCTTTTGTCCATTTGTGTGTTGAAGGGTAATGTTGAAAAGTATGGTGCATATTAGACGGATCCAAGTTGCTTGTAGACGACCCAGCAATATCGGGAACGGTTGAAGCCGGAGCAAATGGATTAAAGAATGCATTTCCGTCATAATTTACAGGTGCGGGTACTTCTTGTTGTAGGAGATCTTCAGCTGCATTCTCAGTATTGTAAGTGGTTTCTTCTTCTGTTGATGGAGATTCAGTTAGAGGTGCATTTGCAGCAACTGTGGTTGTTTTAGTAGGTGTATCTGGTACTGGATTATGATCAGGTTGTGCAGCGGAACTTGTATATACATCTGGTGCACGACTTGCAAAAGAATCATCGAACAACGAAGCAAACAAGGTTTCCAAATCCTTACGGTTGTGAGAGAGTGATGCAGCTGATTGATCAGGAAAGTTTAGACGGTTAGTTGTGGGTCCTAAGCTGTTTTGCTCAGAAGCCATTTCGGTAAGCTCATCGAAATTAGCATGTATTGTCTCTTGAATTTCTCTCGTGGGACGGTTCCAGATACGAAAACCTTTAGAGTTCTCGCAGTATCCAATAAAAATACCAATGTCAGCTTTGGCTTTTAGTTTTCCAAATTCATCACGATCATTATTTGGGTAACATAGGGCACCAAATACATGAAAGTAATTTATGTTCAGTTTACGGTTGTAAACAATCTCATATGGAGTCTTGTGATGCCTTTTGGTGATCATACAACGGTTTTGTGTGTAACAAGCAGTGGAGACAGCTTCAGCCCATAGGTAATCAGGTAATTGAGCATTGATTAACATCATCCTTGCAGCTTCTACTAACGTCCTGTTGCATCTTTCGACAACTCCATTATGTTCTGGACTTCTAGCAATAGATGTTTGGTGTTCAATTCCCACTTTCTCAAAATAATCATGAAGAGTTTGATTCTTGAATTCAGTTCCATTGTCTGTTCTGACTTTTCTAACTGTATTGCGAAGCTAAACTTGAATTTTTGTGAGAAAGGTGATGATCAAAGACGGAGCTCGATATTTAGTTCGTAGAAAGTAGACCCAAGTCCATCTTGAAAAATCATTGACAATTACCAAAATGTAGCATTTCCCGTTGATTGTTTGAACACGCATTGGGCCACACAAATCCATATGGAGAAGTTGAAGAACATGATCAGTACTGTGTTCGGTTTTAGAAGGAAAATGAGCACGAGTACTTTTCCCTTGTTCACATGCTGGACATAGGTGATCTTTTGCATACCCAAATTAATCAAAAGGAATTGCAAAGGAAATATGCAAAACCCGGTTCATTGTCCCGACGAAGGTTGAATGGAATTGTGATTTCGGGATCGTGAATCGTGTAGTGAATGGGAAATAAGAGTGATATTTGTGATTAAAACTAAGATAATGAAATATAATCTAAAAACAATTAATAATGCAAGGGGAAATTCTATTCTAAGGCAACGACTTATAAAACATAAAAGAAATTCTAATTACGTGTTTAAGCCGGGAAAACCGAACCTAAACATCAAAATAGAGAAATACTAATCCTAGAAATGTCAAATTAATTTTCCTACGTTCTATTTAACAAAAGAAAAATTAAAAACAAAAAAGAATTGTATTTTTTGGATTTTTATTTAATTTATTATGATTTAAAAACTAAATTAATCTAATTAAATGATTAAAAATAGTAAATGTTGAAAAATAATTCTGAAACTTTTTCTGAATAAACTTAATATTAAAAAGGATAAAAGAAAATTAAAATGGTCCTAACTGCTCATTCAGATAAGCAGTTAGTAAGCTAGATAAGCTACTTAAGCAAAAGAGAAAATAAGGGTTAAATAAAAAACTTTACATGCTACTATTGAATAAAGTCCCTAGGGCAGTGGTGAGGTGTGTTGGCATGTGAATGTGCAGACCAGGGTTCGAATCCCTGGTCATGCACTTTTTGCAAAAACATTTTTTTTTTCCTTTTTGAAACTTGTAGAAAAACAGAAAATAAGAAACTTTTAAGAAGAAAAAACTTTTTTGAAACTTGAAATAAGCTATAAAAAGCAGAAAGTAGAAGCAGCCTTAATGTAAAAGGTTCAAAGGCAAAATACTGAAACTGATAAGCTACTTCTATAAGCTGTAAGCTAATCCTAAAAACTAAATAAGCTAAATAGACTTAAAGGCAACTAACTTAAGCTAGTCTAATCCTAAAAAGTTGTCCTAGATAAGCTAAAGAGCACAGAAATCACAAAAAGCTCAAACCAAGACTGCACAACCAAACAGCCTCTATCCTACTACTTTAAGCACATGCATAAGCTGGAATACAATAAGCTAGAACATGAAAACAGTAAATCCATATAAAAGAGCAACCAATAAGCTAGCAAAACAATATTCAGGCAAAAAGAGCTTATACTGAGCTAATGGGATAGCTGATAAGGGCTGGTGCTGCTGATGCAGCTGCTATGTTCATGTGTTCAATTAGTGAGCAGACTTGAACCAAATTACATCTAAACCTAATGACTGTGTATCAGCTTTTTGAAGTTCAACTTGATACACTAAAAAAATCCTAGAAATACCACTAAAAAGGCTTAAATAAACTTGATCCAATGATAAGCTTTATCACATCAGTAACTTATTCTAGGATTACACTAACCAATCCTAAACCTTATAAACACTTGAAAATAGCTAAAATATACTAACTAACACCTGATTTAGACCAAGTTAAGCAAGATCAGAAATCTTATAAGTGCACATGAACAGAAGTGACCCATTTTAAGCTATATGCCAAACACTCCTTTCACAGGACTGTTTGGAAATTTGAAGTTGTAAAAGCATTTTTAAACTGTAATAATGAACTACATATCATTACTGACTATATTAAGATAAAAACAAAAAGCAATATCAGTTCAGCACCTGAATAAGCTAGATAAGCAGTTGACTAATTTATGGCTTTTAAGGATATTTTTGTGATTTTAATGAAAACTTGAGACAAAAGGTATTAAGCTACAAGTGGACTACCAATAAGCTGAAACTTAAGTGAGATAAGCAGAATGAGACTAGAAATAAGCAAATAAGCAGTAAAAAAAGAAAAAATAAATAAGCAGTTTGACTAACGTTGACTTTCATTAAAAACTTGAATTCTGAGTACAAAGTTGAAAACTGATTAGGAAAATAACAATAAGCAGCAACTATAAGCTACAATAAGCTGAACCTAATCTACTCTAAACTAACCCTACTCCTAAAACCCTAAAATAATCTAACCCTCTCCAATGTGGTGAGGTGAGGGGTATATATAGCCAACGTGAAGAGCTAGGGTTTGTAGAGAAGCCTTTGGATCAATTGATATCAGCCCTTTGATCATTTCTTGTCCACCAATCTTGATTATCAGCCCTTGGATCGTTTGGTGATGTGGCACAGCCAATCATTGGCCTCCCTTTGTCCACGTATCATTCCATATGTGTCAGCATTCACTGACACGTGCGTCATCTTCTAGAAGAATTAAGAGTACGGGTAATTCAGGGTAAAAGGTTGAAGGAAGATGCACAGTAAGTTTAGGCGGGTAAAGGGGATGGGGGTATTTATTTCTTTTATTTTGACTTTGACTGGGTTAGGATATTAGGGTTGGATCCGGGTCATGTTTTAATGTTGGGTATTTGGGTTTAAACAAAAGAGAGTGGGCTGGGTGAGTAGTTGGGCTTGGGTTTGGTTAAGTTTTAGGATAAATGGGTTTAGGATTAATAAAGTGTAGGGATTAGTTTTGTAAATTCAGAAAATTTAAGGACCAAATCTGTAAATTACTCCAAGGGCCATTTTTGACTTTTGTTAAAACTTTAGGGTTGACTTTGACTTTGTGAGCATAAATATGATCCAAATCTTCCCCGGCCTCGGCTTTTGATCTCTTTCCAAATCTCGTGCTCGGTTTTGCCGGTTTCTCTTGGGTTTTTTGTCTTTTTCTGAGATATCCGTACCTGCATATAAACAAACACAAAAACACAAATATTTGGCATTTATAGACCAGTTTTTCGTCGTTTTGGTCTGTTTTCGGTCAAATAAAGGTATGTGTTTAAGCACATACCAAAATCCCCTAGACTAAGATATTGCTGTGTCCTCACGCAATGTTATAAAAACACGTTTTTTAAACCAAAAATTTCCAATCTCTTTTTACTAACTTTGAGAAGTAGCAAAATTTTCAAAAGAGATCAAGAAATCCAAGGTTTTAAAAACTCCCCGTTTTTCCTTTTATTCTATTTTTGTATTTTTCTCATAATCATGTGACGGTTTTGTTGACAATCATTATCTATCAATAACTTTTAGCGTTAACGAGTAGGAAACACAACTTATAAAGACGTGACCATACAGATAAAATTCTTCGTCCCTGATTTTTCACGAGTCCCCAAGCTAAGCTTAAAAACGAAATCATTGTCTATTTACAAGCTAGATGCCAACACTACCCATGGAAGTTACTTGTGTAATTACCTCTTGCTCCCCTTTTCCTTTTTTGCCTCTATTTATTTTATTTTCGGTGAGAAATGAATTGCTTCATATTTTCTCGTTTTAATGGGTTTTTAGACCGATAAAGATACTAAATTAAGACGCTAAGTAGTTTTCAATCTTCTCTCGAGAATCGTTGCTTTTGAAAATGAGGTCTACATCAAGGTTTTTATTTATATTTTTGAATTTTTATCTTTTTTATTCATCACCATTTTTTTTCATTTTTCATCATTTTTTTTACTAACTTTTCACTTGCGTACTCTAAACGACGGAGCTTCACGGTTTAGTTCCAAGACCTTACACCTTCCGGAATAAAGGATCCAAGGGCCGTTACAACGGAGTGTTCCAAGACTCTAGACATTCCTGAAATGAGGATCCAAGGTGGTTAGACCAAGACCTCACACATTCCTGAACTAGAGGTCCAAGGTCCGGTGCAAGAGGGTAGCCAAGACCTAAACGCCTTTCGGAAATAAGGATCCAAGGCCCGATCTCGAATCCGTAGCTTAGAGCACTTAACTTATTATTATTAAACGTATTTATTAAGTAACCTTGATGTGTACCCAATTTTTAAAGCAATGATTCTTTTAAGAAGACCAAGAACTAATCATCGGCAAAACCTAACATCTTTAATTATTCTTACGGTTATATATAGTGAAACAATTTTGTGGGAGCAAAAGGCCACAAGTAACTTCGATGAGCTCTAAAGAGAACCAACTACTCCACGCTTAGCGTCTAACTTCTAAATAAACTCTATCTTTTCTCGTTCTTCGCAAATTTAAAATCTTAAATAATAAGATCCGCGAATGCTTAGCCGAATGGTTAAGGGGACAAGCTAGGGCTCAACACGCCCGATCAAGTCAGAATTCTATTCCTACTCTCACCAGCAGAAAGTCAACAAAATGTCAAAATTTATTATATTTTTGCAAAAAAAATTTTAATTTTCTCATTTTTTGGATTTTTTCAATTTTTTGGAGGAAAAACGGGGTTGCATGAGTAAACGGCAAAAATTGCAAGGCAAAATCAAATCGAAAGATTACCCCCCCCCCCCAAGACTAAAACGAGACATTTTTCTCAATGTCTTAAAGGTAAGGGTTCTCCTACATAAATCTAAGGCCGTTTATTAATTATGCCAAAGATAAACGTTAAACGATAAGATTAAGGATATCGGATGAGCAACGAATGATGAAACTCGAGTGGAGAGAAGCAAACCACGAGCACGAGAGTCTTCATAATTCGGGCAAATCCTGGACATACACAAACAAACACGAAACACAAGATATGGAAGAGGTAGCCCTCCTCACTTTTATTAAGAAAATAGATAGAGGATAGAAGGATAAGCATGGGGTGCCTCCCACGAAGCGCTTGTTTTTTAACGAGTCATATAGCTTGACTCGCCCCGAATTTATTTGTTCTTGGGGGAGTATGTTGAAAAGAAAATCTCCATCGGACTTTCATTCAAGATGTTTGGATAAACATTGAAGCATATGAAAGTTCCACTCCGATGAAATACCCACGGCTTAAAAGAATGAGAGATGGGTCAAAGTTGGCATCTTCACTCACAAATTAGTGAAGGAGAGGAGAAGTCACCGGATAGGTGAAGAAAGGGAGAAAGATCTGATTAACGATTGTGAGATAATCGTCATCCTCACTCTCAAAAGAGATAGAAAGGGTGGGTTGGGTGGGTAAAATATTAGAGAGAATTCCATCATCTGGTGGTTTAGCAGGAGGGCGAGGGGATGAAGAATCAACGTGAAATGACTCAATTTCAGGAAGGGAATCACTGTTAAGCAATTTTTTAAGAAAAAGTACATCCCCTTCTGAGTCATGGGAATCGTCGTGGCGAGGTATTGGTAAAATCGGCTCATCAAGTGTAAAGTCCTCATCCTCAACGTTCTCTAACCCTCCATCGAAAAGAGAATTAACTTTGCAAGAAGTATACTCATTATTAAATTCAAAAAGAAGGTTAGAGAAAATCCCGGAAGTAACCTCAGAAACATTAAGAGAATCTCCACAAAATTGCAAATCACATTCACCGTCGAATATTTCCTCAGACTCACTTGGGATTGGGACGAGGTTCTCAGCACTAGACTTTTTGAATTCGTCCAATTCCTTTTCAGGAATAGTGATAAGATGCTCGTCCCCCATTTTTAGAGAGTCCTCGAGTTCTACGGGAGGAAAGACGGGTGCTATTTGAGGGAAAACGTTGAACGGAACAAGTCTCTCCTCGTCAACATCGGAATCATCGTCATAGTAAATTAAGGCCTTTCGAAATTTATCCGCTCTTTCCTCGGCGAGTAATTCTTCCATAGACTTCTCATGAGGATCGGGAGTATAAGTATTAAGATTAGCCAAAAATTGATTAACCGCTTGCTCTCGATTACGAACCTCTTCGACAACGGATCCCAAAAGTTTTTCAATTTCGAGCATTCCATCTTGATTTCGGTAATTGACGGGATTTTGTGGGGGTTGGTCAAAACCATGAGAATTGTAACAAAAATTTGGCTCATATTGAAAATTTTCAAACGATCCCCCACAATTTTCAAAATTTGATGTAGTTTGGAACGATGTATTATTGAAATACGGTTCTTGCTCATAATAGTTTTGAGGAGGGTGATTGAAATTGTTTTGAGGATAATCGGAAATGTTCGGATTAAAATCATAAGTGTATGAATTTTCTGCTTCCGAAGCACAAAACGAATAAAATCCGTTGATAATATTTCTTCCACACCTCTCGCAAGTACACCGATGACAATAAGTCGATATCGGATCTAACGGATTTCCACACCCATCGCAATAACGTTGATCGAACGAAGATAAATCGGGCTGTGGTGGGCAGTCGGAAAATTTTGAAAAGTCGTTGAACGAATTCTGATTTGGATCATAAGTGAATGAATTCCTCGAACCAGAAAACAAACAACTTCCGTTTCGAATATATCATTACCACACCGTTCGCACGTACACCAACGACACGGTAAACTGAAAAGCGGCTCTCCACAACCGACACAAGGGATAAATGATTCCATCAAAATTAAACATATAGAGGATTTAGAAAATAGAATTAAATGTTTAAGAGGAATGAGAGATAAAGAATTAAACGGTATGAGAGGGTAAAGAGATAAGAATTAAATGAATAAGAGGAGCGAGAAGAATATTTTTGGATTTTTATAATTTTAGAAACATTGAAAAACACAAAAGAAAAAGGAAAAATAATTTGGAGAAGAAAATCTTTGTGGGTTTTTATAAGAAAATATTTACAAAAGAAAACAGTAACTCCACGAGGAAGGGTCTTCACAACACGAATCGATACTCGGAAATCACGAACTCACTTCAACCCTCCCCGGCAGCGACGCCAAAAATTTGATATAACACAAATTAATCCAAAGGAAATGCAAAGGAAATATGCAAAACCCGGTTCGTTGTCCCGACGAAGGTCGAATGGAATTGTGATTTCGGGATCGTGAATCGTGTAGTGAATGGGAAATAAGAGTGATATTTGTGATTTAAAACTAAGATAATAAAATATAATCTAAAAAAATTAATAACGCAAGGGGAAATTCTATTCTAAGGCAACGACTTATAAAACATATAAGAAATTCTAATTACGTGTTTAAGCCGGAAAAACCGAACCTAAATGTCAAAATAGAGAAATACTAATCCTAGAAATGTCAAATTAATTTTCCTACGTTCTATTTAACAAAAGAAGATTAAAAAAAAAAAAAAAAAAAAAAAAAAAAAAAAGAATTGTATTTTTTGGATTTTTATTTAATTTATTATGATTTAAAAACTAAATTAATCTAATTAAATGATTAAAAATAGTAAATGTTGAAAAATAATTCTGAAACTTTTTCTGAATAAACTTAATATTAAAAAGTATAAAAGAAAATTAAAATGGTCCTAACTGCTCATTCAGATAAGCAGTTAGTAAGCTAGATAAGCTACTTAAGCAAAAGAGAAAATAAGGGTTAAATAAAAAACTTTACATGCTACTATTGAATAAAGTCCCTAGGGCAGTGGTGAGGTGTGTTGGCTTGTGAATGTGCAGACCAGGGTTCGAATCCCAGGTCATGCACTTTTTGCAAAAACTTTTTTTTTTCCTTTTTGAAACTTGTAGAAAAACAGAAAATAAGAAACTTTTAAGAAGACAAAACTTTTTTAAAACTTGAAATAAGCTATAAAAAGCAGAAAGTAGAAGCAGCCTTAATGTAAAAGGTACAAAGGCAAAATACTGAAACTGATAAGCTACTTCTATAAGCTGTAAGCTAATCCTAAAAACTAAATAAGCTAAATAGACTTAAAGGCAACTAACTTAAGCTAGTCTAATCCTAAAAAGTTGTCCTAGATAAGCTAAAGAGCACAGAAATCACAAAAAGCTCAAACCAAGACTGCACAACCAAACAGCCTCTATCCTACTACTTTAAGCACATGCATAAGCTGGAATACAATAAGCTAGAACATGAAAACAGTAAATCCATATAAAAGAGCAACCAATAAGCTAGCAAAATAATATTCAGGCAAAAAGAGCTTATACTGAGCTAATGGGATAGCTGATAAGGGCTGGTGCTGCTGATGCAGCTGCTATGTTCATGTGTTCAATTAGTGAGCAGACTTGAACCAAATTACATCTAAACCTAATGACTGTGTATCAGCTTTTTGAAGTTCAACTTGATACACTAAAAAAATCCTAGAAATACCACTAAAAAGGCTTAAATAAACTTGATCCAATGATAAGCTTTATCACATCAGTAACTTATTCTAGGATTACACTAACCAATCCTAAACCTTATAAACACTTGAAAATAGCTAAAATATACTAACTAACACCTGATTTAGACCAAGTTAAGCAAGATCAGAAATCTTATAAGTGCACATGAACAGAAGTGACCCATTTTAAGCTATATGCCAAACACTCCTTTCACAGGACTGTTTGGAAATTTGAAGTTGTAAAAGCATTTTTAAACTGTAATAATGAACTACATATCATTACTGACTATATTAAGATAAAAACAAAAAGCAATATCAGTTCAGCACCTGAATAAGCTAGATAAGCAGTTGACTAATTTATGGCTTTTAAGGATATTTTTGTGATTTTAATGAGAACTTAAGACAAAAGGTATTAAGCTATAAGTGGACTACCAATAAGCTGAAACTTAAGTGAGATAAGCAGAATGAGACTAGAAATAAGCAAATAAGCAGTAAAAAAAGAAAAAATAAATAAGCAGTTTGACTAACGTTGACTTTCATTAAAAACTTGAATTCTGAGTACAAAGTTGAAAACTGATTAGGAAAATAACAATAAGCAGCAACTATAAGCTACAATAAGCTGAACCTAATCTACTCTAAACTAACCCTACTCCTAAAACCCTAAAATAATCTAACCCTCTCCAATGTGGTGAGGTGAGGGGTATATATAGCCAACGTGAAGAGCTAGGGTTTGTAGAGAAGCCTTTGGATCAATTGATATCAGCCCTTTGATCATTTCTTGTCCACCAATCTTGATTATCAGCCCTTGGATCGTTTGGTGATGTGGCACAGCCAATCATTGGCCTCCCTTTGTCCACGTATCATTCCATATGTGTCAGCATTCACTGACACGTGCGTCATCTTCTAGAAGAATTAAGAGTACGGGTAATTCAGGGTAAAAGGTTGAAGGAAGATGCACAGTAAGTTTAGGCGGGTAAAGGGGATGGGGGTATTTATTTCTTTTATTTTGACTTTGACTGGGTTAGGATATTAGGGTTGGATCCGGGTCATGTTTTAATGTTGGGTATTTGGGTTTAAACAAAAGAGAGTGGGCTGGGTGAGTAGTTGGGCTTGGGTTAGGATATTGGGTTTGGTTAAGTTTTAGGATAAATGGGTTTAGGATTAATAAAGTGTAGGGATTAGTTTTGTAAATTCAGAAAATTTAAGGACCAAATCTGTAAATTACTCCAAGGGCCATTTTTGACTTTTGTTAAAACTTTAGGGTTGACTTTGACTTTGTGAGCATAAATATGATCCAAATCTTCCCCGGCCTCGGCTTTTGATCTCTTTCCAAATCTCGTGCTCGGTTTTGCCGGTTTCTCTTGGTTTTTTTGTCTTTTTCCGAGATATCCGTACCTGCATATAAACAAACACAAAAACACAAATATTTGGCATTTATAGATCAGTTTTTGGTCGTTTTGGTCTGTTTTCGGTCAAATAAATGTATGTGTTTAAGCACATACCACTGGACATAGGTGATCTTTTGCTTACCGAAACTTTGGAAGACCGTCGACTAGTTTATGACGAGTAAGTTTAGTCATGGTCTTGAAATTCAAGTGAGACAGTCGTTTGTGCCATAACCAGGATTTTTTTGAATGTTCTTTGGAGAGTAAACATATGGGAGAAGAAGCGGTCATGTCGGACATAGAAAGGGTGTAGAGACTAGTTTCGCGTTTGCCCGTCATGAGATCGTTTCCTTGTAAATCACGAACGAAACAAGTTTTCTCCCTAAATGCAACTTCCAAATCACCATCACAAAATTGCCCTACTGAGAAAAGGTTGTGATCAAGGCCTTCGATGTAATATACACGGCTAATCTCGATATTGTCATTGACATAGTCTCCATAGCCCATGATTGCAGCAAAATGATCATTCCCGAATCTGACAGTGCCGATGAACTTTGCAACAAAGTTTACTAAAAGTTTGAGGTTGCATGTCATATGTCGGGAACATCAGCTATCAATAATCCATAGGACAATTTGAATCACCTGCATCACATGAAGACAACGTAGATGGAGAGATGGTAATGGTGAAACCCGTTGGGTTAGTAGCACAGTTATTAAGCACTTTAGGTAACCAAGTAAAACTAGGTTTCCTTTGTAGCCAACGTTGCCATGTCCAACTAATTTCAGCTTTCTTCTTAGTGAATGCACTAGGTGATTGGATTGTCTTAGGAGGTTTATTTGCAACTATGGTTTTGTCTACGGCATTCTTAGAAACTACACTTGGCGGTTTTCCTAATATAGACTTAGAGGCAGTGATGGGCCTAGAGGAAATGTCATATGTGCGTTTCTGATTACAAGACAAAGGAGATTTTGCAACACACTTTTTATGATCACCAGATAAGATGCTTTGACAACAAAACACACAAGAAGCATCAACATTCAAAGTTTTAGCATTCGTTACATCAAGATTAGAATTACAAGTTTTTAAGTTTGATTCTTCATCAGAAGCAGCATGCTTTTTATTCAAACTCCTAAGGTGGTCTTCTACTTCTTGGTCTTTTAGTGTGTCGCTCTTAAGTTGCCAGATACTAGTCGTCTTTTTGTTGCTTTTAGGCTTGGATCTGCTAACGCTAGGAGGGGTGACTATTCCTGTAGAAGTCGAAGCATTCAAATTAGTAGTCTTAGAGGATGCTTGCCTAGGTGTTTTGTCCAATTTATACATTCCTGGTGCAATCACATTTGTATGAACAAATTTCCCTTTTTCAAGTAATTTAATTTTCTCTTTGAGTTCAATGATGATGTGATTATTGTGTTGAATTTTTGAATCCAATTCTCGATTTAAGCGAACAATGTCATTTCGATTTTGGCGAACTTCATCAATGTCCTTTTCATATTCGAAAAATTGACGTTTTAAAACATTATTTTCATTTTCAAGATTTTGAACTTTGGAAGCGTGACTGTTTTGAACGGACATTGTTTCTTTTTGACTTTGCAACTTTAATTCAAAATCCAGACTTTGAGTTTGACACCATTGCAACTTTTGATTAAGTTGAAAAATCTCTTTTGAAAGTTTGTTTTGCACATCATCATTGATTTTGCTGATTCTCTTCATTTTTTTTTTTTAAATTCACAATTTCAAGTCTCAACATTTTAGTATCAGCAAAATGATCATCAACAAGCATAGCATTGCAAGACACATAAATGGAATTCATGAACACAGAGATAATGTCAGAACATAGAACATCTTCCAAGAGTCGATCTGCTTCTTTTTGTAAAACTTTGTTTCGACATTTTTTGTTTTAAGATCGCATTTTCAGTTGCATTGAAAGTGTTCATCGTGGATGTTACTTCTGATTGAAGTTCCTGTTCCCAGTGTGTTGCACAAAGACACAAATGTTAAACATATGGTAAAAATTGTTTTTGAAAAATTTCTCTCTTTTCTTTTTCATAAGGAGAAAGAAAAGTGGAAACTGTTATCTCAGAATAACGTTCAATTGCCTGTTCCAAAAATTTTATGTCTTCCATAAATGTATCAAAATATCTGAGTACAAGACATCTTTTTGGTAATGGTGCAATTACTCTCGAATTTAGTAAAGGACCATTTATTTTTGCCACTGGTTTTGTTGGAAATTAAATATTCAAGAAGTTCAATATCGGATTCTGCTGCTAGCATTATCGGTTTCTGCTGGAGCATTTGATTCTGCTGCTAGCATTAATATTCTGCTGCTAGGCTTAACATTCTGCTGCTAGCGTTAACATTGCTGCTGGTGAAGAACTTTCTACTGCTAAGTGGATAAGTGTGAAATGATATTATATGTATTAAAGTCAACAATATACGGTAGATAATATTTTACCCCATGTGATCAGTCATAATGTTATATTCACATAACAAGTTGTAAACATAGATACAAGTTGTATCTTAATGACTGACACTCTCAAAGCAAGTGTTCGATAAGACTTGACAATATTGTAAAGATCTTTCTTGTGATATAAAAGAAAGATCTTAGACTAGTGAAAAAATATACGAATAGATAATAGTGTGAAAATTGTTAAGTGCAAAAAATAATAACTCTCAAGAACATAAAACAAATATCACAAGTCATAAAAAACATAAGATTCAAGGTCTTTGTAACCCTAGTGATATTGAAGATCACTCGTATTATCTTGAATAATATTGAATCGTTTTGGTGATAACATTGCATGTTCTTTGATCTATATACACAAGCATAACTGTTCCATTTCCATAACACAAATAACCTTCTAAGTGTGATTAAGTAAATTCCACGTACTTGATCATATTAACTCAACTTATCACATACACAAAGCATCAAAGGGTTAACCACCTATCAATGTATCAAATCCCTCATCAGGTTTAACAGGACCAACTTTAGAAGAAGATTCATTAATTTGCATTACAAATCATGATTGTTCTGTGTTATCTTGTTGAGGAACGAAGGTGTCGGTTATATGAGGTACTTTTGAGTAATCAAATGGTTTATTAAACTTAACATTGCTAATTTTAGATTGACTCTCTTCTTCCTATTCCTGTTCTTCCTCACAATTATGTACAACAACACGCATAATAGAGTCATCAAAAAGACGTTCTTCACTATACAACTTCGGATTTTCCTTGAGTGTTTTGTGTAGAAAACGTGGTTTGTCATCCCCAATAGCAAAGCCATATCCTTGGGGATTTTGCTTTAGAGTAAATTTCTGAATTGTCGTTACCGACTCACCAGTTTTATAAACAACTTTTTGAAACTCTTTTAGTTTACATTCCAACTCTACGATTTCCTCAAGATAGGAATCAATCCGTTTCCTAGAAACTTGTTTATGTTCAGAAAAACTAGTTTGACAAGTTGACAACTCTGTTTTTGTTTTTGAAAGTTCAGAATTGAGGTGTTCAACTTCTTGTTTAAAATCTAATCTTTCTTGTTCCATTTGAGAAATCAAGTTATTTTTGGAAACAGTTAATTCTCATATCTGATGTTCTAACTCTTGTTCTTTAACATAAGAATTTTGGAATGCAACTTCAAAACTTTTTTCGCTTTTTTCTTTTGTTTCATAATTTGTAAGTTGTATTTTATAGCACTCAAGATCCTTAGTCAATAATGCAACTTTTGCTTTTAAGTTTCTATTGATCTCATTGCATTTATCAATCTGGGATTTTTGTGAGCCCAACTGAGTTTGGGTGGTCAATAGCATGGTCATGAGTTCTGAATCTGGACCAAGCAAAAGATCATTTTGTTCAAATTGATCATTGTTGTCATCATCAAATGTAACAACCGGGTTAATTTGATCTTCATCAAATGTAACAACTGTGTTCATTTGGTCATCTTCTTGAGGAGATAAGAATGCATCATCTTGAACAATTTGCTCCTCGTTTGATGCAGATGCATATGGTGATACAATTTTATGTATTAGACATGTTGAATCAGGTACCTGAGACAGACCATCAGTATAATATACTGGGCCTGTTTTACTCATGTGCAATTCCTGCATGTTGGCCATCAACATCACGGTTGCATTAGCTTCCAAGTCTTCCATATCATCATCAGAATATGCACTTGCCATGAAGTTGTTCTCTTTTTCAGTAAGAGTGCCCCCAGATTCATCCTTAAAAGCAAGAAGTAGTGCTTGCTTGTGATACTCACTGCCTCTTGTTCTCGGTTTGGGGCATGCACTAGAAAAATGACCTTTACCATTGCAGTTGTAACATCAAACCATTGTATTTCCAATCCCTTGATTCCCGGTTTCAACAATCTCAGCCATTCACTGTGGAGTACCAGCATTGTTCCTACTGCTTCCAGCTGTATTAAACCTTTGCCCAGTTCCTGAGTTTCCCAGGTAACCTCCCGATCCATTTCTTCCATAAGCTCTATTCTGAATCTCAACTCTTCCATCTTAGACAACAGCTTGATTTCGAGTGTTGGATGAAGTACAAAGATGATTGTTTGATTTGTTGGAAAACTTGCTGAAAACACGAGCAATTAATGCAAATCCTTCATTCAATGAATTGAAAGCATTATCTTCATCACCGTTTGCATTGGAGTAAAGCATGGTATCCGTGTTGTCATAAGGAACAAGTTGATTGTCAGTTGATTGCGGTGTTGATTCATATGGAATGAGTTGATTCGATGAGGTTTGTTGAGGATAAGCAAAGTGATGTTGGTGTTGAACAAAAGCCTGGTTTGATTGTGGAGCAAAATGAGATTAAGCTATCAATGCCAATGAGTTTGGAGTTGTAAAACCCAAAAAATTTTGAACACATAAAATACCCAGAATACCCTTCGATCTCAAATTCATAAAAGACGTTTAACGCATTAAAACATTTCATTCCGGATCTAACCTAAGCATTTAACCGTTAATAATTGAACGAATAAAAATAAAGACTTATGATAAGCGAATGGTACACATTTAAATGAAATTACACGCCACTAGTACCCTCCATAAGATTACCATACCATAAACAAAAAAAAATAAAATTCTCAACAAAACATATTAACAGTATATGTATTTTTCTAACAACTTAAGTATAAATTGTGTAACCATTATTTAAAGATATGTTCTATGTTTTCTCCAACCAAATCCCATAATAATAGCAATATTCACACGTTTCATATTAAAATCAAATCATGCACATACTTTGTCAACCATATCCCACCAAATCAGTGAATTTCCTTTTTGGATATTACCCATCAAACGTCTGCCCTTATACCACACCTACATATATTCTTTTTGTCATAGTTGCCAAGACTTTTAAACAATAAACCCTAAACACAACCAACACATTGGCGGCTACTTTTCTTCTTCTTTATCCTGTTCGATTCAATAGGGCAGCAAAAGGACTCTTTTGTGCTTGCTACTTGGTGGTTCGAACGTATGGACTGTTGCTGGTTCAAAGGAGGGATCGAGTGCATTGTTTTCTTGGTTCGAAGTGGTAATTTGACGTGGTGTTACAGCAGATTCGTGGGGTATTAGGATTGCTTCGGTTGAGTTTTGCTCGTGGGATTCCTTTGGTTCTTTTGTTCTCTCTGGTGATCACGCTACGAGGGTATTGTATCGATCTTGTTTCATTCCTTTTGTTCGATCTCTTTATAACATATACATGTCGCTTGACACTATATAGATCCGTTTAAAATACTTATATGTATACGTTATAATGTCGCATGAAATCTTGGAATATAAAACATGAAATAACAAACTAAAGGTCTAATCTATGGACTTATTTGTGTCATATTATTCAACCATGTTTTACGCATGAACATGACTCTAAATACACGACCTAAAAACCGTATGAAACTGATCCTAAACGAACTAAAATAAAAGAATAACACATGCATGTTTTGTTATTGTTTCGAACCCATACAGTGAATTAAAGAGGGTGTCGAGTAGAGTGGAAACGCATGGTTTCATGTGGTAAATATAGATGTTGTGTGGTTGTGTTAATGAGAAACTAGGTGGGCTGTTTGTGAGTCGAGTTAGGCAGGAACAAGGGTGAATTTAAGTGTGTTTTGACGTGTAAAAGGGGCTGCAACTTGGGTCTTGTGTGTGTCGTGTGGTGTTAAGTGTGGGTCGAACAAGGGGTGGTTTGAGTTACGTTTTTGAGGTGTCGATGGGGGGCTGGAAAGGGTAATCATGTTTGTTCTCTTCCTGTTTCAAAACGCATCCAAATAAATATAAGAGGGTGTCGCGAGTTCATGTGGTGTCGAGAAATATATGTTGTGGTTGTATCGTGTGTTTTACACGTCGGCATGGTTTTGAAAACGTTCATTTAACTCTTGTAGTGTGTGAGTAAAATGATCATATAAGGTTGTCGTGTGTAAGTTTTTCGTTTTTAATATATGTTTCATACGAGTAGAAGAAGTTTTCATGCATGATAGTTCTTTTGTGGTCTTCCATTTTTCAAATCATAAAATAAAGGAGGTCTCGGATTGTTTTGTGTACAGCAAGAATGATTATATATAATAAGAGAAGCATATGTAAGTTTACAGTATGGCATGGTTATGTTTTTCCTTCTTTCTCTTTGGTCCTACCTTCGAATCATCAATTCATATGACAGAAGTATGGTCGTTGTGGGCCTGTTGAAATGTTAGACAATATAACAAATACTTTGGCCTAAATTTCCATTTATTTTCATATTCCACCCTACACTTTACGAGTTAGACATATTTGAACCCTAAAATTACTAAAGGTGTCATATTAACCCTAAGCTAAAATATTAATCATATTAAGGCTAAAATTATCTAAATGGCATTTTTAACCCTAAATGTTATTAAATCAGAAAACGTGATAAAAATAGAAAGTTACCAAAAATAGAAAGTTACCAAAAATGGGAAGCATACTAAAATTCATTCGAACTTAAAGTAATAATTGGCATTTAATTCGTATAGGTTCCGTCAAGCGGGAGTGACCATCTTGTGACGTTTCTTTTCTTGTTTGCTTGCTTTGAATAAGGTACAGATATTCTGACCTTCTTAAGGTTTCTCATGATCTCTTTCATATTCTGATCTGTTTAGTTTCTGAATTGATGTCATTGCTATGATCCCCTTTACTTTGAACCTTGCTATGTGATTGAACAAATATTTGCCAACCAAGCCTTCGATGGTGATCAAAGGAATAATGGGGTGTTGAGATTGCGCCAAGCTTGTTCTTAACCTGAAAATAAGAAATACGAAGACACTACGTTAAGTGATTGCGCAGGGGTTGGACCCTGCGAACCACCTCCGGCGTGCGAGTAAGTATGTGTAATGGTAATGTAGGTCGTAAATTTAGAGAGTGAAGTTAACTTACTTAGTTTTTGGCCCGACTATGCTATTTATAGGTGAGAAATAGTTCATAGTGGGCGGTTGCACATAGTTCGGAGATCATGGGGGCGTCCCATGGAAAGTGGTAACCGCTAGGGCTTTGTAGCCCACGATCTCTGTTTTGGCGGGAAAGCCAAGGGATAGAGGAGACGTGGGTTTGACCAGGTCAGGATGGTCCTTCGTGCTAGTCCCTTCGTCAGGAATACCCCGAAGGGCTTAGGGCTTCGATTGGCGGATTCCCACATGGTAACCAGTTCGCAGGCGAATGGTTTTACGCCAATGAAACGTATTAGAAGGTTAACCTGGGCCTCCGAAGGGAGGGCTTTCTACAGGCTCGAAGGGGAGTCCTTCGACCCGTTAGGAGGGTACATCATTAAGCCCCCCAGTCGAAAGTGATATATACGTACGAGTATAAATTGTATTCGACTCAAAAAACCTGCTACACTCCATCCCATTTATCACAAATTCGGACGAGATGAAGATAAGTGTTTAAACAAATTCTGCGCAATAAATGCGGCTAATAATTATCCAACTACTACACCCTAGGCTGCAGCAGCTACTATATCGGTATCTCCAAACTTCTTTTCAAAATTAAAAAAACAGTTTGAAATCCGTATATTTACTCAAACTATGAGCGCACGTGTACGGTCAGGGTAAATCGACAATAGATATTCATAAACTCTTTCTAATCCCTACCTGATCACACTTTTTCTTTGCGTCCAAAATACACATACACAGTACTGTGCTTTGTGCTTCTTCAGAGATTTAAGGTAATTATCCCTCTTCGTTCTCATTGTTACAAATACAAGATGAGTATGGCGGCAAAAAGAATCATTAGGGAACAAAAGTGTACCTTATCAGAACAGGCTTTGTCGGATTTTTTTGAAAAATATCCCCTACTAAAAAAGTATAAAGTGATACTCCCAAGCAAAAACCAAAGTATTTTTGACACTCCGATTGGGTATGTTGGGTTATATGTTCATGCTTTTACAGAATCCAACTTTAGGATTCCTATACATCCACTGATCTTAGAATTTTTACAGTATTATCAAGTTCATATTTCCAGGTTGAACCCATTCGGCTTAGCCAAACTAACCACCTACATTGTCGTATGCAAAGCTTATGGTTATGAGCCTACGCTTAACGTGCTTAGAGGCTTTATCAACCTTTGCCCTGGTGGTGATTGGTTAACCTTAGGTAAAAGAAGTGAGCCTGATGTGCCCTGTTTAATAACAAAACCTTTTGCAAATATAAGAAAATGGAAAGGTTTGTTTTTCTATGTGGAAGATAGTATCATACCTCCCCAATATCCAGCATTGTTAGACAAAGACAATCGTTTTGACGAGAAACGCTTTGATGATCCTTTGCCTCACTTTGTAAGAAGCTATTCCCTCTACCAACGTCTTGAACGTCACCCATTTGATGTGCAAACATTTCCTGAGCTGATACTGTTTATGGCGGGGATTGTAGATCATTGGGAAGGCTCTCCCTTGGAACCTGAGATAATCTGCAATGGGAAAAGTATGTATATACCTATTAAAATAAAGTAAATGACTTATCTGATGATATTTATCTCTTCTTCTTGTTTTTCTGTAGGGATGGCATTCAGGAACTTCGTTGTGGCTCGTGGTACTAGGGAAGTTAGTTTTGTCCCTAAAGAACCAGAAAATATAAGCTACGGAATAGGGTCTCCGTCCATGTCAATTGAGAATGACAAAACTCCTCAGTTTGTGGAAACTGTTGCAGATTCCGATGATCCCCTTATCAAGGAATTTCAAACGAGGCTCGCAAGGTCCTCCGGTGTTTCAGATAAGAGAAGTAGGAAAGCAAAGGCTGCCATGTCTGTAAGGAACCCTCCGAAGAGGAAATTAGCCCTCCCTACTCCTCCAGCGAGAGTTGTGAAGCCCAAAGGATCGCACTCCAAAACCTTTATACCCACTCCTCTATCTATTCCTGATGATCCTACTCCAAGTAAGCTAACATCTTTCATACGTATCAAATGCCATGCATCATATAACTTGTTTTCCTTTCTATTTTAGGCCTTCCCGATGTTGTGGAACTTCCTGATGCACATGCCTGTCGACAATTGGTTGACAAAATGACGCCTACCAGTTGGAAAGGAGTCTTAAATAAAATGTCTATTGAAGAACTTTGTGACTTTCACTCCAAAAGTTACGCTAGGCAGGCTGTTTTGGATAATCATCTTAATTCGAGAACAAGGGAGCTAATGCAAACGTTGTTGGATGTGAGGATAAAAATGGATGATATCTTAGCTAAAGAAAAAGCTAGGGATCAGGAATATGATAAGTTGGAGGCTAAATGTAAAGAAGTGATGGAAGATTTTGAGAAGAATCCCTTCGTTCGAGATATGCGAGTCAAAATTGACAGGCTCGAAGGCCAACTGAAAGAATCCCAGGTGAGGTGTAATAAATTGAAGGTTGAAGAGTCCAAAGTTTCCATTTATAGAGCCCAAATTGCCACGCTTGAGTCTAAATGTACAAGTCTGGAGGTCGAAAGGTCTAGGCTAGCTGAGCAGGAGATTAACCTTTTTGATAAGCTCAATGATCTTAAATCCCAGCTGCAAATCTTGGAGAGAGACCGAGCTGATGTAGTTTCGAGAGTTGTTCCTCATGTGGCGATGGAATTGTACCGCAGCGATGAGGTAGGGGAAGTTATTGGGAGACTTGTGAACGAAGCCATCTTCTACGGAACGTGCACCGCATTGGAAGAAATTACCCAGACAAAGAAACCCGTTGTTTTGTCAGAGGTGTCTTACTATCGCCCAAATTCGGAGCAAGAGTTTAATGAAGCTGGTAATGCGTTTATTTCAACAAAGTACCCTTATCTTTCCGAGGTGACCACAGATCCATTGGCTTCAATAGAGGAGCTTTTGGCAAAGAAACCTATGAAGATCCAACCTTCATCCTCAACAAGGAAATCCAACTCTGCTTTACCTTGAAATGATTCTCAACATGTTATCTGTTTGAGATAATTTATCTTTATTCCTGTTAGAACAATTTATCTTTTGTGTTACTGGGCTTCGGCCGGTAACTTTAGACAATTGTCCTTTTTGTGATTATGATAATTAAGACTGTACGTAGTCTTTGTTTATGCTAATTTAGTGGGATATGTCCCACTTTTATTGTCATGTTTTTCTTCTCTTACGCTCATTTCAAGAGTGTACACATACAACCTAAGGTTATAACCTTATTGTGTGTATTTTGGACCAAGATTTTAAGCAATCGTATAATTTGATTGCGACAGAGGGTCGCGACCCACTCCGTCTTTATCCTTAAGTAGCAGAGGGCTTCTAATACCCTAAGACTTCATAGGAAAGTTAATGTGAATTATGTTGGATGTTATTTATATACAAGGCGTGTGCCTTGCTACATCCTTCGACATTGAAACTTTTATACTACTTGGCTGGACAAATCTTTGTTGTAAAGAACGAAACAAGAGATTTGAGGGAAATGCGTTATATCATTAATTGGGTAGGGAGGATTACATCATTTTAAGAAATGAATACTAAGACACCTACCATTAATGCTTCTTTCCCCAGGTGAGAAGAATGCGTTACATGAAATTGTAAAAAACAAAATAAGTTTTTTTTTGTAGTAAGTTTTATACGTAAAACTTACGGAGGTTAGTACCGTTCCAAGTTCTATCCATGACTTCTCCTTTGAGCGTTGCGAGCTTGTATGCACCATTGTCGTAGGCTTCTGATATGACGTAGGGTCCTTCCCATGTTGGCCCTAGTTTTCCCTCGTATTCAGCCTTGCTTGCACTATTCAGACGAAGGACATATTCACCTGGCTTGAGCGTGGAGGGTCGAACTCGGTTGTTATAGTACTTTTCAATCTTCTGTTTGTGGATAGCTTCCCTGATCGAAGCTATTTCTCTTCTTTCTTCCAGAAGATCAAGATTTTCTCGAATCCTTTCACCATTTGTCTTTTCTTCAAAGTTCACAATGCGTTCTGTTTCGATGCCTATTTCAGAGGGTATAACAGCTTCCGTTCCATAAGTGAGGCTAAAAGGAGTCTCCCCGTGGCTTGACTTGGGGTGCGTCCTATGTGCCCACAGAACTTGGGGTAGCTCGTCTACCCACCCATGATGGCTTCGTCCCAATCTCTTCTCAATTCCTTCTATGATATCCCGGTTTGTGACTTCAACTTGTCCATTACCTTGGGGATGATAAACGGAAGTGAATGATTGTTTGATCTTCAGGCCTTCGCAGAAGGTTGGGAACACCCCTTCGACGAATTGCTTTCCATTGTCGGAGATGATAATGTGAGGGACACCGAAACGACAAATTATGTGTTCCCACACGAATTTCTCCATATGCCTTCCTGTCACTGATGCCAAGGGCTTCGCTTCAACCCATTTGGTAAAGTAGTCTATGGCTACAACCAAAAACTTTACTCCCCCTGGAGCAACTGGTAGGGGTCCGACTATGTCAATTCCCCATTGGCAGAAAGGCCATGCTGATGTAACAGAGGTCATGTCTTGTTTAGGCATTCTTGGGACTTTGGAGTGGATCTGACATGCTTCGCACTTTTGTATTATTTCTATTGCATCCCTATGCATGGATGGCCAATAATACCCAAGCTTCATCACTTTTGAGACAACGGAGCGAGGGCCTGCATGCAACCCGCAAGAGCCTTGGTGAACCTCGAATATGATATTCGAAGCCTGTTTTGGTCCCACACAACGAAGCCATAGGGATAAGAAGGATTTCCTGTATAAATTATCCCCAATAAGTCTATATTGGGGAGCTTTGATTCGGACCTTTCGAGCTAGTTTAGGGTCTTCTGGCAGGATACCGCTGATCAAATACTCCCTAATCGGAGTCATCCAGTTGGTGCCTTCCTCGGTTATGATGTCGGAAACTTCACCCCGTTCAATTGACCTATCAGCCAATACTTCTACCAAAACCTCCTTCGTTAAATGAGCAAATGCCATTGATGCCAACTTGCTTAGGGCATCTGCTTTCTTGTTTTGATTTCTGCGGACATGTACTATATCATACGTTTCGAAGCCTTGGAGAAGTTCCTTAGCCTTTTCCAAATACTGCTTGATGGTGGGCTGTCTTGCTTCATAGGAGCCCTTGACTTGATTAGCAACTAGTTGGGAATCTACGAAGATGGACAGATTTTGAACTTCCATTTCTTTGGCTAGTCGAAGTCTGGCTAATAGAGCTTCGTACTCAGCTTCGTTATTGGTGACTTCGAATTCAAAGCGTAATGCATGAGTATACTCTTTTCCTTCCGGGCTAACCAACATTAAACCTGCTCCATAACCATCGGAACTTGAGGCTCCGTCTGTGTACAGCTTCCATCCTTCGATCGTCTTCGAAGGCTGTTGCTTAGGAACCTTTTTATCTTGGCTAGGTCCGAAAGGCGTTTCGGCTAGGAAATCCGCAAGTACCTGACCTTTGACGGAGTTTCGACCCTTATATTCTATTTCATGTTCTCCCAATTCGATAGCCCATTTAGCTACTCTTCCTGATTTCTCAGGTTTCGACAGTATTTGTCTGATAGGCTTGTCAGTCAATACTGTGATGGGATGAGCCTGAAAATATCTTCGAAGGCGTCTTGCAGCATAAACTAAAGCAAGGATTAACTTTTCCAACTCCGGATAGTTTAGCGCAGCTCCTTGCAGAACCCTGCTAACAAAGTATATTGGGACTTGTTTCTTTTCCCTTTCGGCTAAAAGCACCGCGCTGATGCTTTCGAAAGAAGCCGCAATGTACATGAACAACACTTCGCCTTTGATTGGGGCTGTTAGTGTTGGCAAGATTTCTATGAATTCCTTTAGCTTTTCGAAAGCTGCTTCCGCCTCGCAACTCCATTGGAAAGTCTTTTTATCTGTGCACCCTTTGAGTGTTTTGAAGAATGGTAAAGACCGATCTGCCCCTTTCGAAAGGAACCTGCTAAGTGCCGCAAGCTTCCCGTTGAGGCTTTGGACTTCCTTTAATGACTTTGGAGTTTGAAGATCTGCGATGGCTTTAACCTTCGAAGGGTTAGCTTTAATCCCTTGCTACGTTATCAAATGCCCCAAGAATTTCCCTTCCTCCATGCCAAAGGAACATTTCTTGGGGTTTAGCTTCATGTTGATTGCCCGTAATTGATCGAAGGTCTCTTGAATGTCGGAGAGGAGGTCCTTTTCGGTTCTGCTTTTTATTACCATGTCATCGACGTAGGCTTCCAAGTTCCTTCCGATTTTCTTATGGAAGGCCTTATCTACTAAACGCTGATAAGTAGCCCCTGCGTTCTTTAGGCCGAAGGGCATCTTTTTGTAACAATAGACACCCTTTCCTGTGTAAAAGGCTGTTTTCTCCTCGTCCTCCTTCGCCATTTGTATTTGGTGATACCCCTTGTAGGCATCCAGAAAGCATTTCAAACGGAACCCCGAAAGGGATTCGACCTTCCAATCAATTTCTGGTAGAGGGTAGCAGTCCTTCGGACAGGCTTTGTTGATATCGGTGAAGTCAACGCACATACGCCACCCTCCATCACTTTTCTTTACCATAACTGGATTAGCAACCCAAGTTTGGTATTTCACTTCTCTGAGAATACCTGCTTGTACGAGCTCGTCCACCTCTTTACAAGCGGCTGCGCTTCTTTCTGGTGCTAGGCTTCGTCGCTTTTGCTTAATTGGTTCAATGTGCTTGAACTCGTTAAGCTTATGTTCTGTACCGAAAGGCTTGCCGTCGATTATAAGAGTCCTGGGAACCCCGGTCATATCTGAATACGTCCATGCGAACACGTCTTTGTTGGCTCTGAGTAGCTTCTCCAAGTCTGCTTTGAAGTTAGCAGGGAGTTGCTTTCCGATTACCACCGTTTGCTCTGGATAGAGCTCATTCACCACGATACGTTCTTCGGCATCCGTACAACTTAGGATGACCTTCGGAGGTTCCTCTAGACTTTCTCTAATCTTTTTACCGTTGTCTCCCCTATGTCCTTGATTGTAAGTGGAGAGGACGGTGCCTATCCCATAGGGTGTATGGAATTTTACCGCTGCGTGTATGGTAGAGACTACGATCCCCATTTTTTGCATGGCGGTTCTTCCTATCAACAAGTTGTAAGGAGAGCTGGACCTTACGATAGCGAACATGAGGGTTTCTGTCCTTGTGAGCTTGCCTTCTCCAATCGTTATTTCCAATGGAACTTCTCCCAGAGGCCATGAATGTTCGCCAGAAAATCCTACCAAGGGTATCTTCGAATCAATTCGCTGTGACCTGATCGAAGGATTAAGCTTGAGGAAGCAGTGATCATAGATGATTTCGCAGGAGCTTCCGCAGTCCATATAGGCTCTACTCACTTCCCGGTTGGAAATGAGGACTTTGATGACTACCGGATCATTTGAAGGGATTTGACCTACAAGAGGAGAAAAAGTTGCCTCCCCTACTTCGTTACCCTCCGTTACCTTTCTTTTCAAGTTGGCTTCGCCCCAACGGACCATGAGTATTGGGGCTTCGAGAGGAGTGGTGTCGGTCGTCTCTTCCTTTCCCTTCTTTATACCCTTAATCAAATGTGCCAATTGCCCGGACTTCACATCTTCCTCTATCTGTTTCTTCAGCTCTCTGCAACTGTTCGTGTCGTGACCGTAATTTTCGTGGAAGTGACAGTACTTGTTGGTATCTCTGTTTTTGCCTTTACTTGTCATAGAAGGAGGCGCTTCGAAGGCTTTGGCTGCCCTCTCCGTAGCAAGTATTTCCTTTGGAGACTTCGTTAGACTGCTTAACAAGCCATGGTTGGGGCTTTTGTTGTACGGAGAAAACCTATCTCTGTTCTTGTTCTTATTCTTGGACCCCTCCCACGAAGAATGTTTCGAAAACTTGTTGTTGCCATCTTTATCTATCGGAGCCCCATTGGTGGACACCTCTTTTGCTTCGATCCAAGTATACGTCTTTTCGGTCAACCCCTTGTAAGTGGTCGGAAGGTCAGTGGACATGAATTCCACCAAACTCCGATTCTGAAGACCATGTACGAAACCAGAAATACGCTGATCTTCATGAAGACCCAAGATTTGCAAAGTCTCATCGGTGTACCTAGTAACAAAGGCCCTGGTGCTTTCGTTATCTTTTTGTTTGATGTTGTGCACCATTAAATGAGTCCTTGTGAACTTCTTTTGCTGACTGAAGTGTGACCGGAACTTGGCTTTGAGATCATCAAGGTTGACGATGCTACCGGGCTTTTGCCCATTCCACCAAATACGAGCAGAATCCCGTAAGGTGTATGTAAACATATGACAAGCCACCGGCATAACCCACTTTTGCATCTTGATAGCCCCTTCGAACGAGTGTAAGAAATTGTCCGGATCCCCCTTCCCATCATAAGTCCCAACATGTGAAGGCATTTTCAACCCATCAGGCAATGAGTAATCTTCTATCCATCTAACAAAAGGTGTAGCTAAACCCATAGGGTCTGAATATAGACAATTATAAGGTGGTGCATACATGGGGACAGTATTGTATGGATTGCTGTTTGGGGGCATTCCCATAGGAGTCTGGCCTGGGTAGGACTGATAAGGTGTATTCATGGCAAACGGGTAACTGTTTCCCATGGCGTACGGAGGGTATGCCATAGGATGGCCGAAGGGCATGCTCCTATAATTTTAAGGGAAGCTTGGGTTATTAGGCTGTCCATTTACTGGAGGATATAAATTTTGAGGATAAGACTGAGTTTGGAACGAGGGGTACATACCATTGGGAGGAAGATTTCCTCCCATATTAATTGTAGACGGATTGCTTTCTTCGCCTGATGCGTGAGAAGGCTGCAACGGAACCCCAGCCTCAGTTCTTCGAAGATGAGCTGCTAGCAAGGGAGGCAAACTCACCCCCCTTTCTTCCCTAAGGTGGCTCCTACCGCTAGAGCCTTCGGTAACCGCTCCTTCTCTTCTTGTCAGACCCCTCTCGGGAACTCCTTCGAAACCAACAGTCCTTTTGCTTAACCTTCGACCAATTGGAGATCCAATTCTTAAGGCCGATAAGGTTGGCCCTTGAGTCGGTGGCCTAGGCTCCATCTCCATTTCTTCATCATACTCATCACTCGTGTATTCCAACTCCCTTCGCACCTCAGGATTCCTGACTTGTCTTTTACGAGCCCTTAAAAGGGTTTCCAACACTTCGTGGTTGGCTTCGACAAAGGCTGGGCTAATGACAGGTTCTGGGTTGGCTGATGTCGAAGCATGATTGTTGGTTGTGATTTTTGGGTGAGAACGTGTTGTGAAGGCGGAGGCGTTTATTGAGGGAAGGTTGTTACGGTCATCGGTTGGTATTGGTGTTAAGGTAGAGAAACCCGGTGGGGGTGTATCTTCTCTTCCTTGGTCCATGCCGGAATAATAGTGAGATTAGTTGGTAGGTTATAAGCTCGGAATTAACGAGACCAATTGTAGCGGTCCCACGGATGGCGCCACTGATTGAACAAATATTTGCCAACCAAGCCTTCGATGGTGATCAAAGGAATAATGGGGTGTTGAGATTGCGCCAAGCTTGTTCTTAACCTGAAAATAAGAAATACGAAGACACTACGTTAAGTGATTACGCAGGGGTTGGACCCTGCGAACCACCTCCGGCGTGCGAGTAAGTATGTGTAATGGTAATGTAGGTCTTAAATTTAGAGAGTGAAGTTAACTTACTTAGTTTTTGGCCCGACTATGCTATTTATAGGGGAGAAATAGGGCATAGTGGGCGGTTGCACATAGTTCGGAGATCATGGGGGCGTCCCATGGAAAGTGGTAACCGCTAGGGCTTTGTAGCCCACGATCTCTGTTTTGGCAGGAAAGCCAAGGGATAGAGGAGACGTGGGTTTGACCAAGTCAGGATGGTCCTTCGTGCTAGTCCCTTCGTCAGGAATACCCCGAAGGGCTTAGGGCTTCGATTGGCGGATTCCCACATGGTAACCAGTTCGCAGGCGAATTGTTTTACGCCAATGAAACGTATTAGAAGGTTAACCTGGGCCTCCGAAGGGAGGGCTTTCTACAGGCTCGAAGGGGAGTCCTTCGACCCGTTAGGAGGGTACATCATCACTATGAAACTTTGATTATGAACCATTTGATATGAACCATCTATTATGAACCTTTTTGAATATGAACCTTTTTGTATGACACTCTGATTATGATATGATATCTGACTCTCAGTTTGATACCCGAGCCATTTCACTAGGCATGGGGGTTCCATGTCCGTGTCATTGATGCACCAATGACATGACTCTAGTGTGGTCGAGTGATGTTCCACACCGTCCCTTATCTGTTATATGTTATGAGCTCAAGCATATATTTGGCCACTATGTTATCTGCAGGGGCATATGGATGCATCCTAGATCTGTTATCTGTTTAGTGGATTATCTCTTATATGATTTATTATATGTCTGGTGATTGGTACTGTGTGCAATACATGCCCTTCACATATCTGGGAGTTGATCACTCCATTTGATTTATGAGGACACCCCTCATACTATCTGGTTATGCAAGAGGTCTCCCCTCTATATGCTTATATGGTTACATATGTTATGATATGATATGATCTGTTCTGGGCTCGTGGTGGATTACTGTCCTACCCTACTCTTTATCCTTTCTCCTTGTTTATAACTTATGATATTTCCCCATTACACCTTATCTTAGATCTGTTTCATTATCATTACTTTGTTTGCATATCTGTTCACTAGGCTTTTTAAGCTCAGCCGCATTTCTTTTCCTGCAGCAGGTTTTAGTTGGAAGCTGGGATATGAGTGGAGAGTACTTTGGACTTAGAAGACTTTACTGGCTATTCTGGATTAGAGATGACTAGAAGTGATTACAAATTGTAGACTTAGAATTTATTATTGTTCCCTTTGTAACCTTGTATTTTCAGATTTTCCCTTTGTAACCTTTGAAATTTTTTTGTATTATTTAGTCATATGCTTGTGTTTGCTTTGATATGTCACCATAACGTAATACTTCTACCCTTATCGGGTTGGGGTGTTACAATTATGGTATCAGAGAGACAGGCTGTGACTTGTAGTACATTAAACCGTGACCTGTGTAAGTTTGGACCATTAAGTTTCCACCGTAGGCGCTCATAAGACAACCTTTGAGAATTTGCTTTAGGATCTCCCCATAGGAACTTAAGTTATTACCGGGGAGGAATGGGTAGACTAGGACATCCATGTAAGTAGCATTGCTTCCGCATCACTCTGATTCGTGCCTCTGCCTTTAGCTATGCCTTATAAGAACATTTGTTTCAGAAGCTAGAAAGTTTTGCAACCTAAGTTTAGTAACCAAGTAAGTTTGGAATACCTCGGGAACTTCATGGACACCTTACACCATTTAAGTCCCACTTTCTGATTTTGATCTCCAATTCTGATCTGTTTGATAAACAATTTGATGCCTCTCCGACCATCCCGAAGGTCATTCAACCATAATGTGTTTGACACATTCTATGAATTCATTACTTATGCTGGATATAAATGTATCATCTGATACTACTTAACTCTGCATAATCCATTACTACTCCTATGAGAACTCTGAAAATTTTTAACCATGGATATAGGAAGTTTTGTTCCCTCCCTTTGAATGATGAACCTTGTCTACCAACCAGTTCCTTTGGAAGGATATGATGTAAATACTATCTCAGTACGGATTTGTTAACTGAGCATGATGATGCTGATAACTGATATTCCATACATCTCACTTTTGACAGTTATACAATGTTCGTATTACCGATGATACACACCCTACCTGCCACTTATGCTAAGAAGCTAAACAGAATTCCAACCCCTTGAACTGTTCGTTTATCTATCTCAACACTTTGATGAACCATGTACTTGACCTTGATATATGAACTACCCATCTGGCTTAACAACCGTATTCGTTCTACTAATCCATTACTTTTGATATAATTGATTTTGAGGTCTTTTGGTTATGGATTGGCTGGCTCCTCATAAAGCTACCATAGACTACCGTATCTGATATGTGACCTTTAGCAATCTACATCATTCTGCTTTTGCTTTGATGACTCTCAACCCCTTAAATCTATTAAGATTAATGCTGCTATGGAAACACTTACTCCGATCTTATTTGATTGTCAAATTTCTCCTGACACCTATTAATATCCACCCTTGGAAGCTCTGGCATTGGAAGTATTTTGTTGTACAAAATTTCTAGTGTCTTCTGATGAACCTCTTGGGATTCCCTCCTGCTTGGGAAGTGGAGTTGGCATTGAACTAATCTCAGTTGACGAACCATGATTCTATAGAAGTTGGGAGATTGAAGGAGCTGATGGAATATGACTTTGTTCACCTCAGTGTTCTCTTTGGATGCTCCTCTTGGTTTATGAAGAAGAAAGAGGGAAGTATGTCGCGGCGTATCGACTATCGTAAATTTAACCGTATCACTATCCGTAATCATTATCCATTTCTGCGTATCAATGATTGATTTGGTCTACCTTTGACACTCCGTATCAGATGGCCTCATTTAGATTTGAAAGACTGAGGAAGCAACCATAAGAACTTCTAAGAAGGGGGTTGTCTAACCGAGAGTAACCTCCGTGAAGTATTTCAGTGTTTATTTTATGTTTCTGTTATTTTGTTTTTAGCTTAAGTCGAGTCTAGTCTTGGCTTAGCAACGCCATATTGTACATGTAACTAATCAAGATCTTTAACTCGCCACCAGTAAAATATCCCTTATCCAACCAATCCGTGTTTATCATATCCCTACACCTCACGTTATAACCCATGTAAAAGCCCTCTTTGATAGTTTATCTTAGGTGCTTACGCCTAGTGGAGGAGGTTTTCGATCCTTTCCCAAGCCTATGGTAATCTATTTGCTATGACAGGTAGTGAGAGATATTATCCGTTTTCATTTATGAGATTTATTTTGATGACACCTGAGAGATGTGAGTATCTAAACACTACTTGTGAGGTGCTAGTTTGTAATCTCCGTGCTTATTATGATTAAAGTGGAACGACTATTTGTTGTAATTACTTTTATGTTAGCATTAAATGACCCCTAACTTGTATTTTGATTAGAATAAAAGCGCATTTGCTTGAGGACAAGCAAATCTCAAGTGTAAGGGTATTTGATGAAGCGAAAAGTGTACCGATTTTAGGGGGTCATTTAAGCCCTAAATCGTATTTATTTGATCATATATTGCCCTAAATCGTTCCTTTTGTCATTTTAGGTACTTTGGAGAAGAAATCTGGAAAAGGAAGCATTTTGGACGTTTTTGGAGCATAAAAGTGAAGAAAACGACAAAGTCTCAAAATCGGCTGGAAAAGTACCTTTGACGGCGTCAGGTATTGTTCCTGACGGCGTCATGGCTTGGCAAAAGAGGTGGATATGAAAAATACACATGATAAGCCAGAGAATTTTGCAATGAAAAGTCTGACGGCGTCACCCTTTGAAGTGATCAAGGTCGTCACGGTTTAAGTTAAAGAGGGACGGCGTCAAGCCCATTTCTGACGGCGTCAAGCCTTGATAAGCCATAGCGGATTTTGGAGCACTAAAGAGGGACGGCGTCAAGAAGGCCATCCGGGAACCCTAGACACGGCGAGGTGACGGCGTCAAGATCTACAACGTGACGCCGTCAGCCCTTAAGTTCTATATATAGTTTTGCAATTTTTTGTTATTAGCGTGCAACTTTGTGAGGAGAAACCCTAAGACGAATTTCTGCCATTTTTAAGGGTTTTCAAACCCTTGGATCTCCCATGTTTAATTGAAGATAAGTAATTGTTTAATCAATCAATATGTCTATGTGTTGTTTGATTATATCTTGTTCTTGTCTTTTGATTAACATGCTAGGCTAGATTTATCTTGTGTTTGCTTAGATCTAATGAAACCTAACTATTGATTATTGGTTATTAGTGTGTTATTAATTGTATTGGATGATTGTTCATCGATGTTAGGCTTAAGAAAACTGGCTAACTTCCTATTCGGTAACTTGCTTGAACGTCTTAAGAAGCATGAACCAATGCGTACTAGGTTTTTATGGTTGTATTTAATGCATGAGTGAATTCTAGTAATCCCATGTTAGGAGCTTCCTAGCCGGCTCGACATAGGAGTGAAGTAGGAGCTTGTAGAGTTGGGGAAGTACGTACGCCACCCCACGATTGGTATTAAGGAATACACCCGTCATCCACGCAATTAATACACACTAATCAACCGGTAAAAGATCGTTAGGGAGTAAGAAAATCTAAGTAAACACATTTCTCCCCATATAAGTTTCACAACTCTTTTCATTTTCAGATATTTTATTTTATTTGCATTTGTAGTTATTTGGGTTAGTTGACTAGCAACTAATTCCGCCCACTCATTCAAACCCGAGATTTTACTTGCTTTCATAAAATATAAAAAATAAAAAAAAGAATCTTCTCTCACCCTTAGACCAATCGGTAAAGTAGTTTTTCAATCCTAACGACACTGCCTGGTGGGGTTGTAAGCCTCTTGAGATCCCTCGAGAGGTAAAACCTATTGTAAGGTCGCAAAACCACGCATCAGGCGAACATAGAAGGAAAATGAAATCGAGTTGGCAAATTTCAAACTGTGCTAGAAGACCTGTCGAAGACACGCAGACTTGCTTCTCTATTCATTTTAGTTGTACTAAGTTGAATGGATAGCAGAAGCAGATTTGCGGATGGAGGGATGCAGAGTGATCGTGTCAAAGATTCACGTTACTACACCACAGTTTCAAGAAGAGGTGCCGAAGGCTTGAGGGATCAGACTCAAGTTTATAATTCCTCATCACCTTATGATCAGATGGACAAGCGTAGATAGACTACTCGGACTTGGAAGAAATTTTGAAATCACATATTTGAGTGGAAGATTTTGGAACAAACATTTGTGTTTGGATAAGTTGATTCTGTGAAGGATGAAGTTATTGGTGACGTCATTCACTTCTGCTTAACCCACCTAAGTTTCCGTTATCTGATAATGAGATCCTTTGAATGATTTAGGATCTCTATTAGTAATTCCGTTCTGTGTTCATTCTGCGTATGTTGAATGATGGTTTTGTTATGCGAATTTAGAAGAATTGTGAAGGGACCTTGAAATTTATGTTTAGGAATGGGCGGATTTTGAAGCAACCACATATTTTGGCTGAGTTGGTTTCGGTGAGTGATGAAGGATTGACGCTATTAACGACGTACCTTAATTCTGATAGACATTCTAGGATTTCCGTTACTCATGCGAGTAGTCTCTTAGTTATGTTGTTTGATTTTGATGACCTCTGAGACTGTAGAAGGACTAGGTGGATTAAGATAGGTTGTTTTTTTTACGACTTGAGATAAAGTATGACCATCATGAGGGCATATTTATATGATGCTAGTATTATGACGCCTGATCAACGTGATAATACTTACATCATATAACGTGCATTTATTGTGGTCATAGGATATTTCGAGGAGTACCTTAGAAGCCTTAGAATTTCTGATATCTGATTGAGATTATCCGCGTTTAGTGAGACTTTAGGTTCATTCTACCTATACATTTAATCGGCCTTCATCGATATGTGACTTGATACGTTTGGATACTCGACATGCGGTTGTTGACCTTGGTGCTTCTGATAAGAATCTTAGGTTCTGTTATAGAGCTTTATGCCGTCTGATGTATTCAACCAATCTATTTTCTGTCGGTTTGGATTCAATCTGTTACTATAAAGGAGTACACCTATGCGTTGCCATATGTACGTTTCACATTCGTTGATCTGTTCAGTTATGATCTGCTATGAGTTAAGATATGAGATTTTGGATTCTGAGGAAACAAGATTCTGTCTGTTTATGAGGATACCTTTGAAAAGTTATATTGGAGATGAGACTATTTGATGGTCTGAAGAGTTAAACGTTTATATCACTCTCATATCTTCTGCGATTCGTTACGATCTCATATGTTGTGTCTATTTTCTTTTCCATGGATGAGATATCCGTCATTCCTATGTCTTCCTAGTATCTCTTCTGAGGGGATACAATTATCATCCGTTACGTTTGGCATATTATTCGTTTATTTGGAATTCTGTATGGTACGTCTTCTCTGAGGAAGCCGAAGCTATTATGATCAACAAGATAGAGTCATGAGAAGCAAGTCATTCACATTTCCGTTTACGATCCTTTGGTATTTGATTGCGTGGTTTTGCGACCTTACAACAGGTTTTACCTCTCGAGGGATCTCGAGAAGCTTGCAATCCCCACCAGGCAGTGTACCTGACCGATGTAGTATAGAGAAGTGGCAAGTACCGGGGGATTGATCGTTCTCTAGGGGAATAGTGTCGTTAGAATTGAAAAACTACTCTAATAGGTCTAAGGGTGAGGGAAGATTCTTTTTGTATTTTTATAATTTTTTATAAAAGCAAGTAAAATCTCGGGTTTGAAGGAGTGGGCGGAATTAGTTGCTAGTCAACTAACCCAAATAACTGCAATTGCAAATAAAATAAAATAACTGAAAATGAAAATGTGGTGGAACTTATATGGAGAGAAATGTGTTTACTTAGATTTCCTTACTCCCTAACTATCTTTTACTGGTTGATTAGTGTGTATTAATTGCGTGGATGACGGGTGTATTCCTTAATACCAATCGTGGGGTGGCGTACGTACTTCCCCAACTCTACAAGCTCCTACTTCACTCCTATGTCGAGCCGGCTAAGAAGCTCCTAACATGGGATCACTAGAATTCGCTCATGCATTAAATACAACCATATAAACCTAGTACGCATTGGTTCATGTTTCTTAAGACGTTCAAGCAAGTTACCGTATAGGAGGTTAGCCAGTTTTCTTAAGCCTAACATCGATAAACAATCATCCAATACAATTAATAACACACTAATAACTAATAATCAATAGTTAGGTTTCATTAGATCTAAGCAAACACAAGATAAATCTAGCCTAGCATGTTAATTAAAAGACAAGAACAAGATATAATCAAACAACACATAGACATATTGATTGATTAAGTGATTACTTATCTTCAATTAAACATGGGAGATCCAAGGGTATAAAACCCTTAAAAATGGCAGAAAATTCGCCCAGGGTTTCTCCTCACAAAGTTGCACACAATGAATAAAAATTGCAAAACTATATATAGAGTTTAGTGGCTGACGGCGTCACGTTGTAGGAGGTGACGCCGTCACCTCGCCGTGGCTAGGGTTCCCGGATGGTCTTCCTGACGCCGTCCCTTTTTAATCCTCCAAAATCCGCTCTGGCCTATCAAGGGTTGACGCCGTCAGATTATTGCTTGACGCCGTCTCTCTTTAACTTAAACCGTGATGGCCTTGATCACCTTAAAGGGTGACGCCGTCAGATTTCCATTGCAAAACTCTCTGGCGCGTCATGTGTATTTTGTCATATCCACCTCTTTTGCCAAGCCATGACGCCGTCAAGAGCAATACTTGACGCCGTCAAGTGTACTTTTCCAGCAACTTTGAAGACTTTGTCGTTTTCTTCACTTTTATGCTCCAAAAACGTCCAAAATGCTTCCTTTTCCAGATTTCTTCTCCAAAGTACCTAAAATGACAAAAGGAACGATTTAGGGCAATATTTGATCAAATAAATAAAATTTAGGGCTTAAATGACCTCCTAAAAGCGGTACACTTTTCGCTTCATCCGTATTCCGTTTCGTTTCACTTCAATTTTCGAGGAAGAATTTTTTTTCTAGAGGGGAAGAGTTGTAAAACCCAAAAAATTTTGAACACGTAAAATACCCAGAATACCCTTCGATCTCAAATTCATAAAAGACGTTTAACGCATTAAAACATTTCATTCCGGATATAACCTAAGCATTTAACCATTAATAATTGAACGAATAAAAATAAAGACTTATGATAAGCGAATGGTACACATTTAAATGAAATTACACGCCACTAGTACCCTCCATAAGATTACCATACCATAAACAAAAAAAATAAAATTCTCAACAAAACATATTACAGTATATGTATTTTTCTAACAACTTAAGTATAAATTGTGTAACCATTATTTAAAGATATGTTATATGTTTTCTCCAACCAAATCCCATAATAATAGCAATCTTCACACGTTTCATATTAAAATCAAATCATGCACATACTTTGTCAACCATATCCCACCAAATCAGTGAATTTCCTTTTTGGATATTACCCATCACACGTCTGCCCTTATACCACACCTACATATATTCTTTTTGTCATAGTTGCCAAGACTTTTAAACAATAAACCCTAAACACAACCTACACATTGGCGGCTACTTTTCTTCTTCTTTATCCTGTTCGATTCAATAGGGCAGCAAAAGGACTCTTTTGTGCTTGCTACTTGGTGGTTCGAACGTGTGGACTGTTGCTGGTTCAAAGGAGGGATCGAGTGCATTGTTTTCTTGGTTCGAAGTGGTAATTTGACGTGGTGTTACAGCAGATTCGTGGGGTATTAGGATTGCTTCGGTTGAGTTTTGCTCGTGGGATTCCTTTGGTTCTTTTGTTCTCTCTGGTGATCACGCTACGAGGGTATTGTATCGATCTTGTTTCATTCCTTTTGTTCGATCTCTTTATAACATATACATGTCGCTTGACACTATATAGATCCGTTTAAAATACTTATATGTATACGTTATAATGTCGCATGAAATCTTGGAATATAAAACATGAAATAACAAACTAAAGGTCTAATCTATGGACTTATTTGTGTCATATTATTCAACCATGTTTTACGCATGAACACTCTAAATACACGACCTAAAAACCGTATGAAACTGATCCTAAGCGAACTAAAATAAAAGAATAACACATGCATGTTTTGTTATTGTTTCGAACCCATACAGTGAATTAAAGAGGGTGTCGAGTAGAGTGGAAACGCATGGTTTTATGTGGTAAATATAGATGTTGTGTGGTTGTGTTAATGAGAAACTAGGTGGGCTGTTTGTGAGTCGAGTTAGGCAGGAACAAGGGTGAATTTAAGTGTGTTTTGGCGTGTAAAAGGGGCTGCAACTTGGGTCTTGTGTGTGTGTCGTGTGGTATTAAGTGTGGGTCGAACAAGGGGTGGTTTGAGTTACGTTTTTGAGGTATCGATGGGGGGCTGGAAAGGGTGATTGGCCCTAAATAGTCAACTTAAATCAACCACGGATGTGGTCAAACAAAGTCAAACCAATTGAGAACACAATGCAATTATCCAAGGAGTATAGTTTTATCCCCGGGTCGTTTAAGTCCCAGCGAGATGTGAAATTGTGCTTTAAAAACGGATCGTGATCAAGTGTTATTGAACAGAAAAGGGATTATGGTTTTGATTACACTAAGGAGATAAGAAAATAGCTTTAAACAAGCTATATAAACAAGAATATAAAAACAAGTTAACTAGAAACGTTTAAAAACCTAAAACGTATACCCTTAAATTTAAATAAACGTAAACGTACTAAATAAAAAGTGAGTTTTAAGAAATAAAAAGCCTATGAATATGAAAATTATATTTTTACAATCCTAATAATAAAAGAAAATTATTAGAAAAAGAAAATTATTTATTTGACTTATTAATTAATTATTATTAATTAAAAACTATTTAATAATTATTTAAACTAATTAAAATTCTAATAAATACTAAAAGATCAAAGAAAAATCTGAAAATTTTTCTATAAATACTTTAAAGTGACAAGAAGCTAAGAAAAGTATAAAAATGAAAATTACTTAATTAAAATTTAAAAAGATAAATTCTATTAAATAGAAGCTATCACTATATTTCTATTTTTGGTTTTTCTTAAGGACTAAAAATAAAATTATATTTTTCCTAGATTAAAAATGACAAAAGAAAATTATGAAAATTGGATTTATATTTTTCTGATTAATATTCTATTTATTATGATTTAATTACTATTTTAAACTAATTAAAAATATTAAAAATACCAAAACTATTCAGAAAATTATAAAAATTTACAGATAATTCTAAAATAATATTAGAAAGATAATAAAAATAAAAGTGGAAGCACAATAAGCCTGATAAGCACTTTTGGGCTAATAAGCAGTTTGGAATAAGCCCAAAATTAAGCTAAAAAGCAAGAAACTTAACCAAATGATCAGGACAGGCTTAGTATACTATTATAAGCTTAAAACAACTGAATAATACAAATAAGCACAAAGGATTAAACAAGTTAAGCACTTGGCTGCTATGAAACTTAATTCAGAAAACTCAGAAATCAGCCCATATTGCAGACAAGATTAAGCACTCAATAAGCTATTTAAAGACAACCTAATGGGGGCAAAAGCAAGGTGACACTACTGGCTATCTAAAAACCTAAAAAGCCCTATCAGAAAACACCCAATTGATGTTCAATTGGAGGCTAGATCAGCAGACAACAGCACTAGGTCTGCTGATTCTTTTGACTTTTGCAGAAAAAACAAAGGTTGACTTTGGTGTACTTTGATTGGTTCTAATGGACTGAGACTGATGTAATAAGTCTAAAAGAAGCTAGATTAAGCAATATTACACACTTATGAGATGATTTGAACAATCATGAACCCAAATCTCATCACAGTTAACTGTGATGAAGATTTAAAAACAATTTTGACTTTTACTTAAATAACACTAAGTTATTATGGTAGAACTGAGCTAGTATGAACTAGTATAACATGTATCAATAGCAAACAACAACAAACAAGCACTATAAACCCACTGATTCAGCAAATCCAAACAGCCCTTACAAACTCAGAAATGGTGATTTTCAAATGATTTCAGGGATTTAGACCATACCACTGATTCAAGACTTCATATTATCATTAAGTAAGACTAAAGAAACATAAACAAACAATAAAACAAGCATAAAACTCAGGATTCACTAATATGCTAGTTTGACTGTCAAAATGGAATTTTTAGCAACTAAGATTTTTAATGAACAAGCAAACTATTTTAATGCATAAACCTACTCAACAACAACTAAGAAACATAAGAACACAGAAATTAGAGCTTTAAGCTACTAGTACATTAAGATGCAAAAATCACTTAAAAAGGCTTACAACTGATGTCCAGCTTGAAACCAAGAACAAGGACCAAGGAAACACTCCTATAGGTTCTCCACAGAACCACTAACCCAAGGGCAATCCAAAATATACCCTGCTCCATGCTTCTTTCTTCATAATTCTTGATTTTTGATTTTTCACTCTTTTTGTCTCACCTTTGAATTTTTGAGTTTAATGTTTAATACTGAATTTTAAGGTTACTAAAAGCTTTCAGAAGCTTTCTAGGAGCTTAAGTGAGCTTACTGAGTTCTTAACAACAACAAACAACAACATTCGAACTAGATGATATGTT
Source organism: Artemisia tridentata subsp. tridentata (assembly GCA_021014915.2). Lineage (NCBI taxonomy): Eukaryota > Viridiplantae > Streptophyta > Magnoliopsida > Asterales > Asteraceae > Artemisia > Artemisia tridentata. The sequence goes on along the minus strand of CP139507.1, from coordinate 163,790,660 downwards.
TAAGTAAAAAATTGCATAAACTGAATTCAAAAGAGAAAGTTGAATTTGATTATCCAAAAAGCTTGGTAATATACTGAGATTGCTTAATTAAGAACTTGAAAGCTAAAGTTTAACACAGGAAACTGAAAATTAATTAATTCGACATACATAAACTAAAAATAAAACTAGATAATCTATTACATTGTCTCTCCTCTATTCTTTATAGCCTTTTATCTTCTTGTCGACATCTCTGAGCATATCCCACCACATCTTGACCTTTGGTTTGGCCAATTTCATCACAATCGTCCAAGTGGAATTTTGGCGGGAAATCAGGACAAAAGTAGCTTGAGCAGGTTTTAACAATTAAAGAAATTTGGGTGTTTGTGGAGGTGGAGGGGAGAGATTAGTGACTGGGGTGATGAGGTGGAGGTGAAAGGTGGCCAAAAACCACCCTGGTTTTGGTGTTTCAGAGGTGGAGGTGAAGGGTGAACAGTGTTGGCGGTATTGGGAGTTTGACTGGGGTTTGACCCAGGCTTAGCTAAAAAGGGTGGATCGGGCTTTATTTTTATGTTGGGCTTGGGCTGGGTAAATGGGATAAAGGTTGGGTTTATTGATTGGGTTATTTAATACAAAGGGTGGGTTGGTTTGTGTATTTAATTTTAGGTCCGGTTGGTTTTTAGATAAATCACAAGGACCATTTTGTAATTTTTGCAAAGTAGAGGGGCTGAACCTGTACTAATTTCAATGTTAACACAAGGACCAATTATGCCTTATAAGAATAGTACAAGGGTTATAATTATTAATTTTCCATTTTAAATAACCCAGGGACCATTTTTGACACTTTTCAAAGTTGAGGGACCTTTTTGTAATTTTTGCCCAAACAATCATTCAAGGACCAAATTTGACAATTAAGATTATTTTAGGGACCTTGAATGATAAAATTCCACTTTTTTTAGATTCTAGGGACTAGATTTGCCAAATTATGAAAGTTCAGGGACTAAAATGCAAATTATGCCATTTATTGTTTGTTTTTCCCTGAAACTTATAAAAACACAGTCAGATGATATTTTTATACATTTTTAGACTTTTTAAAGTGTTTTTGACTGTTTCTGTAGCTCAAATGTGAAAGAAATGATGAGTATTTGCACACTCATCAATCCCCCACACTAAACTATTGCTAGTCCCTAGCAATCTTTTTTCCAAAAATTTGATGGATGTATCTCTTTACCAGAAGCCATCACCTCTGGAGTAGCCAAATGTTTCAGCTCAAGTAAGAACTATGGTACACTGATAACCATGTGATTTTGAGCAAATCACCAGCTGTAAACGGTTTTGGTTTGTCTTTACCAGAAGCCGTTTGCTTCTGGACTAGCCATTGTTTTAGTATGTGACACTTTGGCACAATGATAACCAAATGATTTTGAGCAAACCATCAGCTTTCAACGGGTTTGATTTGTCTTTACCAGAAGCCGTTTGCTTCTGGACTAGCCAGCTCTTAGATAAATTACAACTATTATCTTTGGTGAGCTGATTACCAATTATGGTATTCCAATGCCTTTACCACAAGCCATAACCTTGCGGGCTAGCCAACTCTTTACTTATAAAGATATGGTGAGTCGAAAACCATACAATTTTTGGCAAATTGCAAGCCATAAACGGATTTGATACATCTTTACCCAGAGCCGTTTGCTCCGGGATTAGCCAATCCTTATGTGGGTTAGACATGGCGGACTGATAACCATTTATCGCGTTCTAAGTGAGAAAAAATTTTAAAATTTTGGCTAAAAATGGGGGTGCTAGATGATACATTTGATAAAATTCGCAAGAATTCCCCCCCCCCCCACACTTAGAACTGAATATTGCCCTCAATATTCAAAGCACCGGCTGTTAAACCAACACTTAGAACGTGAAAGGGAAATACTGAATAGCCATTATTTTATATACACACAACCATTTTTTTTTTTTTGAACATATACATATATACAACTTGTGGGCACTCCTCCAAACTTGAGTGGTAGAAAATAGAAAGAAGTCAGAAATATGGGTTAAAACCCATATGGTACGGGCTAATGTTTTTGATCACCGAGTCACTAGCTTGACTCGACCCCGAATTAAGTTGATTCCTCCCGAACAGTCAGGTTTATCACGCAAGCTAACCGCTTGTGAACGGCCAACTGTAACAAAGGGTTCCTGAACAGCCCGGAAGAAAAAGCAATTTAAAAGTCTACGGGGAAGTAAGTGGAAGAGACCATCTCCCCCACACTAGGTGGTAGAAAAGAGAAAGAAAACAGAGACACGGGTGAGAACCCATGTTTTGCTAATGTTTTTGATCACCGAGTCATTAGCTTGACTCGATCCCCGCATTCATTGGTTCATGGGGAAAGTTTGAAGATCCGGGACAACCATGAATGGTATGTCCTCTCCAAAGTAGTGTTTTAATCGATGACCATTCACTTTGAAATTTGGTCCGTCATTTTGAGATAACTCAACAGTACCATATGGATAAACTTTTGTAACAGAGAATGGACCAGACCAACGGGATTTGAGTTTTCCCGAGAAAATCTTCAATCTGGAATTGAAAAGAAGGACTCGATCACCAACGTTGAAAACGCGGTTCTTGATTTTAGAGTCATGAATCTTCTTTGTCTTTTCTTTATAAATCAAAGAGTTCTCGTATGCTTGATCACGCAGTTCATTTAATTCATTCATTTGAACTTTACGGTGATCACCCGCAGTTTGAAGGTCAAAGTTAGCATGTTTCAAGGCCCAGTAGGCTTTGTGCTCTAATTCGATCGGTAAATGACATGCCTTTCCGTACACAAGCTTGTAAGGTGTACACCCGATGGGTGTTTTGTAAGCTGTACGAAAGGCCCATAGTGCATCATCCAATTTATCCGACCAGGATGCACGATTTTCTCCTACAGTCCTTTCCAAAATTCTTTTGATACCCCGATTTGAAACTTCAACTTGCCCACTTGTTTGTGGGTGATATGCAGTGGAAAGACGGTGAGTTACACCATACTTTCGCATGACTTTATCAAATTTGTCATTACAGAAATGCGTACCACGATCACTGATTATAGCACGTGGAGTTCCAAAACGGGCAAAAAGAGCTTTCAGGAATTTTACAACAACTCGGGCATCATTAGTGGGTAAAGCTTTTGCTTCAACCCATTTTGACAAATAGTCAACAGCCATGAGAATGTATTTGTTTCCTCGAGATGATGGAAATGGCCCCATAAAGTCAATACCCCAAACATCAAAGATTTCACAGACTTGAATTGCATTTTGTGGCATTTCATTTCGTTGTGAAATATTTCCGTGACGCTGACAAGCTTCACAAGTTTTTATGAGTTCTTGGGCATCCTTATAGATTGTGGGCCAATAAAACCCGGAATCAAACACCTTTTTGGCGGTGTAGTTTGGACTATGATGGCCCCCCGTGGGTCCAGCATGGCAAGCTTTGAGAATGTCAATAGCTTCCTGTCCGTAAACACACCGTCGGATGACTTGATCCGCACAGATTTTGAATAAGTAGGGGTCGTCCCAGAAGTAATGTTTAACATCCTTGAAGAATTTATTCTTCTGTTGGGTCGACATCCCTTTTACTATGAAGTTACCCGCATGGTAATTTGCGAAGTCAGCAAACCATGGGGTAGTAGAATCTCCTCGAAAAGTAACCGCATTGAGTGTCTCGAGAGGAAATGTTTCATTTATTTCCTTTTTCTCGAAAACATCTTGGTGTGGGTTCTCTAATCGGGATAAATGATCAGCAGCTAGGTTCTCAGCTCCTTTTTTATCACGTATAATGATATCAAATTCTTGCAGGAGGAGAACCCAACGGAGTAATCTCGGCTTTGCATCTTGTTTTGCAAAGAGATATTTTAGAGCCGAGTGATCCGTATACACTACACATTTTGTCAAGATCAAATATGGCCGAAACTTCTCAAAGGCATACACCACAGCCAACAATTCTTTTTCTGTAGTGGTGTAATGAGTTTGAGCTTCAGTCATGGTTTTACTTGCGTAGTGGATAGGCTGAAAATGTTTGGCTTTTCGTTGCCCCAGGACTGCACCGATAGCAAAATCACTTGCATCGCACATGAGCTCAAAGGGAAAATCCCAGTCGGGGGCAACTAGAATGGGTGCTTCAGTGAGCTTTTTCTTTAATATTTCAAAAGCTTTGATGCACTCAGGGGAGAAGATAAAAGGAGCATCCTTTTCAAGAAGATGAGTCATTGGCCGGGCGATTTTAGAGAAATCTTGTATGAATCTACGATAGAAACCGGCATGACCCAGAAAAATCCTAATACCTTTGACGGTAGTGGGATGAGGTAATTTACCAATGACATCAACTTTCGCTCTGTCAACCTCAATCCCGTTCTTTGATATCTTATGGCCGAGGACAATGCCCTCTTTGACCATAAAATGACTCTTCTCCCAATTTAGACAAAGATTGGTGTCTTTACACCGTTTCAACATGTTTTCTAAATTGGAGAGACATGCTTGGAACGAATCCCCAATGACCGAGAAGTCATCCATAAAGACCTCCATTGTTTTACCAATCATGTCGGTAAATATGGCCATCATACACCTCTGGAATGTGCCTGGAGCATTACATAAGCCAAAAGGCATACGTTTATAAGCAAAGGTTCCATAGGGGCATGTAAAGGTGGTCTTTTCTTGATCTTGTGGATCAATGGGAATTTGAAAGTAACCCGAGAAACCATCAAGGAAACAATAGTACTCGTTTCCTGCTAATCTCTCAAGCATCTGATCCATAAGAGGCAGAGGAAAATGGTCTTTACGGGTGGCATCATTTAGCTTACGATAGTCAATGCAAACACGCCACCCCGTAACCAATCGAGTTGGAATCAACTCATTTTCATCATTTGTGACAACAGTTATGCCACCCTTCTTTGGAACACAGTGGATGGGACTAACCCAAGGACTATCAGAGATGGGATAAATCAATCCTGCATCAAGAAGTTTGAGAACTTCTTGTTTGATAACATCGTGGATTTTAGGATTCACCCTTCTTTGATGTTGGACTGCTGGTTTAAAGTCATCCTCCATTAAAATCTTGTGAGTACAAAATTCAGGGTCAATACCCTTTATATCGGAGAGTTTCCAAGCAATGGCTTGCTTGTGTGACTTCAAGACCTTTATTAGAGCAGTCTTTTCCTCATCACTTAAATCTTTAGCAATAATGACGGGTAATTTATCATCACCCTCCAAAAATGCGTACTCAAGATGAGGCGGTAAGTCTTTGAGTTCGACCTCAGGAAATTCATCAGTTTTCTCAACTGAACTGATTTCCTCATTATGAAGTTCAACGGGAGGGAGTGGAGGAGAATTGTCCTGATTTAACAATGTCTCAAGAAGAAGAATATCTCCCTCCAGATCAATCTCAGCGTCATCAATCCCCTCTAGGAATGAATCATACTTGAGAAAATCCTCGATCTCTTCCAAATTGAAATCACTTCCCTCAAACGGAGTGAGAGAAGGGGAAGAGTCGGACATGACAGGTAGAGAAGATGTGGTGGTATCCCCACTCACAGAATTATGAGAATAACCAAGAAACTCTTGAGAGTACTCCTCCGAAACAATATCAATGACATCGATTCGGTTAACCGATTCAGAATCGTAATTTGAGGAGTACCTCGAAGTTTGATCGAGGTTAAAGGTAACAGCTTCATGACCCACACGTAATGTGATTTCATGCTCAAATACATCTATGAGAGCACGGCCCGTTCTTAGGAATCCTCTTCCAAGAATGAGAGGAACCCTAGGATCAGCATCGAAATCAACAACCACAAAGTCAGCTGGAAAATGGAACTTTCCTACTTTCACAAATACGTCCTCAGCAATGCCAAGTGGACGAGATATTGAACGATCTGCAAGCTCAAGAGTCATGCAGGTAGGAGTAAGTTCAGGAAGAGAAAGTTTCTTCCATACTGATTTAGGCATCAGGTTGATGCTTGCACCAAGATCGGCCAAGGCATAGCATTCAACGATTCCTGGAAAGACACAAGGTAGTAGAAACCTTCCAGGATCTCCAAGCTTCTTGGGAAGCTTTTTTAAGATAACTGCTGAGCAGTTCTCATTTAATGGAGTCTTTGCCATTTCAAACAGTTTTTCCTTGTTGCTTAACAAGTGTTTGATTGTGGATGCAAACTTGGGCATCAGAATGATAGCGTCCGCAAAGCTTATGTCAAAGTGTAATTCTTGAAAAATTTGGAAGAATTTATCCATTTGTTGACTAGCTTTTTCGCGGAGCTTTTGCTCATTTAAACGTGATGGGTAAGGAATAGAAGGTTTGGATTTAGGGTTTTCAGCCGGGGTTTCAGGATGTTCAAAGACAACTTGAGGTTTAGTCTTGGGTTTCGGGACAACTTGAGGTTGGACGTTGTTGGTACCTCCGTTATTAGTAGGAAGCACCTGGTCCTTAGTCACCTCAGGCTCACTTCCCACTACCTTGGGGAAAGAAGAAGAAGTGGTAGTGGAAACAGTGGGTCCCTCATATGAAACACCACTTCGGGTTGTGATCGCCTTAACATCACCCTTCGGGTTAGCGATCGTGTTGCTCGGAAGTTTTCCTGAGCCCGAAGGTTGATCATTTAAAGATTTTTTAATCTCAGAGATCTGGCTGACCAACAACCTGTTTGTGTCCTCTTGAGCTTTCATGAACTGCCTCAATAACTCATCAGATGATGGATGTGGGGCTGGAATGGCTTGATGTTGATTAGGGAAATTTTGCATTCGGTTATTTTGATTATAACCTTGATGTTGAAAATTCCCTTGATTTGGATTACCATTTCCCTGAAAATGATTCCCCTGGTTGTAATTGTTTCGGTTAAAGTTTCCTTGGTGTTGGAAACCTTGATTTTGTCCAGAATTGAAATTCCCTTGGTTTTGATAACCTTGGTTCATTCGAGGTTGATTTTGGTTCCGGTTTTGCAAATTCTGGTTCTAATTAAAACCGGGTGGTCCTTGGTAGCTACTAGCTCGGTAACTTGGTTCTATTTGAGGACGGTATTGATTACCTCCCTGATTTGAAGTACCGGCTATAGCATTAACTTCAAAAGGACTACCATCGGTGGCAGTACAGTCGTAGTATGCGTGAGGGCCACCACAAGTAACACAGACTTCCACTTTCTTCACTTCAGCATGTGAAGGAGTTTGTGTGAAAGTGACTTTCTTTTGGCTTGAGAGAACCAAAGCTTGAATAGCGTCCGTGAGTTTGTCAATCTTAGCATCGGTGCTAGAAGTACTCACGGGAGATGAAGTAGAAGGACCGGCACTAGCCTGAGAATGATATGGCTTTGTTCGTGCAGTACGGACCTTAGACTTATTTTCAATAATCGCTAAAGCTTCTTTGACAGTTCTGCTCAAAAAGTTACCTCCTGAGGAGGCATTGAGAGAATCTTGGTCTGATTGGCTCACACCATTATAGAAAGTGTCGATTTGCATCAACTCGGTAAAACCATGATGAGGACATTTACGAAGCAATTCTTTGAAACGATCCCACGCGTCACTAAACGATTCATCAAATCTTTGTGTGAATTTGATGATTTCATTTTTAAGACTTGTCGTTCTAGACGGTGGAAAGAATTCGTTTACAAACTTTGTAACTAAGTCCTCCCATGTCTCAATTGAACGAGGGGGTTGTTTTTCAAGCCATATCCGGGCTTGTCCCTCGAGAGAAAATGGGAATAGAAGAAGTTTGATTGAGCTAGATGGGATGTTCTTGTATTTGATGGTAGATGTAATCTTGTTAAACCATCGAATGTGAGCATGAGGATCATCCCTCTCAAAACCGTAGAATTGGCTAGAGGTTACAAGATTCAGTAACCCGGTTTTGAGCTCAAAACTCTCAGCTACAATAGCTGGAACAACAATGGCATCTCCATAACCCTTGATGGGTGCTTGGAGAAGCTCATTCATCGGAAAATCTGCCATGACGACAGAATCAGTACGTTCCTCAGATACGACTGATGGGGCAGAACGTCTACGACGTCTTCGAGGTATGTTTCCAAGCTCACGGAGAGGGCTTGATGACCTAGAAGAACGAGTGCGCATGCACTAAGACGAGTCTAAGAATCCTTTATAGTGGAGGAAACTCAGAAAAGGGGTAAGAAGATTTTTTGGATTTTATTTGTTTATTGAGAAGTTAAGATGAAAACAAAAATTTTCAATTAAAATCAAGATCGAGAAAAAACACAAGTGAACTTAAACCAATAATCAACAGGCGTACGGTAGCTCTCTAAAAGACAAACGCACAGAGTGGCGGAGAAGCAAAGGTGGGCAATTAAATGCTCCTTAAAAACCCGCTTCTTTCAGTCCGACAATTTAATGTCAGACTATCCTTAAACCTCCGTTATAGTTTGTTTATCAATTAAAGGTGAGCCGATATTCGCAAGTGATACAAAGGCAAGTTTTTATCTTAGGTTTGGGAACTTATTATGGTCGTACCCCCAGTTAGGCAGTACTCAGTCTTGGTTCTCGATGGTTAATTTTTATTGTTTATTTATTTAACAGAGAAAATGGAAAATATTTTTGATGTTTTTATTTTTTATATGATATTATATATAGAAAAGAAAAGAAAATATTTTTGTTTTTTATATGGTTTTATGGGAAATAGGAATACGATATTTTTGGTGCTTGATCCGTTAAATGAGTTAACTTCACAAGCGTTTTGCTTTATATATGATGAATATACAAGAGAGAGAAGATATACACAGATTGGGGTTCAAAGACACGATACTGCAAAACGTTTAGAACACGCAGCACACCTCCCCGGCAGCGGCGCCAAAATTTGATTGGCCCTAAACAGTCAACTTAAATCAACCACGGATGTGGTCAAACAAAGTCGAACCAATTGAGAACACAATGAAATTATCCAAGGAGTATAGTTTTATCCCCGGGTCGTTTAAGTCCCAGCGAGATGTGAAATTGTGCTTTAAAAACGGATCGTGATCAAGTGTTATTGAACAGAAAAGGGATTATGGTTTTGATTACACTAAGGAGATAAGAAAATAGCTTTAAACAAGCTATATAAACAAGAATATAAAAACAAGTTAACTAGAAACGTTTAAAAACCTAAAACGTATACGTTTAAATTTAAATAAACGTAAACGTACTAAATAAAAAGTGAGTTTTAAGAAATAAAAAGCCATTGAATATGAAAATTATATTTTTACAATCCTAATAATAAAAGAAAATTATTAGAAAATGAAAATTATTTATTTGACTTATTAATTAATTATTATTAATTAAAAACTATTTAATAATTATTTAAACTAATTAAAATTCTAATAAATACTAAAAGATCAAAGAAAAATCTGAAAATTTTTCTATAAATACTTTAAAGTGACAAGAAGCTAAGAAAAGTATAAAAATGAAAATTACTTAATTAAAATTTAAAAAGATAAATTCTATTAAATAGAAGCTATCACTATATTTCTATTTTTGGTTTTTCTTAAGGACTAAAAATAAAATTATATTTTTCCTAGATTAAAAATGACAAAAGAAAATTATAAAAATTGGATTTATATTTTTCTGATTAATATTCTATTTATTATGATTTAATTACTATTTTAAACTAATTAAAAATATTAAAAATACCAAAACTATTCAGAAAATTATAAAAATTTACAGATAATTCTAAAATAATATTAGAAAGATAATAAAAATAAAAGTGGAAGCACAATAAGCCTGATAAGCACTTTTGGGCTAATAAGCAGTTTGGAATAAGCCCAAAATTAAGCTAAAAAGCAAGAAACTTAACCAAATGATCAGGACAGGCTTAGTATACTATTATAAGCTTAAAACAACTGAATAATACAAATAAGCACAAAGGATTAAACAAGTTAAGCACTTGGCTGCTATGAAACTTAATTCAGAAAACTCAGAAATCAGCCCATATTGCAGACAAGATTAAGCACTCAATAAGCTATTTAAAGACAACCTAATGGGGGCAAAAGCAAGGTGACACTACTGGCTATCTAAAAACCTAAAAAGCCCTATCAGAAAACACCCAATTGATGTTCAATTGGAGGCTAGATCAGCAGACAACAGCACTAGGTCTGCTGATTCTTTTGACTTTTGCAGAAAAAACAAAGGTTGACTTTGGTGAACTTTGATTGGTTCTAATGGACTGAGACTGATGTAATAAGTCTAAAAGAAGCTAGATTAAGCAATATTACACACTTATGAGATGATTTGAACAATCATGAACCCAAATCTCATCACAGTTAACTGTGATGAAGATTTAAAAACAATTTTGACTTTTACTTAAATAACACTAAGTTATTATGGTAGAACTGAGCTAGTATGAACTAGTATAACATGTATCAATAGCAAACAACAACAAACAAGCACTATAAACCCACTGATTCAGCAAATCCAAACAGCCCTTACAAACTCAGAAATGGTGATTTTCAAATGATTTCAGGGATTTAGACCATACCACTGATTCAAGACTTCATATTATCATTAAGTAAGACTAAAGAAACATAAACAAACAATAAAACAAGCATAAAACTCAGGATTCACTAATATGCTAGTTTGACTGTCAAAATGGAATTTTTAGCAACTAAGATTTTTAATGAACAAGCAAACTATTTTAATGCATAAACCTACTCAACAACAACTAAGAAACATAAGAACACAGAAATTAGAGCTTTAAGCTACTAGTACATTAAGATGCAAAAATCACTTAAAAAGGCTTACAACTGATGTCCAGCTTGAAACCAAGAACAAGGACCAAGGAAACACTCCTATAGGTTCTCCACAGAACCACTAACCCAAGGGCAATCCAAAATATACCCTGCTCCATGCTTCTTTCTTCATAATTCTTGATTTTTGATTTTTCACTCTTTTTGTCTCACCTTTGAATTTTTGAGTTTAATATTTAATACTGAATTTTAAGGTTACTAAAAGCTTTCAGAAGCTTTCTAGGAGCTTAAGTGAGCTTACTGAGTTCTTAACAACAACAAACAACAACATTCGAACTAGATGATATGTTTAAGTAAAAAATTGCATAAACTGAATTCAAAAGAGAAAGTTGAATTTGATTATCCAAAAAGCTTGGTAATATACTGAGATTGCTTAATTAAGAACTTGAAAGCTAAAGTTTAACACAGGAAACTGAAAATTAATTAATTCGACATACATAAACTAAAAATAAAACTAGATAATCTATTACATTGTCTCTCCTCTATTCTTTATAGCCTTTTATCTTCTTGTCGACATCTCTGAGCATATCCCACCACATCTTGACCTTTGGTTTGGCCAATTTCATCACAATCGTCCAAGTGGAATTTTGGCGGGAAATCAGGACAAAAGTAGCTTGAGCAGGTTTTAACAATTAAAGAAATTTGGGTGTTTGTGGAGGTGGAGGGGAGAGATTAGTGACTGGGGTGATGAGGTGGAGGTGAAAGGTGGCCAAAAACCACCCTGGTTTTGGTGTTTCAGAGGTGGAGGTGAAGGGTGAACAGTGTTGGCGGTATTGGGAGTTTGACTGGGGTTTGACCCAGGCTTAGCTAAAAAGGGTGGATCGGGCTTTATTTTTATGTTGGGCTTGGGCTGGGTAAATGGGATAAGGGTTGGGTTTATTGATTGGGTTATTTAATACAAAGGGTGGGTTGGTTTGTGTATTTAATTTTAGGTCCGGTTGGTTTTTAGATAAATCACAAGGACCATTTTGTAATTTCTGCAAAGTAGAGGGGCTGAACCTGTAACAATTTCAATGTTAACACAAGGACCAATTATGCCTTATAAGAATAGTACAAGGGTTATAATTATTAATTTTCCATTTTAAATAACCCAGGGACCATTTTTGACACTTTTCAAAGTTGAGGGACCTTTTTGTAATTTTTGCCCAAACAATCATTCAAGGACCAAATTTGACAATTAAGATTATTTTAGGGACCTTGAATGATAAAATTCTACTTTTTTTAGATTCTAGGGACTAGATTTGCCAAATTATGAAAGTTCAGGGACTAAAATGCAAATTATGCCATTTATTGTTTGTTTTTCCCTGAAACTTATAAAAACACAGTCAGATGATATTTTTATACATTTTTAGACTTTTTAAAGTGTTTTTGACTGTTTCTGTAGCTCAAATGTGAAAGAAATGATGAGTATTTGCATACTCATCAAAGGGTAATCATGTTTGTTCTTTTCCTGTTTCAAAACGCATCCAAATAAATATAAGAGGGTGTCGCGAGTTCATGTGGTGTCGAGAAATATATGTTGTGGTTGTATCGTGTGTTTTACACGTCGGCATGGTTTTGAAAATGTTCATTAAACTGTTGTAGTGTGTGAGTAAAATGATCGTATAAGGCTGTCGTGTGTAAGTTTTTCGTTTTTAATATATGTTTCATACGAGTAGAAGAAGTTTGCATGCATGATAGTTCTTTTGTGGTCTTCCATTTTTCGAATCATAAAATAAAGGAGGTCTCGGATTGTTTTGTGTACAGCGAGAATGATTATATATAATAAGAGAAGCATATGTAAGTTTACAGTATGGCATGGTTATGTTTTTCCTTCTTTCTCTTTGGTCCTACCTTCGAATCATCAATTCATATGACAGAAGTATGGTCGTTGTGGGCCTGTTGAAATGTTAGACAATATAACAAATACTTTGGCCTAAATTTCCATTTATTTTCATATTCCACCCTACACTTTACGAGTTAGACATATTTGAACCCTAAAATTACTAAAGGTGTCATATTAACCCTAAGCTAAAATATTAATCATACTAAGGCTAAAATTATCTAAATGGCATTTTTAACCATAAATGTTATTAAATCAGAAAACGTGATAAAAATAGAAAGTTACCAAAAATAGAAAGTTACCAAAAATGGGAAGCATACTAAAATTCATTCGAACTTAAGGTAATACTTGGCATTTAATTCGTACAGGTTCCGTGAAGCGGGAGTGACCATCTTGTGACGTTTCTTTTCTTGTTTGCTTGCTTTGAATAAGGTACAGATATTCTGACCTTCTTAAGGTTTCTCATGATCTCTTTCATATTCTGATCTGTTTAGTTTCTGAATTGATATCATTGCTATGATCCCCTTTACTTTGAACCTTGCTATGAAACTTTGATTATCAACCATTTGATATGAACCATCTGTTATGAACCTTTTTGAATATGAACCTTTTTATCTGACACTCTGATTATGATATGATATCTGACTCTCAGTTTGATACCCGAGTCATTTCACTAGGCATGGGGGTTCCATGTCCGTGTCATTGATGCACCAATGAGATGAATCTAGTGTGGTCAAGTGATGTTCCACACTGTCCCTTATCTGTTATATGTTATGAGCTCAAGTATATATTTGGCCACTATGTTATCTGCAGGGGCGTATGGATGCATCCTAGATCTGTTATCTGTTTAGTGGATTATCTGTTATATGATTTATTATATGTCTGGTGATTGGTACTGTGTGCAATACATGCCCTTCACATATCTGGGAGTTGATCACTCCATTTGATTTATGAGGACACCCCTCATACTATCTGGTTATGCAAGAGGTCTCCCCTCTATATGCTTATATGGTTACATATGTTATGATATCATATGATCTGTTATAGGCTCGTGGTGGATTACTGTCCTACCCTAGTCTTTATCCTTTCTCCTTGTTTATACCTTATGATATTTCCCCATTACTTATCTTAGATCTGTTTCGTTATCATTACTTTGTTTGCATATCTGTTCACTGGGCTTTTTAAGCTCAGCCACATTTCTTTTCCTGCGGCAGGTTTTAGTTGGAAGCTGGGATATAAGTGGAGAGTACTTTGGACTTAGAAGACTTTACTGGCTATTCTGGATTAGAGATGACTAGAAGTGATTACAAATTGTAGACTTAGAATTTATTATTGTTCCCTTTGTAACCCTGTATTTTCAGATTTTCCCTTTGTAACCTTTGAAATTTATTTGTATTATTTAGTCATATGCTTGTGTTTGCTTTGATATGTCACCATAACGTAATACTTCTACCCTTATCGGGTTGGGGTGTTACAGGAGTTTTTGATCGTGTATAAGTACCACGTAAAGATCGATCTTTATCCACTTCTGACTGATGGTGTTTTGAATAATCATACAACAACCCATAAGATGCATTGTGTAGATTTTTTGCTTGCCTAACAAAGGTGACATATTTCTGCCAGTCTGGACCAAGACAACTGAGGAACTTTGTGTTGACTGCAATCCTGGGTAGAATAATGTTGTGTCTGTCCAAGTCGTTTATGATGTTTGTGAACCTATGATAATAAGACTCTAGTGATCATGAACATTGTGTATTCAAGATAGAGTTTTGATTCCATATCTTCTTGATTCAATTCATCAGTCTTTTGTGCATCAATACTTCTGAAGATTGGGTTAGGAATTCCCTGAAGAATGTAAGACATTGTGTTAGTGCAAATATTACGATATTTAAACTAAACGGTTTCTTCGGTTTTAATAATGATAAACATGTAACTTGTAATACATAACGTAAAATGTGCAAGTTACTTGTAAACACAAATCATCAATGCATACTTACATCAACACCTCCCGACGTCTCAAGTATGCTTCAACGAAGTCGTAGATTTCCATCCCGACATAAATCACTCAAGGTATGGACAAACAAATCTACTACTTGACAAATGATCAAAGGATTATATTTTTCTAAACTTCACATTTTTAATGTGACAAAACATTTTTTCAAAAATATATTTTACAAATTATTTTTGAATTAAAAAGAAATGTTTTATTTTGAAAAATAAATTTGAAAACTCCCAACAGCCATTTTTCCCCCCAAAACAGCTCCAACTTCCCCAAATAAACCTTCCCCACTAAAGACAAAAAAGGGAGCGTCCAACGGCACCTTTAAGTATGGACGGCTCCACTAAATTTAGTGGAGCCGTCGGGTATTTAGTGGAGCCGTGGGTCTGTAACGGTCAGATTTTCCCTTGCCTATAAATAGTGGACCATTCCACACTTCCAACTTGATTTTTCCAGTCCTTTTTCTCTGGTCTTATCCCTCTTCACTTAGATAACTTTCTTTGATCATTTGGAGAGTCTTAGGTTGTTTAAGAGTGATCCAATCATCCACTCAAGTGATCCTCTTCATTCCTCTTGATTAGCAAGAGAAGAACACAAAGTATCCAAGTAGATACAAAGTGTTGTCATCCCTCTTGATTAGCAAGAGAAGAACACAAAGTATCCAAGTAGATACAAAGTGTTGGAGTTGTTAGGTCTTGTAACATTTGTTACACTCTTGATTGTATCATAGAATACATCAAGATTACTTTTCTTTTGTGAGAGAGTGAGTCAAGATCATTGTGATCTTAAGAGATAGTGAAGATCTCTTGAAGCCATTGGGCTTGTGTGATTGATCATGTGGATCAAGGGTAGATCGGGTAGATCGTGGTAGATTGGTGCTAGCTAAGATTAGCACTCGACATCTAGCTTAGTGTCGAAAATAGGATAAGCGACGTGTAAGGTGTAGATCGGGTAGATCGTGGTAGATTGGTGCTAGCTAAGATTAGCACTCGACATCTAGCTTAGTGTCGGAAAACAAGTTAAGCGACGTGTAACGGTTTTCTCCGCCTGAAGGGAGTTTGTTGATTAGTGAAGTAACTCTCGAGTTGGGTACTCGGGGAGTGGAGTAGGGCGAAGAGGAGCTTCGTGACCGAACCACTATAAATCACCGTGTCTGGTTTGCGCCTTCTAACTTATCTCTTTACTTTCATTTTATTCCTTATCGCTTTATGTTTATATTTGCATTGTGTTTATGCTTGTGTGGCTAGTTGCTTATGTTATGTATGTGTCATGGTTGATTGTGCTTGTGTTGTAGTTTAATTTATTCATCCCTAGATGATACATAACCATTGTTGACACTTTTCATATTACGTCACACTTGATCGGTTATTTGATACAAAAAGTTTTAAGTTTTTAAAGGGAAACGTATTCACCCCCTCTACGGTTTCCACAATTGGTATCAGAGCCAGGTTGCTCAAATTTTTAAAACAAATGGTTTTCAAAATTGAGTACGATCCATGTATCAAATTACCCATGAATGTGATAAAATATGAAAAGTATTTAGTTGCTTAATGCTTACAAGTTTTGTTGTTAAGTATACTTTGTCATACTAGCTTGAAGGTTTTCTTAAACCACTAAAAGAATAGTGTTTTTAAGTGTCCGGTCATGTTTTCAGAACGAGTCATTATGTCATGCAGTTCTGAATCAGAAAACAGACCACGGTACCACTAAATATGGTACGGTACCGTTATATTTAATGGTACCGTGAGTCATTTAATGGTGCCGTGCATCTGCTTGTCTATTTTTCACTTTTGGTTCATTTTCAGAAATCCATATAAAATCAACCATAAGTCTGTACGAGTCGTGTCGCCCATCATTTTAAATGATGTTGAGTCTACTTTCATTTCAGAAACATTTTTATGAATTAGTTCTAAATGAGAGTATGTTAAAGTCCTTGATTTTCAACTAAAGGTCTTCTGGTCATGCAGTTTGCATAAATTTTTGGTCAAACTAAAAAAAGGGCGATTCAACTTTTAAACCTTGACATGTTTTCAAAGTGACTCAGCAAAAACTTTGAAATGGGGAGGAAACAAATTCATTGTCAAATAAAATCAAGCTTAGTATACATTGTTATACATAATACACAAAATGACGATAAGTATTTTTGTGTGTTAAGCTAAATTGCTATTTGCTTATTATAGTTTTTCGGTTTATGCATTTATAAGGCTCATGCTAAATCACTTGCACTATATTAAGTAATTAGTTTGCATTGCATATTGGCATCAACCATTTGTCTTGCATTTGTTGCAAGTTCTTAAAATGGTTTAGTAACTTTCTTAGGAATAGAAACTAAGTTGGTATTTTACGTATGTTGTATAAAAATAGTTAAGATAATTATTTTTATACTAATGAGGTGTCGAAAAACTAAAAGTATTATACTTAATAATATAAATAGTTTTTCTCAAATAAAAATAAATGACAATATCGAAGTAGTAACTTAATATGTCATTAACCTCACACATACAACTAGTATTAGAATAAATGGAACACACTCCTTAAATTATGATTGATATCATCATCGAATCTAATTGACAAGTTTTCGAGTGTGGACATGAAATTGGAGTCATTATTTGTTTAGCTTCAAGATAACATCAAAACATGATGAAACATATTATCTTGAATCTACATACTCAATCACACTCGATTGTTATGAAAATAATGACGTCCTCTCAAGACGAAAATAATATGCATCGGATCATAACTCACACTTGTGTTGAAGATGCTATGTTAAGTCTTGTTGTCCAATGGTTGTGTTCCTAACTTTAAACTAACATGTTTAAAAGATGCATAAAATACACAACCAAGTAGGATTGACAACTTGGATGTTTCATCCGAAATATACAAGTAATTTACATTGCAGTGCAATTAGTAAATGTGTCATTTCCGAAAAACCAAACAAGAGCAAACAAACAACATATGTAAACTTTGCTCATGAACGACTCAACACTCAAAGTCACATGTCTAGTAAAAGTGTCACACATAATATGTTATTAACTATTATGTAAGTCATCAATCTTGAGAATATCACATGTATTTCTCTTATCAAAAGATTGACAATGGATAACTTATATCATATGCATCTCATTTTCTTTGTAACATGAATGGTTATGTTACAAGAGAATACATTGCATCATGTTAACAAATATAGGATATTAGAGTTGAATAATAACCTATTAGGACATGTGTCATTGCATAAACAAGTAAAATTGGTCATATATTAAAATACTTGTTTCACAAAGCATTCTTAAGAGTGATAAGTTTCCTCTTAGAAAAGCATACTTTTTGAAATAAACAGTATGTCTCATTTCAAAATAAATGCTCACAAGATCTATTGAGGTAAGTAACCTTCACTAGATTCTCACTCAAGATATGCAAAGGAGCATTCTTGAAACATACACGATATAGTAGGTTCTACATTGTATCACATTAGAGTGTCTCTTGGTTCTAGGAAACCAAATCATGTTAAAATAACATGTAACAACTCAACAAACAAAGATGTTGTCCAAGAGATCATAAAATACACCATCTCCATCAAACAACCTTTAAATCTCAAATACGAAATTAAAACATCTCGCTTGCCTTTGTTAGGAGTTGTGTAAGACATGTCATTTTCTTAACCTACTTTCAAAGTATGGTTAATTAAGTCATATTAGGCCATGTATAGCACAACAAGATAAAATCATCTTTGCTATACTTCGATAGGCAAATATAGGAATTCAAATTCTTCTAACATGAGAAAGACTATGATGAAGCGAAAAGTGTACCGCTTTTAGGGGGTCATTTAAGCCCTAAATCGTATTTATTTGATCAAATATTGCCCTAAATCGTTCCTTTTGTCATTTTAGGTACTTTGGAGAAGAAATCTGGAAAAGGAAGCATTTTGGATGTTTTTGGAGCATAAAAGTGAAGAATTCGACAAAATGCCAAAGCTGCTGGAAAAGTACACGTGACGGCGTCAAGGATTGCTCCTAACGGCTTCACGGCTTGGCAAAAGAGGTGCATATGACAAATACACGTGACGCGCCAGAAAGTTTTACAAAGAAAGTCTGACAGCGTCACCCTTTAAGGTGATCAAGGCCGTCTCGTGCTAAGACAAAGAGAGATGGCCATCAGGATTAAAGAGTGACGGCGTCACCCTTAACCTTGACGGCGTCAACCCTTGACGCGCCAGAGAGGATTTTGGAGGATTAAAAAGGGACGGCGTCAAGAAGGCCATCAAGAAACCCTAACCGCGGCGAGGTGACGGCGTCACGCTCTATAACGTGACGCCGTCAGATCTGTTTTCCTATATATAGTTTTGCAATTTTTAGTCATTAGTGTGCAACTTTGTGAGGAGAAACCCTAAGACGATTTTTCTGCCATTTTTAAGGGTTTTATACCCTTGGATCTCCCATGTTCAATTGAAGATAAGTAATCAATTAATCATTCAATATGTCTATGTGTTGTTTGATTATATCTTGTTCTTGTTTTTTATTTAACATGCTAGGCTAGATTTATCTTGTGTTTGCTTAGATCTAATGAAACCTAACTATTGATTATTGGTTGTTGGTGTGTTATTAATTGTATTGGATGATTGTTTATCGATGTTAGGCTTAAGAAAACTGGCTAACCTCCTATACGGTAACTTGCTTGAACGTCTTAAGAAACATGAACCAATGCGTACTAAGGTTTTTATGGTTGTATTTAATGCATGAGCGAATTCTAGTGATCCCATGTTAGGAGCTTCTTAGCCGGCTCGACATAGGAGTGAAGTAGGAGCTTGTAGAGTTGGGGAAGTACGTACGCCACCCCACGATTGGTATTAAGGAATACACCCGTCATCCACGCAATTAATACACACTAATCAACCGGTAAAAGATAGTTAGGGAGTAAGGAAATCTAAGTAAACACATTTCTCCCCATATAAGTTCCACAACCTTTTTATTTTCATTTATTTTATTTTACTTGCATTTGTAGTTATTTGGGTTAGTTGACTAGCAACTAATTCCGCCCACTCCTTCAAACCCTTAGACCTATTAGAGTAGTTTTTCAATCCTAACGACACTATTCCCCTAGAGAACGATCAATCCCCCGGTACTTGCCACTACACTATACTACATCGGTCAGGTACACTGCCTGGTGGGGATTGCAAGCCTCTTGAGATCCCTCGAGAGGTAAAACCTGTTGTAAGGTCGCAAAACCACGCATCAGACTACTGGAGAACCTATCGCACTAGAAATTCAATTTGACCTAACGGTTGGATTGCTTCCAGGAGAGAAGTTGGGTTGATGTATAACCCGTAAAAATGGTCGTGTTTAGCCTTAATTGAGCACCACTAGTGATAGTCTCATACTCATTCTCTAACTTGAAAAGTTTTCATTCCTACATTTGACTAGAGATAGTTTACATCGGTAAACTTTATCTCCCGTTAGGATCTCATTTTGAACAAGTAGTAACTAGGATCTTCCTTATCAAACCTAGATTGCTTGCATCCCACATATGTGTTTCGAAATGATAACATGTTTTCATAAGATATGATTAAATGTCTTCGTGATCTTAAATGCTAAATGATTATCATGTTCTGCATGATGTTTGCATTTATTCGTTATGTGCATTCTACATGATTTGCTTGCACCCACACTAGGTCATTTTGACACATTAGGAATTAGGTATGCCTATCACTAAACCGTACTTTCAATAACAATCCTTCCAACAATTATGGTAGTACCAATAATCTTGAAGGATTGATGTCCAAACTTATGGCATCTCAAGAAGCTCGGATAGCTAGATTCGAATCCGAATTCAATCAACAACAAACGGAGATGACCAATAAAATTGACAACTTATTGAAAGCCCTCAATAACCAAGTGCTATCACCTCCACATAAGGACGCTAGGAACACAAATAGCGGACCCCAAGTAAAAGACCCCTCTTCATCCAAACATGTCCACTTCGTCAACATTGTCACTATTAAACCAATTGATAGGAATGAGGATAATAGTGAACCTGAGGATGAGGTTAAGAAAGTCGAGGTTGATAAAGAAGTTAGGAAAAGTGAGATTGAAAAAGTAGATGATGATGAGGACTGCTTCAATAGGCTACCCACTAAGGAAGAACGCGCATATCATACAGACTTATTCGATGACCCCGAGACACCATACTTCCTAGGTAGACCAATTATAGAAATGGGCGACCCTTCTAATCTCAACATACCATGCAACATCGGACATTTACATGTGTGGAAAGCTTACATCGACCTTAGATCGCCCATAAACATCATGACTAGAGCCCACTACAACTTGATAATGAAAAATCAACTTGGGTATAGGATGCTCCCTGATAAGGGTTGGATGAGTAACTTCACGGGAAGAGTTAAGGGATTACCGGTTTATGTAGGAAACTTCACCTACGCCACTGACTTTGTAATTGTAGAAGATATCCGCCCAATAGTCGATGCATTCTTAACTCAAGTAGTTTTTGGAAAACCATTTGTTGAGGTCTCTAGAATGACTTATGAACCTCTCTTAAGGATAGTTAGATTTAAGGATGAGACCGATGAGGTAAACTACCAAATGCCATATAAGATAGAGCAATTCCAACACTTGTCAAATGTTGAGAAGGAGCTTAAGCAAGCAGTCTACTATAGGAATGATGGAGATAGAAGTAAAGGAGTAGACTATGTTATGGAAAGGATATCCGGTTTCTACAAGGATTGTGTGAAATTAGGACCGGAATATAAAACCGGACATGAGAATGGCCTGGAAACCGTGACCAATGATGGAGTCACGTAATGTACGGTGACTTTGAGTCTAGCTACAAGACTCGTTAATAAAGAAAAGCGCTTCTTGGGAGGCAACCCAAGCTTTATTTGCTTTGTGTGTTTATTTATTTGTTTGTTTGTTTTTATTTGCTTCCGTATGTATGTTTAATTTTTATTATTACTGATTCATGTTCGAAACTAAATTGTGAAAATGCTTTATCTTGTTTTTAACTTCGTCTTAACTACATATAAAGGTATTTTGCAAAAGTTAAGTGTAAGGGAAATCCAAATCGGTTTATTAGAACAAATGAACATGAATCATAACAATATTAAATTAGCATACATATTAGTAATTGTTTGAGTCAAATGCTTGTATCGAGTCATAATGATATTTTGCAGGAATTCCAGGAAGTAAGGTATAGGTTTTTCCAGAAATTTTCCGGAAACTTAACATGAGAATTCTGTCAGATCATTTCTGACGGCGTCAGGTTTTAATTTTCTGAAATTTTTGAAAGTTTTGTTTTTCTTCCGGAATCATAAAATGCTTTATTAAATCTCTAACTTATAAACTCCAGGAATCTGCAAAATAATCATTCCACAAGCATTATATCCTTATACAGATTTATCCCGCCGATGTTATGCAGGTTTTCGTGTTTGTTTTCTCAGGTTTAACAGGTTATTTTGGACAAGGAGATGTATGTGGGATCAAGCTTTTGGCGCTGCTTTAATCTTGAGGCTTCAACATTACCTTGGAAGAAGATCTAACCATGTTACCCCTTTATCCACCGAACGAATCAGGGGAGTATTTGATTTCATTCTTTTACCTTATTTACTTTTACATCTTGTTATTTGAACATTGGGGACAATGTTCATCTTAAGTGTAAGGGGGGGGGGGGGGGGGGTAAAGTACGATACTTTAGAGAATGCTATTACGCTTGATTTTTCGTTTGTTTAATGGTAGATGTGTAATAAAACTGAGAGAAATACATGTTAAGGCAATTTTAGTGCCAAATTTAAAAAATTTTACAACATATAGGAGTGAAACTTTGGTCTTAATGAGCGTCTCATGGATAGGAATTATATGACTAGCACAAAACCGTACCACTAAAAAATTTCCACCCCCAAATATGTGAGGTTCGCCCCTAGAATTGGTAGGAAAAGCATTTATGCTATGATGTGTGTACCGGTAGCACTTAGATTCTAGAACTTGCGTTAGGACCATTCCGAGGCCACAAGTGAGACTACATTCGTGTAGTTAGATTTACTACATGATAAGAGGCATTAGGATTAACCCATTGTTTTACACCTGTGTTTTTGTTATAATTACATTGGCTACATTGGTCAAGTAATTCTCAACACCCTTTGCGTTGTACTCATTTTTAGTACACGATACCCCTAGTACACCCCTCAGAGCCTATCTTTTCGTTTCTAACTTTAAGCATTTTACTTAAAGTAAGAATTTGTTTACACCCCACTTAAATGTACACCCAAATCGCCTTAGCGTACCTTGTATGCACTTATTTTTAGTGCATTATTGTGACAACATTTGTTTAAACCCCAAGTTAATTACCTAATTGATTACATGGTTTCTAAGTCGAGTCATATCCTTGTACATATTGTTTTGGGACGATTGGGACTCATGGGTAAAGTACTAGTGTAATGGAGTAATGGGGAAGAACAACATTATCACCCCCATATGTGCTAAATATTTTAAAAGTACTCCAAGTGTTTCGATTATCTTAATTCGAGTCATTAGAATAGTTAATTGTAAAGTATGTAAAAGTTCAAGTGTAAGGGGAGAACCGAGGCCCCTACGATGTATTATTTTGGATGGTAGGGCAAGAGTGTATGGAAAAAAAAATCAAGGAAAATACAAAAAGAAAAATGAGAAAAAGAAAAGTAGAAAAAACATACGGACTACCATCCCGTTTCATTTTATGTTTATTTTATCTTTTTGTTATTTTCTTTCATTAGCTTAAGTCGAGTCTAGTCTTGGCTTAGCAACGCCATATTGTACATGTAATTAATCAAGATCTTTAACTCGCCACCAGTAAAATATCCTTTATCCAACAAAACCGTGTTTATCATATCCCTACACCTAACGTTATAACCCATTTAAAAGCCCTCTTTGATAGTTTATCTTAGGTGCTTACGCCTAGTGGAGGAGGTTTTTGATCCTTTCCCAAGCCTATGGTAATCTATTTGCTATGACAGGTAGTGAGAGATATTATCCGTTTTCATTTATGAGATATACTTTTATGACACCTGAGAGATGTGAGTATCTAAACACTACTTGTGAGGTGCTAGTTTGTAATCTCCGTGCTTATTATGATTAAAGTGGAACGACTATTTGTTGTAATTACTTTTATATTAGCGTTAAATGACCCCTAACTTGTATTTTGATTAGAATAAAAGCGCATTTGCTTGAGGACAAGCAAATCTCAAGTGTAAGGGTATTTGATGAAGCGAAAAGTGTACCGCTTTTAGGGGGTCATTTAAGCCCTAAATCGTATTTATTTGATCAAATATTGCCCTAAATCGTTCCTTTTGTCATTTTAGGTACTTTGGAGAAGAAATCTGGAAAAGGAAGCATTTTGGACGTTTTTGGAGCATAAAAGTGAAGAATTCGACAAAATGCCAAAGCAGCTGGAAAAGTACACGTGACGGCGTCAAGGATTGCTCCTGACGGCGTCACGGGTTGGCAAAAGAGGTGGATATGACAAATACACGTGACGCGCCAGAAATTTTACAAAGAAAGTCTAACAGCGTCACCCTTTAAGGTGATCAAGGCCGTCTCGTGCTAAGACAAAGAGAGATGGCCATCAGGATTAAAGAGTGACCGCGTCACCCTTAACCTTGACGGCGTCAAACCTTGACGCGCCAGAGAGGATTTTGGAGGATTAAAAAGGGACGGCGTAAAGAAGGCCATCAAGAAACCCTAACCGCGGCGAGGTGACGGCGTCACGCTCTATAACGTGACGCCGTCAGATCTGTTTCCCTATATATAGTTTTGCAATTTTTAGTCATTAGTGTGCAACTTTGAGAGGAGAAACCCTAAGACGATTTTTCTGCCATTTTTAAGGGTTTTATACCCTTGGATCTCCCATGTTCAATTGAAGATAAGTAATCAATTAATCATTCAATATGTCTATGTGTTGTTTGATTATATCTTGTTCTTGTCTTTTATTTAATATGCTAGGCTAGATTTATCTTGTGTTTGCTTAGATCTAATGAAACCTAACTATTGATTATTGGTTGTTGGTGTGTTATTAATTGTATTGGATGATTGTTTATCGATGTTAGGCTTAAGAAAACTGGCTAACCTCCTATACGGTAACTTGCTTGAACGTCTTAAGAAACATGAACCAATGCGTACTAAGGTTTTTATGGTTGTATTTAATGCATGAGCGAATTCTAGTGATCCCATGTTAGGAGCTTCTTAGCCGGCTCGACATAGGAGTGAAGTAGGAGCTTGTAGTGTTGGGGAAGTACGTACGCCACCCCACGATTGGTATTAAGGAATACACCCGTCATCCACGCAATTAACACACACTAATCAACCGGTAAAAGATAGTTAGGGAGTAAGGAAATCTAAGTAAACACATTTCTCCCCATATAAGTTCCACAACCTTTCTATTTTCAGTTATTTTATTTTACTTGCATTTGTAGTTATTTGGGTTAGTTGACTAGCAACTAATTCCGCCCACTCCTTCAAACCCGAGATTTTACTTGCTTTTATAAAAAAAATATAAAAAATACAAAAAGAATCTTCCCTCACCCTTAGACCTATTAGAGTAATTTTTCAATCCTAGCGACACTATTCCCCTAGAGAACGATCAATCCCCCGGTACTTGCCACTACACTATACTACATCGGTCAGGTACACTGCCTGGTGGGGATTGCAAGCCTCTTGAGATCGCTCGAGAGGTAAAACCTGTTGTAAGGTCGCAAAACCACGCATCAGACTACTGGAGAACCTATCGCACTAGAAATTCAATTTGACCTAACGGTTGGATTGCTTCCAGGAGAGAAGTTGGGTTGACGTATAACCCGTAAAAATGGTCGTGTTTAGCCTTAATTGAGCACCACTAGTGATAGTCTCATACTCATTCTCTAACTTGAAAAGTTTTCATTCCTACATTTGACTAGAGATAGTTTACATCGGTAAACTTTATCTCCCGTTAGGATCTCATTTTGAACAAGTAGTAACTAGGATCTTCCTTAGCAAACCTAGATTGCTTGCATCCCACATATGTGTTTCAAAATGATAACATGTTTTCATAAGATATGATTAAATGTCTTCGTGATCTTAAATGCTAAATGATTATCATGTTCTGCATGATGTTTGCATTTATTCGTTATGTGCATTCTACATGATTTGCTTGCACCCACACTAGGTCATTTTGACACATTAGGAATTAGGTATGCCTATCACTATGAACCCTTAGAAGTCATAGAGTCATACACTAGAGTCAAAACCCATAAGTTAGAGTAGTCGCGAAGTTGTCCTAATTCCCTAGTCATCCCTTTGCCTTCTTCCAAGCAATACACCCTTTTGTCATGGGTAGGTTAGATACAAACCCAGTAGAACTCGGAGTAGGGTTGACAACTTAAATATTTCATCCAAAATATTCAAGTAAATTTAACTTGCGATCGCAATTGTTAAATGTCATATCCGAAACATCACATTCAAGCCTTTTAACAATGTATGTTAAAACGCTCATCCAAAAGCTAAAAGCTTACGTCTACCCTCGGGTGACAAAGGACTCACGAGTTACTATATAAGTGATTAGTAGTTCCTTTCATCCGCGTGTGTATATACACATCTTTAGATCCCAAACCTTGCTGCGAATCAGCACCAATGGCCTAGCTTTACATCTTTCAAAACACCGTGAAACACTCGCGTGCGAAGCACCTCGAAATCCGTAAATCAACCAATCCTCTCAACCGAGAATCCCTTAACCGTCTCTGTCTAGGTCTAGGAATGATGGAACTTATTCCATAAATCTTATGACTATTTAAATATTTCACTGGAAATATTGAAGTCATCTCATGTGTCTCATCTCATGACTCTTTAAATATTTCACTGGAAATATTGAGTCATTTTTCACATCACTTTAATGACTACCTAAATATTTCTTCGGAAATATAAACGTCATCTCTCACGTCTCGTCATATGACTTCTTAAGTCATTCCTATCATCCCGCTCATGACTATTTCAATATTTCTATGGAAATGTTAAAGTCATCCCTCGCGTCATACCTTATAACCTTTCATCCCCTTTATGACCTCTCAAAAGTTTCGCGGGAAACATTGAAGTCATTTCTCTACTAATCACCCATGACTTTTTAAGTCATCTTTCTCATTCATCTCATGACTTTTAGAATTTTCTCTAAGAAATTCTAAGTCATTCCCTTTCGACTTGTCACATGACTGTTTGAATATTTCACGGGAAATATTAAGTCATTCCTTGCGTTTCGTATTCCGACTAATTAAATATTTCATGGGAAATATTATAGTCATCCTCCAAAACACTACTTATAACTTCTATTTATTTCACGGGAAATATTAGAAGTCAACCCTCATCCAATGACAACTTAGTCAATTTCCTTGGAAACACTAAGGTCATTTCATGTCATCTCTCCTAGTCGTTTTCATCAAAAAGTTTATTAGGTATAAACTTTTTCCTCTTGTCAAAAAGTCTTACTAAATAAGTAAGATTAATCAGCCAAAAGTCAAAACAGAAGAAAAATGGCTCAATCAGACACACGGCTCCATTAAAGAGACACGGCTCCACTAATGTTTAGTGGAACCGTGGAGCCGTGCATCTGAAAAATGCGCCTATTCACTTTTCTTCTGCACAGTTTTTTTTTTTTCAAACAAACCCAAAACCATTTCCTCTTGCCATCAAAACCCACTCAATGTAGTCTTGAACCCAAAACCATCTCCTATCAAAATAGATTGTATCTATCATCTGATTCCTTAGCCTTTTTCCGTCACACTTCCGCATGGTACTAAACACTACCAATGCTTCCGCATCCCACTCACCTTCCACACACCTCAAGCGAAGAACCGCTAGGATAAGTTGAGATAACCCCACTAGAACCTTAGGTTTCGGTCGGGTTGTGACACTTACGTGTTAACATAGTTTAACCTTTGCATGTCTTGCTATGTGTATTCTATCCTTATAATGCTGCTCATATACTGTTATATATTATGCTGCACGAAGCTAACCCTTGATGTAGGAAAAGTCTTTGTAAGAATTTGATCCATGGATCCGCTAGATACTAAGGTAAATAAACAAGGGGTTTAAGTCACCATAGGGGAGCATTGAGCTAGGGGGAGCTCGGGAGTATTTGAATACATAGCATGGAGTCGTCTTCACAAGTGTTGATAGAAGGCTTCACTGGGATGATGCAAGCTCGCCTTTCGGGGGAGAAAGGATAGTAGTGCAATAAGGGGGAGTAGGAAGTAAATCCAAGGAAGCGCTCGAGGCAACTACCTTTTTGATTCAACAAAAGGGGGAGAAGGAAGTGTAAACAGGTAACCTTTACATTTTACTATGTCTTACGGTTTACATATTTGTCATCATCAAAAAGGGGGAGATTGTTAGTGCAAATATTACGATATTTAAACTAAACGGTTTCTTCGGTTTTAATAATGACAAACATGTAACTTGTAATACATAACGTAAAATGTGCAAGTTACTTGTAAACACAAATCATCAATGCATACTTACATCAACACCTCCCGACGTCTCAATTATGCTTCAACGAAGTCGTAGATTTCCATCCCGACATAAATCACTCAAGGTATGGACAAACAAATCTACTACTTGACAAATGATCAAAGGATTATATTTTTCTAAACTTCACATTTTTAATGTGACAAAACATTTTTTCAAAAATATATTTTACAAATTATTTTTGAATTAAAAAGAAATGTTTTATTTTGAAAAATAAATTTGAAAACTCCCAACAGCCATTTTTCCCCCCAAAACAGCTCCAACTTCCCCAAATAAACCTTCCCCACTAAAGACAAAAAAGGGAGCGTCCAACGGCACCTTTAAGTATGGACGGCTCCACTAAATTTAGTGGAGCCGTCGGGTATTTAGTGGAGCCGTGGGTCTGTAACGGTCAGATTTTCCCTTGCCTATAAATAGTGGACCATTCCACACTTCCAACTTGATTTTTCCAGTCCTTTTTCTCTGGTCTTATCCCTCTTCACTTAAATGACTTTCTTTGATCATTTGGAGAGTCTTAGGTTGTTTAAGAGTGATCCAATCATCCACTCAAGTGATCCTATTCATTCCTCTTGATTAGCAAGAGAAGAACATAAAGTATCCTAGATACAAAGTGTTGTCATCCCTCTTGATTAGCAAGAGAAGAACACAAAGTATCCTAGATACAAAGTGTTGTCATCCCTCTTGATTAGCAAGAGAAGAACACAAAGTATCCAAGTAGATACAAAGTGTTTTCATCCCTCTTGATTAGCAAGAGAAGAACACAAAGTATCCAAGTAGATACAAAGTGTTGGAGTTGTTAGGTCTTGTAACATTTGTTACACTCTTGATTGTATCATAGAATACATCAAGATTACTTTTCTTTTGTGAGAGAGTGAGTCAAGATCATTGTGATCTTAAGAGATAGTGAAGATCTCTTGAAGCCATTGGGCTTGTGTGATTGATCATGTGGATCAAGGGTAGATCGGGTAGATCGTGGTAGATTGGTGCTAGCTAAGATTAGCACTCGACATCTAGCTTAGTGTCAGAAATAGGATAAGCGACGTGTAAGGTGTAGATCGGGTAGATCGTGGTAGATTGGTGCTAGCTAAGATTAGCACTCGACATCTAGCTTAGTGTCGGAAAACAAGTTAAGCGACGTGTAACGGTTTTCTCCGCCTGAAGGGAGTTTGTTGATTAGTGAAGTAACTCTCGAGTTGGGTACTCGGGGAGTGGAGTAGGGCGAAGAGGAGCTTCGTAACCGAACCACTATAAATCACCGTGTCTGGTTTGCACCTTCTAACTTATCTCTTTACTTTCATTTTATTCCTTATCGCTTTATGTTTATATTTGCATTGTGTTTATGCTTGTGTGGCTAGTTGCTTATGTTATGTATGTGTCATGGTTGATTGTGCTTGTGTTGTAGTTTAATTTATTCATCCCTAGATGATACATAACCATTGTTGACACTTTTCATATTACGTCACACTTGATCAGTTATTTGATACAAAAAGTTTTAAGTTTTTAAAGGGAAACGTATTCACCCCCCCTCTACGGTTTCCACACATTGCAAGTTCGTTGGCTTCACGGTGTAGTATTTGTTCTGCTGTAAGCAGAGCATCAGGAATAGAGGTCACAGTTGCTTCTCTTGGAGGAATAACATTAGGATCTCCAGGAACCGTTGTTGTTGGCACTTGAAATGGTCCTTCAATGATAGCCTTTTTCATGTATTTGCCATGCAGTTTCTTGAGTTTGATGAACCATAAGAATCGACTTGCCCATTGCACATAGTTACCCTGAGTGAGCATAGGGGGTGTGTCTAATGATCCAGCCTCGTGTCTTAATTGTTGACTACTTATGGCTTCACACATCTGATCAAACCAGTGTGGTTGTTATGCTGGAAGTGGGTAGGACTGCATTGGTTGTTGTTGATATGGTTGTTGTTGAGGGAATTGTTGTTGTGGGAGAAATTGATGTTGTTGCATGAAGATTTGTTGTCCCGGATACTGTGGTTGTTGAGGATACGGTTATTGCTGACGATACTGTTGTTGTTGATCATAGAAGTAATTGTAGTTCGGTGGTTGAGACATTCTAAAGAAGTAACTTGTGGATTATGGATCTTTTAGGATAACGAAGGTTGTTGTTGTAGTTTAGATCTCTAAGTAGAAGATTTGAAGAAAAATTCTTAGTTGGAGAATTAAGTCTTTACTTGAAGAATTAGGTCTTACTCGAAGCTTCCTTACTCGAAAGATGGTTACTCGAAGAATTTAATTCCTTACTCGAAGACTAAAGTGTGAAGAAGTATATGTTCCCTTACTTGAAGAAATTAAATCCTTATAAGTTCTGATTTCCTAACTCGGAAAGTATAAACAAAACTTTGTTACTTGAAGAACTTTCTTGCTCGAAGAATGGGATTTCAACAAGTATATAATCCCTTAGTAGAAGGATTATAAAATGAAGAAATTCTGGTTTTCTAACTCGGAAAGTATAAACAGAACTTAAGAGTAATCTTCTAACTCGAAGAATGTTGCTCGAAGAATCTTCTTACTCGAAGACTTACTCGAAGAAGTCTTCTAACTCAAAGACTTGCTCGAAGGATCAAGGATTACTTGAAGGCTAAGTTGAAGATTTACTTCTTACTCGAAGATCTTCAACTTCTTTACTTGAAGAACTGAAGCTTACTCGAAGGACTAAGTTGAAGGATCTCTTCTAACTCGAAGACCTTCAACTCTTACTCAAAGAACATTTTCTAACTCGAAGGACAGTACGTGTAAATCTTCAAATTTTCTACTAAATCTAATCTAAAACAGCCTAATCTACCCCTTGGCGATTGATACCACTTGTTAGGTCAAAAATCTATCACACAAGCTACGAATTCTAGAGAGAGAAAGAGAATGGGAGGAACATGCATAAGAATAATGAATTATGATTAACCATAAACCAACACCCTCAACCTTCAAGGGAGGGGGTATTTATAGTGTTTGTACATTGATGGGCCGTTGCCCTAATAGAGAAATAAATAAAAGGCCACGGCCCATGGGCCTTCTACATAGGCCGAACCTTAATAACTAACATAAAGGCCTAAATAATAAAGCAAACTATTACATAAACTATGACCGATACTTGATAATATGAAATGTGTTCCCAACAATATCACATGTGATTTTCAGAAAAATCACATGTGATTTTTTATTAGTTTTTGTAATAAAAAAACTTAGGTTGATATGTAATTTCTTTCATAATACATCACGTGTGATCTGAAAGAATAAATTAAGAAATCACATGTAATTTTTAACATATCAATAAAATACATAATAAATTACATGTGATAGGAAAGAATAAATGAAGAAATCACATGTGATTGGAAAGAATAAATGAAGAAATCACATGTGATTTTTAACATATCAATAAAATACATAATAAATCACATGTGATCAGAAAGAATAAATGAAGAAATCACATGTGACCGGAAAGAATAAATGAAGAAATCACATGTGATTTTTAACATATCAATAAAATTACACCTGTAAGAATTCAAACAACCACATCTCGTAATGTATTTAAAAACTTGTAGAATATTACTAATAGATATACAATTACAGAATCATCCACAAAAAAACTTTTATTCAGCATAAGAAATCTGAACTTGGAAAGTTAAAAACAAGTACTATAAAAGGAAATAATGAAAAGATTTATGGATTGTAGTCGTTTTTGGTCTTCTTCTTTTTTTTTGTCGTTGCATGTACTCATGTTTGTGTTCGCCTACTTATCTACAAATAGAACATGTTACACTCTTTCTTGAACTTTGTTCAAGCAGTTTATCTTCACCGCTGACTCGGGTAGTCTAACCAGTCGCTAAAGATTATCATCCTTATTGTTGATAGACGATTTGGTGAAACAACCTCCTCTTCCAACTTTTGTGTAATGCGCCACCTTTGATTCTAGCAGACAAATAAAAAAGATGAAATCAGCAAACACATAAAATTTCACACTAATATATCCAATTCAATAAAGTAACCACATTTGAGGTGATAAATATATTCCATAAAGGCACCTTGTCCAAGCAACAATATTGCATTCGCAGCTAAATGGATGATTTCCTGATTCTTTTCACTGGTAAATATCACTTCAGTAGCTGGCCAAGAACCAAAAACCGATTCAGAAATATAATAAATAAAAGCTACACCTGGAAACAATTTTACAATCCAATGGCAGATATGTAATAAGATTCAAAACCGGCCTATTATATCCTTTTTTTATAAGAATGAAAGGAAGACGACAAACAAACATTATAGGTGGCTCCTAGTTATATTTTCCCCCCAAACTTTGTATAATATCTAGAACTAGCTTATCATGCTTCAGGAAAGCCTCAACATTGAGGGTTAGGCACACAAACATAAGGAAAAAAAGATCTCATTTATGAGGGACCAATTGGGAGAAAACAAGAAACAAAATTATGGTTATTGAATGGGTAAACATTATAAAAGCAACAACTCTATGCGAAAAAGATCCATAACATGATTTGTCTAAACACATAAGTTCTATTATTTTGTCTGTAATGGCAACACCAAACTGATTAATAGCTAACAAACTATATACCACAAAGGCTTAAATAGCTAACAAACTACATACCATAAAGGCACATCAATAAAAGTTGCAAAACTCGATATCAAGAACTTGTAAGAGAAAAGCACTTTAAGAAGCTTAATACCCGCATTTTGAATCATTTCTTCAATGTCCTTGGTTTCATTTTCATTGGTAGGAGAATCAGTATCAGATACAATCATTGCATGTATAGTATATTGCCAATCTGATAATCATACAGTTTGTGGTCCTGCAATTTAGAAAAAAAAATATGCACTGGATTCAACAAATTGTCAATTTTACATAAATGGTAAATAATCAAATAATCATACTTGAGGAATCATCAGGAAGAACTGATAGATTATGTACTTTCATGCTGATTTTCAACTTTTTCATCTCACAAGTTAAGTCTAATCGAGATACCGGATTGGATAACGATAGTAGGTACAAATCTCCAAAGGAGTCTAAGATCAAAAACTTATTATGGGCTAAAAAGTAGACGAAAATCGCCTTTATAGACATTGATGATACTTTTGATGAATTGTGATTGCATTTAAATGCCACAAAACGAACGCCACCATCTTTTAAGGTCTGTCTCATTTTCACAAGTTTCAACTTTGCTATCAAATATAGAAAATACAAGTCAGAAATTGCCATTTGTAATTGTGCCATTAAATAATAACACTTTTATTAATATGTTTCAACTAATTTTGATTAATCAACTAAGGAAGAAAAGGTAGTTGCATCAAAGCCTCAATTGATGTAGATTACTCTTAACCTCATTTATAATCGACAAGTAAACATGTATTGCATATCAGTTCTATAAATAGTGCATCAAAACAAAAAATCAAACACATGTGTATTATACTTACCACAGCATTTGCATAAGAACCATATCTTGTGTCTAAATCATCAAGATCATTATTTATGTTGTCGATGACGTTTATTTCTACTGTCTTCATATTAAAGCAGATGAGATAGAAATGATGTGTATTCTTTAAAATCTTTATCATAGGGAATAAAACCTGTAGATATTTTAAGCGAATCAACATTTTTGAACAATTTATAATTAATAGCACATGTGTATCAAAGTTAGTAAGAAAATGTGTATTCTTGCTTACCAAATCAACATCACCTAAACTCTTCCGCTGTGCTTGTTTCAAAACAATTTTCATATTTTCATCCATAATTTTTCTTTTCCTTCCTTCATCCGTTCCAATTTCAGTCAGGTAATGAGGCTGGTTTAATCATTTAACGATTATCAAACATAATAAATTTTCAGTTTTCAATTACTTATATTGAATATTTGAATCACTCACCAGCATTGATGTATTACAATATAGATTTCCACAACCTGCAAGCTTGTCTCTGTATCGCTCTTAGTAGTTTAGTACAAGGCTCCATATGTCAATTAGATTGCAAGCAACTTGAACTTTGGGAAAAAGGCTTTTGAAAAACGTCCACTCCATTTCCATGCCTTTTGTTTTAAAAACAATTTCACTGAAAAATCCAAAGTATTACTTATATGCGACTGTCAAAAAACTAGTACATCATTTTTATCATAAAACATAACCTACTGCATCACTTCTTTACAACTACTGCATTATGCATTCAAAAACACATACAAGCACATTTCAAAAACTAAAACTGAATACGTAAGACCTAATCAAGCATCATATGCTGCAAAAAATAACCTACTGCATCACTTCTTTTACAACTACTACATTAAGCATTCAAAAACACATACAAGCAGATTTCAAAAACTAAAACTCAATACGCGAGACCTAATAAAGCATCATACGCTGCAAAACATAACCTACTACATCACTTCTTCACAACTATTGCATCTGTTCTTTACAAGCACTGCATTAAGCATTCAAAAACACATACAAGCACATTTCGACTACTAAATCTCACTATGCAACACCTAATCAATCATCATACACTGCAAAACATAACCTACTGCATCACTTCTTTATAACTACTTCATT
Source organism: Artemisia tridentata subsp. tridentata (assembly GCA_021014915.2). NCBI lineage: Eukaryota > Viridiplantae > Streptophyta > Magnoliopsida > Asterales > Asteraceae > Artemisia > Artemisia tridentata. The sequence continues at coordinate 163,756,047 of CP139507.1, read as the reverse complement.
AAGCATTCAAAAACACATACAAGCACATTTCGACAACTAAATCTCACTATGCAAGACCTAATCAAACATCACACGCTGCAAAACATAACTTAATGCATCTCTTCTTTATAACTAATGCATTAAGCATTCAAAAACACATACAAGCACATTTGAACAAATAAAACATTTATGCAGAACGAATATAAACTGTGAAATTTTTGAATTTTTTGAAATTGAACATACCCTCCATCGTTGCTGGTACTCCATAAGTATTCAATTACTTTCTTTTCTTCTTCATTAACTTTGCTGAGCACATTAACTTTTCTTATGTAAAATGGAGATATCACTGCGCTAGAAAGCTTTACTTCACGCTTTTCTCTTTGTGGAATTATACTTTTTGGTGATGAAGGAGGAACGGATCTAATTGGTGATGCATGAATATCAATTTCTTGTTCCTCAATTGCTACTTTCTTTTTCCCTTTTTCAGTTTCTCTTGTATCTTGGCCTGATTTAGCAATCTTTAGACTTTCAGTTACTAAAACTTCGTGTCTTTCTTTTTGAACAGGCAATCCCGATTTCATAGAATGTTCTTGAAACACTCTAGAAGTGTTTTTGACCAATTTCAACTTTACATTCTGATAGGATTTTCGGATTACTTGATTTTGTTTTTCAGCAACTTTTCGCATCTCACTTACTAAACCATCTTTTTGCAAATAATTTATATTATTACTTTTCGCATCTCAAACACACACACACAACAAAAACAACAACAACTTCCACAACTCGGTCGTAGCCAAGAACGACTTCTCCCCTTTTTCCTTCACGACGCGTCGTCCTTGGTTTGAGCTAATAGGGAGGACGCGTCTTATGTTGTTTATTACCACTAGTCTTATAGGTAACTCAACGTCAAGCAAAAGGTGCAACGTTAGCGTATAATTGGTATGTATAAATTGTCAAAAAAGAAATAAGATAGATACATATGTTACTTGTAAGGATCATTGTATTATATAGATTAAAAACTTGTATCAATGATACATATGCAATTATTCACCTAAGGGGAATATATATGCAATTCCCTTTACTTTTAATGTTGTGCTGACATGACTTCAATGCAACATTATCAATTTTAAGTACTTTAAATAAATAACATGCATGTACACTTAGCTTGTACTCTTTTCATCATTCAAATTTAAGTGTATAAACATTTTTTCTTTTAGTTTTTTAAATAAGAATAATAGCATTTAGATATAATTTTATATTTTAGACAAAAAAAATTGGAGGATTCTTCTGACTAAACAAAAAATATGTAATTTAAATATTAAAATATCATATACATATACTCAAAATATACCTTTTGAATGCATATGACAATGTAGTCTAACTGTCTAAGTATGTGTTGAGTATACATTACATTTTGATATTTAAGCATGTTAAATATGGAATTGACTTGAAGTTCATTTAAATGGCTTAGTAAATGTAAACATAAAAAGTTAAAAACTACATTTTGTTAGCTTTAATTTTAACTTATTACGCACATTATTAAACTATAACGAATTTGGTTGCAAGTAGGTAAAGTGGGACGGAGAAATAGTGTAAGAAAAGTAAATCCAAATTTCTAAGATAAAAGAATCGAGTAAAATATTACTGTTATTTTTGTTGTACTTAAAAGTTAAAACCAAAGAAGATATGGTATTTTAATGTGAAAAGTTAGATTTGAAGCAAAGACAAGTGGTGTTGAGAGAGGGTCCCTTCGTTGGCATAAACGACCGCTTGACAAACTCCCAACGTATTCAATCGAGACGGCTGACAACACATGAAAAGTCTTTCATGAAAAAGTCAAATAATCTTTAAGGAGTATTTTTTAAGACAAACGAGGCACTTTATAACAATTATTCTTATTGTTTATTCAAAAAGTTATGAAAATTAAAATTAAAATGAAAAAGAAAATACCATAATTATACATTTTCGATGCATTTACAAAAAGAGAAACATATTCATTTGAAATTCTTTCTTTTATATAAAATATGTGGCTAAAAATCTTTTTTTTTTTTTTTTTTTTTTTCATTTTAGTTTTTTCTTCTCATCGACTCTCCTCTTTTATCAAAAAATGTAATAACATAGAAATAACTTAAATAATAGTTCATCATACTTTTATAAACAAAGTTTTAAAAAAAATTCACTAACTACACTTCACACTAATCAAATAGTACTAACAGGGTACTCGCGCGTTGCGGCGGCGGATATATTGAAATAAATTTTCTTGTGAATCATGTATTTTAATTTATCATGTTCTTCTTGACAATAAATTTATGGATATTAAGAATTTCGTTTAGCCCGTGCTCGTTCGGGCTCGAGCCCATTTGGCCCATTGCTCGTTCGGGCTTGAATATTTGTATAACGTGCTTTATTATTTGTAATAGTGACATTTAATGCAGGAATTGTGCTTAAGTTGATTGTACAATATGTTTGATAATTTGTATTTCTTATGTAAGGGGTGTTTTAATAACTGCATTAATTGTATTTATTGAACAGTTAATTAATTGACTATATTAAATATTTTGTACATGAAGCTTTAAGACTTGTAAGTTATATAGTAGAGAAATTATGTGCAAGTTATTTCTATAATAGGCAAGCTGAATTTTTAAGTATTTATACTTAAAAATGATCTTCCTCAATTATAAGATAGCAAGATATCTACCCGCTAAAGTCATTTTCATTAATTAAAATACAAAATAGACACTTATTATGAAACGTACCAAAATAATAATTTAGACACTTAATATGGCTTTTTTCTTTTTCTTTTTCTTTTTCTTTTTCTTTTTTTCGTCGTCATAAACCAACAACATTTTTTTCTGTGTTAATTGTGTCATCTTAACGTCACATCAGCACTTCTTAAACTAACACATCTCAGTCACATCAGCATTTTCAACAGTGACACATTTTTTTCTGTGTTAATTGTGTCATCTTAACGTCACATCAGCACTTCTCAAACTAACACATCTCAGTCAATGGTGATATGTCTATTTCTATATCACTACACAAATATACCCCACAAAAAATTCACACACAAAAAACACAAAACACTCGTCCCTTTCCTCGTCGCCAAACCGACGCACCACCGACGAGGTGGTGCCATCGGTGTCACAACCGATGTTCGTCGGTTTGTAAACCAACGAGGCCGTTGGGAGTAGTCTCATGATCCCAGAAAATAGTACAACATGACTTTAACATGAGGAAGGGCAATATAACCGATTTAAAAGATAAAGACTAACCTGAGAAGATCTTTGTTTCAAAGTTAAGGTCAATATGAGGAAGGATATGAGAGAAACACATAATTCCTGTGTTAACGTTTGATTATTTTAATAATAATGCAAAATTATTGTTTAAATTTAAGAAATGGCATAGGCCCAGACGTATGAACCCGAGTCAGTCACTTGAGTTTCATAAGGTTGTGTTTATTTTATCTTATTCGTTTGGCATTGCTTCTAAAAAACAGTTGTAAAGTGAATAACTAACAAAAGATTCTTGAATTCTTTTCAACTGTAATGGGTATGCTCAATATGATTAATATTTACTTTTCGGGGTGTGTTATATAGACTCTCCCCACCCCAAAACTCTCTCTATATTTGTACTTTTTTTTTTTTTTTTTTTTTTTCGTTTTTTTGGTAAAGGTGGTATTTACAACTTTTAAAAAATCAAATGTATTGAGGAGTGTTCCAAAGTCGGTGTTTTTTTTTTTTTTTTTTTTTTTTTTTCCAAAGTCCCTTTTTTTGCTTTTAGTTTGTATTTTAACTTTTGTACCAGAGTCATGGGAGTGTTTTGGTGGTGAAACAAGTTTTTTTGTGTTGTACGAGTTTCACTATTGAAGATTCTTGTTTAAGTTTATAAGCAAATTGCACTTGATCATACTTGCATTCACAAAAAAAAAATAATAAATAAATAATAACAAGTTAACTTAAAGATCAAACGTTTATAGAAGATCAAAAAAAATAACAAGTTAGTGCTAGCAGGAAGGAACAAGTGTGGAATTACGGGTTTATAAAAGTTTACGATGAATACATCACCGTTTTACACGAACGAGGTATAATTTTACGCTATTACATATATATTAGTTTCAAAAATGAGTAACGTTTATAAAAATAAAAATAAAAAAATGATAAATCGAGGTGGCTCAGATTATTATTTTTAATCATATGGCTGCAAATTTGAAAGTTGCAAAGTGTTTCCCGTCCATTCAGTTATGACATGCCAATCGACAAGTTGTTTTTTTTTTAAATCATCATCGCCGTATCTCGGTTTTTTTAACAAAAATCAACTGCTTATTTCATAATAAGCAATTTCAAGAAATCATTTCAAAAAATCAGGTTTTTTTTATCAACAGCAACCAAAAGCAGTTTCAGATCTGCTTAAACTGCTTCTCATAATAAGCAGTTTCTTAAAAGGGCTAAAACTGCTAAAACTGCTTATCATAAAGCAGTTTCATACCAACTGCTTTTTTTAAGTAGTTTCAAAACTTGCATTCACAAAACACATCACCATCACCAAAGCAGTTTCATACCAACTCCTTATCGTAAACCATCACCATCACCAAAGATCTAAACCACCACAGAAACAACCATGGTTTTTACCACGGATCTAAACCACCACAGAAACCACCATGGTTTTTACCACAGATATAACAAACCATCACGGATCTAACAAACCAACCACATATCTAAACAACCATGGTGGTTACCATGGTTTTTTCCACAGATCTAAACAAATAACCACAGATCTAAACAAATAACCACGGATCTAAACCACACCAAATAAAGTAACCAGATATGAATATAAGTTCACAAGCAAAAACATTTAGAGAAAATGAATAAATGTAATATACCACATAAGCAGTTTCACCATCACCAAAGATCTAAACCACTACAGAAACAACCATGGTTTTTAACACAGATCTAATAAGCTTTCAAAAAAACCAACGATTTCAGATCTAATAATCTTTCAAAAAAACCAACCTGTTTCATAATAAGTTTTTTTACCAAAAAATCAACGATTTCAGATCTATAAACGAGTGGTTTTTTTTTTTAAAGATCTAAACCGCAACAAAAAACCACCATGGTTTTTTTTCAATGATCTTAAACAAAAAAAAAAAAAAAAACACTTTTATAACAAGTCTTTTTTTTTAAGCAGTTTTAAAACCACTAGAGAAACCACCATGGTTTTAAAACCACCGCGGAAACAATAACAACCCATCACATATCTAAAACCACCACGGAAACAATAACAACCCATCAACGAGTGTTTTTTAGATCTAAAAGAAGTTTTTAGATCTAAGAGAGAGAGAGAGAGATTATCAGAGAGAGAGAGAAATGTGTGAGACTGTGAGGGATGTGTGAGTGATTGAGAGAGAGATAGCAGGAGTGAGTTAGAGACAGAGTGGGGGGTTATAACCAAAAAAAAGGGGGGCGAGGGTGGTATCCGGTATACGGTTTCTTTATAAAAAAAATTTATAACAAATAAATTAAAGTTGTAAAAGTTAAATAAATAAAAGTTGTAAAAGTTAAAAAAATAATAAAAGTTATAAAAAAGTATTTTGTATAAAAAAAATTGTAAAAGTTAAAAAAATAAAGTATTTTTGTTAAAATTAAATTTGTTAAAAGTTGTAAAAGTTAAAAAAAAAAAAAAAAAAAATTTTGTTAAAAAAAAAAAAAAAAAAAAAAAAGTATTTTGTTAAAAATAATAAAAGTTGTAATTTTTTTGTAAAATGAAAGTAAAAGTTGTAATTATTTAAAAAAAAATAAAAGTTGTAAATTTTTTGTAAAAAAAATAGTCGTTAGTAGTTATATTTAGTACGGGTGGTCATGGTTTGGTTCGGTTAATATTTTGTAAAAGTTGTAATGTATTTTCAGGTGTTCAGTTCTCCCGAGCAACTAACTGATTTGGTGCAAAATATAGCTCGAGTGATCAGTTTTGTTATTGTTAAAAGAAGAACCAAATCAGAGAAGGGGTATTTGTACGAAATCAATTATGGGTGTTCAAAAGGTAGGAAGTATGAACGTTAAGTTTTAGAAGATGAAATTCAACGGCAAACCAGTACCTCTAAAACCGATTGTCCATTCAAATTAGTGGCGAAATATTCTAAAACACAAATTTTTTGGAGGTTGAGGGTGAAGTGTGATAGGCATGATCATGATTTTGCGGAGTCATTGCATGGTTTCCCATATGCAATGCGATTAAAGGATGATGAGTTCAGTTTGGTGCAACAATTGACAGAGTATCACGTACCACTACGTCATATACTTTCGTCCATAAAGGAGCGTAATCCAGATAACGTGTCTAGCGTTAGAACTATATATAACGCACAAAATAAGATCCGTAGAGCCATAATAGGTGATAGAACTCCAATCCAAGTCCTTTACTCACATTTGATGCGTTCAGATTATACATATTACGAGAGGGTAAATAAGCATAATGAGCTTGAGGAACTATTTTTTGTTCACCCCACTTCATATGCTCTATGGTGTACATTCCCTGAAATCATGCTAATGGACTCCACATACAATACCACGTTATTTAAATTGCCATTTTTTGAAATTGTCAGAGTAACTTCAACAAACAAAATATTTTCAATGGCGTTTTGCTTTTTAGACAAAGAAAAGGGGCCTAATTTTCAATGGGTATTGCAATGTGTGAAGGTGGTGATAGACGAAGAATATTACCCGCGTGTTATCATCACTGACAGAGATTTAGCGTTGGTTGGGGCATGCAGAGAAGAATTCCCGAACGCTAACAAATTACTCTGTCGATGGCATATTTCACAAAATGTGCTTCAGTATTGCAGAAATATATGCAATACGCTAAAGGAGTATGAGTCCATTAAAGGAACATGAGATTGGATGGTTAAAGCTCCGACACGCGACATACCCTTGTGATTGCCCGTGTGGGGGATGACGTCTGTGCTCACTTCATTTATGTGACGCTAGACGGAAATTCACCACTTCCAGATACTCACCCACAATGGGGGGGCGTACAGACTTGACAATGCATCCGAATGGGCAACTTTATATTCCAATCGACAACGCATGTATACTGAGAATAGACGAAGACAAACATAGTAAATGATTACTGATTTATGTTGTAAATAACTGTTTGTATTCTGACACTGACAAAACATAGTAAATGATTAAAAATTTATTTAAATTAACAATAACATTACTGATTTATGTTGTAAATTATTATACAAATTCTTTGGCCAGGTGGAACGAAAAAATCCTTTCTTGCGTCGTTTTCGGAGAGGATTCATTATAGAAAGGACATCCCGTATAGACGCTACTTATGGTCAACCATATTATGCATGTCCTTTTTCAGTGGTAAATAATCATACATTTGCTTAGTAATGTAAATAATTTGTTTGTTAAGAATACATTTCTTATAATTTTCTTAACATGTAACAACCAGGAACAGAAGAATATGGGTGTGGATACTTTATGTGGAAGGATGCTTTTCAAAACAAGCACTTTAGTCAAGTCTCTTCTTCAACGCAGTGCTCAAACTGCGAAGCTAAAGATAATAAGATTGACAAGCTTGAAACAAGAAACAAGATGTTATTGTCTCAAAACAAGATGTTGATGACAAGAATAAAGACGCTTGAGGCATCACTGGAATTGGCAAGGAATCCTGAGGATCACGCATGTCAGTCGGGTGCAATGCTCCATTAGCTTTTAGATGACATAAATAATCTTCATGTGTAGTAGGTGTTGTTATTTTTTAAATAATGTGTTAATGTTGTTGTTTAATTGAATAATAACAGTTGTTGTTATTGTAGTTATTTAATGTGTTAATGTTTAACGTGTTATTGTTGTTGTTGTTTAATTAAATAAAAACATATTAGACGAATACGAAAAACATAACACAAAAGACATAACAAATAAACACTACAAAAAACATTACAAAAAAAAAAATAATAATAATAAATGATAAAATGACAACCCTACGCACTAGGGAGCGTTTGCTTTGTAATATAGTGAGGGTCTTAATAATCCTACCCTTACTTTTCTTTATAAAAAAGAAGATATCTGAAAATTGTTTTCTCAAATTCTTTCAATGAGACCACAAAGATCAGGGCAGTCTCTGAGAATTTATGGACCTAGGCCGAGCAAAAAAAATAGCCCGGAGGCTAGGTGCAACAAATTATATAATATAAACTAAAATATAAAAAAGATGATAAATGTTATATCAAAAGATATGTAAGTGGGCTTTTTTATGTGGGTTAAGTTATATGGTTTAATTTTTGGATGATTGTTAAGATTTGTAATAGGCTTAGTTAATTACATATACAATTTATATATATATATACATTAATTATAAAAAAAAAAATGGGGCCCCCTAAAAAATCGGGGCTCGACCGGTCGCCCACTTCATCCCATGCTCTAGGCCGGCCCTGACAAAGATATTGAGTGATTTTTTCTTAAACTATAAATAAATTCACAGTACGGAAAGATTTTGTAATGAATTATTATAACTAAATCGTATTATGAAAGCTCATTCATTAACTTAGCTTTCAATTTAAAGTTACAACTTTGTTAACATGAACAATTTATCGTATCATCATAGACCAATATGCATATCTTTTTAACAAAAAGAATTTGATTATAAAAATCGTAAGACAGACATGCCAAAAAGCAACTGCATGATGCCATGTGCCTCTCCAAGCTTCAAGTATTTATATAAAATTCTCCATTTTCTAATGTTCGTTAATTAATCACTTAGTTTTGACCGTCCACATGGACGTATATGATTCGATAATAAGGATAAACTATCTTATAAATTGTATTAAAATGTAAAGTTTTTGGAAGTTTTAAATAAACGCGAAAAGATGAGGGGTGTCGCTTGCAAATATAAAGTCCAGTACATGATCGTGACATTCGATGCTCCGCCCAAACAGTTTTAAAATGCAAAAAGCTTAAGTTACATATATTCCCTCTAATGTTTTACCGTGTTTTTTATTTTGGCCCCTGACATTTGAGACGTTTATTTTAGTTATTAATGTTTACGTATGGTACATAAAGCGTGTATTTGGGTAAATCAATGGTGTGAGATGAGATGGTAATGATCGTATGTTCAATTTCTTACGTTCGGTAAGCACCCCGAGATATGATTGATTATCTTGAGCCGGAGTAACACTCACATACGATGGTTTAGTGTGTGTAAAAATAAAGAAAATGGCTCTTTTCTTTCTCACCAAATGCACCGATATTTATAAAGATGCATTTGGGGTTGTGTGTGACAAGTGGATATGATCCTGCAGTCATGGATGATCCAATGGTCCTAGACGGACCACGTGATGATCATCATATGGAGGAGATAAGGATGAAACGTGGCGTGACATACTTGGACTAGGTGGTTATTGTTGGAAAAATGGTTTTTGCAAAATGATTTTTTTTGCAAAATTTGAACACTATTTAATATATGTATATGTTATATATATTTATATTTCTTGGTATCTTTGTGTTCTCCTTGACGAGAGCTTCGCAACGAGCTAAAATGTGTAAAAAATGGAGTTGAAATGAAGAAAGTTTTATGGTATGAGATTAGGCTAGTCGTATGTTCGGTTTCCATTGAGTAGTAAGAACCCCAATATAAGAGTGTTTATCTAAAGATATGGTAATCTCACATGTTGGGACATCATTAATTAGGTCTCCTTATATTTTAATGATGACAAATAAACATTCGAAATACATAAATCACAAACGATAGCCAAAAATCTTTCGACCCAACAACTGGGCCTGGCGCGCTGTTGGCGCTCCGACGCACCAACCCACTGTATAGATCGGGACGAGTTTTGAAAGTCGGTTTTCCCCTTACCCGACAAATGTGGATCTTTTAATACAGGTATTAATATGTTATGTGCTTCATTAGGAACACTCGAAACGTGTTTTAGAATTAGAGAGATCCAAAATCACAACCTCCCATTTTTGACTAAATGTCAACTCAAATATTTTGATAAACGCCTCTAGCCAAGGCTTTTCTAAACCTAGGAGACTCATATATTTCACGTGACATCAAGTGAAAGTATTTATATGACCATAATCCGTGTTTACGTCTTCTCTAATCACTGTATAGATCGGGACGAGTTTTGAAAGTCGGTTTTCCCCTTACCCGACAAATGTGGATCTTTTAATACAGGTATTAATATGTTATGTGCTTCATTAGGAACACTCGAAACGTGTTTTAGAATTAGAGGGATCCAAAATCACAACCTCCCATTTTTGACTAAACGTCAACTCAAATATTTTGATAAACGCCTCTAGCCAAGGCTTTTCTAAACCTAGGAGACTCATATATTTCACGTGACATCAAGTGAAAGTATTTATATGACCATAATCCGTGTTTACGTCTTCTCTAATCACTGTATAGATCGGGACGAGTATTGAAAGTCGGTTTTTCCCCTTACCCGACAAATGTGGATCTTTTAATACAGGTATTAATATGTTATGTGCTTCATTAGGAACACTCGAAACGTGTTTTAGAATTAGAGGGATCCAAAATCACAACCTCCCATTTTTGACTAAACGTCAACTCAAATATTTTGATAAACGCCTCTAGCCAAGGCTTTTCTAAACCTAGGAGACTCATATATTTCACGTGACATCAAGTGAAAGTATTTATATGACCATAATCCGTGTTTACGTCTTCTCTAATCACTGTATAGATCGGGACGAGTATTGAAAGTCGGTTTTCCCCTTACCCGACAAATGTGGATCTTTTAATACAGGTATTAATATGTTATGTGCTTCATTAGGAACACTCGAAACGTGTTTTAGAATTAGAGGGATCCAAAATCACAACCTCCCATTTTTGACTAAACGTCAACTCAAATATTTTGATAAACGCCTCTAGCCAAGGCTTTTCTAAACCTAGGAGACTCATATATTTCACGTGACATCAAGTGAAAGTATTTATATGACCATAATCCGTGTTTACGTCTTCTCTAATCACTGTATAGATCGGGACGAGTTTTGAAAGTCGGTTTTCCCCTTACCCGACAAATGTGGATCTTTTAATACAGGTATTAATATGTTATGTGCTTCATTAGGAACACTCGAAACGTGTTTTAGAATTAGAGGGATCCAAAATCACAACCTCCCATTTTTGACTAAACGTCAACTCAAATATTTTGATAAACGCCTCTAGCCAAGGCTTTTCTAAACCTAGGAGACTCATATATTTCACGTGACATCAAGTGAAAGTATTTATATGACCATAATCCGTGTTTACGTTTTCTCTAATCACTGTATAGATCGGGACGAGTTTTGAAAGTCGGTTTTCCCCTTACCCGACAAATGTGGATCTTTTAATACAGGTATTAATATGTTATGTGCTTCATTAGGAACACTCGAAACGTGTTTTAGAATTAGAGGGATCCAAAATCACAACCTCCCATTTTTGACTAAACGTCAACTCAAATATTTTGATAAACGCCTCTAGCCAAGGCTTTTCTAAACCTAGGAGACTCATATATTTCACGTGACATCAAGTGAAAGTATTTATATGACCATAATCCGTGTTTACGTCTTCTCTAATCACTGTATAGATCGGGACGAGTATTGAAAGTCGGTTTTTCCCCTTACCCGACAAATGTGGATCTTTTAATACAGGTATTAATATGTTATGTGCTTCATTAGGAACACTCGAAACGTGTTTTAGAATTAGAGGGATCCAAAATCACAACCTCCCATTTTTGACTAAACGTCAACTCAAATATTTTGATAAACGCCTCTAGCCAAGGCTTTTCTAAACCTAGGAGACTCATATATTTCACGTGACATCAAGTGAAAGTATTTATATGACCATAATCCATGTTTACGTCTTCTCTAATCACTGTATAGATCGGGACGAGTTTTGAAAGTCGGTTTTCCCCTTACCCGACAAATATGGATCTTTTAATACAGGTATTAATATGTTATGTGCTTCATTAGGAACACTCGAAACGTGTTTTAGAATTAGAGGGATCCAAAATCACAACCTCCCATTTTTGACTAAATGTCAACTCAAATATTTTGATAAACGCCTCTAGCCAAGGCTTTTCTAAACCTAGGAGACTCATATATTTCATGTGACATCAAGTGAAAGTATTTATATGACCATAATCCGTGTTTACGTCTTCTCTAATCACGTAATGGGTTTACTCCTTTATTGGTCAAACAAAGTCAAAGGTCTCTTTGCGTAAACGCATCCTTTCCCGTATGGGATATGCTTTACAATGATGCAAAGCACTTAGCTTGTTTGTATCAAGATGATTATTGATTACGTCGAGTTGTGAAAATTCACGTATTATGAGATTATAAATACTCGATGTTGAGTTACTTGGGATTATAAGTAACCTTTGATTTTCTCATCCAACACACAACCCATAATCATCATTGTCAATTCTTTTCTTCCTTAATGACAATATGATTAAGCCTTAATCAATCATTTGATTAATCTTCTACACCAAACAAATCCTCCAACCATTTCAAAATCCTACGAAATCTTATCCCTAACATTCTCTAAATATTCCTTGTACCTGCATGTACTTCTTGTCCCTTACATTCCCACACCATATCTTCCAAACATTCTCTTCACTACATTCCGATCCAACCACTTAGATTTCGCCACCTCATCATCTTCTTCATCCTACCATTCATTTCAAAAACAAATAAACCTTCTCCACAAACCACCTCACTTCTCACTCTCTAACATTTAAATTTCAAATTTGAATCCAAAGCCAAAGGCTCCCCATCTTATCAACATCACATCACTCTCACATCTAATACAACTCACTCCCTCACATACAACCTCCCTCACTCTCTCCATCTTCTCACATTTCAAATTTGAATCTCCTTCTTAGGCTCCCCATCACATCCATGCCAACCCACATACAACCTTATCTCTTCCCTCTCTCTCATAATTCAAATTCAAATTTGAAATCCAAACATAGGCTCCCTTCTATCACATCAAGCTAACTCACCCCAATTCATCTCAACCCTTCATCTCACCCTCTTCTACAAACAAAGCATATTCTTGGCATATTCTCTTCTCTTTTAACCTTGCCAACTCACTTAACTCAACCATAGTTTCTTTCTAACCTAACCTCACTCTCTCATATCCCTCTCATACAACATTTGAATTTCAAATTTAAATCTTCCATCTCTTTATCTTATCTCTAACATACACACTTCCTTTCCAAGTAAAGGAATATTCCATAGCATATTCTTTCTTTCTTTTCTATGCCATGAGAGGAATACCCAAACTACCCCTATCTAATTATCCTTTCTATCTTTCTCTCTTTGATAATTGGTTTCACTTAAGTACTTCACAAAATGATTTTTATCAAATGCCTATTTGAGTTGGTTGACCTTGAGGACAAATAATGTTAAGGTCTAATGTATGAAGTACAATTGGGGGTTTAGCAAGGTTGGGTATTTAAAAGACAAAAATCCCAAGAAAATATTACATCACTCCTGGTGCGTCGTTGGCGCTCCGACACGCCAGCAGCGGTAAATTTTTTACCATTTGGTATTTTTGCCTATAAATACCCGCCCTTGCCTCTTATATTCCTCACCCCTTGCCATTATTTCTTTCTCTCTAATTTCTCTTCTCTTAATCCTCTAATTCTATTTTGTGTTCTTAATCTATCACATAACATAATTTAAAAGAACACATCTCTTGCAAGGGAAGAATCACAAGAACCTAATCCACTCTTGTTATTATGTCGAGGGTATTTTTATCTATACGCTTTCTACTATAATCAAGTCTCTAGGTTAGGTTAGGGCTTGATTAAACAATCACATATTCTATTATTCAATTTGGTTGTAAGGGAAGTCTTGTGTCGTTCTGATCAAGCCTAGATCATTGGAGATCTAGTTGGGGTTTGATACTTCCGGTGGGAAGTCTTTGTAGTGTTTATGGTTAAGTCGAATCACGAGTCCTTGTGGGTGGTTTTCGAGGGTGGAATACCGTTGGGAAGTAGCTCTTCTTAGTGAGCACCGATCGGAGTGAATATCGGTGGAGTGAAATTGTAACGGTTTGTAGTCCACAGAAAGGATTATACTTAGTGAATAGTATACGTGTCATGTATTCGCAACTGGACGTACGGATGGTATAAACCCCCCATCCCGAACCAATATATATCGTGGTGTTCTTTACTTGCTTTATATACTTAGGTTGTGCTTGTGGTTGTGGTTGTTGTTGTACAACCACTTGGTGATATTTGAGGCTTGAAGTTTTTAAACTTCGAATAAGCCGAAAAGACCGTATTCAACCCCCCCCCCCCTCTACGGTTCTACATCACATACAACTAGGATTTAGCGTGTAAAAATGGAGAAGATGAACTTACTTATTCTCTAGGAAATGCCTGTGCATTTATATTGATGCATTTAGGGTTGCGTGAGATCCGTGGGATGTGATCCAAGGGTCTTGGGAGACCCACATGGGAGTCATCCCATAGAGGATACAAGAATGACATGTGGCGTGATATTTGATTCTTGGTGTAATGTAGGGGTGTTCATCGATTCGGTTATCGGGTTGTTCGGTTTATTCAGTTCGCTTAGTTCGGTTAATTTTTTTAGGGTAAAATCGAAAACCGGACCAACTGAATTCAAATTGGATTAAATCGAACCGAAAAATGAATTTAAATTCGGTTCGATTTTCGGGTTGACCCGAATAAACTGAATTGCATAATTTATTTTTCATTTAATTATATAGATTTTAAGCACCAAATAAATTTCAAGTTTACAAAAATATTATATTTATACTAGAAAGAGTTTTAATAGTTAGCCATTATATTAACTGATAGATATCAATTACAATAAGATGGCAGGAAAACGATCAACAAGCTGCGCCACAACCCCCTTTTGGATGGCAAAACCTATCCTACTAAAAATGAAGTTTTGTGTCTTAGGGGTCAAAAATTACTTTGCACAACCCGTTGAACCCTAGTAAAAAACTCCCCTACTTCCGGAGCTAGGAAACCAAATATATCAATAACAAAAGGGATAAACACGTGTTGATTTTCCAAACAAGCCTTCTCGTGTTTAACAACTTTGCTCGATTCCGCTTTCAACACAGCTTGTCCCGTCCCTGAGCCCAATGGGGACACCCCAGTAAGATCCACACAAGCATGTTCCCCCCCAGCCCACCCAAACACAAGTATATCAGTTGACCGTAGAGTAGACCTCCCTTCAAGCGGATCTGTTAGAAAGTTCATGGGGGCCTCCTTTTTAGATGAAATTCATGCTCGTTTAAGAACATCAGACAAAACATCCCTAACCAAATCATGCCTATATTTGAAACCATGTAACTCCCTACAATGGACCGCATGATCGCCAAAAGAATCCAAACAAACCTTGCGGCAGATTGGGCAAGGCTCATCAACTAGAAACAAAGGGATAATTAGCCGGTACTTAAGGATAGTCTGGTACTCCAGAGCCGAAATATGTTGGCCTAGCCCTTCAATGGGGATAACCGTCAAGAAATTCGGAGCATGAGGAGCTCTGAGACATTCAAACACCGCTTTTTGGTGAGGGGATAAATCAAACTTCACTCCTAAACTCTGGACAATTCCACTTAATAAGCCACACGCCAAAACATTCTGGGCTTTAAGGGGATGGTGTCCTTGTTAGAGAAACCGCTAAGATCAAAATCAGGAAGGGACATGTGCAAGCGATCCATCGCATACCCATAATCAGAGTCAACCCCATCAATACCACATCCCCGAAGAATGTGGTCCTACAAACTCCAAGATTGCGCCCTCGAGGCCACAAAAGCATAAGTAGATATATCCTCAGCCGAAAAAAAACCCAACCCACCAAACCGAGTCAGAAGGGATGCTAGCCTCCATTGAAAATCCCTAAAAAAAGGGCCCCCACAAAACATAATTGCCTCTATCGCCCTCCGAAGGCCATTGTTAAAAATAGAACAGCTTCCCCTGTATACATAGGTTGGCACATTCTGAGATCGAACAACAGCTTTGCAACGCTTATACATGAGCGGAGCAAAAGGAGCTCGGATTGATGGTCCCGCAGACTTGGGAGACAACTCATTAATTTTTTTTATATAGATATATAAAAAGTATACATTTATGTGAATTTTGTTCTCGGTTTGATTCGGTTTTCAGTTTGTTAAAACCATATCCAAACTGTTTTCATTTTGTCAAATCCATATCCAAACCAAAAACTAAATATTTAATTCGGTTCGGTTTGGGTTTGACTTTATTTGGTTTTCTGTTTATGTGGGTATTACCCGATTTGTGAACACCCTTGGTGATATGGGAATCTTCATACGAGGTACTGTCTATATGTCATAGTGAAATGCCCGCCGCACTACCTCTGTACCAATAAGGTGTTTACGCGTGACAATAACGATCTATGAGGACAAACTGTTATGTCAGCTGTTGCCTGGAGATTAGTTCTATAGGTAAAGCTTGTCGTGAGCATTGGCTAGTCGTTGCCTGAAAATTGGTTCTCCCGACAAATCTCGTTGTGGGCTTTGACTTTTTGAGTCTGCAATGATCATATAAGTTTTAGCTATTGGGTTAAAACCCACATACACTATCAACTAGTATAACTATATAATACGACATCAAATTTAGCTAAAAGTCTTATCATGCCGCCCAACTATAAGAAACATTCGAAGCATACAACTTTAATTTTAGGGATAATTCCGAAAATGCCCCAGTTGCCCAAGGCATGGGCTTTTCTAGACGGAATCTTTTGTTCTTGCTTTTCTATACCAGGGAAACCTGTACAATTGGACAACTTACATCGGAGGGTGATGATGAACTCAAATAAGTACATTTTATTACTATCATTTATCCTAGTAATTTGACTTGTTTTATTATATTATATATGAGAATTGATACTTAATCGTTTACTTTTGTAATTCTCAGTTGAAAACAAGCATTTGGTGAAACTTGGCGATTTTGGACTAATTATGGAGCAAAACATGCAAGAAGTTAAGAGTCTACTGAAATGTACAAGATCAAGACTAATCTGCTCCAGATGCGCCGCATCTCACTCATTACATGCGCCGCATCACTATCAATATTTCACCAGATACGATCCAAGATACAAGAGGACATACGCCGCATCCAAAGATGAAGATACGCCGCATCTCCTGGCGGTGTACGAATATTCCTGAATATTATAATCTTGGACCCCACGCGAAGTTAAGTACATGCGCCGCATCTACTTACTAGATGCGCCACATCTTACCCTCAGACAGAAACTATAAATACCCCAAAGACCAGACGAATTAGGAGTTCGGAAGTTTTTAACAGAAGACCGAAGACCAGAAACCTAGGACGAATTCAGTCAAGGCAGCAGCACAAGACACACCCAAATCAAAGATACAAGAGCTGTAAGAAGGTGCTACATGTGTTTAATTCATTAAGTAGTTTTGTTTTATTGTGTTAGTAAACTTTAATTCATCAAGATTGGTGGCTTGTGTAATGTGACAACGGAAAGATTGCACTCCCTTAAAACTGCTTTCTCATTAATTAAAGTTTATATGTTGATGTCATTGGTGACTTTTATTAGTGCATTGATAACCTCTGTGGCTAGCTGAGCGTTGATCGGGTCGCCATGCCTCTGCCCTCGCCTGTTTATTAGATCGCCTATGCATTCTATGGTCTGTAGAAAAGTAGGAGAAAGATAAAAAGGATAGTCATAAGTAATCATTAAGGGTTTACTCGCCGATAAGATTAGAACCAACGAGAAAGGACTTAATCTCGGTGCGTTGCATCGAACTATACACTTCATATAACACTAGCAATAAAACAAGTGACAAACTACTTATTATCAAGACAGCCCTCTTATTGTCTCGAGTATTTATCTGTGTACGTGTGTGCTACTTGCTGATTCGTGCCTATTGGTTTATTTTATTATTTAATTGCAACCAAATCGTGCCAGTCTCTCAGGCTGAACCCCCTTGCGTTAGATTAGATTGTATAGCTAACTTAATATATTAAAATACTGATTAGAATAACTAGATAATACGTTCCACTCTTAGTGATCGACACTCTACTTACCATTATATTCATACTGACCGGGTACACTGCTCGTTAAGTGTGTGTGTTATTGATAAGTCGGCTAAATATAAATTTAAAACTTGAGTAGGCATTAAAACTGCTAAACCGCAACGACACATCACGCGCATCAAGTTTTTGGCGCCGCTGCCGGGGAGTGAATTGTTATTATCTGTTAATTTGATTAGTATTTTAATTAGGCTTTTCTTTTTATTAGATTAATTGCATCATTGTATTATTTTGCATATTTGTTGTTTTGTGTGTTAATTGTTTTCTTTTGTTTTTGTTTGTGTTTATTTTCGTTGTGTGTTTTTATTTGTTTTAATTTTTCGTGTTTTTTTTGTTTTCTGCTATCGTTGTACTGAGCTAAATCGAACGATACGGCGCATCTATTTTCATAGATACGGCGTATTGCGTTCAATTTTTATAAAATACAACGCGTTTAAATAATTCGATACGACGCATCTTTTCCCCAAGATACGGCGTATCTGTTTTTGATAAAAAAAAATTTCTAAACGATAACGCCATACGATGCATCTGCTGCAGCAGATACGGCGTATCTATTATTTTAATTAAAAACAGTTTTCGAATTATTAAACAGATACGGCGTATCGATTTTTATCGATACGGCGCATCTTCTGAATCAAAAATCTTATATTTTGAAACGTAACGAAAATACGGCGCATTAACTTTTGTTAATACGACGCATTTAATTTTTAATAAATATCGATTTTTGATAATTAAAATTGATACGGCGCATTCGAATTTCTAAGCGGCGTATCTATTTTGTGAATAAAGTCTGATTAAAATTTTAACGATTATTAGATACGGCGTATCCAACTTTTTGGATACGGCGCATCGTCTGCAGACATCAGGTATTTGTATTCTTATATCCGCTTCTGAATTCATTAATTTCTATTCTTGCGAACAAATCCTACTGATGCTTTCGTGATTATTTCAGAAGGAAAATGGAAGGATTCGGAGAACTGATTGACTTCGACTTCGAAGCGAATTTTATGAATGAAGTATTAGTGCATGACAAATCACCCGAACGTTACGATGGGGACTACATTGAACTTAATGACCTTGATGGACCATTGGAATCCAATGACCTATTCATGGATGATGCGGAATCTGAGCTTGAAGAAGGAGAAATTCTGGATAGTCCAAAAGTCAACGTTATTATTACTAGGAATTACGATGAATTTGAGGGATATGATGGTTCTTGGGATTACGGTAGAAGGATCCACGCCGATTGTGCTTACAATTTGCAATTCCCATGCATGATTGGGTACAAGTGTATTGACGCCAATTTCTTTCCTATTTTACCAATCAATGTCATGTCAAGAAGCTTTTACAATTCTATTATGAGAAATAAAGTGGAGTATAAGGGAAAGAATGTAGTTGGAGCCTTCATTAATGTCCCGATCTTCGTTGGACGCTTTACTATTGTTACCGAGTTCGTCGTTGTTGAAGACATGAACGCTTATTGTGACAGCGATATGGGTAACGTGATTGTTGGAAAACCATTTTGTAGGGAGATCACTATTAATGCAAAACGATTTGAAGGAAAGATCACCTTTCAATGTGGAAGCGACATTATCACTTATATGATGCCCCGAACTCACCCTGGATTTAAATATGCTACTAATAGGATCTGCTACAAATTTTCTCCATTCCTTTTTATTAGTGATAATGACATAAAAAGAGGGATTGAGTACCCGTATCAATTGATGGAAGGATTCTATAACGGAGTGTTGAAATTGGGACCTGAATATATACGTGACGAATTAGTTGCCAAATGGATCCTACGTAAGCAACGTGGGAATAAATGATCGAAAATGAAGAGCTGAACGTGAGTCTAACTTGAAGACTCTGGAATAAAGACAAGTGCTGACCGGGAGACAACCCGGAGAATTTTTATTATTCTGTTTTCTGTGTCGAGTCAGTCAGGCCGCATGAGGATACAGCGCATCTCAATCCTGAGATGCGACGCATCTCCTGCAATGGTCATATCTTATTTTATTTTTCTGCATTTTTATTTTCGAATTTAAAACTTTTTATCAGTTTATTTTAATGCGGCGCATCCCTGGTTAAGGATGCGGCGCATCTTTTATTCTGATCCGTATTTATTCCAGGCTCGATACGGCGTATCTTCTTCCATAAGATACGGCGCATCGACTGACCTGATGATTTTCATTTTTAATTTTTATGTTTTGTTTTTTTTTCCCTAACTACTAATGTATTATGCAAGTTTGAACCTTTCTTACCGTAGGTGTGTTTTAAAGCCTTGGTGGTATTATAGATTCCTGGATTTCCTGTGGATACATTGATTATGAAGCTTAAACGTTCTAATCCACAAGAAGTTGATTTTTGCTCTTATTAAATGGAGGATCATACCGAGCAAATCTCAGGGGAGTTTTTCTGTTCTAATTCTTTTATTTTCCAGTTTTTAACCTTTTATACAAACAACGAGGACGTTGTTTAACTTAAGTGGGGGGATTGGAGAATTAGAACACTTAACATTTACTTGTCCTAAACTTTTCAAAATATGCTTAAAATGTGCTTAATATATCAAAAATTTTAAAATTTTTTAGCATGTTTTTGTTTAAAGTCTAAGTTGCATAGCTGCACACATGACGTTATTTTCAAAAATTGTGATTTTTTCAAAATTCACAAATCTATGAGTGTGCCGGTGACTTGTAAACTTTAGAACTTGGCTTGTATACTATTCGAGACCACCATAATAAGTATTATTTTATATAATTGGAATGACTTGTCTAAATTGGTAAATTTCTAGGATTACACCCAAATAGCCTTTATATGTTATGTGTTATTAGCTAACTACACTGGTTAGTTAACCCCCGTATAAACCCTTTTGTTACTCTCATTTTTAGAGTAAGATACCCCTAGAAAAACACTCAGAGCCATTCCTTTCGTTTCTTACACCTTTGTTAAAATGTTTCGTTACATCTTAAACCTTAGCCTACCCTATAGATTAAAGTCCGTGGTTGGTTAATTGCTATAGGCAAAGTGTGTTTCCTTACATTACCTGTGTTCGCGTGCGTAATTCATTATCTATGGTTAGGTCGGGAAATTGCACAATGCAATTGGAGTGAAAGTAAATATTGTATATCTTCGAGTTTATTTTTCGTGTGTTTACTACTTTCACTATTACCGTTATTTCTGAAGTCATGAAAAGTATGGAAAATTATCCAGAATTATCATTATAGTGATGTGGTGAAATTTTACACATCTATGTTTATGTTTCTAAAATAAAAAAAAAAAAAAAAAAAAAAAAATGAGAAAAGAAAAAGAAAAAAAGAAGAAAGTTGGAAGATTGATAAACCAACGATGTAAAGTTATGTAAGTGGTCGATATCACCACTATTTTTTATATATTTATGGATTGAAATGGGAGTTGGCAGTTATGGGAACGTCAACTAAGGTTTATTCTTTGATTAAGATCTTGTTGAGTATAATTCGTGTCTACCTAAAGCGTGTGTTTCAAGTGTTAAAGCGTGAGTTATCCAATGATATGAGTCTTATTCTTGGGATGGTTGGGATAGTGATTAACCACACTTAGGATTTTAATTTATTTGTTTTGTTTATTTTTTATTTTTACACCAATTTATATCCCAAATATTATCCATACCCTGTATTATTCTTTAACCAACGAAACCTTTGATTTATTGAGATTAGGGATTTGAGCAATCTTAAGTATCGTAGTCGTGGATTCGGCTATGTATTTATGATTTTGTCGCCCTTTTTGATATATTATTATTGGTGAAGTTTGGACCTATCTTTAGCCTATTCGAGTTAAGGATTTGAGCAATTGCAAGTATCGTGTTCGTGGATTCGATCATGTATTTGTGATTTTGTCGCCTTTTCTGGAATTTGAGATCGATAGAGATTAAGAATAATTAACCCTTAAGCCTAAAAACCCCTTTTACCGCTTTAGACTTGTTATTCCTTAGCTTTAGTGGGGGAGATGTGTATACTTGCCAAGCTTATGATAGAATATTCGTCGCGACTGGACAGTTAAACGATTAGATTTGCTTTTATCGAAATATTTTATTCTACTTCTAATTCGTTAAGTGTTTGGTTGTGTGATTATGGCAAAAGATGAATACATGCTTAAATATAAAAATAAATCCTAATATCTTTTAGGATACATTTTCATAAGATTAATTCTAAGGTTTACTTGGGGACAAGTAAAGTTCAAGTGGGGGGATATTTGATGAACTCAAATAAGTACATTTTATTACTATCATTTATCCTAGTAATTTGACTTGTTTTATTATATTATGTATGAGGATTGATACTTAATCGTTTACTTTTGTAATTCTCAGTTGAAAACAAGCATTTGGTGAAACTTGGCGATTTTGGACTAATTATGGAGCAAAACATGCAAGAAGTTAAGAGTCTACTGAAATGTACAAGATCAAGACTAATCTGCTCCAGATGCGCCGCATCTCACTCATTACATGCGCCGCATCACTATCAATATTTCACCAGATACGATCCAAGATACAAGAGGACATACGCCGCATCCAAAGATGAAGATACGCCGCATCTCCTGGCGGTGTACGAATATTCCTGAATATTATAATCTTGGACCCCACGCGAAGTTAAGTACATGCGCCGCATCAACTTACTAGATGCGCCGCATCTTACCCTCAGACAGAAACTATAAATACCCCAAAGACCAGACGAATTAGGAGTTCGGAAGTTTTTAACAGAAGACCGAAGACCAGAAACCTAGGACGAATTCAGTCAAGGCAGCAGCACAAGACACACCCAAATCAAAGATACAAGAGCTGTAAGAAGGTGATGCATGTGTTTAATTCATTAAGTAGTTTTGTTTTATTTTGTTAGTAAACTTTAATTCATCAAGATTGGTGGCTTGTGTAATGTGACAACGGAAAGATTGCACTCCCTTAAAACTGCTTTCTCATTAATTAAAGTTTATATGTTTGTAACACCCCCAACTCGAAATATGGCAGCGGGACTGAGCTTGGGGTGCTACTCGAGGGGTAGTGAGTCAAAATCATAGATAAACGATCTCATAACGAGACGTTTTAATAAAATACCACATTCAAATACAAAGTTCAACCATTAGAGTTCAAAAGACTCTTAACACATTTAGCAGCGGATAATAAGATAGTTTGCAGCGGAAAAATAAAGTAGTTTGCAGCGGAAAATTTAGATAGAAATAACAAAACACAACCCACAGATAGCCATCCGGAACCTCCAGCCCTTCCTCGTGCACACTTCAGAAATCAATTACCTGAGATAAACATGCTTAAAAAGTCAACACAAAGGTTGAGTGTAATCCATAGGTTTAATAAAAATTAGTTGAGCACAAGATTTTAGTCTGGAAGATATAAGCAACAAATGCAAATATCGAGTAAGCGTCACATAATTCTCTGGATTTGCTAAGCTCATGACACACAAAGCGTTAACCAGCACCAGAAACTCTGGCGTAAGTCGACAATAACCGCGGAATTTCATAATCATAATAGTTGCCCCCAAAGCCAGGTATCTTGCCAATTACCTAGTTAACTCAATTATAGAACACCCATGTTGCCTACCTGGTCAACAGGGGTGGGATGGTCAAATCCTATAGGCCTATAAACTATAATCGCGCTCACCCGCAGGTGATTAATGGTTCATGATCGAGGGACTTGCTTTTGGCAAGGAAGGTACTTAGCATTCATAGCGTCAATCAGGAATAGCATACAATAAACAATTGTGCTCAGAAAAAAAAAACAGTAAGTAGCATGTATCTCCCCCACGGGATTTATAAATATTTAATAGCGCGCAAGTGGGGCTATGAATCACACCTTAGTCACAGAGAGAATGAGATAACAATCAGATGGTACGGCACAGCAAATGAACCTCAGCACAACCTAATCAATTAATGACATAACTCAGATATAATATCCAAAATGATTTAATAAATAATACTCGAATACTTCAATAATCAATACTTGAATAAAAGGTTTAATAACAATGGCATTTGAAAGAAAAAGGGTTTTAAAAAGTCTCGTGTGGAAGACAAGAAAGTTAGAAAACGAATACGTCGGCGAAACGAAAGAAACTCAAGAAAGACAAGAGTTGACGAAAGAGCTCCTCAAAGAAAGTCGTCGAAAAGAAATGAAAGACACACGCAAATAAACTATAACACATTAATAACAAGTCTCGGCTTTTCCCATTTTCCCAAAATATAACGTTGAAAGTAATATAAATGAAAAGGTTTTTAAATAGTTTATAAATCTTAAACGTTTAAGTGTTACAAAAGATTTTACAAAATTTCGGCATGACCTGCCCGTTTATAGAACATTTTCCCGAGTCAACGACTCTTTGATTAAGTATTTATTAACATCAAATTACCAAATTTTATCACTAACGTCACAATTCAATATATATTTGGACACATTATTCCCGTATATATTAGTTGTTTAGTTTATCGACCATTTCGTAGTTTTCGTACCAAAGGGTCCATAAGTCCAAAGGCCTATAGGATTTGACCATCCCACCCCTGTTGACCAGGTAGGCAACATGGGTGTTCTATAATTGAGTTAACTAGGTAATTGGCAAGATACCTGGCTTTGGGGGCAACTATTATGATTATGAAATTCCGCGGTTATTGTCGACTTACGCCAGAGTTTCTGGTGCTGGTTAACGCTTTGTGTGTCATGAGCTTAGCAAATCCAGAGAATTATGTGACGCTTACTCGATATTTGCATTTGTTGCTTATATCTTCCAGACTAAAATCTTGTGCTCAACTAATTTTTATTAAACCTATGGATTACACTCAACCTTTGTGTTGACTTTTTAAGCATGTTTATCTCAGGTAATTGATTTCTGAAGTGTGCACGAGGAAGGGCTGGAGGTTCCGGATGGCTATCTGTGGGTTGTGTTTTGTTATTTCTATCTAAATTTTCCGCTGCAAACTACTTTATTTTTCCGCTGCAAACTATCTTATTATCCGCTGCTAAATGTGTTAAGAGTCTTTTGAACTCTAATGGTTGAACTTTGTATTTGAATGTGGTATTTTATTAAAACGTCTCGTTATGAGATCGTTTATCTATGATTTTGACTCACTACCCCTCGAGTAGCACCCCAAGCTCAGTCCCGCTGCCATATTTCGAGTTGGGGGTGTTACAGAATGGTATCAAGAGCCAAGGTTTATAGAGAACGAGGTCATACTCGACTATAAACATTTTCCGTGTGAGTCAAAACATTTTCCGAAATCGATAGCCATCAGCCTTCCGTGCCGCTTCACTCGTAAGTACTTTATTACTGTATGTTTGGATTTTCACTACTATTTCATTTTTATATGAAACTATTTTATAAACATTTGGCTAGAAATTTTTATACTTGTCCCGATGCTCCATGGAGAGTATTACGGCTACATCAGTTTCTACCGATTAGTTATCAGTTGCACCCGTCGATCACCCCCTTGCACCACCGAGTCCAGAAATGGACCCACACCCTATTAATGTACCTCACCCGGATGATGAGAAGATGGATGATAATGATGAGAAGATAGGAGACCGTCAGTAGGGATTAGTGATCATCTTTATTATGGTAGTTTATTATTGTAGTAGTGGTTTACCTTGTACGTACTGAACTGACTAGTTTCGGTTAGTAGATTTGATAAGAAACTTGTAGTCGTTTTGCATATCTTGCATGACTGATGACAAGTATCGAATCTACGATGTATTTTGGTGATGTACTATTATGATGTTGAATGGACGCTATATTATGATGTATCATTGTATTGTTTACTTTTGTGTTATGATTCTGTTATGTTAATCAAATACTTATAATGTTTTACATTGTGATGATTGATAGAATCATGCCACCTAAGAAGATGACCCCGGCTGCAATCCAGAAACTAATTGAAGAAGGCATAGCTGCGGCCCTCGCCGATCAAGCAGGTGCTAATAATCAAAATGCTGGGCAAGCAGGAGTGCAGCCTGTCCCGGAGAACCGTTCCTGCACCTACAAAGAGTTCATGAGCTGCAAGCCCACTACTTTCAAAGGAATCGAGGGAGCTGTCGGCTTAACACAGTGGTTTGAAAAGATGGAATCTGTGTTCTTGAGGAGTAACTGCACGGAAGACTGCAAGGTAAAGTATGCCACAGGAACCTTGATTGAACATGCATTATCCTGGTGGAATGCATATGCTCAGGATATTGGGTTGGAGAGAGCTTACAGTATGTCTTGGGAAGACTTCAAGAAAGAAATGATGAAAAAGTATTGCTCCCGCAGTGATATGAGAAAGTTGGATACTGAATTCTATTACTTGGCTGTGAAAGGTGTTGATCTTGCCACCTATGTTCGTCGATTCCAAGAGTTGAAAGTCTTTTGTGCCCATATGGTACCGGATAATGAGAAGCTGCTTGAAAAGTTTATTGGTGGTCTACCAGCTAGTATTGAAGGGCTTGTAACGTCATACAACTCGCAGACCTTGGATGATGCAATCCGTGTAGCTGAACGACTAATGGATCAGGCCATCAAGAATGGAACAGCTCAGAAGGGTAACAACTTTGATCATAAGAGGAAGTGGGATGACTACAGAAGGAACAACAACAACAACAACAACAACAACAACAACAACAACAACTACAACAACCGCAACAACAACAATAACCAGTACCGCAATAACAATCACCACAATCAGCAGAACCGACGCCAAGAGGCTGTCAGAGCATATGTAGCTGCACCAGCACAGACTGGGGGATATGCTGGAAAGTACCCGTACTGTGAAAAATGTAACCATCACCACCCTGGACCGTGCACTGCGAGATGTCAGAACTGCAACAAGGTTGGGCATGTTGCTAAGAACTGTAAGGGAAAAGCTGTGGCTACAGGGAGTAATGCACAGCCGGTTGTAACATGTTTTGGATGTGGGGAGCGTGGACATTACAAGAGCCAGTGCCCGAAAAATACTGGACAAAAGACCGAAGGTGCTCGTGGCAGAGCATACGTGCTGGGAAATGGAGAGCAGTATCAGGACCCAAATGTCGTTACCGGTACGTTTCTACTCAACAACCTTCGTGTTAAAGTCTTATTTGATTCTGGTGCCGATATGAGCTTTATATCTTCTAAGATTTCACTGCTACTAAATCTTACCCCTATCACACTAGACACCAATTATAGTATTGAACTAGCTAATGGAAATCTGGTTAATACTTGCACCGTAATCCGAGACTGTACCTTAAACCTTCTAGATCACCCGTTTAGCATCGACCTTATGCCCATTGAACTCGGAAGCTTTGACGTAGTTGTGGGAATGGATTGGTTGTCCAAACATCGAGCCATCATTATTTGCGGTGAACGGGTTGTTCATATCCCTCTTGATGACGAGACTTTGGTTGTCCGCGGAGACCGTAGTGGAACCCGTTTGAGTATTATCTCCTGCATTAAGACTTTGAAGTACATCGAGAAAGGTTGTCATGCGTTCTTAGCACAAGTGTCCAAGAAAGAGTCTGGAGAGAGGCGACTCGAGGACGTCCCGATTGTGCGTGATTTCCCGGAGGTATTTCCTGAAGATCTACCTGGACTTCCACCAGCTCGACAAGTGGAGTTCTTAATCGAATTAGTTCCAGGAGTTGCACCCGTGGCACGTGCACCGTATCGACTTGCTCCTACCGAAATGCAAGAACTGTCTAAGCAGTTACAGGAGTTGTTGGATAAAGGGTTTATTCGACCTAGTTCATCACCGTGGGGAGCACCGGTGTTGTTCGTAAAGAAGAAAGATGGTTCGTTTAGGATGTGCATTGACTATCGCGAATTGAACAAGCTGACAGTGAAGAATCGCTACCCGTTACCGAGAATTGATGATTTGTTTGACCAGCTGCAAGGATCAGATTACTACTCGAAGATAGATCTGAGGTCAGGTTACCACCAACTTAGAGTCCGGGAAGAGGATATTCCCAAAACGGCGTTCAGGACTCGCTATGGCCACTATGAATTCAAAGTAATGCCATTTGGTTTGACAAACGCACCGGCTGTATTCATGGACCTCATGAACCGAGTGTGTAAACCATACTTGGACAAGTTTGTCATAGTCTTTATCGATGATATTTTGATTTACTCCAAGACTGAAGAAGAGCACAAGCAACATCTGACGACAATTCTCAAATTACTCAAGGAAGAACAACTGTATGCCAAATTCTCTAAGTGTGAATTTTGGATTCGCAGAGTACAATTTCTTGGCCATGTGATTGACAACAAAGGGTTGCATGTAGATCCCGCGAAGATTGAAGCTATTGAGAATTGGCCAACACCTTCTAATGCTACAGAGATCCGACAATTTTTGGGATTAGCCGGGTATTACCGAAGATTCATCGAGGGATTCTCCAAGGTTGCTAAACCATTAACTGCATTGACTCAGAAGAATAAGAAGTATGAATGGGGAAATGATGAAGAAGAAGCATTCCAAATCCTGAAGCGAAAACTATGTAGTGCACCGATTTTGGCGTTGCCAGACGGAGTGGAGGATTTTGTGGTATACTGCGATGCATCCTATCATGGTTTAGGAGCAGTTCTGATGCAGAGAGGGAAAGTCATGGCATATGCTTCCCGACAACTTAAGACCCACGAGGAGAAGTATACTACGCATGATTTAGAGTTGGGCGCAGTGGTTTTTGCAC
This sequence comes from Artemisia tridentata subsp. tridentata, assembly GCA_021014915.2. Taxonomy (NCBI): domain Eukaryota; kingdom Viridiplantae; phylum Streptophyta; class Magnoliopsida; order Asterales; family Asteraceae; genus Artemisia; species Artemisia tridentata. The sequence goes on along the minus strand of CP139507.1, from coordinate 163,727,341 downwards.
TCAAGATATGGAGACACTATCTATACGGGACGAAGTGTGTCGTATACACCGATCACAAGAGTCTTCAGCATATCTTAGATCAGAAGGAGCTGAATATGAGACAACGACGATGGTTAGAAACTCTAAGTGATTACTACTGTGAAATCAGATATCACCCAGGAAAGGCAAACGTTGTTGCTGATGCCTTGAGCCGTAAGGAACGACTGAAACCCCTACGGGTTCGAGCTTTAGTTATGACCATCAATTCGAACCTTCCCGCTCAAATTCTCCGTGCTCAAGAAGAAGCAGTAGAACAAGAAGGTCTCCAGGATAAGAGCCTTCAAGGAATGATACAAAAGAAGTTTGAGAGACGTTCGGATGGAACGTTGTGTTATAAAGGAAGAAGTTGGGTGCCACGTCATGGAGGACTGCGAGACTTGATTATGCACGAGTCTCATAAGTCAAAATACTCTATTCACCCAGGATCCGACAAAATGTATCATGACCTCAAGGAACTGTACTGGTGGCCGAATATGAAAGTTGAAGTTGCTGACTATGTTCGAAGGTGTTTGACATGCGCAAAAGTTAAGGCCGAACATCAGAAACCGTCTGGTCTTCTACAACAGCCCGAGATTCCCGAATGGAAGTGGGAACGGATCACAATGGATTTCGTTACTAAACTCCCAAGGACTGCAACTGGTTTTGATGCTATATGGGTCATAGTCGATCGATTGACTAAATCAGCACATTTTATACCGATCAAGGAAAAATACGGCATGGAGAAGTTAACAAGGCTCTATGTGAAGGAGATAGTATCGAGACATGGAGCTCCCATATCTATCATCTCCGACAGAGACGGCAGGTTTACTTCAAACTTTTGGTGGCCGCTTCAAGATTCCTTTGGTACAAAACTCGACATGAGCACTGCATATCACCCGCAAACAGATGGCCAGAGTGAAAGGACGATTCAGACATTGGAGGATATGCTCCGGGCCTGTGTAATTGATTTTGGAAATGGGTGGGATACACATTTGCCTTTGATCGAGTTTTCATACAACAACAGCTATCATGCAAGTATCAAGGCTGCACCGTTCGAGGCATTGTATGGTCGAAAGTGTCGATCACCCATTTGTTGGGCTGAGGTAGGAGAAGCTCAGCTCATTGGGCCGGATCTTGTTCGTGAGACCACAGAAAAGATTGTGCAGATTAAAGACCGATTGAAGATCGCGCGAGATCGACAGAAAAGTTACGCAGACGTAAGACGCAAACCCCTTGAGTTTCGGGTTGGGGATAGAGTCATGTTGAAGGTTTCACCATGGAAGGGAGTGATTCGTTTCGGCAAGCGGGGAAAGCTGAACCCCAGGTACATAGGACCGTTCAAGATTCTGAACCGAGTTGGTCCTGTAGCTTATAAGCTAGAATTACCACCAGAGCTCAGTAGGGTACATCCCGTATTCCACGTGTCTAATTTGAAGAAATGCTTGTCCGATGAGACAGCCGTGATTCCACTCGATGAGATTCAAGTTGATGAGCAACTGAACTTTATTGAAGAACCTGTAGAGATTATGGAGCGTGAGGTCAAACGATTAAAGAGGAGCAAAATTTCCCTTGTGAAAGTCCGCTGGAATTCCAAGAGAGGACCCGAATTCACCTGGGAACGCGAGGACCAGTTCAAACGCAAATATCCTCACCTCTTCGAAACCGGAACTGATAAGTTGAACTGAAATCCGGGACGGATTTCCCAATATGATGTATGTGCTGTAACACCCGGTAATTTTCCAAAACCTTTCTAGCCAATTAATTTAAAACTTTGCATTACCTGAGAACTTAAACTTTTTATTGAACTTGTTTGGGCTTGAGAAACGAGAATTATTGCGAGAAACGAGAATATTGTCCCTATTAGTGAACCAGCACAACCTACAAAGCACGAAACGTATCGTATTTGTCAAAAATATTGATTTTTGAAAATAGTGCAAATTTATACTCGTTTTTTATTGGAAAAATCATTTCGTGAACGATGGCGCAAGTTTCGTAATTTTTCGAGTCCGTTTGCTATGTCGTTTGAGCCCCGAAGCGTTTATCGTTAGAAGTTTACTACGTTGGCAACTATAACCCCTAAACTAACAACTTTACTCTACCCTACACTTTCAAAAATTACAAAACCCACCCTATACTTCTACCCAAGTATATATACCCCATCACACCCCACACCACTCATTTTTATTCACAAAACACACACACAAATATCTTTAACACTCTTTCTCTCTCTTGAAGTTTCCGGCCGGCCACCCTCCGGCGACACCAGCAGAATCCGGCGACCCTCGCCGGAATATTTTTCCGGCCACCCTTTTTCTTGTACGATCTTGTAGATCGGGATACCCTCATCACCACCGTACCACCCACGCACCCCCAAACACCCCCGTTCGCTCTCACGCGCCTTCCACCGCCGCGACACCACCACAAGCCACCACCACCTTCCTATTCGTTTCTCTTGACGGTAAACAACCCCCACGCGCCCTCCTTTCTATTATTTTTGAATTTATACGAAAACCCTAATTTCTAAATCTTTTAATAAAACCGATTTTATTATAAAACCTTTTATAAAATGTGTTTTAAACATTAAAACTTGTGTGGACTCGCTCTTTTCTCCGTGACTCGGCCTCGACTCGGGTGAACTCACCGAGTCAACTCGTGACTCGGTGAGGGTTGTTGTTTTATTATTGTTTCATGGTTGTGAAGACGAGGGAGTGTATATTTTTGGGTATTAGAAGTTGATTGTGGGTCCGTTTGGTTCCTTGGTTCTCGGCAGTCACCACACCCCACCACCGAGACTCTCGTGGTGGTGAGGGTGGGGTGTTATGATGTTCTTGTTGTTGATGTTGTGTGGTGTTGATAGTGTTTGTGTTTGTCTCGGATTCGGCTTGAGCTGAGAGCCCATTGGCTCGGGTTAGTGTTGAGCCGTGACTCAAGTGAGTCCCGGCGATGTTTATACATTATTTGTTTACTTGTTATTGTTTTAATACGGTTTCGGCAATATTTTGACATGGGTTAACACGACGAATGATAATAAACTTGACTAATAAAACTATGAAACCTAAAATACAATTGATATAGTTAAGCGGATTTGAATATCGGACTTGGATCCGTATTATTATTATTTGTGATGGACAAGATTTGGACATATTGGATTTACGGTGTTAGTTATTTGGACTTATGGACCCTTTGGTACGAAAACTACGAAATGGTCGATAAACTAAACAACTAATATATACGGGAATAATGTGTCCAAATATATATTGAATTGTGACGTTAGTGATAAAATTTGGTAATTTGATGTTAATAAATACTTAATCAAAGAGTCGTTGACTCGGGAAAATGTTCTATAAACGGGCAGGTCATGCCGAAATTTTGTAAAATCTTTTGTAACACTTAAACGTTTAAGATTTATAAACTATTTAAAAACCTTTTCATTTATATTACTTTCAACGTTATATTTTGGGAAAATGGGAAAAGCCGAGACTTGTTATTAATGTGTTATAGTTTATTTGCGTGTGTCTTTCATTTCTTTTCGACGACTTTCTTTGAGGAGCTCTTTCGTCAACTCTTGTCCTTCTTGAGTTTCTTTCGTTTCGCCGACGTATTCGTTTTCTAACTTTCTTGTCTTCCACACGAGACTTTTTAAAACCCTTTTTCTTTCAAATGCCATTGTTATTAAACCTTTTATTCAAGTATTGATTATTGAAGTATTCGAGTATTATTTATTAAATCATTTTGGATATTATATCTGAGTTATGTCATTAATTGATTAGGTTGTGCTGAGGTTCATTTGCTGTGCCGTACCATCTGATTGTTATCTCATTCTCTCTGTGACTAAGGTGTGATTCATAGCCCCACTTGCGCGCTATTAAATATTTATAAATCCCGTGGGGGAGATACATGCTACTTACTGTTTTTTTTTCTGAGCACAATTGTTTATTGTATGCTATTCCTGATTGACGCTATGAATGCTAAGTACCTTCCTTGCCAAAAGCAAGTCCCTCGATCATGAACCATTAATCACCTGCGGGTGAGCGCGATTATAGTTTATAGGCCTATAGGATTTGACCATCCCACCCCTGTTGACCAGGTAGGCAACATGGGTGTTCTATAATTGAGTTAACTAGGTAATTGGCAAGATACCTGGCTTTGGGGGCAACTATTATGATTATGAAATTCCGCGGTTATTGTCGACTTACGCCAGAGTTTCTGGTGCTGGTTAACGCTTTGTGTGTCATGAGCTTAGCAAATCCAGAGAATTATGTGACGCTTACTCGATATTTGCATTTGTTGCTTATATCTTCCAGACTAAAATCTTGTGCTCAACTAATTTTTATTAAACCTATGGATTACACTCAACCTTTGTGTTGACTTTTTAAGCATGTTTATCTCAGGTAATTGATTTCTGAAGTGTGCACGAGGAAGGGCTGGAGGTTCCGGATGGCTATCTGTGGGTTGTGTTTTGTTATTTCTATCTAAATTTTCCGCTGCAAACTACTTTATTTTTCCGCTGCAAACTATCTTATTATCCGCTGCTAAATGTGTTAAGAGTCTTTTGAACTCTAATGGTTGAACTTTGTATTTGAATGTGGTATTTTATTAAAACGTCTCGTTATGAGATCGTTTATCTATGATTTTGACTCACTACCCCTCGAGTAGCACCCCAAGCTCAGTCCCGCTGCCATATTTCGAGTTGGGGGTGTTACATTAATTAAAGTTTATATGTTGATGTCATTGGTGACTTTTATTAGTGCATTGATAACCTCTGTGGCTAGCTGAGCGTTGATCGGGTCGCCATGCCTCTGCCCTCGCCTGTTTATTAGATCGCCTATGCATTCTATGGTCTGTAGAAAAGTAGGAGAAAGATAAAAAGGATAGTCATAAGTAATCATTAAGGGTTTACTCGCCGATAAGATTAGAACCAACGAGAAAGGACTTAATCTCGGTGCGTTGCATCGAACTATACACTTCATATAACACTAGCAATAAAACAAGTGACAAACTACTTATTATCAGGACAGCCCTCTTATTGTCTCGAGTATTTATCTGTGTACGTGTGTGCTACTTGCTGATTCGTGCCTATTGGTTTATTTTATTATTTAATTGCAACCAAATCGTGCCAGTCTCTCAGGCTGAACCCCCTTGCGTTAGATTAGATTGTATAGCTAACTTAATATATTAAAATACTGATTAGAATAACTAGATAATACGTTCCACTCTTAGTGATCGACACTCTACTTACCATTATATTCATACTGACCGGGTACACTGCTCGTTAAGTGTGTGTGTTATTGATAAGTCGGCTAAATATAAATTTAAAACTTGAGTAGGCATTAAAACTGCTAAACCGCAATGACACATCACGCGCATCAGGTGACATGTGTCCTGTATGTGTAAGGTATTGTTTTTTGGGCAACTATTAATGGATGGGCAACCGTATATTGGGCAATTGGTTTTTTTGTCATTTTACATAATATACACAAGTTAGTAATTTCACAATACCAAATAAGACCGTATATGGAATGCAAATATTTTCCTAACTATAACCTCACACTTTACACACTATAATCCCACTTTACCAGGGAAAAAAAATAAAAAAATTAAAAAAATTAAAAAAAAAATTAAAAAAAAAAAATTATAATGCACTCTGTCATCTTCAACCTTCTTCCTCATGCACTCTTTTCACTGCTCACACACACCAAAACATACTCCGGTTATTTTCCCTCCATTTCTGTATCTTGTTACACACATATATATCACGTATTTACAACAAAGCTGTCAGCGAAAAATTGTTCACTGTTCATCGCACATATATCCAATAAAATCAGGAATACCTTTGATTGTTGATTTTATTACCAAAAATGTGGTATAATATGGTATGTAAATCGTATTATGCATGTTTATTACATATGATTTTTATCGTTTTTGATTTTATATTTATTTGGTTTTTATGTTGACCTGATTTAGACCCAAAGTATTTTATAACATGTTATTGAACTACATTCATATAATTGTAATTTTATGGTTAATCGTTCTAGTTTTTCAAAGGTTTTCATTGTATTAGTTTTTTTCTTAAATAGGTGTTAATTGGATTTTATAATCCATTGTTCTTTTAGGTTATAATGATTGGTTGATTTATACTTTGGGTGTCCTTGTTTAAGCATCTATGTGTGTTATGATCATGTTGGATCACATTTTATTATCCATTGTTAGTATCCAATGTTGTTTAAGCATTTATGGTATTTGAGATATTTTTACTGGTGGTTGTTTGTTTAAGCTTTTATGTGGATTATGAGGTTATTTGTGTTTCGGGTTATATTTCATAAGCCACGATTTTTTCGCCTTTACTAGAGACTTGTCGGTTCATATATGTTTATTATGATATGATTAACTTATATAAGCCCATGAGTCTCAAAATTAACCGGAAATTTGGGGCTAATGAAATATAAGCCTGAATCAAATAAGGTCATAAGCACACATATAACCGTAAACAAACACCCCTTAGTATGGACCAATACTAAGGGGTTCTACTTAACTGAAGTTGTATTTACTAGCCAACTAGAAGTCATCGAAAGGGGACAAGGCTCAGGCATTGAATCAAGCACTGAATCAGTACTAACTATGCCTTTGTATATATCACCTGAACTGTTTATGCGAGTGTTTACGACATCTGTATACATGTCTTCAGACAAGCAAGGGTTGATTGTAACCAACTTAGACCTTATTGGTGTCATCGAGGATGACGAGCAGTTTCGGAAGCTATCTGATGAAGACGCAGTACGGATTTCTCTTTTGCTAGTCTTAGAGGTTATCTTTATGGGTCGTTTGTTGATATGCCAAGTTGATGACACATTGATGAGGTTGGTTGAAAATCTAGAAGCTTGGAATGCATTTCCATAAGGTGAACATATTTGGACTCATTTATACGAGCAACTACATAATGTAATGGATAAGCACACGGATAACCACCTTTTAGGATTGAAGAAAGATCCAAAGTATGTTCCGACATATACTTCGTCTGGATTTGTATTTGCTTTCCAAGTTTGAATTTATTTGTATTAATAAAATATGTTTAATATTTTAGTTTTGCAGCCCAACATTTTGACCGATTGTTAAATTGATAAGTTTTTGTTTTATAATTTGTTTAGATTTAGATACTCAAGTCTTTTGAAAGATGTGATCGTTGGTAGAGTAAAGACCCAAATGTGATACCAAGAGCACTTGCCTGGTCTAGGAAGTTGATCTTTAAAAGAAGTGATCGTTCCTACCTTTTTTCAAAGGTAAATCTTTTACTAGTTTATTTTACGTGAAATAAAATAGTCAAATAATTTACTAAAACATATGTTATTTGTCCCCATTAATTTTAGGAGTCGAGTACACATTTTGATCTCAGACCTAATACACCTGAGTACGAGTCTTCATGGTGGATACATAGCCAAGAATTTTCCCAAAACTACGTTCCCGGGGCTCCGGTCACACCCAATTACAGCCTCTACGATGCTTATCTTAAAAAGTTGGCAAAGTCACGCAAACGTGTCACTGAGTCGTTCAAAGTAAATTCCACTTAATGCAGGACTGGTAGTAGTTCGACAACCAAGAGGCTTAAGGATCGGGTCATTGCTAATCTGAATCGCCAAGTTTTGAAACTTGAGACTATTATTCAGGTTGTGTTTTATTCAGCATAATATATCAATAAACGGCTCACTCTGTATTAGCTGACATTGCGGTTTTTAATACAAGTTCAAACATCACAGGTTCTTGCTCGTGACAGAACTGGCGGACTACAGGTACAATTTTTCAAAAAATGAGTATCTACTTTTCACATCGATTGTATACTTCTACAAAAATATAATGATTTGACAGGAGAAACTGGATTTTTAATCACATTTTCCAAACACGAGGTTTGAATTTTGCGATTCACTTAACAACATTTACCTAAAATTGATTGACTTGCATGATTCTGATAAAGAACTTGCTCAGGTAAAATAGGTTATTCCAACGTATTTGTATACCCGTTATATACCGTAATATTATTTGTGCGGCATATGTAATCCGCAATAACCTATTTCAGGATTATCTTCTTGAAGAGGAATTGAGATTGGCGTTGGCAGAGAAAGAGAGGTTGCAGTTAGAAGAAGAGAAGATGATGGCAGAAGCCAACATGAAAAGGCTGGAAGAGGCTAAGAGGTTGCGGTTGGAAGAAGATAAAATGTTGAAGTTGGAGAAGGAGAAGAAGAAAAAAAAGAATAGCGTTTATGAATACCTCTCATTATAAAAATTATTTGGCTCGGTTACCACCGAACAAGAGGATTCACATGGATCCTGTTTCAGAAACAAACAATGCGAAAGTAACTTGGTATAAAATAAAAAAAACACGGTCCTAACGTTACTGACCCAACTATTGCTGAATTGCTGAGAAGAGTTGAACCTTGGGTTGAGGTATTGCCATACTTTTTATAGTTGACATTTTATTTTGTTACCTCTTTTACATTCCCTCTTATAAATTGATAAGCTTTTGTAGGATCTATCTCGCTGGTTCCATACTGTGGAAAATGTTTGGCTTACCGATGATATTGAAGTATTTCTTGGTCAACCGGGGCAACAAAGGTGTAAATTTCCATGGTCCGATGATTATACCGTAGACCGAAATTTCTGGTAGCGCTTAGTTTGCTTAGACCCTGCTAGAAAAGGTTGGCTAACTGAGGAGGTGAGCATACATACATACTCTAATTCATGTCTTGTGTAGCATATTTAAGTTTTACCCTTTCTTAAAATACTTATTATTTACGGGAAATTCGCAGCACATAGACTTGTGGGTTGACGACATGTGGCATGTGAGACCTAAGAATGCAAACTGGGCGATGGTTAGCTGTTACTTTGTTTGGCTTCTTCTTCAAAACGGCACGCCATCGTTTTATGCAAACGGGCAGAGGTATCAATGTCCATGGAGCGATGTTGAACAGGTAATACGTTTGTTTACGTACGCTAAAATTTAGAGGACTTAAGTGCATGATATGATCATTTGGTTAATAAATACAATATTCATTATTCATAAATACCATATGGTTCACTTTCTCCTTCACTACTTTCAGTTGGTTGGATTGACATTTAGTGGTTACTTACCTTAGGCAATAGTCTACCCATTGAAGCATCAGTTATATCATGTGTATCTGTGGCTCTCCATTAAACCAACGACGATTCGTATATTGGGGCAACATTTTATTGCATTGATATATTATGGACATTGTTGACATAAATAAATGCCTAAAAACATTATCAATATTTATTCATATCTCTATGTTTTGATGATCACAAAATGTAAACTCATTAAAACATAAACTTATAAATTAAACAAGTACTTAGTTGTAAATATTCACTTCTACAACTAAAATCACTTAAGGTATGAATGAACTAATGCTTAATGCATTATATGATCAAAGGAACATTTCCTTAAAAACTAGATTTTTTTATAAAACATCAAAAACATTTTATATATTTTTGAAAAACATTTTTGGTATTAAATAAAAATGTTTAATCTTTTATAAAAATATGAATTCAAATTTTTAACCAAAATCAGTTAAAATGTTCCAGAAAAACCTTCCCCACAAAAGGACAAAATTGCCCAACGTTCAGTAGGGGCGGCCCCCTTAATTTTGCTAGGCGGCCCCCTTAAAATTAAGGGGACCGCCCCCGCTCCAGTAGGCTCCAGCTGTCCAGTTTTTCTCCCTATAAATACCTGCCTTCCCCTGGATTTTTACTCACCTTTTGCACACTAAAACTTTCTGTTTTAAATCCTTGTATATACATTTCAAAATCCTTTGATCATATCTTATTAAGCATTGGTTTCTAAGTGATCCAAGCTTCCTACATTCAAGTGCAAAAGAAGAATACTCCTTCAACATCTAGAGAAGAAGTATTGCAACTTAGCTATCTAAGTTGTGTGTGTCATCATTCATTTGTATATAAGTTGTATATTTGTTAGATAGTTGTGTGTATAATTATTTGGGATAGGTTAGTGTGTAAGTAGTGAAGTTGTGTAGTTAAGGTGTGTAAGTAGTGAAGGTGTGAAGAAGTAGAAGTATACATAGGTTGTGCTAAGTTGTGAAGAAGGTGTGAAGCCGTAGTATATAAGTTGTGAAGAAGTTGTGAATAAGTCGTGAAGTAGTCTTGAAGAAGTAGTCGTGAGGAAGTAGTCGTGAAGAAGAAGTCGTGAAGTAGTCGTGAAGAAGAAGTCGTGAAGAAGAAGTTGTGAAGAAGGTGTGATTAAGTTGTGTACAAGTTGTGAGATTGGTTCTAGCTACGATTAGAACCCGACATCTAGCTTTGTGTCGTTAAGCCGGTGTAAGCTAAAGTTTTGTAAGGTTTTCTCCGCCATAAGGGAGCTTGTTGACATAGTGAAGAAAACTCTCGAGTTAGGTGCTCGGGGAGTGGAATAGGGCAAGGAAGGTGACCTTGTAGCCGAACCAATATAAATCTCTTGTGTCTCGGTTAGATCTTTCCATCTCTATCTTTCATTTGATTTACTTTACTTTACTTGCATTACTTACTTATATTTATCTATACTTGTTCATATTGTTTAAGAATTGAAGTCACATAATATCGAATCGAAGTTTTTAAAAGTAAACAAAAGTTTTTAAAATAAAATTTAAAAAGACGTAAAACTATTCAACCCCCCTTCTAGTTTTCCACAGACATAGATGTTAATTTATGTCGCCTAATATACGTCCATTTCCTTTATATTGTCGGTTTTTATTCCGATCAATGAAATGGTCAAACACTGGAGTGGTAACATTCTATGATAGTGGCGACACATATGACTACGACTCCCGTGACTGGTATATCCGAGTTAGGAAGTGCTTACAGGTACGTTTTTGGTATACACCAATCAGATGATTAACTTTTTTTTCCTGTACTTCAATAGTGTGCATCTGTCAATGTACATTTAAACAGGCTGGATGAAAGAACTTTTAATTCTTGATGTTTAGAAAATAATGTTGGTTAGTTAAACATATTCAGACCATACAACATAACACTTACTGAAAGTTAACCACATAAAAGTAACGTATATTACACGCCTATATGATACTAGAATACAATTACCAATTATACTTTGTTTAATACCATATGTAGGTTACATATAAGTACCTCAAACTAAACAACATAAATGTCGTTAATACCATATGTAAACAACATTTGTAAATACGCACTTTTTCTTACCAAAAAATATAATAAAATTAAGGATACTACATACATAACTAGACTGTCAATATCTTTTACTTAGGAACTAGAAACAAGGTTTCTGAGCAGTTGCCCTTGTGTTGAACTAGTTGCCCAAAATACGTAAGTAGTTGCACGAATTTCTATGGACAGAAATGGGATAAGTACACTTGCCTTGCCATCATCATTTCCTTACCTCTAATCCTCATTAATATGGTTTGGCTTAATGTGCACCCTAATAACTTGACAAGACACAACTATTCACCACTTGACTTTCCTCATTAATACACTTTGGCTTACTTCTACTTGAAGAGTCATTCCATTTTTTTCATATTTTAACTGATCCATCAAACCTTCCATTTTCATACCACTTTTCAAACCCAACTGACCTTTTAACACACCACAATTTACTTCCAAAATCAATGGGTCAGTTAAGTAAATTAGCTATTTATGGTCATGTAAATCCTGCAGAAATACATGATGCATACTTAGTTCGAAATTGACCAAACGGCATAAAACTTACTAACATATATATAAGAGCCAAGTAAACACTTACTTGGTTATATAGCCACATAATAGTAAGTGGAAGTATAGTCGTATACTTGGTAATGTTGAAACAATTACAAAGTATAGATTGATAAATACCAAATGCAGGGTACGTAGAAGTAAGTCAAAGTAAACAGCATTAACATGGTTTATAGCATATGTTAACAACACTTATAAATACGGATTTTCATAACCAACATATATAATACACTTATGGACAATACAGACATAGTTAAACTCTTAATTTGGTTAACTTTGGAAGTGGACACAACTTTGTTGACTATTTGGGCAATGTTTCAAACTAGTTGCCCAAATTTTATAACAAGTTGCCCAAAGATGCATTGGGTTATGTTGTAAATTAGTGGACAGGAAGGGAGTAGTATAGGACACTCTCTACCACCATCATTTCCTTACCTCTAATCCTCATTAATAATCTTTGGCTTAGTGTGCATCCTAATAACTTGACAAGACACAACTATTCGCTAATTGACTATCCTCATTTATTCACATTGACTTAATTCAAATTGAAGGGTCACCCCATTTTTCTATATAAACGATCCATCTAATATTCCAATTTCATACCACATTTAAAAACTAACTTACCTTTACACACATAAACATTTACTTCAAAAATAAATGGCCGAATTACCTACACTAACTATTACTGCTCAACCAAACTTGTTGAAGGATATGATGAATACTTTGTTTACAAATGATATTGATAGTGACTTTAAGCTCATCAAGGCACTTCATGCCGACGTGATAGAGCTCACTCGTCGTTGCAAGGCTAGGGGTGAGCAAATCAAACAGCTCGAGACTGTGGTTGGGTCCACTCTTGCTACTGAGTGTTTACAGTTGCTGCGTGACATTCAAGATGAAGACCTTGAGAAAAATAGGACACTGATGAAACTCATCAGTGAAACTCAAATCAAAGTTCTCAAAACAATCTCATTTGTGTCAAAGATGAGCAAAAACTATTAAACCTCCAGTCCTGGGCTGTTATGTGCTCACTCTTAACTTCTGTCAGTCAAGTCTTTTGTGTTTCGGGTTTATCATCTATGTACTTGGTTATTGGTTGTACATGTGTTTGTCATAATGAAATGAAACTAGTTTATGTAAAACTCTATCCGTTAACAAGTCAAATGTTACAACACTACATATGAATCAAGGAACAATAAACCTTTAATAGCTTAACAAATATCTTGAAGAAACAACAAAAAAATACACCTAATTTTGATGAAAGTATGATTTGTATACAAATTATTAACAACAAACATTCAAATGTTTATGGACAAACATTGCTAGTAAATGGATAATCTATAATAACATTTTTTTTTTAATGTCCCACAAGATCTCCCGAGTATGTATATTAACATTTTATCTTATTCTACAGGCTCGACTGCCACTAGTTCTAGACCGTGCTAAAGTTTTTGATAAGAATGGAATGCGTCCGAGTGACTATAACATTACGTTTTGGCTAGCGGACAAAGTTCCAGAGCAAGGGGGATCTTTGGTGATTGTGGTGTGTGGGTGTGTATATTTCTATATCGCTTGTCACATGGTCTATCGTTGCATGTTGATGACCCCGTTGGCGTTGCCCTAGCGTATCGTGAGAAGATGGTTCGGTCTTATTACAAACACAGATATTATCCTTTGTAACTGGTTTGTTATTATGGTTCAAGTTAGGTGTCATTGTTGTATTGTATACTTTTATTTATCAATTTAAGTTACTTTATCAAATAAGTTTACAACCTTATATTAGAAAGCATTGTCACCATACACATAACATGCACTTATAACCATTCATAGATAAAACATTGTCAAGTTACCATATATCTAACATTCATACATATAACCTTGCATTCATACAAGAATACAAAAAAAACACCACTTATAATTCCTAACACATACACCCCTTAATATCTCCTTAATATCTTTATATAAACTCTGTTTCCCTACTTGCTCCTTGTCCATATTCAACTCAATATGCTTCCCATAACTTATACATACATATTAGTAAATTATTAATACTAAAATAAGACAATATTTGGTAGTCTATAAGAGGAAATATTCAACAAGATTACACTAGTACACAACTCATGATGGCTTACTCTCATTTATCTCCTTCAAAAAAAGTCCCTGCAAACCCTCAAGTTGATTCGTTTGATATCAAACAAAGGATTGACTTTACTGAATAGCTTCACATGTTTGTTTGTAAATTAGTATGCAAGGGTTGAATACTTTGTTTTTTTTAGTCTGCAGTCTTTCAGCTTGACCTGTGCAGACATTAGGAGTGTTTGGCATTACTGGTTAATTGCTTGTAGTAGTGGTTAGCATAGCTTTGTATGTTGTATCTACATTACAATAATCACTAGAATGATAACTTGAAACATATCTTGAAATAGATCTTCAATCATCAAAATAAGGTAAATGCCAAGGTGGATGAGCCATTGTGACAGAACTTTGTTACAATGTCAATGCTCAAATCAGTTGAAATGCTTATGATTTCTAACAAAAAGAAATGGTTTAGTCTAACTAAATGGTTCAGTCTAACCAATTATGGTACTACATTTCCACATTTCTAGTGCACCCAATACTGTTTTATAACCACAATGCAAACAGGGTAGTTTATATTATGGGCCATGATAAAAGTTGGCACAACATACATATAACCACAATGCAAACAGGGTAGTTTTTATATGTTACAATGTCAACCCTAAGACTATATTAGATAAGTAAAAGTGCTACTATAGGCATAACATTGACCATTGACACAAAAATAAAAGAAGTCTACTCCGGATGTGCGGGAAGATCGGTGGAGTTTCAACAGCTTCCTAGCCAACTCCCAATTCATCTTGACATTTTCTGACTCATCATCACTCAAATTGCTGACCCGGATATAAATTTTCTTCAGAAACGGGGAACACGCAAGTATAAACTTTATTATAGTTACTTCATTCTCGGATCTAGGAAATGATTGAAACACCACACTCTGAAGCTGCCTTGGCCCCATTGTGTTGCTGTCTAAATCTAATGCAGAAAGTTCCAAAGGAACATCACTAAGCTCAATAGAAGCCTGCAAAATAAAATAGTATTGAGATGCAAAACCATGGCAATTTAAGATGATTTATTTGATACATATGCATTCCACTTACTCTGGTTTCTAGCATTTGCAAATTTGGAGATCCACGAATCATTTCAATGATGAATGATACCATAACATTATTCCCAAAATCCACTCCGGATAGATTAAGAGTCATGAGGGATACAAATTCGACAGGGACATTCTTATTGGAATTAGCTTCTGCCAACAACTACAAAAGTCCACATTTCGTAAGTTTTAGATATCACATTGCATAATCATTACAGATTAATTTAACAATATATAACTTGAATTTAAAAAAACTCAAATTGGTCTTGCCTTGTAGTCCTGAAAATCCAATGTAAGCGTATCAAGATTTGGAAGAGTTGCCAGGTGAAAGAGGTTGGAAGCTGTGATTGTCGTCGGCTGGTTCCAAACACCGAATGACAAATGTAACTTCTTGATATTTCTAAGTTTTGCAATTTCCAAGAGTCTCATCTCGTTTGTAGTAGCAAGATTAATTTTCAGAAACTCAAGTAAGGGAAAACGAGCAATAAACTCCCAAAATGTACCGCTTAGAAAGGTTACATATAACAATTCTAGGCTCAATAGTTTTATAAAAATACAAAAAATTTCCAAAGTAGGAAACGTAAAATAATGAAGTTCCAAATGTTTCAACTCCTTACGAGAGTAAAGTTGGGTTGGCAACGTAACTGGTTCACCATACCAGTTTCTAATTGTCGGCTCCTCAATTCCTTCTCGAGACAAAAATAAAAGCCAATCCCCAATGTCTTCATAATTCAAGCCTACGAGTCCACACACCATTTTGGGCTCTATGGAGAAGACAAACCTTCTTATGGGACCTTTAAGCTGAAGTAAAAGTCTCGTTATATGCTTCCTATCAAACTTATTTGTTAAAAACTAAAAGAAATCCTCATTAACTATGACATCGGTTAGTAAAGACCACTTAAACCTCTAGTTTCTAGCTAAGGTAGAGGTCCTCACCGCTTCTTTTAGTGGCAAACGATTCAAAATATTAGTGATGACATTATCTGGCATGTTTCCAATATATTCTTCTGATGCATAGTTGGAGGTTCTATGTACCCGCCGACGACTACTTTCGCCAAACGACATGATATTCTTTGGATTTGAGTAGGGTTTTGAGTTCTCTAAATGACGGCTTAGATTTGGTATGATAGATTGTGTGTTTGGTGTGGCATTAAATGTGTTGTGTGTGGGTCTGATTTTTGTTACTTAAGAGGGACATAGGGAAAGAGGGAAGAGGTATGTTAGTAAAATCACAAGACACTTAGTGGCGATCTGTATAATTTTCCCCTTGTTTTTTTGTAGTACAAGATGTATGTTAAGGGTGATGTCAATGGGTTAAACACTTTGTATAATGGCCATAAACTAAAAAAACATAGTAAATTTGTATTTATAAAACCAGTTTCGTGTGTTATTTGGAGACGAGTTAAACAACACATGAAAAGTAGTCTGTTAATTGGTGACAAGTACATATTATTTGTGTAATATTAAAAAGTACAAAAATAGAAGCCTAAAAAACAAACATGGTTGCCAACATACAAAACTAATGGTTGCCCAGTTGTACCAATATGAGTTGCCCAAAGTACTTTCATTAAATACCATGGTATATACATTAGTTGGCATCTACTACAATTAATCTGAATACTCCCCGGATGCCGAATCATAATCAGGATACTCCCTTATTTCAAACCTGTACAATTCTTCATGAGCTTCATCTTTCCTCCATAACTCTTCCAACTCTTGTTGACACCTTGCGTTTTCTGCATCAACCCTTGCTTGTTCTTGCAATGTTTCTGTTAATGCCTCTTCATCAAGAAGAAGTTGCTCTTCATCTTCCTTAGTAAGAAATCCATGGCCATTTTCAAAAGTTTCAGTTTCATATTCTAGCTCAAAAAAAAAGTTTCATATTCGCTACAAGCTTCCTCAACTGTTGGAAATGAAGAATCAGTTGACATAGGTTGGTGCATATCTTGTTGTGATGATGAACCAAACTCGTTGCTCTCTCCGTTTTCTGGTGGAGTATTTCCAAGGATAAAAGCTTTTTCGGGTGTCGGATAATTGTTATCCAGAGCGTTTTGTTAAGACATGTTTTTTAAATGTTGAATTTTGAGAGAATTTGTGTGTGTGAGATGTTTTTATTTGTTTTTCGGTTGAAAATGTATTGGACATGTATAGGGATAAAAGATTGGTGGTAACTTGAATTTGGATATGAATTTATGATAGTTGCCCAAAGGACTAACAGTTAATGCGCATAGTACTATATTAGTTGCCCAAAGTATCTTACTTAATGTGTAACTCAAGGTTGTCAGGATCGGGATCCTACCTAGGATCGTTTTCGGCTTTGCAAGATCGTGATCGTAGGATCGGATCGGAATCGTAAGATCCTATGAAAATGTATATATTTTTGTATAGGGGTTGTAGTTTTATATTTATATATATTATTTCATATGATAAACGAATTTAAATGGATGATAAAAGAAAAAGTTATATGTTCAAGTACCGTAATAGTAGAATATTAGATATATTGTAATGCTCACTTGCACAAAGTTAATACATACATGCACCTACTTCTTGTTCAATGTTTTTTATTATAGGTTTTTCGTGATAACATTTAGATTAATGCAAAAATATAGTGTTAATTTATTGGTACGTGATTCTGTGACTTTTTTATTACAGTATATAGATTAATGCAAAAAGATAAATGGATTGTATTTGAAAATGAAACGACATAATTTATAATAGATGACAACACAATTTTTTTTCTTCTTGATATCAAATAAATTAAATTAGGATATTCTGATAATATTACTGAAGTTTTTTAACATGTAGTTCATGCTTTTATTCAAAAACAAGCTTATGACATGTTACAAAGCACGAAATCGTTTTTCATAATAAACCCGAAAAGACACATCTAAACTATTTCTAAATAGTCCATAAAAGCATAATGATTTGACACTCATTAATCTTGCAAAAGACAATCAATTAATAGCATTAAAATAATAGCTTTCATAAAAAAATCTTAGTCATTAGGCTTTAAGACATGGACTTATGCTTAATAAGTTAATATAGCCAAAAATAAAAAAAAAAAAAGATTAAAAAAAAAAAAAAAAAAAAAAAAAAAAAAAAAAAATGAAAAAAAAAGAGGCGATCCTACGTGCGATTCTACGATCCTGATACGATCCTACTCGAATTACGATCTTGGTAAGATCCTGATCGTTTTTTGTGTGTAGGATCTTAGGATCGTACGATCCTACGATCCGGATCGCGATTTTGACAACTATGGTGTAACTACTATAAGTTGCCCACAAGAGTTATTGAAGAAAACAGTTGCCCTATTTTTTATTTGGTATCCAATTACTAGTGGAACAAATTCCATCAACATGTAAATGGGATTAGTACTTCGGTTGCAAACTTTCACAAATATAAGAAGCATTATAGAAATAAGAAATGTGTAATACATAGAACCTGCTGGATAGCGGAGAAATTATCATACGACGTTTCGTACGCTAAAATCCACTACCAGCATAACATAATACAAATACTACATATTGTCATGAAATCATAAACTACGACGGTTACTAGATAATAATCCATTATTTTAAGGTTACATGTTATTGAACGCCTTCCATTGATCAGAGTCAGCAGGTTCCACAAGCTCATCACACTAGACTTCCTACCCATATTGAAAACCTTCTCAAACAACAATGCTGGATCCATAACTTCAGACAGGTAAACCTGTGCACAATGGAAAAAAAATGTGTTAACGTTTGTACCTGTGTAAAGGTACTAGACAATATTTGTGAATGGCATTCTATAATACAAATGCAATTATAATGCTGCATATATGGTTTAACACATTACTAAAAAGGTTTCAAAGAAGCATCAATAGAATGATAACTAAAAATGTAAACAAACTATACAGCGCACGGTCTGGGTGATTTGGCAGTAGAAAAGATTCTCTGTACGGAGCGATGTAGAATGAACCCGCATTTCCTTCAATTCCCAAACTAAAAAATTGTTCAACTTGAGGATTGTACACAAATATTGAGTGACCCAAAATGTGGTCGATATTCGCTTCGACTATTGGAGCTTGACTACTTGTAAAGCCAATCAGCTTTGCCACCATAGGGGTAGGGATGGTGAATAGAATTGAAAATGATGTTATGGATGCACCATCCACCTCCAAACACCATCCGTAAAACAGTGGGACCTCAGAAGTCATGATCATTCCAGAAATCACAACAGAGTTTACATGATCAGAAACATAGAATGGAACTGGCATTTCGTTTTTTAGCATTGCAGGTATCTCTATGACGTGAAATTGGCTGGTAATCATATCAAAAGAAATCAAAGTGTAATTCTTGTACGAAGTCCCCTTATCATTAACTAAACTTTCAGTACCGGCCCAATAGATAAAACGACCTACAACTTCCTGACTTTTTCTTTTCAATCTGATTGTCTCACGTGGCAAATGAAAATTTTCGAGACGTCTCCAGGTTAACGAGTTCAATGAAAAGACTGACACATACCAAAAATTAGTTTGGAAAATAGGATAAGAGACCTTGATAATAGTCGGGTTAGAGTGTCCGAACGGACACCAAAACCGAAACAAATCTTTGAACATTCTATTTGGCTAGTGTAGAAAGGGACAAATACGCCAATTGATTTTCTTATGGATGGGTTCCAAAGAACAGCCATCATATTAGAACCATAAATAAAACATGATAGGCCGTTAGAATTGACGACTGCTTAGAATTGACGACTGCCAGCATAACTGAAAGGTGTAGATGAGAATCAAGTGGGATAATGGTTAAATTTTCATCTACAGAACACATAAAACCTTTATAACCCTGATCAAATGTTAGATTAAAAAGACACTCAGTAGTGGGATGAGCACCGTATGTGAAGATGAAGGTTTGTGAATCAATGGTTGACTTCCATAACTTTGAAACACTACGTAGCTGGAGTATAGACTTTACAGGTAGCCTATTCATGATATCTAGTTGAACATCCAAAGGTATGTTGTCAGACATATTTTAA
The DNA here is from genome assembly GCA_021014915.2 of Artemisia tridentata subsp. tridentata. Taxonomy (NCBI): domain Eukaryota; kingdom Viridiplantae; phylum Streptophyta; class Magnoliopsida; order Asterales; family Asteraceae; genus Artemisia; species Artemisia tridentata. The sequence continues at coordinate 163,707,396 of CP139507.1, read as the reverse complement.
AGCTTTGGAGGAATGTTTGGGCTATAGATAGGAAGTATATAATTGTTGTGTATGAAAGGCACTAGTAAAGATGAAACATATATATAGGAGTTTCACTGATTATAAATACACCTAACAAGTTACATTGAATTAAAGTAGGTGTACTTTGTTGTATTTTAGGGCAACCTACCATTAAGTTGCAATTTATACAAATCATTTTAATAATACATAACACTTTGCGGTGTATGTGCAGAATTATATAGAAAATACACGGTCTTGAATTCAAATAAACTGGGTATCACTAACATAATTAAAACTACAAAGGCATGCGAATGCAAAATGTGTAGTGTATGTGATGCAAAATTTACCGTCATTTAGATTTAAAAATCAAGTATATTACCTTTAAAGACTGTTAAACCTTTTTTATTTGCTCCTTGTGCTTCTAGAAGTATTCAAGCATCCGTTCACGATATGCTAAAGCTGTGTGAAGAGGGTCATCTACTTCCAGTGGTTGGTTATGGCACAGTCTGTACAAAATAATACACACCCACACACCGCAATCACCATATACATTGGCTTGTTCTGGGACTGCAGGAAACTGGTATGTTATTTTATAGTCCTTAGTTGATATCCCCTTGCTCTCCAATATCCCATGCTTGTCTAGATACATCGTAAGCTGTTATGACAACTTTCTCTTCATATTTCTCCACCACCGTTTGCCAACGCCCTGGACACACCCAAGAGTGTCATAAAAGGAAACAACTCCAGTACGCAGTTCAACCTGAGCGAGACACTAGTGTTTGCTAGGTTCATTCACGAGAAAATACACCTAATATAGACAAACAATCCAACAATTTAGTATGTATACATTTAAAATTGTATATTCCAAAAGATTGTGGTAAACTGACCTTTTCGACATCTCGCCAAGCCACAGGGTAGTATGTGCCATTTGAATAATGATCATACATTTTACTAGCTAGGATGTTTCATAAGAAAAGAGTCCCTGTCAAAGTCCAATCTGCATTGCTTGGTCTAAAAGACCACATCAAATCAAACCACAGATCCAAGTGCTATGTACAAAAAACACAAATTATAAAAGTTATAGTAGTTACTCAATTAATAATATATACAAATGTAATAGACCAGATAATCATGATGGTTCCTTACAAAGTCAAACAACCAACCGCTTTGACAATCTTCAAGACAGGTGTAACCTCTCGTAATTTTCCCCTATGAATAGTAAATGCTAATAAATGATTAATAAATCATTACGTTATTTAATAACCCTTTCTACTAGTAACAAAAAATTTTTTGTTATTTATGCTACACTATCTAAATCACAACGATACTTGTGATTACCGATTACCTAGAAACGATGCTTGCACACGAGCCTTGATAGTCTAAAAATCGCGAATTACTTAAAAACAATTAACGTTTAATACTTAACGTTTATACATTTTGACAATTAAACGAATGTGATCAAATACATTCCCGAGCTCACGGAAATTATCACGAAAACTCAGTAAATATATTGGGCCTCGACCCAACACCCAAGTGGACTGTGAAACCCATTGGGCCTAGCCCAATAATTCGGTAAGCTAAAAACACCACAACCGGACCTTATTATTTTCATCTCTTTCTCTTCTTGCGCTAGCCCACCAAACGAGCCCAAATCATAAACCAAGCCCAAAACCTTATATATGTAACTTTCATTTTGGCAGCCACAAGGATCGAACAATTTGAATAAATAACGAGCAAATAAGCCTAACAAACATATCAATACTTTATACAACCCAATTCCCGACCTAGCCGAGAATCGAGTAAAACAAGCATCACCTCCTAACTCGATCATTTAGTTACTTAAAAATGACCAAAGCTCGACACATTTGGCCACGCTATGAACACAACCCAAATTTTATGTTTTGGTTTAACATGTTTCGTACAACTTCTAACCCGACCCAATATATGTTTTAACTAACAAATGAATTCGCCTGAGCTCTTATCGAATGAACAAACTAACAATCGAACCTTACACTAAACTCTTAACCACGTATAAAATGTGAAGTATTCGACTAAGTCACAAAACACAACATCCACTTTGTCTCTTTCCCTTTGGATGTGAGCGCCGGCTAATAGCATCAAAAGAGCCATCATTTGGGTTACTAGCACACTCAAGATGGTTCATCATTTCAATTGCCAAAACACTCAAGCTATTCTCCAGATGAGACGTTCACGTTAGTAATCTTGCTGACATTTAAATACACCAAATAAAGTCAAGACAAAAACCCCATGATTCTACTTTGTTCCTTTTCTCTTGGTCGAACTATCACCAGGACGATTCACGCCTTCATGTTGCACATGCTAGCCTAAGAACTTCACTATAAAATGCATGCATGCCTTCGGCTAAACTCCCACACAAAAACATATCACATGTTCCACGGAAAACTAGAAGGGGGGTTGAATAGTTTTTGCCGTTTCTTTTGTTTAATTTGTTAGTTATAGGTAAACATTCACAAATTAAGTTATCACACAATATAAACTAGAGATAAAGAGATGAAAGATCAAACCACATAACACAAGTGTTTATAGTGGTTCGGTTTGCAAGAGATCCTTATCCTTGCCCTACTCCACTTCCTCGAGTTGCTTACTCGAGAGATATCTTTCACTAAGAAACAAACTCCCTTCAAGGTGGAGAAAACCTTTACACGTCGCTTACTTCCTTTTCCGGTACTAAGCTAAACACCGGGTTCTTTTCACAAGGTAGAACCAACCTGACGTCGCCTACTTACTTTACCGACACTAAGCTAGATGTCGAGTTCTTTACACGGGTACAACCACTCCCTACACTCTTTGTACTTTAAGGACTAAAGTACTAACCACACTTACTGATCTAACTGATACAAATGATAAGAAACACTTAAAGTGTTTTCACAGAACCTATACTACAACTTCACAACAGTCTGCTTATTTGAAGCTTGTATACTTGCTCTTCTTTGCTACAAAAGAAACATCTATATATATATATATATAACTACTGTGGTTAGTAACTAAAGTGAATGTATGTGTTTTCTTTTCTAAGTTGTATCAAGATCAAATACCAAGCCTGCTATTTATAGGCAAGCAAGGAAAGGCTCCCACGGATCCGGCGGATCCCTCAGAAGGGATCCGTCCTTGTATAGACTTGGATCCGTGGGATGGTGACAGCTATGGATTAGTTGTCTCTTACCATATCTTAGTTGTATCTTACCATATCATCCAAGATCTTCAAATGTCAACTATGTTGCTTGCATATCTAACCAAGATATCACACAATCTTACCAAGATTGTATTTGTGATGTATACCATGATATTACTTAGTAACTTTTAAACTAAAGTTTCCATTAAAGGAAATACTCATATAATGTTAGTGATCATGTTATATAAAAGGTGTGTTTGAAAAAGTCTTTAACTAGTATTTATAATTTGCTTAAGGAATATACTTTGTGTTTGTCATGAACAAAACATTAAGCAAAGATCGTAAAATATAAATAACGTTTTTAGTACGATATTTGTATTAACAATCTCCCCCTTTTTGTTGATGACAAAACACAAATTATATTTTTAAGCAAAAAAGTAAATATAGTTTAAATCCCTTTTTAAAAATATAGATTAAGTTTTTAGTTATTCAAATTTCGATTACTATTATAAAATAGCTTAGTATGAACTAATTATGCAAACTTAATCATTTTTCCTTTCTCCCCCTTTTTGTCGAAACAAAAAGAAGAGGTGCGTGGCGGAATGCGATTTTGAGAACTTGAATAGCTCCCCCTTGTTTTATACTCCCCCTAAATGGAGTAATGATGCATGAATCTACAAAAACAAACGGTTAGTATATGAGATGCTTAAGAGATGCTCCCCCTCGATGTATACTCCTCACTTCTCGAGTACCAACGTATACTATTGAAGGGTATGATATGCTGCAAATGAAGTGTTAGTTATGAAATGACTTCAATGAAGAAGTAGAATGCTTGTTTAGTGTACTTCCAAACAAGCCTTTCAATATGTTTGACTTTAAAAAGTCAAACTAAGTGTCTGATGTTAATTTGTACCTAAAGCAATCATATGCAAGATATAATGTATGCAATATAGGAATGTTAGTTCACATGATAATATGCAATATGTTGATCACTCATTTAGCATAAATCATCACATTCATAGATATTATAAATTTTGTGATAAAAGTCACAATTACGAAATAATGTTACAGATATAATAATACAGATATATCCTAGAAATAAATAAAGAGTTCTAAAACAAATGCCTATGATGAGGATATGAGTTGAGGTTAATGCTAGTGTTGGTGATAGCTTAATTGATAACTGAAGGTTGATGCAAGTAGGTTTTTCACTAATCCATGAGGTTGATGATTAGTGAAAGGGGTGATGAAAGGTGGTGGTTTTAAAGAATGCAATGAATTCAGAAACTCTAATGTATAGCAAATGCTATAAAGGTATTGAAGATGGTTACGGTTATGATATTATCATTTACTAAAGATGATGAATCGTACCATGAATGGAGTGAAGATAGTGATTACTTAGGAATTGTAAATTTCAAATGTAATAATTAGAAATACTAGATACCTATATGTAGATGAAAATGACATCATATGCTGAGAGAGTAAGTTGGAATGAAGGTTCTGTTTGTACTTACAGTGACGTGCTTGATATGAATTAAGAATGAAGATCATGAGATCCTATGATTGTGTTCAAGGTACTTAAGATGAATTTGTGAGATGAAAATTCTAGACTCGTTGGCTATAAGAAGGTTGTTTGGTGTCTAAATGGTAAAAAACTGAACTTGGTACCTACGGATTTGGCGGATCCAAAATTTTGGTTCCGTCTTTATAGTCTTTTGGTTCCGTGTGATAAAAAAATTGATTTGGTCAATTTTTGTTGATTTGATCTAATGAAGGTTCAAGCTAAGGTTTACTTACAATTATTGAGTTGGTTTTAGTAATTCGAATCAAGGTTTTGGTGCAGAACTAAAATGTTGAACTAATAAGGTGTTATGATTATAGTATTGGTTAATCTTAAAGGATGTTTATCTTGTATGCCCAAGTTACTTTTTGTGTCAAAACAAGATATCATATTTTAGAGCAAAATTATATAATGAAAATTTGTTTGTGACGAAAGTCTCAAACATACGATTACACATGAAGGTTCCTAGAGACGATAAAATCTTAAAAGTAATTATTGCGATGATATTACAAACTTCTATTTTGCTTGTTTTGATGATGACATGATGGAGGCAAGCCATTTAGTTTCTAAGCTACTAATGTCGTAGATGTTTGAAACCATATTGTTGTCATCTTGAGTGTTTGTTTTATCAATCCACATAGATTCATCCAAGTGTTGAAGAGTGGTAATTATGTCATGTGATGGGTCAATTATTAAGCTTGAAGATGGGGATGAGATTCTTTCTTTAGGTGGTGATGATTGTGGAGAGGAGTCAATTATTGTGGAAACACTTGGTGAAGTGACAATTGATGTTGCAATTGTTGTGTTGATAATTGAGGTGATATGGTATTGAGGTTCATGAATCTTTGGATGGAGAGAATGAACTGTCATGGGTCCTAAGTTTTCAAGACTTATTTGTGGAGAAGTGGTTGATGTAAGTTGAAGATCTTCTAATTCTTCAGAATGTGGTTGTGGAGATGTTGATGATGTCCTAACGAGTTCCATAGGTTTAAGTTTTGGTGAAGATGTTGATAATGCAGACTTCTCAGTTTGTGGTGGAGCGGGGAGCGAGTGGTGGTGTGGTTGCTACAGGAGTAATGGTAGGAGGTGATGTTGTTGTATTGAATGAGTTTGTAGTGGATGAATCTGAAGAAGAGTGTATGTTGACTATGGAAGTCACAATAGGGGTTGTTGTGGTGTTTCTGGATCTAACAGGAGAGGTTATATTTCGAAGCGGGTTTGCATACCAATAAGGTCTGACACTAATTCTAGCAGTTCGTCTGTATGGTCTAGACATGTAAACTTTCTGGAGGAGATATGTGAGTTCTGTGGAAGTTTAGTGTGCTATGATCATCTCTAAGGTTCCAATTTATACTTCCTAGTTGTATGAGAATTAGTGTCTGGATTAAATGAGTGTGAATATCTATGACTTGAAACAAGATAAAGTTGTTTGTCCTATTGTTAAAGTCAAACCATAGAAATGGAGTTGACATAAGAGTGTGCAGAAAAATGGCTCAAAAGGGTTAACTTTGATAGGAGTAAGTGTGTTTCATGGGATAAGTCAAATTATGCAGGAAAGTAATCTCTGAATTTCATAATGATTTCTAATGGTTTGAAACAGAGATAGGTCATATCAAGGAAGTCAATCCATTGAGCTTGGGTTGAGTGATTTGTTGTGAGTTTGCAGTAAATACAAGAAGATAGTGGAAAATCTGATGATTTGATATTTCCACGGATTTGACAGATTCCTAAAAAGGGTTCCTTCTTTGTATTGGTTTGGTAACTCATACCTAAAGTTTAAAAATGTAAATTTTGGTGGGAAGTTTTTGTTCCTAAGTTTCTAAGAATTCCTAGATGATTCTAAGATGAATTATGATCAGTTAATAAATCCTAAATGATACTAAACACTAAGATTAAGGAATTGGGATAAGTCGAAAAAGTTTTATAATTTTACTGGGAATCTGCGGATCCAAGTGTTTGCAAATGCGGATCCTTATTTTGCAATCCGCCAAATCCGCAGGATGGCGGTTGGCGGATCCAACGATAAGCCTTGGCGGAACCCTATTTTGGGATCCGCGGGATCCGTAGGCCTAAAACTAAGAAAGTAGACAGAACATATGTCATATTTCGCGTTTTTCGACGAAAACCCGAAAATTCATCTAGACCTTACTTAACATCTAATATGTATATCAAAACAACTAAATATGATAATATTAACACATGATTCCACATAGTTTAATCCATACTTAGAAACTTACCGTTTTTAGGTGTTATTCCAATCATAGGTTTAGACTTGACAAATAGATAACTCCGAGTGTTATCAATCTGCAATAATCAGTTAGTTCATATACACAAAATAAAACTCAACCAAGTATAAAAATAGACCTAATCATTAAACTTCATCATAAAAGATGTTTGAGCCAAACAGTGGCATAAGTTTTGGAAAATTGATAACCATGTGCATTATCATCAGTTAAAGTTGAGCTAGAACATATAAGCATAAAATACTAAAGACAAGTCTTAACGAACATAGAAAAATGATCATATAGGATCTAAAGAACAACTGTTCCAGACGTTCATTTATTCTCGCTTTTCATTCAATATTTTGAGTATCTTCTTTTGACCCTTTCGGAGTTTCATCATCCATCGTCCTGCACATTTTAGAACTCCCTTTGTTTGTCGGCTTTCTTCAGATTCATTGTTGAGAGATGGAAGTTGACTTAAGTAATCTAATAGAGGAAGTTTTGAGTTAGGTAATCCATCTTCGTCACTAGCTGATGATGATGATGAAGATGAAGATGAGAGACAAGCTCGTTTCCCTTTTCCTACTTTCACTCTATGGTCACTAAGAGGGACAAAGGTGTGTTTGATTTCGGGGTAATCTGGGACAAAGCCAACTGAATTTGGAGGGATAGGAATGGAAGCTTTGAACAAACGAGTGAGTAGCATTCCATATGGTAATGTGGTTTTCCCTAGGACACGTATATCAACCATTCTTTTGGCGATATAGTAAGCAAGATTGAATTTTTTATGAGTTGAGATACAATAGAGCATATAGCATAATCCAGCATTCACGTGATCTTTGTTTCCAATAGTACTAATGACATTAGCTCTTAGAATTTCTTCGAGTCTTTTGAACTCAGGTTTGAGTTCATTGAGTTCCATAGCAAATGGATCTCGATTGACATCTTTTCCCCGAAGTTTCTTAATTGGATTGGTTCTAGTGTTAAAAAGATGATCTCGGATAATTTCTTTAGGAGTTAGAGGAGTGTTGTAAGGATGTTCCCTTCCTAGATGTGAATTTAGAATGGTTAAGGACCATTTGTCAGAATAGAAGCATGTTCCTTCACTTGGGATGTGTAACACTTCCCCAAAGTGGTCTAAAGGAAAATTGTAGGAATTTTGGTTTATATTGAAGTTGATGCTAAATGATCCATTGTCATCAGAAATAAGTTTTACTGAGGCATAAAATTCGAGAATGAATCGAGGAATGATAGGTTCATCTATGTCGAGAAGTGAATCAAATTGAATGGTGGCCATTTGTTCACGAATGTTTGTTTCTTCTAAAAATGAAGAGTCTATGGTTCTACCCTCATGAACATACCGACTTTCTAAAGATTTGAAAAGTTGGACTTGAGCTTCTGTGAGTCCTTTTGTTTGATGATGTTTGGGTAGGTACCTCCTTGTTTTCTTGTGATCGTAGTTAGTGGCAGGAGGCATGATTTTCCTAGTCATAAGCAATTTAATAGTTTTAGTTACGCTAATACATGAACTGTGGAAAAATGTAAAAGTGTGTGCCTATATGGGGACAATGTGAAGGTGAGGTTATCTTGACTCCTTTTGATGCAAGAAAAATTAGTTTAAGCAAGTTTTGTTTACAAACGAAAGATAACCCAAACATTCCTATTTCAATGTAGCTACTGTTGAATGTACCCGAAAATACATATTAATTATGTATTCCCTTTAGCATTCAAGAGTCATTATGCAAGTGAAGTCTAAGAAATTTTGTTCTATGATGTTTGAAAAATATGTTTTGTGACAAAACACTTTATACCCCAAACATTTCTGTTTGACGTTTTCTTAGATTTTGTATTAGCAATATTTCTAATTTTGAAAAGACTTCTTATGGGGTTCTTGTTTAAAGAGTTTAAACAAAATGTAACTCCTATTAATTTTTGACAAAAGACTTGACTGTAATGTCTTAATTAAGAGTAGTAATGTTTGAAATTTATTTTACCTAGTTAAGGGTTTCTACCAAAAAAAAAATTGTTTTAGAAGATATGAACAGAGGTTTGTTTTATTGAGTTTGTTAAAGAGTTTAACAACATGGAATTCCTATTCAACTTTTGATAAAGCAAACATCTGTAGTGTATGAATAATAATAAACCCTAATTGAAATGAATTGGTGAACTTACAGTGAGTGATTAAGCACGAATATGAGATGAAGGGCTTAGTTTTTGATTTAGGGATGGTGAGAGTCGACTATGAGTTGATATTGAGTGTTTTAATTAGGTGTGTAGTGCAGTAAGGAGTGTTTGGTAACTCACAGACGGATTTGGCAATTCACGGATTCGGCGGATCCTTAAAAAGGGTTCCGCCCTTGTTGTCAATTGGATCCGCAGGATCAGAATAAGGTTGTGGTATTTTTGTTTTTGGTTAAATTAAGATTTGGACGAATGTTTTGATTATTTCTAAATATTAGTATGTTTTTATAAGGAACGGAGATTTCTTACTTGAGATGTTTGTAAGAAGATTTAATCCTTTGAGAGATTTTCTTAATACAGCATATTGTATTTCACTGTTCAAAACAGTCGAGCAAAGTAATTGTTAAGATGAATGATTGCAAGGTTGACTAAACAGGAGAGAATTGGTAATAGAAACTAAAGACATAAACTACGGGTATTTTCTCCACTCTTCTCCTTAACTTGTTTAAGGAATGTTCGTTTCTTAGTGATTTGTGGTACAATGTCTTACATTGGCACACAGCATGTTTAGAGATCTATTGATTTAATGATCTAAGAATAATAGTTATACACAAGGTTTGGTGTTCTACTAATGTATTGCTATTTTTAAGGTTATCCAAAGAATTAACTATTTTGATTCTTAATGCAAAATGATTTTTATCCCGAATTTTCACGATTGAGTGAAAACAATTTCCTAGTTGTTTGGTACTTGAAGTTTTACTTATCATGCATGATTTTTGGTCACAGCATATCTTGATAAGGAGATGAGTTTCTACTAAGTTTTAGCTAAAGCTAGAGTATATGAAAATATGTTTTTCCTATATGTTCAAATTTAAATTAGATACTTTTGATTTATGCTCTAGAGTTATCAATCATACTTAGATTCTAGAGAAAAAACTGAATTATTTGAATCTCAATGTTTTCAAATAGATTGGATTATTACACACAATATTGTTTAAACCTATGTATTATTGTTATGAGTTATGAAGATATAAACCTTTATAATATGGTGAGATTATCCTAAAATTAATTTTCTTCCAAGTTCTTTTTAAGGTTATTAAGTAAGAACTCACTTAGGAACATTCATGGATGTAATAATCACAAATGTGTTGATTAATTCTTATCTTGGTCAGAGTTCTTGCAAGTTTTAAGAACTTATCTATTTATGGGAATTTCCTAAGTGTTGAGATATAACACAAGGATATGAGACAACATTTGTCTTGGGGTGTTATATCCAGTTATAGCAAAGGTTTTAAAACCTTTTCCTAGTAATTATTCTATCTTATACACATGTAATTTTAATTATTACATAGGTATTAATAATTAATTATACTTCAAAGAAATAGTTATGAAATCATAAATCATCTATGAGTAGAGTTATGAGAGTTCATACCTTTTTGATGATTAATACCAAAAGTGCTATTTATCCAGATGAGCACTTTAGTGATTAGAGAAGATACCTTTGTATTTATCAATGTATCTTGGGATTGAGTAAGATCATAAAGACCAAACTCTTTTAAGCATACCTAAAGAAAACTTGAGTGTTTGATCCCAATATTTCATGGGTCCTTTTTGGGTTAAATAACATATTACCATGGTTCACTAATATCTCCGAAATAGTCAAATGGTATTTGTTTACTAAGCTCATTTCCTATGTATGATTTTACTGTTGTCTTAACTACATCCCTGTCTTTGATCGTTTTTGAATTAGTTTTATTTGAATATTGATTTTTCAATTTTTCTACTGCACTCACGGATCCTTTGTTTATACTACGCGGATCCAAAGTTTTGGATCCGTGGGATCCGTGGCTTACCAACTCAGTTGATGTGTTATGATTTTCATTTATCGTTTCAAAATCACTTAAATGATTATTTTTCATAAAATCAGGCTTGAAGCTACCATGAGATGACTTAAGAATTCTCATAGTATCATCTGCACAGTTTATGTGTTTATTGAATCTTTGAAACTTGAGATTTTGTTTTATGTATTTGCTTAGTGTGAGTTTATATGACACTGATTTAAGTTCTATTTCTTGACATGATGCACAACATTCAGTTTTCACTTTTTCTTCTAAGTTTTTAACTTTTTCTTTCAGCTTATGTATTTTATTCATTAAGTATTCCTCTTTGGTTTTAAATATCTTATTTTCACTTATGACGTTTATAATGAATTTACTTAATCTATTGTATTCTATATTTAATGTGTCGTAGTTTTTAAATATATATGAAGAGTCAGAGGAAACCTTTTCCGTACTATCCACTTTGTTGTCTTTAGACATATCTTCACTGTTGAAACTAGTGCTAGAAGCTATCAACTCCTCTTTGTCTTTAGGTAACTCCGAGTCTTTTTCCATTATTGCTAGATGAGCTTTGAGATATCTTATGAGTTCGTCTAATGTCATCCTTGAATGATCCTTAGAATCTTCAATATTAGTTGCTATAACTATCCACTTTGGGTCAAGATCTTTCCTGTCAAAATACTTACTAGAAATGGATTTATCAAGAGCTTTAGGTGAAATATTGTGTCTAGCTAAAGTACTATCAAGATCTAAGTCTTTTGACATTACAAGAAAAATGGTTTTTCCAAACTATAAAAACTGTTTTTGCTGACTGGTGATCTTTGCAAGGATTTTCCCTTCTTTAAAGTTTTCAAAATCGATTTGATCGTTTCAAGTTTAAAATACAGTTTATTTTAAAAGTCTTGAGTAACCTGGCTCTGATACCAATTGTGGAAAACTAGAAGGGGGGTTGAATAGTTTTTGCCGTTTCTTTTGTTTAATTTGTTAGTTATAGGTAAACATTCACAAATTAAGTTATCACATAATATAAACTAGAGATAAAGAGATGAAAGATCAAACCACATAACACAAGTGTTTATAGTGGTTCGGTTTGCAAGAGATCCTTATCCTTGCCCTACTCCACTTCCTCGAGTTGCTTACTCGAGAGATATCTTTCACTAAGAAACAAACTCCCTTCAAGGTGGAGAAAACCTTTACACGTCGCTTACTTCCTTTTCCGGTACTAAGCTAAACACCGGGTTCTTTTCACAAGGTAGAACCAACCTGACGTCGCCTACTTACTTTACCGACACTAAGCTAGATGTCGAGTTCTTTACACGGGTACAACCACTCCCTACACTCTTTGTACTTTAAGGACTAAAGTACTAACCACACTTACTGATCTAACTGATACAAATGATAAGAAACACTTAAAGTGTTTTCACAGAACCTATACTACAACTTCACAACAGTCTGCTTATTTGAAGCTTGTATACTTGCTCTTCTTTGCTACAAAGAAACATCTATATATATATATATATAACTATTGTGGTTAGTAACTAAAGTGAATGTATGTGTTTTCTTTTCTAAGTTGTATCAAGATCAAATACCAAGCCTGCTATTTATAGGCAAGCAAGGAAAGGCTCCCACGGATCCGGCGGATCCCTCAGAAGGGATCCGTCCTTGTATGGACTTGGATCCGTGGGATGGTGACAGCTATGGATTAGTTGTCTCTTACCATATCTTAGTTGTATCTTACCATATCATCCAAGATCTTCAAATGTCAACTATGTTGCTTGCATATCTAACCAAGATATCACACAATCTTACCAAGATTGTATTTGTGATGTATACCATGATATTACTTAGTAACTTTTAAACTAAAGTTTCCATTAAAGGAAATACTCATATAATGTTAGTGATCATGTTATATAAAAGGTGTGTTTGAAAAAGTCTTTAACTAGTATTTATAATTTGCTTAAGGAATATACTTTGTGTTTGTCATGAACAAAACATTAAGCAAAGATCGTAAAATATAAATAACGTTTTTAGTACGATATTTGTATTAACATCACATTTTCCACATAAATATAACAAAGTCTTACTATCCCATGGTCGAATAACTCGACACAAGTTGAAGGAGTTCTAGTCAAGCTAAGGAATCTCACAAACTCGTTCCTGTGTCTTTGGTGTACCAAGAATAAAGTTACATAGTTCTTTCGGCCTAACTCAGTCTCGTCATAGTGATACGCCCCACCTTTGAGGTGAAGTAAGCACGTCTCAAACCATTCTCATTTTATTACTCTCATTTCTATCGCGTATCATGCTTTGCATCGAAGCAATATTTTGTTATTTATATTAACAACACACATAAGTAAATCGATATCTTAAATATTTGCTATACTAACTAACGAGAGCAACATTTATTCGAACATTATATAAACATGCTAGCCTTAAACATCACACGTTTACATGTCACCTTGACAAACTTTCGAATTCTATAAAAACAATTAGAATTATTTTGAGCTTTAAAAATTGTTTTCATAATGAGCTATGTCACTTAACTATGGCCTTGTATTTTGCGAACTCGACGTACAACACTTAAGTTTTATAGCTCGACCTGATAGTCGAGCTACCAAACTAATGGGTCATGCATTTCATTCGGCCTAGAAAATGAATCTTGAACCTCGTTAATGCCCAAAGTAAAGCACGTACACCACAGTTTTTAAAACTTAAAAATATATAACGATAGGCTTAAAAGCCCACTAAGCTATATCTAAGCTTATCGTATAAGCTGACTTTATAAGCTCTCTCGTTATGTTTTCACAACCCAAAAATAAGCCCGTAACCAGGCCCAACTCCCCTCTAAACCCAATGGATCACAAACCCATAATGGGCCGAAGCTTTAACTCGTTAAAAATCCCATAAGCTCGAATTATAAGCTTTTCGCAAAATAAGCTGTTCACATAAGTTAGAAACGCTGTTTTGAACTTAGTTATAAAATAAAAAAATAGTAAACTTTGATTTTTTTAAATTTTGGACTCGATTTGCAAAAGTCTACTAACCGAAGGACTAAAATTGTCAAAATTGGAAACTTTCGGTAAAAACTGTCATTTTACTATCTTGTGATGAAAACTGTAAATTCAGAAACTTTTGGGTATAATATGTAAATATTAAATGTTTTGAACCTAAAGTGTAATAAAACTTAACCAAGGACTAACGGTGCAAAGGTTATACCGTTAGGGCCAAAAGTGTAATTTTGTAAAAACCTAAAGGATATTTCAGATTTTATACTTGTGGTAAAATTTTACAAACCCAAAACCCGAAACAAATATGTTTAGTTGACATTTATTTTTTCTAATAATTCTATATACGTAGTTTTATAACTATATATATATATATATATATATATATATATATATATATATATATATATATATATATATATATATATATATATATAATATATATATATACAAAAATCACTTAACGAAATCGTTAATGTGGAATCTAACTTATCGTCAACCAACTTTGGTTTATAAAACGACGATCCCTTTTGTCAACCATTACACTCCGCAAACAAGCACGCATCCAAAAATGTTATATATATATATATATATATATATATATATATAATATATATATATATATATATATATATATATATATATATATATATATATATCCATATATATATAACTCTATATATTCCTTCTTATATATAAAACTTTATATTTTTATATATCACTTCATAACCCTTTTATATATAACTTTATATTTTATATATAACCTTGATCATTTAAACGCGCACATTTTAATATGGCAAACAAATCAATAAAACCTTAAACGTTATGATTCGCGATAAACCAAACTTAGACTATCAAACCACTAAAACTTGCCATATATTATTTAGGTCGTGTGTTGAAGCCGTTTCCTTTCATCGTTTGAATAACGATACTACTGCCACTACTGTACTACAAGGTGAGTTCATAGCCCACACTTAAACTTTAAATCTTTTGTGGGGAGATACATGCTACAAAACCTGAACACAAACTTTTTGTATGCTATGACTGTTATTATTATTGCTTAAGTAGCTATTGCCGAAAGTCCCTCAATCATGAACCTTAATCACTTGCGAGTGAACGTAAATAATTGTGAATAGATCTATTAGGGACTGACAATCCCCGTTTGGGTCTGCTAGGATGAGCCACCCAGGCGCACTTTATTTGAACAAACTTATGGGTTATTGGCAAATACCCATCACGAGGGCCTTTATACTTTACATCATATTTGATGCCCGTTAAGCGTTGCGTGTCATGAGCTTAATGCAATAATAACTTGATTTTAACTTGTTTAATTGTAATTCGATGCAATTAACACTTATACTTGTGTTCAAACTGTTAAACTTAAACCTATGAACATCACTCAACTTTTGTTGACTTTTAGCATGTTATCTCAGGAAACTAAAGGCTGGAACTCAAGGCAACGGAGTGGGCATTAAACCCTGTACGGGTGGTTTAAATAAATGTTTTATCATTCAAATCTAAATAAACGTGTTAACTATAAAACATCTTTATATTTTAAATACTTGTATTTTGAATGATAAACTTAAAACGTCTTTCTAAAGTCGTTTTCTATGATTATGACGAAAGATCCTCTACGTAACACCCAATTAAGTCTTCCGCTGTTGCTATCCGAAATTGGGGGTGTTACAGATTGGCATCAGAGCTCATGGTTATAGAGAACCAGATGTATTTTAAACATTGGACAATAACTACATTTTAAAACGGACCATTGTAAACCACCTTATGCCCTCCGTGCCTACACACTTCCAACATTTTTAGATGTTGCTTACTATATGAGTTCTTAACAAAGTTTAACATAGTTATGATTATGTTAATAGCTTACATTTACTATTCGGGATTATTACAGTACTATGTCTTCGAAACCCCATCCCATCGCTGTATCATCTGATTCAGAGAATGAGGATCCTATGCCATTTACCTCAGACTTTGCTACGGCAGCTATACCGATGTCACCTGCTACTGACCGGTACATGGAAAGCCAACAATTTCTACCGGCATCCGACTTGGAGATTTCCCCTCCAACATCACCCATACCATCACCTGACCCGATTCGCCGGCATGGACGAGTACGACAACTCCAGCCATATGAACCTGAACCCTTTGACCAACTTTACCGACGCCCCGGAGAAAGTTTTGTTCGCAAACATACTCCCCGAAAATGAGTACGTACACCACCAGCACTGATCGTACCACCACCAGTCCCACTCATACCGACTTCGACTCCCGTAACATCACCACCCCCAGCTCCTGAGCATTCCAGGACACCACCGCTTACACCACTATCTTCAGCTCTACCACCTACTATCTTCTATCACCAGACCACCACTGTTCCATTACCATCTTCTATTCCACCCCTTGCTTCTCCAGCCTCAGCTACTCTTAGCGAGCCTCTGCCACCTTGCAAGAGGACATACCGCTTGATTCCATCTTTATCAGACCCCTATACCCAAGTTAGAGATGAGACTACAGTTCGCACCGGGACCCACAGGAGGGTCGATGCACGCCGATGGTCTTATTTGCTACCTATCATCCGTCACTGGAGATCCCAGGAAGGAGCACCGAGAGCCATGGAACTAGGAGAGAGTTCGGCTACAGCTACTTCGAGGATTCTTCCGGTTACCGGAGAACCCATCCATCACACCATACCTCTATTGGCAGCCAGATTAGTCAGACATGAGGATCGTCTGGATGACATTGCAGAGATTCTTGATGACTTACCACTAGAGCAGATTGACGCACTTGGGGAAGAAGTGGAGAACCTTGTGATTGGTCAGTTGGCGATGGAGACAGTCTTTGATCGAGTAGGTACTAGTTTAGAAGAAGCCATTGAGACTATTTCTATACTAGGAGAGGCCACTACTTCGATGCAGACAGTGATTGAGACATTAGACTCTGAGCTTGACCGAGTTAGCTCCCAGGTTCTGATTCTTAGACTTATGGTTGAGGATTCCCAAGCTAGAGAAAGAGCTCGAGACAGGACTGTGAAGACCTTGATGGCAGCAATTGCAGATCTTCAGCGCCGCTTAGATGGTGCACCAGGAGGACCATAGATCAGAGATATGTCAATATAACTAAGAAATGTCTTAGCCTACCAATGTTGTATTAATAAATAATCTTGTATCTTTATGTTTTGTAAAACAAATCGAACAAGTTATTAATCCTATGTTGTGTGGATGTATTATATTGATGTTGATTTATGTATTCCATGGTTGTTTCTTGCATATGCGTTATGATTTGCCATATGTTGTCTCGCGAAATTTTGGTTCATACAGTGCAATTCAATCATTTATGTTCTCATGTGTGTTGTGAATTGATTCAGACATATTGTGAATGAATTTATGATATGATATTTGTTGTACCTACAGAGATAAACCAGAATTATTAAACTCAATTGTTATGGTTAAAATTATATTATTATAATCCATATTCAATTACCTTCCAAAGTATCCTAACCTAACGTGATCATTATGAGATTTCTAAAAATATGCTTTTGCAATATTGATAGAAGTATGGTACGTACAAGGAAAGCAACCTCCGCCGCAAATCATGAAACTTCAACTGCTATGCCTACTATGACTCCAGAAGCTATCCGAAAAGCAATCGCTGACGGTGTAAATGCAGTCTTGACAGAACAGGCAGCAGCAAATGCTCGCAACAGTGGCACTAGTCTACCGACAGGAGAAAGTGTAACTGCTGCAAACCGCAAGTGTACCTACAAAGATTTCATGAGTTGTCAACCAACTTTCTACAAAGGTACTGAAGGAATAACTGAACTTGCTCACTGGTTCGAACGATCTGAAACTGTTTTTCAGAGAAGCGGTTGTACCGAGGACAACAAAGTCATTTTCGCTACTGGAACTCTCATGCAAGATGCTTTGTCATGGTGGAATGCTACAGTCAAAGCCATGGGAATGACAGCAGCCTATCAGCTCACTTGGACTGAGTATAAGACCAAGATGCTAAAGAAATACTGTCCCCGTTCTGAACTAAGAAAATTGGAAGATGAATTCCATCTACTAGTAGTAAAGGGAATTGATCTTAAAACATACAACAGGAGATTCCAAGAGCTTAAAATACTATGCCCTACTGTTGTACCAACTTTCGAAAAAGAACTGGAAAGGTATATCGAAGGACTTCCCCGTAGTATTGAGGGAAATGTCACTTCATCAAACCCACCAACTCTAGAGGCAGCCATCGAACTTGCTCAAAAACTACTGGACCGAGAGGTCAAGTACAACAATGAGCTCAAGAGAAAGCTCGATGACAAAAGAACCACTCACCACCACAGTAACAATAACCACTGCAACAACAACTTCAATAACAACAACTATAGAAACAATAACCCGTACCACCAAAACTGAAACAATCGTCACCATCATCAAAACCAAAGACAAGAAACCGCCAAGGCCTATGCTGCTACTGAAGGCAAGGGATACCAAGGTCAGAAATCCCAGTGTAACAGATGCAAACTACACCACAGTGGACCTTGCACAATCAAATGTCTGAAATGCCAGAAAGTGGGCCATCAGACAAAGGATTGCAGAAATCCTGCTACTGGTAGCAACCTACAGCCTGTAACTCCGACTTGCTACTCATGCGGAGAAGTAGGTCACTTCAAGAGCCACTGTCCGAAAGGAAACGGTCATCCAAATAACGCTCGAGGAAGAGCATATGTGTTAAAAGAGGAAGATGCCCCACTGAACTCTGACGTCGTCACGGGTACGTTCTTACTCAATCAACATAATGCTAGAGTATTATTTGATTTCGGAGCAGATAGAAGTTTTGTGTCAACTACGTTTGCTTCTTTGCTTAACATTACCCCTTCCAAACTAAACGCCACTTTTGAAATTGAAATGGCGGACGGAAACCTAATTGGCACCGACTCCGTAATTCGTGGTTGTACCATAATCCTACAAAACAACCCTTTTCCCATCGACCTCATGCCCATTCAGCTCGGTAGTTTTGACGTAGTCATTGGTATGGATTGGTTATCCAAACATCGCGCTAGAATACTCTGTGATGAGAAAGCCATGCATATTCCATGTAATGGTGAAACTCTTATTGTCCATGGTGACAAGAATAAAACGCGATACGGTATCATCTCATATATCAGATTGGTGAAGTACATGAACGAAGGATGCCAAGCATTCATGGTTCATGTAATGGAAAACAAATCAAAAGATAAACGAGTTGAAGACGTTCCGATCGTTAAAGAGTTCCCAGAAGTATTCCCCGAAGATCTACCCGGTCTTCCACCACCACGTCAAGTAGAATTTCAGATTGAACTAGTGCCTGGAGCGGCACCTGTGGCGAAAGCACCTTATAGGTTAGCGCCGTCTGAAATGAAGGAATTGTCAAAACAATTGAAAGAATTGTCTGATAAAGGCTTTATCCGACCCAGCTCATCACCTTGGGGAGCTCCGGTTCTATTCGTTAAGAAGAAGGACGGATCTTTCCGAATGTGTATTGATTACCGGGAATTAAACAAACTCACTGTAAAGAATCGTTACCCACTACCTAGGATCGACGACTTGTTTGATCAATTACAAGGATCGAGTGTATACTTGAAGATCGACCTAAGGTCAGGGTACCATCAGTTAAGAGTTCAAGAGGAGGATATTCCCAAAACAGCTTTTAGGACGCGTTACGGACATTACGAATTCCAAGTAATGCCATTTGGTTTGACCAATGCACCTGCAGTGTTTATGGACCTAATGAACCGAGTGTGCAAACCATATCTGGATAAGTTCGTGATTGTATTCATAGACGATATCCTAATCTACTCCCACAACGAACAAGAACATGCCAAACATCTAAAGATTATTTTAGAGTTACTCAAAAAGGAACAGTTGTATGCCAAGTTCTCCAAATGCGACTTTTGGATTCGAACTGTACAATTCCTTGGGCATGTTATCAACAGTCAAGGCATTCACGTAGATCCTGCAAAGATTGAGGCCGTAAAAGGTTGGACATCTCCTACAAACCCCACAGAGATACGCCAATTTTTGGGTCTAGCAGGTTACTACAGAAGATTTATTGAAGGATTTTCAAAAATCTCAAAGCCTTTGACCGAATTAACTCAGAAAAACAAGAAGTTTATCTGGGGAAAAGAGGAAGAATCAGCTTTCCAGCTATTAAAGAATAAGCTCTGTGAAGCACCAATATTAGCACTACCCGAAGGAAGTGAAGACTTCGTAGTGTATTGTGATGCCTCATATCATGGTTTGGGAGCGGTGCTGATGCAACGAAATAAAGTGATAGCTTATGCTTCACGACAACTCAAACCGCACGAAGCAAATTACACGACTCATGATTTAGAGTTAGGAGCAGTAGTATTCGCCCTTAAGTTATGGAGACACTACTTGTATGGTACTAAGTGTACAGTATTCACCGACCACAAAAGTCTTCAGCACATCTTAGATCAGAAAGAACTAAACATGAGACAACGTCGCTGGTTAGAGTTACTTAGCGATTATGATTGTGAAATCCGTTATCACCCAAGAAAAGCCAACGTTGTGGCAGATGCATTAAGTCGGAAGGAACGACTGAAACCTCTTAGAGTCAAATCGTTAGGAATAACCATTCGTTCACCCCTGCCCTCACAAATACTCACCGCTCAATCCGAAGCTCTTAAGGAAGAGAACCGACCTAGTGAAAAGATTCATGGTATGCCAGAAAATAGGAATGGCTTTGTGCAGAGAGCAGACGGGATGCTCTGTTTCAAAGAAAGAAGTTGGATTCCTCTATACGGAGGTATACGTGATCTCATTATGAATGAGTCTCATAAATCCAAGTACTCCATTCATCCAGGTTCTGACAAAATGTACCAAGATCTCAAGAAACTATATTGGTGGCCAAACATGAAGGCCGACATAGCCGAGTACGTCGGAAAATGTTTGACTTGTTCAAGAGTAAAAGCAGAATATCAAAAGCCGTCAAGATTACTCATACAACCCGAAATTCCTGTATGGAAATGGGAATGTATTACAATGGACTTTATCACTAAACTTCCTAAGACATCAACTGGACTTGACACCATCTGGGTTATCGTTGATCGTCTCACAAAATCCGCTCATTTCTTAGCAATCAAAGAAACCGACGAGATGGACACACTCGTAACGCTATATCTAAAAGAAATAGTTTCGCGACATGGAGTGCCGATCTCAATTATCTCGGATCGTGACAGTCGTTTCACATCTCATTTTTGGAAGTCTTTGCAAAAAGCCTTGGGAACCAAATTGGATATGAGCACTGCCTATCATCCACAAACCGATGGACAAAGCGAGAGGACAATCAAAACCTTAGAAGATATGCTCCGAGCATGTGTTATTGACTTCGGAAAAGGTTGGGACAAACACTTACCTCTAGCTGAGTTCTCCTACAACAACAGTTATCACGCCAGCATTAAGGCAGCACCATTAGAAGCACTCTACGGTCGAAAGTGCAGATCGCCTGTTTGTTGGGCCGAAGTTGGAGATATACAACTCACCGGGCCCGATCTCATTCATGAGACAACAGAAAAGATAATTAAGATTAAGCAACGACTGCAAGCGGCAAGAGATAGACAGAAGAGCTATGCCGACGTGAGGAGAAAACCTCTAGAATTCCAAATTGGAGACAAGGTTATGTTAAAAGTATCTCCCTGGAAGGGAATGGTACGTTTCGGAAAATGTGGAAAACTTAACCCGAGATACATTGGTCCATTCAAAATCCTAGAGAGGATAGGACCAGTGGCTTACAAACTCGAACTACCAGAGGAACTTAGTCGAGTTCACGACACCTTTCACGTATCAAATCTTAAGAAATGTTTGTCAGATGAATCTCTTGTAATTCCTATAAAAGAAATTCGACTCGACGACAAACTCGTCTTTACAGAAGAACCCGTGGAGATCATGGACAGAGAAAACAAACAACTAAAACGAAACCGCATTCCCATTGTCAAAGTCCGATGGAACTCTAAGCGAGGACCGAAATATACTTGGGAACACGAAGACCAAATTCGAGCCAAATACCCACATCCATTTTCGTAGACACTTCTATTACCTATCTTAGACTAGAATTTCGGGACGGAATTCAGTGTAAGTGGTAGGTACTGTAACCTCTCGTAATTTTCCCCTATGAATAGTAAATGCTAATAAATGATTAATAAATCATTACGTTATTTAATAACCCTTTCTACTAGTAACAAATTTTTTTTTTGTTATTTATGCTACACTATCTAAATCACAACGATACTTGTGATTACCGATTACCTAGAAACGATGCTTGCACACGAGCCTTGATAGTCTAAAAATCGCGAATTACTTAAAAACAATTAACGTTTAATACTTAACGTTTATACATTTCGACAATTAAACGAATGTGATCAAATACATTCCCGAGCTCACAGAAATTATCACGAAAACTCAGTAAATATATTGGGCCTCGACCCAACACCCAAGTGGACTGTGAAACCCATTGGGCCTAGCCCAATAATTCGGTAAGCTAAAAACACCACAACCGGACCTTATTATTTTCATCTCTTTCTCTTCTTGCGCTAGCCCACCAAACGAGCCCAAATCATAAACCAAGCCCAAAACCTTATATATGTAACTTTCATTTTGGCAGCCACAAGGATCGAACAATTTGAATAAATAACGAGCAAATAAGCCTAACAAACATATCAATACTTTATACAACCCAATTCCCGACCTAGCCGAGAATCGAGTAAAACAAGCATCACCTCCTAACTCGATCATTTAGTTACTTAAAAATGACCAAAGCTCGACACATTTGGCCACGCTATGAACACAACCCAAATTTTATGTTTTGGTTTAACATGTTTCGTACAACTTCTAACCCGACCCAATATATGTTTTAACTAACAAATGAATTCGCCTGAGCTCTTATCGAATGAACAAACTAACAATCGAACCTTACACTAAACTCTTAACCACGTATAAAATGTGAAGTATTCGACTAAGTCACAAAACACAACATCCACTTTGTCTCTTTCCCTTTGGATGTGAGCGCCGGCTAATAGCATCAAAAGAGCCATCATTTGGGTTACTAGCACACTCAAGATGGTTCATCATTTCAATTTCCAAAACACTCAAGCTATTCTCCAAGATGAGACGTTCACGTTAGTAATCTTGCTGACATTTAAATACACCAAATAAAGTCAAGACAAAAACCCCATGATTCTACTTTGTTCCTTTTCTCTTGGTCGAATTATCACCAGGACGATTCACGCCTTCATGTTGCACATGCTAGCCTAAGAACTTCACTATAAAATGCATGCATGCCTTCGGCTAAACTCCCACACAAAAACATATCACATTTTCCACATAAATATAACAAAGTCTTACTATCCCATGGTCGAATAACTCGACACAAGTTGAAGGAGTTCTAGTCAAGCTAAGGAATCTCACAAACTCGTTCCTGTGTCTTTGGTGTACCAAGAATAGAGTTACATAGTTCTTTCGGCCTAACTCAGTCTCGTCATAGTGATACGCCCCACCTTTGAGGTGAAGTAAGCACGTCTCAAACCATTCTCATTTTATTACTCTCATTTCTATCGCGTATCATGCTTTGCATCGAAGCAATATTTTGTTATTTATATTAACAACACACATAAGTAAATCGATATCTTAAATATTTGCTATACTAACTAACGAGAGCAACATTTATTCGAACATTATATAAACATGCTAGCCTTAAACATCACACGTTTACATGTCACCTTGACAAACTTTCGAATTCTATAAAAACACTTAGAATTATTTTGAGCTTTAAAAACTGTTTTCATAATGAGCTATGTCACTTAACTATGGCCTTGTATTTTGCGAACTCGACGTACAACACTTAAGTTTTATAGCTCGACCTGATAGTCGAGCTACCAAACTAATGGGTCATGCATTTCATTCGGCCTAGAAAATGAATCTTGAACCTCGTTAATGCCCAAAGTAAAGCACGTACACCACAGTTTTTAAAACTTAAAAATATATAACGATAGGCTTAAAAGCCCACTAAGCTATATCTAAGCTTATCGTATAAGCTGACTTTATAAGCTCTCTCGTTATGTTTTCACAACCCAAAAATAAGCCCGTAACCAGGCCCAACTCCCCTCTAAACCCAATGGATCACAAACCCATAATGGGCCGAAGCTTTAACTCGTTAAAAAGCCCATAAGCTCGAATTATAAGCTTTTCGCAAAATAAGATGTTCACATAAGTTAGAAAAGCTGTTTTGAACTTAGTTATAAAATAAAAAAATAGTAAACTTTGATTTTTATAAATTTTGGACTCGATTTGCAAAAGTCTACTAACCGAAGGACTAAAATTGTCAAAATTGGAAACTTTTGGTAAAAACTGTCATTTTACTATCTTGTGATGAAAACTGTAAATTCAAAAACTTTTGGGTATAATATGTAAATATTAAATGTTTTGGACCTAAAGTGTAATAAAACTTAACCAAGGACTAACGGTGAAAAGGTTATACCGTTAGGGCCAAAAGTGTAATTTTGTAAAAACCTAAAGGATATTTCAGATTTTATACTTGTGGTAAAATTTTACAAACCCAAAACCCGAAACAAATATGTTTAGTTGACATTTAATTTTTCTAATAATTCTATATACGTAGTTTTATAACTATATATATATATATATATATATATATATATATATATATATATATATATATATATATATATATATATATATATATATATACAAAAATCACTTAACAAAATCGTTAATGTGGAATCTAACTTATCGTCAACCAACTTTGGTTTATAAAACGACGATCCCTTTTGTCAACCATTACACTCCGACAAACAAGCACGCATCCAAAAATGTTATATATATATATATATATATCCATATATATATAACTCTATATATTCCTTCTTATATATAAAACTTTATATTTTTATATATCACTTCATAACCCTTTTATATATAACTTTATATTTTATATATAACCTTGATCATTTAAACGCGTACATTTTAATATGGCAAACAAATCAATAAAACCTTAAACATTATGATTCGCGATAAACCAAACTTAGACTATCAAACCACTAAAACTTGCCATATATTATTTAGGTCGTGTGTTGAAGCCGTTTCCTTTCATCGTTTGAATAACGATACTACTGCCACTACTGTACTACAAGGTGAGTTCATAGCCCACACTTAAACTTTAAATCTTTTGTGGGGAGATACATGCTACAAAACCTGAACACAAACTTTTTGTATGCTATGACTGTTATTATTATTGCTTAAGTAGCTATTGCCAAAAGTCCCTCAATCATGAACCTTAATCACTTGCGAGTGAACGTAAATAATTGTGAATAGATCTATTAGGGACTGACAATCCCCGTTTGGGTCTGCTAGGATGAGCCAGAACAAACTTATGGGTTATTGGCAAATACCCATCACGAGGGCCTTTATACTTTACATCATATTTGATGCCCGTTAAGCGTTGCGTGTCATGAGCTTAATGCAATAATAACTTGATTTTAACTTGTTTAATTGTAATTCGATGCAATTAACACTTATACTTGTGTTCAAACTGTTAAACTTAAACCTATGAACATCACTCAACTTTTGTTGACTTTTAGCATGTTATCTCAGGAAACTAAAGGCTGGAACTCAAGGCAACGGAGTGGGCATTAAACCCTGTACGGGTGGTTTAAATAAATGTTTTATCATTCAAATCTAAATAAACGTGTTAACTATAAAACATCTTTATATTTTAAATACTTGTATTTTGAATGATAAACTTAAAACGTCTTTCTAAAGTCGTTTTCGATGATTATGACGAAAGATCCTCTATGTAACACCCAATTAAGTCTTCCGCTGTTGCTATCCGAAATTGGGGGTGTTACAACAGGCCAAGGCTAGCCAAAAACTCCTACCGGCAACAATGTTACGACTGCCCTAAGGAAACGTATAAACTGCTGGATCTTTTTGCTTTAAATAACTACGAAAATAATTAGGCATAGAATCTTGTCCTTTTTGCATTTGGGTGTCGAGAAAGATCCTAAAAAAACAAAGCAATAGTTAACATTAAACGAATCATAATATTGTCAATTTAAGAATAAAAGCAGCCTACCTGTACAAAAGGTTCTATGTTGGCCGAATAGAATTCAGTAATTGACCGCGTTTTCGGGTTTCCAGATACTTCCTGAAAACATACTTAACATATATTAGCAGAGGCCCACTAGATATTGATTTTAGTATGAAAGTAATACGGTGCTTTACCTCTAAAATGACAGGCGGGAGAATCGACTCCTTTTTGCCAGTAGTTGCTCTTGTGATTCGGCGGCATGGAGTAGTAGATGGTTTTGGTTGGACGTAGTGTGAATTCAGAGACCCGGAAAACTTTGTCTGCCTTGATCTAATAGAGTTTAACAAGTACTTAGAGATTTTGCGGGCTTTCGCTGTCTTTTTTTACTTCATATTGAGATCGGAAAAAAAAGTCCAAGCAAGGTTTGTCATTAGCACCGACCACATTTGCATATCCTAGGTTGCTGACTATCTGCTGCGATGGTGTTGCTTGTTCTTTCTGCATATCCTAGGTTGTCATTAGCACCGACCACAAGACAAGAAACACTTATTAACCTTTTTAAAATTAAAATAAAGCGGCACCTCAACATCTTTCTGCAATGGTGTTGCTTGTTCTTTCTGCATACAACCAACATTCTTACCGGATACTTGTTCCATCACCATTTCATTCTCCACCCCCTTCCCCTGTTCATTATCAAACTGCAATGCTTCTAAAGAATACCTAGCCGAATCCTTATCATCGTTTAGGTAGTTCATGTAATCATAATTAAACGGTTCATCCTGGTACAATTAACATATATACATAAATAGGCAAATAAGGAAGCTTGTATATTGCGAAAGTATATATTAAAGATAACACACATCACCGTGGACGACGGATGTTGTCAGTTTCATGCTCGGTTCATGAAATGCTCCAACTTGAGTTGCAGGTTGTTGTTCATCAATAGCAGGGAAGTCAGGGGTAATCCGACATGCTTCTAAAAGAACGTCCATCGAAGACGGGCCCAGTTGAGATTCGTTATAGCATTTCTTCCCATCTTCCTTGTCAATTTCCATTGGATGGGCTGCATCGATGACCGTAACATCATTATCAGCTTCACAAGGTAATGACGTGGTCTGTAGTTGACAAAAAAAATAAATAATAATAAATTAAATTAACGATTAATGTATGGTGACCAAATGATATAAGTGTAAACATTAACGAGGAATTGAGATTCTTAAAAAGTTATGGAAAAAACATAAAAAGTAAATACAAACCATGGAAACATCGGGATTGACATCTTCCATTGGATGGGCTGCATCGCTGACCGTAACATCATTATCAACTGCAACATCATTATCAGCTTCACTAGGTAATGACGTGGTATGTAGCTGACAAAAAAATAAAAATTAATAAAGTAAATTAACGATTAATGTATGCTGACCAAATGATATAAGTGTAAACATTAACGAGGAATTGACATTCTTATAAACGTAGGGAAAAAACATAACAAGTAAATACAAACCATGGAAACATCGGGATTGACATCAGACTCGTCTGGAATA
Source organism: Artemisia tridentata subsp. tridentata (assembly GCA_021014915.2). Taxonomy (NCBI): domain Eukaryota; kingdom Viridiplantae; phylum Streptophyta; class Magnoliopsida; order Asterales; family Asteraceae; genus Artemisia; species Artemisia tridentata. Next base: position 163,679,783 of record CP139507.1, on the reverse strand, counting down.
TCTGGGTTGGTAACTTGAATATTTTGGTAATCATCAAACTCTTTTGGATTGGCAACACTTTTATCTTGATCAGAACAACAACACCATCAGAATTAATGTTCAAAAGTGTCTCTATCTGTGAAACTCTGTTTTTCACATTCACAAACAGCTCGACAATGTCTGGTGTTGGGACAAACACAATGTGCTTCTCTATGAACGCAAGTTTGCTTTTCAAATCAATTAACTCACCAAAAAGACCAGTTGTTGAAACAATGCTTTCGTTTTGGGCTTCATCTGATTGGACACGATTTACGTTTTCGACAACGTGTTCATCTAAACTTTGTAAACGTGGTCCTTGTTGCCTGTTGAAACCATGTCCATTATGGACTTCCCCTTGGTGTCCGTTTATCATAACCCTTTCTTCTTCGTAATCGTCTGCCAAATAAGATTGTTGTCCATCATCCTTTTCGCCATCATTAAGGTCTGGATCAACCAAACCATTGATAAACTGGACGCTAGCAATACACCATGGTTGGCTCATTTCGGCTTTTGTTGCATAAAGTGCCAGAATGGGAATTGACTCCTAACAAACCAAAACAAATCAATAAATACTAAATGACTGACATTGTGAACAGATTTAAATAAATGTTAAATAAATTCGTCTTCAAAGATAGTGTGGTGCTTACCGGTCCAAAGAGAGTAGCATAGTCTGATTTTCGAAACCTTTCACATTTAGACCAAGCAAGACCTCGTGGAATGACCTTAGTGTCTTTCGCCCACCAATTTCTGCTTTTAGGATAACTCTCCAGAATCCGAATCTGTAATATCTGGTAGTGTCATATTTGATGTGTATGTATGCAGGATAAATTAAAAAACATATGATGTTTTTTTTTCAATGTATAAAAAGATTTCTTATTGTATAAACTCTTTATGCTTTTGAAATATGGAAAAGTTGTTCAAAGTACGGGTTATAACCTTGTTCAAAACTACAGCTAAACTATATATTAGTAGCAAATACCTTAATTAATACATTTACAAAAGAAACACAAACTAACAAGTGTTATAACCTTTTTCAAAACTACGGCTATACTATATATTACTAGTATAATAAAGTAATGTATACAAAAAAAAACACAAACATTTTATACACCAGAAACATATATAGCAATTAGTCAGTATTCAGACTAAATAGAAGCATACTCGACAGGTTGGACCAACCGGTGAAATCAGTCTTCATGAATTGGAAGAGCAAGAACAATCTAATGAATACATTTCCTATACAAATATTGTGACACAGAGCAGAGAAACAGTTTAGTGCATAGTGGTGAACTTTAGTACAGACTAGTAAGTATGGCATACCTTGAAAGCCCAAGAAAATCCGTATAGATTGTATGTCGCACTGAACTTTGGATTCTTTTCAACTTGGTCAAATGTTTTTTTTTTTTTTTTTTTTTTTTTTTTTTTTTTTTTTGTCTATCAACAACATTGACAGTCCTTTGATAAAATTTATTCCACGTGTATTCACCCCAAGGAAAAACATTCCAAGCAACAAAATCCTCCACCAAAGACAGTATATGCTTAGGGATACAATTCCTTTCTTCAATACCCATAAATACCAACATACCAACTATCAAAAGACACAACCTAACAGCATCATCATCAGAAAAAGCTAACCACCTATTTTCATCTCTAACAAGTTCCAAACAATCAATGCCATATACATTCTTTATAGCTTCTGTCTTTTTTTCAGGAAATACACAGTCACAAAATGCACTAGTTCGATTTTGACTTTTACAAACTTTCCCAAATCGAAACCTTGTTATTAAACAAAATTCTTTCCGCCCGAACTCTAACCAATCATCCCCAACTTTGAATGTAAATGGTGGGGAATCAGACGATATGTTAGAAACTTTTACCTGATGTTGTAAAACAAAATGCATCAGATGGCTGTCATTATCGCAAAACCGAATATCCAATCACGGACCAAAAACTGTATTTATAAACAACCTTTCCCGCTTTTCATTCTTCGACAAAATGCGTTTGATTTATGGAAGCAACTTCACTGTAGATTGAACAGCGATTTTACAATCGTACAACTGAATCGGCATATCGAATTAGACAATAACATAAAATTGTGGTTACAGGGTGTTAAGGAATTATGATTTGGTACTGTGTGTTGCTTTACAAGGGGAAAAAAAGATATGTGTGTGTGTGTGTGTGTGTGTGTGTGTGTGTTACTGTATTTTTTTGAGTGAATCATCTCGAACGTGTAGCCTTTTAATCTGACTGACACAGTGGCCCTAAAATTAATGAAAGTTGCTTAATTAAATGAATGTAAAATGACCAAAATATCCAGTTGCCCATGTATTGGTTGACAAAAAAGTATAAGTTGCCTAAAAAACAATACCTTACATGTACACCGTATATACTTTCAACATCTGTACTATGGTCGGACACGTGGCGGCACATGGTTGACTAAATTCAAGTTGCCAAGACAACTGGTTTAGAAAAGCAAACACAAAAGATTCCGTCTAGAAAAGCCCAAGCCTTGAGCAACTGGGGCATTTTCAGAATTATCCCTTAATTTTATCTATCAATTATACCTATGACCAAAAGATACAAAAAAACCTAAGTTGGTAGTCAAGAAGTAACACCAAACAATTTGACAAACAATGAAACAAAACATGGGCGTGTCCAAAATATTTTTTCCCACATACCTTCGCCGGGGATGACTGAGCATTCAAATAAAAGGACATAGGTTGATGCAAGTACTCTCTCATTTACAGCTAAGTGGGTCATTGACATTTTTTTCCCCAAATACCTAAGTTGGATGACAAATGCATAATGGTTATTCTATTAAGTGTAAATTCGTTTTTCTAATCAATAACAGATTTTTGGTAACATAATTTTGTAAATTAAGATACATGGAAATGGAAGAATAGAAGATGTCCTAAGTAAACTTATTGTATTTTTGACTTTTCATAAGGAAGTTGCTATCAAAATAAATTATAAACCCAAATAATTCAAACTAGCCCCCAATTGTATTCAAAACAAGTACTTTCACATATACTATTTCTATAGATCTTAACGTAGAAAAATGATTGTGATGTGTAACTTCAAACGGACATTTTTACAACAACATAACATTACTTTTCAATGTTGCTTCAAAATATTGATCTAGATTAAAACATGAAAACAACACTAAAAAAATACAATACAATGGCGAAACAAACTACATAAAGGGTAAAGTTAAAAAAGAGTTAAATATATTGCAACACGCTAAGAGGGTGTTTGGATTGGCTTATTTAAAGAGCTTACGATTTTTAAAAAAAGACCTTATTAGCTTATGTATTATCAAAACACACTTCTTCAAACTGTGGCTTATTTAGTTTCAAAATATAATATTGATAAAATTATCAAAAAAGGCAATACTAAAAACACATATTAGCAAGCCAAATTTACATCCAAAGATAACTGAGGGTAAAATCTAACACATAAGTTAGAAAAGACAAGTTAAAGTGGCTTATGGATTTGGGCTTATTTGAGTATAAAAAGCTAATATACCTTCCACATAGCAATATCCAAAAACCTACTTTCAGCTTAGTTTTTAAAACATTGCAAGTCGACAAGCTCCCTAAAATAAAACTCCCCATAAGCTAAAAAAATGATACAATGGTACAAACCAACTTTTAGGTTTCAAAGAAAAAGTCAAAAATAGTGAAAGTCATCGTTAGATCACAACTAACTTTTATAAGAAGCTTAGGACGAGTTTTAGCATATATTATAATGCAACGCGCTATTCCCTAATTGAAGAAAGTTGTAAATTGTAAAGCCTTCAGAGCCTGCCTACCATTTTTTTAAGAAAATGAAAGCTGCAGGTTAGCAATTTATATTACGACCTGCATTTTATATTACGACAACAGTATTTGCTTAAATAACATAAACAACGTTCACATATCAACATATCTTTTACGTTGTTAGTAGTGAATACACTCGAATGGTAGAGCTGCGAGAAGCTACATAAAAAGGGTGTCGTCATACCTACACAGAGACGCACACCAAAAAACGCAAACACATCACACATACAACGCTTGTGGTGGAGATGCACGATGACAACCACAAATGATTAAGTTTTAAGGTATGAAGCGAGCGGGGTGATGTTCTCGCGCGTGGAGCGCGCCACATCAGAGCCATGTCAGCTTCTCATTACATGTCACCATGAGATGGCAACAAAACCCGAACCCGACGGAAAAATCCGAAACCTAACCAATAAATGCTTATCGGGTTACGAGACAAGGTTGGGGTTTAAACGAGGATTTTTATCGAGTTCGGGGCGGGAAGCGGGGCATAACATCCTCGTCCCACCCCACCCGAAACATATATACCTATACATATATATTCGTTATCATAGAGTATTATTTTAGTATTTACGTAATAAAAACATGTTTCTCAATTTTATTTTATTTATTTATTTTATTTTTTTTTTTTTAATTTTTTTAAGATTGTAATGTGATCATAGAAGCTTGTTCAATGTCATATTCTAAAGAGAACTTGTGACATGTGATAGTGTAGCGATGTAAGTTATCATTATTTATGTTTATTACTATCGTTGAAAACTTAATATGGATAGTGTGTGATTGATTATTGATAGGTTCTCAATTCTTCAAGTTATTGTTAAGGATGTCAAAATAATAATATACATGAAACACTGCGGGTTTGGTCGACAACCGCGCCTAAAAACGAAGCCTCGATAAGGGCGGGTTCAGTGGAGCATTGCGTCCTAACGGGGAGCTTGAGTAAACACCCGATGGGGATCAGAACGGGTTTGGGTAGGATTTTGGTAATCGGGTTTGGGTTGCCATCCCTCACTCAAAACTTTAGGAGAGCTTATGGGTATTTTGAGAATCTAGAGGGCCTAAAATACAAACAGCAACAAAGTTAACGGATCACCTTTAACTGAAATTCCCTTTATAATAATAAAGCTTTTTCATTTTTCTCAACGGTCCCTCCGTGTTGAACTCGCGTTTCACCGAAATCACATAACACAAGAATTTTCTCAGCAATTCAGCCATCCATTTACGAACAAGAAATTAAATAATAATCCCCCCTAACTCATCATCATATTAATCTTTTTTTATTCGTTTATATCTTCGATCTCACTTTTCTTATTTGATTTATTTGTTTATTAACCACCACCTGCGATCTGCTCTCATCGATTATTGACTTCAAATTAACACCGATTCGATAAATTAAAATTAGCGATGTTGTAGTATGGCATTGGAGGTTATTACAACACACTTATACGATGTCGTTTTACATTGGTCGTGAGGCTTCTAAGGTATTCTATTCTATTATTTATATAAATCATGCCTAATTTTTTATATTAATTATTATATTAATATATATACTAATTGTGATCTTTTAAATAGCTTTGGAAAAGAATCTGTTCAGAAACTACAACAGAAATTAATCTTCTTATTGAACATTGGAAGTATATTTTAGGCGGTTTAATTTGTCAGGTATTTTTATTTATTTATTTACTTTTATAATTTTTGTATAAATTTATCATCTATTGATAAAATTGTAAGGGGGGGGTGTTTGTTTAAGCTTATTTGCGGCTTACCAACTTATGTGATTTCGGCTTATTTCTCATCAGCTCAAAATTTCAGCCTGTTTTTTAGACTTAAGGGGTGTTTGTTTCGGCTTATGGCTTATTTGGTTTTGGGCTTATGTTTCATAAGTTCATTTTTTGTGGCTTACAAGTTCTTTATGACATAATAAACTTATATAAGCCGAAAAGTTTCAAAATAAGCCACAAAAAGTGAAAAACCAAATAAGCCATAAGCTGACTATATAAGTCAAAACAAACACCCCCTTATGGGATTATATAAGCTTATATAAGGCCATTGGTCTCAAAATGCGAAAACTTTACGCTTATGGAAAATAAGCTTCAATCACATAAGTTCGTAAGCCCATAAATAACCTTAAACAAACAGCCCCTAACACGATGGGAATAGTTACTTATCGTTTTGCAGTTAATCAATTAATTAGTGTTACGCTTCTGTTACATTAGTAATATTTTGGTGTATATGTTTTTTTTTTCAGTATATACATGGTTTGGCAGCTCGGAGTGTTCATTATTTTCATCGTCCCGGTCCGATTCTTCATGATACCGGGTTCTTAATACTACCAGTACGTTTAACTTAACGTAAAGATTGTTTTTTTGTTCTTATATTCAGTAAAACAGATGGCTTATGTTAATTTTATATGTTTTTTTAGGAACTTGGACAGGAGAGGGCGTATGTAAGCGAAAGCGTGTTCACGTTTGTTTTTCTATCATTTGTCTTGGTAATTAATAATTTTGCGTGTTTTTCTGACTAGTTGTTTTGCATTTATGATTGTTATGTACATCTTGTTTCTGATCTAATGTTTGTGTACTGTTTGACTTTATGTGTGGTATAGTGGACGTTCCATCCTTTCATATTCAAGAGTAAAAAGATCTACACAGTTCTCATATGGTGCAGAGTACTCGCGTTTTTAGTTGTAAGTGGCAATTTGTACTCTGTTTCGCAAGAAATGCTTTTGCTTTTGTGCTTAATTGCTTATGGGTAAAATGACAAAAGGAAGTATTAATTTTAAGGACTTTTTGTCAATAAGATAGGTCATGTCACATTGTTATGATTGGTATTTTATTTGATGTATGCACACATGTATATTTATGTATGTTTTTTTATGTCTATACGAATACGTATACGTATATGCTAGTACCGCATAAAAAGAGCCGTTTTAACCATAAAGTCATCACGAAAGTAACGGCTATAGGCCCCAATTTTGTAAGGCCATAAAGCTATATAGGCTTGAGACGCCTTGTGCATAAACACAATGAAATAAACACAATGACTAGGTTTTTTTTTTTTTTTTTTTTTTTTTTTTTTTTTGCTGAAGCACAATATTTCCCACATGCTAGACATACAGGAATGCCGTAGATTATGCAATCCCATGTGAAGAATAGTTTTATTGTGGTAGTACTGTCCCTACACACTACATGTATGCTACTAGCCTACTACAGCGGTACGGGAAGAAATTCGGGTTGTGTATTTTACAAGACTTTTACATGAATTTTCGGTCTTTTCAAGTCTTGAAATGTAATATTCTTCAGTGTTTTGTCGGGATTGAAGGTTGATGACCCATTGAGCCTTAAGTGTTTTTTAATCACATTTAGACCATTCCTCCACATATTACATGTTCCAGTTTTAAATAGCATCAAGTCCGTCAGCTGAACCCATTGTTTGTAGATATTTTTGTTTTATGTTCAAACCAATACTTTATCTGCCCCGTAAAAACACAAAAAATTCAATTGTCTGAGATGCCCATGAACATTGCAATATGTTCTTATTTGGAAAATCCTAAATGTGGAATTAAATACTTGCTTAATCTATTAATGAAGGTTTATGCGTAATCTATTAATCGGAGATTTATATAACTACGTGTCTCTTAACATTTAATTTTAATGGGCTGGAGTAGTAGCATCCATATAGTAATTGAGCGGTTTATAACACATTAGCAAGTAGGTATATAGTAATCTGCAGTATTATGTCTCTATGCTGTGTCCTGATTGGTGTGAGATTTAGTGCCATCTTTTAATGAAGCTTTTTGCTTATTTTTGTCCTGCAGGCCTGTCAAATGCTTCGTATCATTACATTCTATTCAACTATACTGCCTGGTCCAAATTACCACTGTCGCGAGGTATGTATACTTGTTCTGTATCTGTTAATATCTTTTACTCTGTAAGCATAAAAAATATTCATACATTAAAATCGAGGCTCTATTTCATTCGTATGTTTGACATCTTATTCATGATTGCAGGGTTCAAGGCTTGCAACACTGCCTCGTCCTGATAATCTTCTTGAAGTTTTTCTAATCAGTAAGCTCTATTCTCTTTTCCATCTTTCCTTTGTATTTCTGACACACTTCCATCAGTTATTCATGTTATTAACTGAACTCGCAGTTCCTCGGGGTGTTCTTTATGGTTGTGGTGATTTGATATTCTCATCTCACATGATCTTTTCTCTAGTATTTGTTCGGACATATCAAAAGTATGGTACTAAGAGGTAATGTTCTGAACTTAACATAGCTTTATCAATGTCAGAAATCTAGCTAAACTCAAAAGTTTGATTGTTCCTAATTTGTAGCACCTTTCCATTTTTTTCTTGCAGATTTATTAAGCAGTGTGCTTGGTTAACTGCTGTGGTTCAAAGTTTGTTAATCATTGCATCGCGTAAACATTACACAGTTGATGTCATTGTGGCCTGGTAAAATAATGGTTCCTCACAGCTTCCTTACAGTTTCAGCGCACTTGCAATTATTATCTTATGAAACTTAACAAACTCGATATTTTATTCTAGGTACACGGTTAATTTGGTTGTTTTCTTTGTTGACCACAAGTTGCCAGGTTAGTATCATATCTATATTTTAGATTCAGATGCATCATATATGTTTCTTTTTTGATCATTGTATCCAGAATTTGGTATACTGAAACAAACTATTACTTTGCAGAAATGCCTGATCGCAGTCTAGGGGCATTTGTGTTGCCTTTGAGCAAGGATAGCAGAACGAAAGAAGAAGGCACTAAACTTATGAATGGCAACTCCGGAGATCCTATAGATCGGGTATGGTGGCTTTCTAATATACCTATTTCTTCATCGCTACTAGTGTACTACCAATGGTAACTTCAACCTGTTCACTTTAAAAAATGGGTCAAATTAAAAACATAGCTAAAAAGGGACTTTTCAGAAGTTCTTCTGAGTGTATTTATGATGTACACAGCTTTGAGAATTTTTTAATTTTAAAAATCTACTTAACTATAATATATATATAGTGTGTGTGTTTTTTTTTTTTTTTTTTTTAGTATGCAGCATATGAATCATTTATAAAAAAAATGAACACTTTTCTGGTAACCCACAACACGGTTTAACACCAAAATTTTCCGATTTTGACACGTTATCAACCCACCCAACTAGTTCATTTGCCACCCCTCATTTAGGGTCCAGTGGTTTCCACACATGATGAATAATGGTTAAAAGGGAGGCTTCAGAGTTTCACTGTTCCTTGAACAATATTCTTTCTGGAGATAATAATTTTCGACACACTTTCCATTATGTGAAAACTGTAACATCTGACCAGGCATCTAAATGGAAGCTTTTGAACCTTGATCACATCTCTTGTTTACCCACAATTAAAGATAAGCATAGAATAACGAGATAAGAAAATATGTACTCGAACCATATTCAATAAAATTTTGGTTAACATAGGCGGACAAATAATTACAGTATTAAATTAAAAAAAAACTACACAGAAATGGAAAAGTAAAGCAGTTGCTATACGACTAAGGTGCTGTATATATATATATATGTTTGTTTGCGCCTGGACGTCTGAGAGTGAGTGTTTGTATCATCAAATTGCAACTGCATTAGATAGGTAGTTTCTGTATTTTATTGAAGATCATTGTTAAGGGTTTGTTTGTGATTGCTTATTTAAACTGCCCAATTTTTAAATTTTGTAAAATAAGCTGTTTTATATAGGAAACTGATTATTTAAAGGGCCTTATTTAAAACAGCTTATTTAAAGCAAATAGCAGGCAATTAGTTCTAATCAATCGCTAACACCCTTGGTAGTATAACCTTTAGTATCAGGGTTATTGTGTTATGAATACATATTCTACAAATAGCTTATTTTTTCCTTAATGTTGGTGTTACAGAGACCGAGGAGTCAAGCCAATGGGAAGGTGAATGAAGAAAACGACAGCATACACGTTGAAGTATTGGATGTTGCATAGCTGATGAGACCAAGTTTCGTTAGGACTTGCTATGTCAATATATTCCTCTAAATTTCAAAGACCGCTAAACCCTAATTATTTTGTATCTTTTAAGTAAGAAACTTTAAATTGGGTGGTTGTGTTTCTCGTTGTATCATCAGTAGAGAGGGTCTTGTTGCTCCATTCATATTAATTTTATTTTTAGATTTTTTAGAGTATCTTGGTTGTATTATGGACCTTAAGTTTCTTTCACTAGCATTTTTCATTTTGCAAACTGTTAATTATATACAGTAGTAGTTTTTTTTTTCTTCAGAAAATTCGGGTATTCAATTGTATATGGTTCATATCTTCTTCCATTTCTTAACATATAATCTGGTCTATCCATAGAACATGCCCGTGCTGCTGCATGCATCATAAAGTCTAGTTGATTATGTATAAGACTCTAGCTAATTGGTATGACACTCGAAAGAAGATGGTACTGGGAACTGAACTCAAGAGTTAATGCTACATTATGTCTCCTCTTAGGGCTTATTTTCTGGATATTATACCTTGGTCAGGCCTTTACATAGCGGTGAGAATAATAATAGTACTAGTGGGAATCAAATTCAAGATCTCATGTTTATTTCTGGGCTTATTTCCTAGGCCTAATGATTACCTCATTATCGGAAGCCCAGTTCTTGATTCCAAAGAATATCTTAGCAAATTCCACAATGGCACCACAAGGATCACAATTCACAAATGAGTGGTAAGCAACTGGGACCCATCAAGATACACACCCTTGTCAGCCTTACATTCTCCATAACCCAATCTCAAAATATAACAAAAACATTTCATAAAACTAAAAAAACACAAATCTCTGCCTTTGGAAAAAACAACCATGGCAGCAACAACATCCTCAAACCTCCTTCACTTCTCTAGTTCTCACACAATTTCACGTCTAACACCCCTCAAAACCACCCTTTTGAGATGTTCCAAACGACGGTTTTCGGCTAATGGGGGCACTTGCACCACCACAGGGGTACGTTGCATGGCGGTTGCATCAGAAGCAGAATCTGTTAAAAAAACAAGTGCTTATCAAATAATAACATTAACTAACTGGTTGTTGAAACAAGAACAAGCTGGAATCATTGATGCTGAGCTTACTATTGTGTTGTCTAGCATTTCAATGGCTTGTAAGCAAATTGGATCGTTGGTCCAACGTGCTAGTATCTCGAACCTTACTGGGGTCCAAGGAGCTGTAAATATTCAGGGCGAAGATCAAAAGAAGCTTGATGTCGTCTCTAATGAGGTTTGTTATGTCAATAGTCTTGTCATTCTGTATCAAGTCAATAGCTACATTAGTTCACGAGTTTTATGTAAAACGTTCATGTAGTAAAATGGAACTTTAGAGGAAGATAGCATTATATGCCTAGAGTTATGATTAAATGAGAAATAAAATTAAAATGAAAAGTGTGAGAAGAAACCATAACCGCATATTTTAGATGTACCTACAACTCACTTTTCTCATTTTAGTTTTTCATCTCATTAGATCCCTTCCCTGCCTAGATGGTATCACTTGCAAAATTTTGTTCAAGTCAAATGGAAACTGTGTAGTAGACACTTATTATGCAACGATGGAATATTTATTATCGATGGCGGTTACTTTATAATATGTGAATGTGTCAATATATACTTACTAGACAAATACTTGCGAATGGCAACGGTGTATAGCAACAAAAATTATACTTGCAAACTTTTGAGAGTGAGAAAAAAAAACTGTATGTGTTATAAACGAAAAATAATAAGAGTTTGACGAATAAAACATTTTTAGACTATTAATTTAATGATAGACGTTATATTATCATTTTTAATTGAGGGTATATTGATAATTGAGTTTTACTAATGTTTTTAGTTTTTAAGTTGTTAGAAATATGGTTTTCTCTTTATATATAGTACACATATGAGAAAAAATAAATTAGTGTTTGAGTTTGTAAGTGAAATTTATACATGATAATGTGTAGTGGGAAAACTAACATAAAATGATTAGGTGTTACTAATTTGTTGCTATTATACGAATTACATAAACGCTGTTACAAATCGTATTGAAAATATTTTCAGACATGAAGTGGTTGAAAATAACATGTGTGAACTGAACAGGTGTTTTCCAATTGTTTGAGATCGAGCGGAAGAACTGGAATCATCGCATCTGAAGAAGAGGATGTCCCGGTGGCCGTTGAAGAAAGTTACTCTGGCAACTACATTGTCGTGTTTGATCCTCTTGATGGATCATCCAACATTGATGCTGCTGTATCAACCGGTTCTATTTTCGGAATCTACAGCCCCAACAACGAGTGCCTTGCTGATATTGACTTTGACTCTACGGTAAATTTACTTATAACTTTACTCTTAGCGTGCTTATAACTTTACTCACAGTTTCCAATTTGACTTATAAGGTCAAACAGATTTGTTTCAAAATTGAAATCTGATCACACATCATGGAAGTTTTGGAGAAATTGTTAATATCCGTTAAACATTATGAAGAACCTTAACATGCTTCGTACACTCTAAAAGTCAAAATAGACATAGTGTTGTGAATTTGTGATCTCATACTTCCTGATAATGCAGCTTGACGGTGAGGAACAAAGGTGCATTGTTAGTGTGTGCCAACCTGGAAGCAACCTCCTAGCAGCCGGTTATTGTATGTACTCGAGCTCTATAATCTTTGTGCTATCAATAGGCACTGGTGTTTATTCGTTCACTTTAGACCCAATGTACGGTGAATTTGTACTCACTCAAGAAAAGATCCAAATTCCCAAATCAGGAAAGATTTACTCGTTCAATGAAGGAAACTATGCATTATGGGACGATAAGCTCAAGAAATACATGGATAGCCTAAAGGACCCTGGTCCTTCTGGCAAGCCCTATTCGGCTAGGTATATTGGTAGTTTGGTTGGTGATTTTCATAGGACACTTTTGTATGGAGGGATTTACGGGTACCCTAGGGACAAAAAGAGCAAGAATGGTAAGCTTAGGCTGTTGTATGAGTGTGCGCCAATGAGTTACTTGGTTGAACAAGCCGGTGGAAAGGGGTCGGATGGGCATCAAAGAGTACTTGACATCCAACCAACTGAGGTTCGTATAACTAAGAAGTTTTTACCTGCAAAAGGTGTTTAAAAACTGTATATTTATTGTAGCATATGTTATCATGTGAACTTATTTGGAGTTCGGATTTTGCAGATTCATCAACGAGTTCCGCTATACATTGGAAGCACAGAGGAAGTCGAAAAATTGGAGAAGTATTTGGCTTAAATGTGATTAGCAACATTCTAATGGTATATCTTTTTGAATTTTGCTACAAGAACAAGTGAAAAGCAAACAAAAATATGGTTTAAGAGGTATTCATGGGATCTTGTATGTCTAAATTTCTCACCCGACGTTATTCTAGTTTTGTAACTTGTAAAATACATAAGAAATGTTTCGCCGATAATCCACAGCTATAAATGATGAGGTTGAACTAAGTCGTATCTTAACAAATCATGTGAACTAACGAAACATACATACCCAAAAAAAAAATAATAATTATTAAAAAAAAAATGTTAACCTCGATGCAAAATACAAACATATACACATAAGCTCACATACGGCAAAGCCAAAAACCATTTGGTACTGATAATTCTACAGTAGGGGAATGATTTGGTAGATGTCACTACAACTAATAATTAGGGTAAACCAGTAGGCATTTAGCCATTTAGCAACCAAAGCAAAGGATGTTGCAACTTGCAAGTTTATAATCTGACCTTAATCAAACAATTATGTGTCGAGTAGTAAATTGTAAAGCATCCTTGATCAGGCGTTGATCCTTCTGAAAACTTCTTGACCCACAATCCAAAATAAGGCCCAATCAAGGCTTGATAGCCCAACCAATCAATGGAGCTTTTGTATAAAATTTTGAGTTAGACATTTGATTCCATTGCTGCGCTATAACTTTTCATAGTTTATAGTGGCATTTACATACATCTTAAAAAAAAAAACATCAATATTTACGTATTTCCTCAAATTTTGCTTTAATAGCATTGTATATCATGCATTAAAAACTTGTGTTTAAGAAAATATGTAAATATTGATGTATATATGGCTCAATCCAAGGCTTCAATATTTTTTAAATAATGTAATTATAGAATATAAACTAAGTTTGCAAAAATCGTGAATCGATAGTCGGTCGATCGACCTTCTTATAGCTTGTAATCAGTTTAGGCGTGATTAATCGGTGATTAAGTGGATTGGCATTAACGGGAAGTTTTTGGTATTTTCGGTCAGTTTTGTTTTTTTTTTTTGGTGAGTTTTAGGTATTTACGGCAAGATTTGCCTTATACCAACAACTTGTAGTAAATATAAATAGCGACTATAAGTGATTAAAACAAGTTTTTGGTGTGTTTATGGTATTTCCGGCAAAATTTGCAGGTTTACAATAAGTTTTACCACCGTTAACCACCATTGACCAATTTATTTGACAAATTTGCATAAATAAAAAATGTTGGTGGCTGATTAGTGCTTAAACATCGATTAATCGACTTTGTAAAACTAACTATATGAAATTTTTTTGCGACACTGATAGAAACTATATGAAATTTTTTAGATAAGATAATATACACATATTTCTATAATACTATAAGATTAGGCCCTCTAATTGAATGTGGAGGCGTCATGATTGCGTAGCGTACAACAACCTAATGCTCGAAATTAAAAAATGTAAGTGGTCATAATAAATGGCTCATGAATTGAAAGTGAAATGTGGATGCTTCATGTGTTAGTACATTGATTTAATAGTCATGCATAAGGATAAGTACATTGGAGATGAAGTGTTTGGAGCCATGAATGCATAAATTAAACACACCAATTAGTGGTTAGTCTTTTTACCTTCCCGTCCATGAGTTACAAATATTTTATCAACTATATAATGTGTCAAAAATCATACACAACAAACCACAACTTCCTCCACACCGCGTGCACATTGGGCTACAACTTATTATGGTGGTAAAGTAAGCATCATATCGTCTTACTTATTTAGCATATTGATTTATATTGTTTCATGTAAATTTCACGTGTGTTTTGTGGGTGTAACAATGTAGGACATAAAGATGGTGCTTAGGAGGTTTGGTAGTAACATCATCTTCTCTAATTGTTTAAGAGATAGTAACATCATCTTCTCTAATGGTTTAAGAGATCCTACACATCGTTGTCTTATCAATTAAGTGAAACATGCACGAACATTTTTACTTTGATCGAAAATGCAATATATTGATTAATTGTATTTAAGTTACTAACGATCAACTATATCTAATTGTTTTTTGTAGCACGTCAAGAATCATTAAAGAAAGATATCGAGAAGTCACAAAAATTTTATCAAGAACAAAACATGCAAAAGGCCAATGAAGAACAACATCAAAGACAACAACAACAAGAACAACAACAAAAACAAGAACAACGCCACGGCCATCGGTGGGATGAATACTTAGCATTCATATTAATTGTACGTTACAAATTAAACATGCAATATTTTACTTCATGTAATACCGATAAACGGGCTAATACTATTGATTCGTTAGCAAGTAAGTTTCTTGAAAATAATGTGACGAGCATTCAATTTTTAATCAATAATTATTACTACACTTTGTTGGTGCATTTTAATATTTTTGCTCTTAATGTAGTTTTTTTGTCTTGCGGTGTGTTAATATCACTATGGAGATATGGAGATTAATTGATTTATCTTAATATGATTTTAGTTTCATTTGTAGAATGACAAACAAATTTGGCAAAATGAAATTGTTATATTAGTTGTTAAGAGTCGAAAAATTATATGTTGAGATTGATGTCTTCAAATATATTTATATATGCAATATGCTACAAATTAAATATACTAACAATATTGGACCGATTTTCACAACAATAAAAAAATATTGAAACTTAAATGGTTTTTTTGGATAAAATAAAGTTCGAGTAACTAAGCGTAGTAATGTGAAGCTACCGTATTTGATATGATAAACCAAAATGATAATTCAATGTCACAAGTTAGATCTCAAAATATAGAGAATATCCACTTTGTTACAATTTTATATAAGGGTTACATTTATTTTGAAAGAACCGTATGCGTTTAACCTCCCTTTGACATTTAGTATGTAACTTATACATATTAAAAAATTACATGTGAAGAGACTCTTTTAAATGTAGCATCTTGAAAGAAATCTCTTCACATATACTCTTTTAATGTCAATAAACTATTTAAATGTGTGTCATGCTTAGAAAAGGTGTGATACTATCACAACTTAGATATATAATGACGAAAATAAGTGTCAAAGATTACGCTATGAACACTTATATACAACCCATGTAATGACGAAAATTAGTGTTGAACAATACACTAACGAACATTTAGATTAAGCCCGTATGCATCGCACGGGTATGAATGACTCGGTCTAAATATAAAGGTTACCAAACAACTAATTAAACTCATTCATCTTAAACTCATGCGATGCTTACATGTGCGAATTGATTCAAGAAAATGTACACGAGCATGTATGTAAAGCAACATTTAAATGGTTAAATGATACTTTTTAGTGTGATTAGTTTATGTAAGTAGTTGCTTTCGAATGCTCTTTGAGTACATAATTTTTGCTCGAACCCATTTGTAAATTAAAAAAATTAAGTTTAAGACATAATAGTGGAGTCCAAAAGGTTTTAGGAATTATTAATAGTGTATTAATTAATATTCATTTGGTTAGCTATTTGGAATTGAGTTTATTGATAAAATTTATTAATATTAGTTAGACTTCAATGTTAATTTCCAATGAAATTAGTTGTACAATAAAATGAGATGAAGCTAACTTTAGTTTTTAATCATAAACTTTATAAATAAATACTAATATGTTATAAAAATATTAAATATAAAAATCACCAAACAACTAATGGCATACTTACAACAGATGTAATACAATCATAACTTACGAACCTAATAAAAAAAATAATTAACGCAAATTACACTATAACAAATAAGAAAAAGCCAGTGTGCTTCGTATTACCATGCAAAAATCATATAATGCAAAATTATTGTTGGGTTACGTAATATGCCAAAACAATCAAAGGAAATTACATCAAGCGTATGACAATTTAATAACGACAACCCCATTTAGAAAATATAAAGACCAAAAAACCAAAACAATATCAACCATTTTTATATTTTTAAACAACAAAATAAAAATGTTTCATACAACATACTAAACTAAAAATACAAATTCACTCGACAATACACAAAAATAATACGCGCAATTAACAATTAGATTAAATGTGGAGGCGTCAAGATTGCATAGAGTACAAGATAGCTAATGCTCGGAATTTATTATAGAAATATGAAGAGACATATAACAAAAAAACCCTCAAACTTTACCTTTTAAATAAAAAACCCCATCACTAACAAAATGCATACCATTATCATGCTAAATATCATAAAAAAATTAATAACTTAGCTTTAGTTTTTTATCATAAAAAGCCAGTATGCTTCAAATTACCATGTAAAAACCATATAATGCAAAATTAATATTTTCTAAGACTTACGCTTAAAAAAAACCTTATACAATTTCAAAGATATATGCTCCGGAAAAGTGAGTCGAAAAAATTCTATAATTTGTGAATTTAAAACTTTGAGGTAGTATTTAGAATATCACACTACGTGAATTGATAATGTCAATATGGAAATTACTACGTAACACTTAACAATTATGTTAGATTTGGGGTTAACTCAGATAAACCTAATACCATTATGAAACTAAATATCATTTAACGATTAGATTCAAATCCTGTGCGTAGCACGGGTTCTGAATGCCTCGTATTTCTAAAAGAAAAGGAGTAAAGGGTATCAAGATAGTAAATACCTTATCACAAAGAAATAATTGAGACAAGTAAATGCAGTCACATGTTACTTAAGTTGATCAAATGATAGGAACATTTATTTGTGAGGGAAAAGGTCATTGTTCTTTCGCTTTCATTTATTTATTTTTGAAATATTTTGTTTTCTCCGTTAAAAAGCCAAAAAGAATACTTTTTCTCAATGTTTTAAAACCCGGTTTTTCGATTGACCCGGTCAAGTCACCGGATCACCGGGTTGCTGGTTCAACCGCCGGGTCGAACCAATTTTGTGCATACCAAAAATTTGTAGTAAATCATGTTATTTAAAATGTAGGATCAACCGGTTCTCAATGTTATTTAAAATGCATAAAACTATTATAAATTGAGAGTTATAGTTAAAAATGAACCTTTAAAACTATTTTCATGATTATCCTAACAATGGAAGCATGGAATTGTGATATATTTGGTATCATCAGTTTAAAATTGTACGCTGTTACAACTTTGTATATATGCATTACATAATATACTTGTTTTCTTTTTGCAACTTCCAATTGTATCAACATTATGGATGGAAAATGATGACAAAACTATATTAGAAAGTCAAATTAGTAGTTGTATAGAGAATCTTATGAGTTATGTTATGTATAAAATACTTGACGCTGAGGCAAATGCCATTCGTCATGAGGATATTTTTCCTTCGGTGCAAAGATTGTCTCTTTTATGGGCCTATAATCGTTCTTCAAGGAAACACTTCTCTTGGGAAAATTGGATCCAAAATCCCGGTGAATTGGCTTCATCTTCACTTCCCTAATTTTTTGTTTCTTGGTGCATTTTGTTTTGATGTTTCTTTCTCCGGTGCTCTATCTTGGAGCTCGTTGTTTTTTGTTGTTGTTTGTCATTGCCTTTGTGGCCTAATAAAATCTTTGTTTCTTTTTCTTCTTCTTCAAAAAAAAAAAAAAAAACTTTAGTTAATAAGTATGAACTATCTTTAGCCATGTTGAAGAAAAAAGAAGGTTTTTAATAGGCAAATTGTGCTGCTAGTATTTTTCAAAAGAGATGTGAAACATAATAAAAGAAAGAATGAAACGAATACAGAGCGCTCAGCTTATACAATTTGGTTTTGTTTGAAAAGAAAAAAAGTAAAATCCGGCCGGTTCCGGTTTACCGGTTCAACCCGGGTCGAGTAAAACCCGGCAGTTCAATCCGGGTCTTTAATCCTCAACAACCTGGTTAGTAACGGACCGGTAATATCACCGGTGTTGAACCGGCCGGGTCAACCCGATTTTTAAAACATTGTTTTTTCCTCTTTAATTGATACTAATAGTACAATAGGAATGGGAAGTGCTCAAAAATTCAAAAGTGTAAAATACTTCAAAAGTAAAATTTATCAAACTCTTTCCAAAATAGAGGATGGTTATGCATAAAAAAGGTTGAGAAGTAAGTTTTTTATTTAATTTTGAGGTTTTTATACAATTTTTTTAATGAATAAAACTTTTAGTTCGTTATATTTTGATGCACAATATTATTTTGATACATATACTAAAAAGAAGTTTGATATAAAAATGGATTTTTTAATGCAGAAAATGTCAATTTACAAAACTATAACATGCAAAACTTTTTTCACATTTTTTTCATCAAAATAATACATTTTTAGAAAAACTTACTTCATAATGATTTTATCCACCAATATCTCATATCTTGTGGAACTTTTGGGGATTTTTAAGAACTTTTGTTTATAACCTATCCATTAGTACAATAATTTTTAAGTATTGATAGAATGTAAGTGAATAAGTGGTACGCTACAGTTTATTTTATTTCTAAACTCTAATTAGATTTTAATGCAAATTAAACCATAAGACTCAAAAACCATAGACTTTTAAGAGTGTCAAGATGGGAGGGATGGGTAGGTAGATATTGAGTTAAAATCCTTGACATTTATGTTTCAAACCATTGAAACGGGACAAGATTGTGTCTTATTGAACAACCAAACACTTATTGGCATTTTCATGCAATATTTTTGCAACTTAGCAAATCCGTTTAGAAATTTAGTTAAATTTAAAGATGAAAATATGTTGGTTTTCAGTAGAACCCTACCCCGTCTTGCGCTACATGGAACACACTCACACATAGGTGTGATGTTGGGTGTAAACCCAATTCTACATCGGAAAAAGAAATGCATAAATGCCTACATATAAGCTTCATGGACTATGCCATATATTTTTCAGTTGATTTTAAAATGGCAATCATGTGTAAGCTCATATGTCCGACATGTTGTCCTCAATAGAAATCCCTAGCAACTGGCTTTAGGGCGAGAACTGAGCCCGAGTGTGTATTACATAGGTGGCTCAACACCTCAACCCCTTATTAATCCCGGTCCAACAATAGCTCAATTCGAGTAGATCACGCCGTTCAAATAGAATGGCAGGTAGCCCAACGACTTTATAACATGTTGCACCACGTATTGTTGGAGAAGAGGTCAAATGTAGTCTTAGTTTTTAGGGAAAAATTGTAGGGTAAAAAGAAATAAATAGTTGCATACGTATCCTTCATCGACAAGATTGTGACCAAGAGCCTACAGAAAAGTCTAAGAGGCAAACCAAGTCGAACATGGTCGAACGTGGCCCAATGTGCAATGCGTCGCATCCCCTTGGATGCACCGCATTTTGAAGGGATTCAGTGTTAAACCTTTTTTATTTTTATTTTTATTTTACTTTTAATTATTTTTTATTTATTATTATTATTATTATTATTATTATTATTATTATTATTATTATTATTATTTTGTTATTATTATTATTTTGTTATTTTTGTTAATTAGGAAAGTGCAGGGGTGTTTTTAAGACGTTATTTAAAACTATATTAGGCTTCTTTTCATCCAAGCAGGGACGAAACTTAGAAGGGACCGAGGGCCGTTGTGGCCTCCCCAAATTTTTGACCCTATGTACATTTTATACCTTTTTATATGTGGTTTTAGTCATTTTTTAATACAAAAATTTCAGCGTTGTGTATAATGGCTCCCCAAAAATAAATGTTTTTCAAGTTGAGGCCCCTCCACCAACAACGTTCAAGTTCCGTCACTGCCTCCAAGCCTTCTATACTTACAATATAGGGCTTGTTTTCATTGATATGATTCTTGGTTTAATAACAAGTTGTGTTTTAGAGTTTTATCTCTTGTTAGAGTTTTATTCCCTAGAGGTTTTACCCTCGTTTTTTAACCCTTATATTAGGGTTACAAAATTTGCTTCCGCGTTCTGCATCAATTGGCATTTAAAGCTTGTTAGTATCCTGAATGGTGAATGGTGTAGCAGATAGAAAAACCTATACCGTTTGGTTGGGTATGGTCTAGAGAACATGTGGATTATGATTTTATCAAAATCATACCTAGATTCGACATGTATATCACTATCTATCAAAAACTACGTGTCGTGTTCGTAGGTGGAGGTAACAACCACAAAAATCACGTGGGCGGCAAACATGAAGGTCGGAGAGAATTCTTCCTAACATAGGCGATTTTGGAGGCAATTGTGCAAGCAACCATTCCCCGTTCAACAATAGGAGGGATGATGAATTGGAGTAAATGATGAAGATGAAGATTCGACTGCTAACAATCAAATAATTCATTCAAAAGTTTTAATCAATAATAAGGTATTTTATTTAATTATTGGCAATTATGGTGCTAAGAATTTAGTGTCGAAATTTTTTATTAGTTATTTTAATTGTCCGATTAGAATTAAGTAAGTTTGTTACATTAAGATATTTATTGGTAAGTCCTATAATTCATGAAGCATATTAACCAATTGAGGATAGTCATATTCTATTGGGAAAACCATAGCGACAAGTTTAAGGTTTGATTTAAAGCGTAATCTCCACCTTTTTCTTATGGGAGGGAAAGAAAATTGTGATGATTTCATCTGAAGATCAGTTATATGTACCAATCGCCATCAAGGTTTCCTTAAGGTGCTTTGGGGAGGGGATGTTTGGCTAAGGGAGTGTTGGGAATAAAATGATCAAAGTCAAAGAGCCTGCCAATGATGAGAAGAGCCTGCTAGTTGATTTTGTAGTGTACGAAGATGTTCTACCAGTACCTTCTGGGTAGAAGGTACTGCTAGCTAATGAAGAGCCTGCCAAGCTTATGTCAAGTCAATTAGATATTTTGTAATAGATATTTAGTTGAATTATTAGTCTTTGTACATTGTTATACGTTATGTAGAAGTAGATTAGTCTTCTGTGGTGACAGAAGAATATATCAGAGTGTACATGGGTAGTTGTATTTAATTGTAGGCGCCAATATAGTCAAAGTATAGTATTATATTCATCTACTTGACAACATGTAATAAGATATCCTTATCTTATAAAAGGATATCTTAGTCACTTCTTCATGCATGCATCTTACACAACTAATAACCACGAACCAAACTATCTCTCAAGTAACTTAGTTACTTCGAATCACAAATCCTTTTACAATCTTAGATTCAAGATTACTTTGTAATCCCGGTGATACTTAGATCATCCGTATTATTTCATCAATAATATTGAATCGTTTTGTTCTAACCAAAGTTGTGTTCTTTGTTCATTACATTCACACGTTTACTTAAACTCATCACCTTGTGTTCTTTTAAAGTGTGTTGTAGTAGATTCCGCATGCTAAACACATTCAATACATAAATATCTCAATTGAACAAACCAAAACGTTCCACAAGTGGTATCAGAGCTAGGCTTGATATTTACAAATTTAAAAGAAAAATGGATGTTGAACATATTCAGACAAATGTTGCAGCTAAACTTCCACTACTGAAACAAAATGAGTTTGAAATGTGGCGACTCAGGGTTGAACAATACTTTCAAGTGCAGGACTATGCACTTTGGGAGATTATTGAACAAGGAAATTCATTTAAACCCCAAATCACCACATCAACAGTAAATGATGCTCTTGTAACAACAATACAAAACCAACCATCAAATGCAGATGAAAGAATTCAGAAGAAAAATGATCTCAAGGCAAGGAGTATGTTACTGATGACTATTCCAAATGATCAACTTCTGATTTTTAACAAATACAAAGATGCCAAAACCCTCTTTGAAGCTATTGTGGCTAGGTTTGGTGGTAATGATGCTACCAAGAAAACACAGAAAACACTTCTCAAACAACAATTTGAGAACTTCACAGCCACAACCAATGAGTCTTTGGACAGTATGTTCAATAGACTTCAGAAGCTTGCAAGTCAGTTAGCCATCCATGAAGTGATGATAACTCAAGAAGACCTAAACTCTAAAATTCTTAGGAGTTTACCTTCAGAATGGTCTATGCATGTCATTGTATGGAAGAACAAGTCAGATATTGACCAGATGAGTCTCAATGATCTCTACAACAATTTCAAGATTGTAGAACATGAAGTAAAGAAGACTACTGGGTCAAGCTCAGGAAATATGGCATTTGTTTCATCCCCAAACATCTCAAAGGTTGATCATGAAGACAAAGGTGGCAGAGAAGAAGGTACTGCTAACACAACCTTTGGTACTGCTAGTACTTCTAGTAGCACCAAGTCCATTTTGGATGAAACAATTGGGTGTGCTTTTCTTACATCTCAACACAATGGGTCTGTATTAACATTTGAAGACCTTCAAGAGATTCATCCTGATGATCTTGAAGTAATGGACCTAAAGTGGCAACTTTCACTTTTAAGCATTAGAGCTAAGCAGTTGATGATGAGGACTGGCAAGAAGATACTGATAGATGGAAGTGAGCCTGCTGGCTATGATAAGTCAAAGGTGGAGTGTTACAACTGCCACATGAAAGGTCACTACTCTAGAGAGTGTAGAAGACCTAAGAGGCAGGATGACAGAGGTAGAGGGTTTGACAACAGAAACCAAAGAAGCTTTGAGAAGAAAGGAAGCTTTGAAAGCAAGAGTAAAGTTGTTGAAGTTGCTGAGCCAAAAGCAATGGTTGCTATAGATGGCATGGGTTTTGATTGGAGTTTCATGGGTGAAGATGAGTCAACTTCTGATGAATTGGCTTTGATGGCATTCTCCACTCCTGAGGTAATAATTTCTAAATGTTCAAATACATGTGAAGCATTTAAAGAATTGCAAACTTTAAGAAAATGCTTTGATGAACTCACAATAGTAGAAAGAAAAACCAATCAAGCTCTATTTGACCATAAGTGTGGTATATCCAAGCTAGAAAAACAAATCAATCACTATAGAGAAAATGAACTTACCTTTACTGATGCCAAAAATGCTCTTCATAGACAAATATTTTTGAAAGATAAAGAAATAGAAATGGTAAGGACTGAGTGCACTAAAGTGACATTAGCTAGAGACAATATTCAACTGACTGTTACTAAATTGGAAAATGCTTCTGAGTGTACTAGGAGTATAGTAGAGAATCAGATGAATAAGAGGATAAAATCAGGGATAGGATACAATAAATGTCCACCTCCTTATAGAGGAATTCCTTGTCCACAAGGTAGTGATCTTGCTGCATCAGGTTTACATGAATTTGTTGCAAAACCATTAGCTAAACCTGTAGTGATAAGTGAACCTTCTGAGAGTGCTAAGAATGTCTCACTCTCCAAGGTGCTCACTGAGAAGAGACCAGATGTCCTAATTATTGAGGATTGGGTATCTGATGATGATGAAGATGAAACAATTCCTAAGAAAGGAATCAAAGTAGGACCAACCAGTCCTAAGAAAGTAGAAGTTAAAGCTAAGGCCAAAACTGTTTTGAAGACAGTTGAAAGTTGTGAAAAATGTAATAACAAACCTAGGGGAAGCCAAAGAAATTGGAACAACCTTAAATCACAACAATTAGGTGATGACTTTGTTATGTTTAATAAAGCTTGTTATTATTGTGGTAGCTTTAATCATCTTCATGCTTATTGTAATAAATGGGTTTCTGGGAGTAAATCAAAGTCTAAAACAAATGTTACTCACCCCAGAAAAAGTTTTGTTAAGTCTAACACCACAAATGTTAAACATACTGTTAGACAAGATAAGCCTGTTATTGCAAAACCAACTGATAAGGGTACAAGAAACACTTTTAAATCTGTACCAAAAGTTGAGAAGAATCCTATTCAAAAGATAAATGTGGTCAAAACAAAAGTTTGGAGTCCAAAAACCAAAGGTCCTGCTAGACCAAAAGGTCCTGCTAGACCAAATGGTACTGCCAAAATTGGTATTGCCAAAATTGGTACTGATAGACCAAAGACCACACAATGGATTAGAAGGGAAAGTGCTGTTAAGTCCTCAGCATGTTGGATTTGGAAACCAATCCAATCAAAAGGTGCATCAACAATCCTGAAAAGGTTTGACTTTATTGATGCAAGAGGCAAACCCAAGTCTGTCATGGCTTGGGTACCCCAAGGAAACTAATATGTTTATTCATGTGCAGGAACATTCAACTGATATTGAAGATCAAGGATATGTTGATAGTGGGTGTTCAAGGCACATGACAGGCAACATGTCATTCCTCTCAGACTTCAAAACTTTTGATGGAGGATATGTTACCTTTGGGGGAGGAATAAAAGGAAAGATCACTGGTAAAGGTACTATCAAAACCAGTAAAATAGATTTTGAAAATGTGTATTTTGTGAAAGAACTTCAGTTTAATCTTCTTAGTGTCTCACAAATGTGTGACAAAAAGAACAATGTTCTATTTACTGACAATGAATGTATGGTTCTTTCTTCTGATTTTAAGATGCCTGATGAGAGTCAGATCCTTCTTAAAATTCCAAAAAGGAACAATATGTATGTTGTCAATTTAAAGAACATTGATCCCAAGGAAGGTTTAACTTGTTTGGTAGCAAAGGCATCATTGGATGAATCTATGATTTGGCATAGAAGGCTTGGTCATGTAAACTTTAAAACAATCAACACTATTGCAAAATATGATTTAGTAAGAGGTTTACCCAAAAAGATTTTCCAAAACGACCAAACTTGTGTTGACTGTCTAAAAGGCAAACAACATAGAGCTTCTTGTAAGCCCAAGACCCAAAACTCTATTTCTCAGGCTTTACATATGCTTCATATGGATCTCTTTGGTCCTACTAATGTGTGCAGCTTGAATGGAAAGAAATATTGTCTGGTTGTTACTGATGACTATAGCAGATTTTCATGGGTTTTCTTCTTAAGATCTAAACATGAAACTAGTGAGATACTTAAAACCTATATCACTGAGGTAGAAAACCAATCTGATAAGAAAGTCAAAATCATCAGGTGTGACAATGGGACAGAGTTCAAGAATAGAGTTATGGATGACTTTTGCAAGGAAAAAGGCATAAAAAGAGAGTTTAGTGTAGCTAGAACACCTCAGCAAAATGGAGTAGCAGAAAGAAAGAATAGAACACTTATAGAGGCTGCTAGAACTATGTTAGTAGACTCTAAGTTGCCTATTTCATTTTGGGCTGAAGCAGTTGGTACTGCTTGTTATGTACAAAACAGGGTTCTTGTGACAAAACCACATAGAAAAACACCTTATGAACTTTTCTTTGGTAGAAAACCATCTTTAAGTTTTATGAGACCTTTTGGTTGTCATGTTACTATTCTCAATACCAAAGATCATTTAGGCAAATTTGATGGAAAAGCAGATGTTGGCTTTTTGATAGGGTATTCCTTGCAGAGTAAGGCCTATAGAGTGTTTAACACTTGCACTAGGCTAGTAGAAGAGAATCTTCACATAGAGTTTCAAGAGAAACTAGTAAATGTGAAAGGAGTTGGACCAAATTGGATGTTTGATGTTGATAGGCTTTCAGAATCTATGAATTATGTGCCTGTTTCAGGTACAAATACTAATGATAATGCAGGTTCTAAAGAAAATGTTGAAGCTCCTAAAGATCAAGATTACATCTGGATGCCAATTTGGAAAAGTATGGATCTGTCTTCAAGTCAAGAAGGACCTTCAAACACAAGAAATGAAGGCAATGAAGAAGATCAAGGAACTCAGAATCAAGAGAATCAAGAAAGTAGTGCTAATGACAATGGTACTGCCAGTTCTTCAGATGGTCCTGCTAGTACAACTATTGGTACTGCTGAGCCATTGAATGTTCAAATAGATGATTCTTTTCAAGAAGAGGTTGGGATTAGCAATCTTCCAACTACATATGAAGTTCCTAAAACACCAAACACTAGAATTCTCAAAGATCACTCAACTGATGATGTGATTGGAAGCATAACTTCTGGTGTTAGAACAAGATCTCAAGTTGGTTTATCTCAAGTCTTATCCTCAGATGAAGAAGGGTTAATCTCCTCTATTTATGAAGAAAAGAATAATGATAATTCCAATATATGCCTGTTTTCATGTTTTCTATCTCAGGCTGAACCCAAGAACATAAACAAAGCTTTAGATGATGCAAGTTGGGTGGAAGCTATGCAAGAAGAGCTTCTCCAATTCAAGATTCAGAAGGTTTGGATATTGGTTGATTTGCCCAGAGGTCATAGGGCAATTGGAACCAAATGGGTGTTCAGAAACAAGAAGGATGAAAGGGGTATAGTGATCAGGAACAAGGCTAGATTGGTAGCACAAGGATATACTCAAGAGGAAGGGGTAGATTATGAAGAAGTGTTTGCTCCAGTTGCAAGACTTGAAGCAATTAGGCTTTTCTTAGCCTATGCTTCATTCATAGGCTTCACTGTCTATCAAATGGATGTTAAGAGTGCATTTTTGTATGGTGAAATTGAAGAACCAGTTTATGTATCTCAACCTCCAGGCTTCATTGATGCTGAGTATCCAGATAAAGTTTACAAAGTTACCAAGGCTTTGTATGGCCTACACCAAGCTCCAAGGGCATGGTATGAAACATTGGCTTGTTTTCTACTAGAAAGTGGATTCCAAAGAGGCAGGATTGATCCAACTTTGTTCATCAAAAGGACAAAGAAAGACATCTTGTTAGTGCAGATTTATGTTGATGACATAATCTTTGGATCAACAAACCAAGGCTTGTGTGTAGAATTTGAAAAACTTATGCACAGTAAGTTTGAAATGAGTTCCATGGGGGAACTTACTTTCTTTTTAGGTCTCCAAGTGAAACAATCCAAAGAAGGCATATTTATCAGCCAAGATAAGTATGTAGCAGAGATCTTAAGGAAATTCAATTTTGCTGATTCTAAGGTTGCAAGTACACCAATGGATCCAGACAAAGGGCTACTCAAGGATGCTGAAGGAGAAGATATGGATTTGCACAATTATAGGTCTATGATTGGATCTTTGATGTATCTTACATCATCAAGACCAGATATCATGTTCTCAGTATGTGTGTGTGCAAGGTTTCAAATACATCCCAAAATCTCTCATCTCACAGCAGTCAAAAGAATCTTTAGATATCTTAAGGGTCAATCTAGGTTGGGTCTTTGGTATCCAAGGGAATCATCTTTTGAATTGGTGGCTTATTCGGATAGTGACTATGCTGGTGCAACTCTAGACAGAAAATCCACAACTGGTGGATGTCAATTTCTTGGTTGCAGACTAATCTCTTAGCAATGCAAGAAACAAACAATGGTGGCCAACTCTACAACTGAAGCAGAATATGTGGCTGGTGCAAGTTGTTGTGGGCAAGTTCTTTGGATCCAAAATCAAATGCTTGACTATGGGTACAATTTTCTTAACACCATTATTTATATTGACAATAGCAGTACTATTTGTATCATTAAAAACCCAGTTCAACACTCAAAAACAAAACATATTGAAATCAGACACCATTTCATAAGGGATTGCAATGAGAAAAGGTTAATTCAAGTTGTTAAAATTGATTCTGAAAAGAATTATGCAGACCTTCTCACCAAAGCTTTTGATTTAGGTAGATTCAAATATCTTGTAGGAGGTATTGGAATGATAAATCTTTGAAAATCATATGTTTTTGTTCATAAAATTAACTGATGTTGAATTTTTAACAAGGTACTGCTAGTTAGTCAAAAGGTCCTGTTAGTTCATAATTGGTCCTGCTGATACAAAATTGCTATGTTTTGTTCATATAAATGCTTGAATGTTTACAATTATATAGATCAAGTGTTCTACACTTTGTTCTTTTGGTTTGCAACTAACATATTTCAGGTTGATAACAAAACAAGAGTTCTTTCAAACAAAAGGGGCAACAAAAGTTATATTCATTTCAGGAGAAATAACAATCTCAGGGGAGGAATTAATAGCCCAGAATGGAAGAAAGACCAATTTATGAAAGAAAAGACAAGAGCATACAAGATGATGCAGAGTTGAAAAAGAGAGAGTTAGATCATATATCTAGAAGGGATGAAGCATTTCTCAAGGAGAAAGTTCTATCTAGATCAAACTAAGAAATGTTTTCAACTCAAAGGCATGCTATTAGATGATTTCACTTGTTGAGCAAATCATCCAAGATACACAGCATCATTGCCTGATTTAAATTTCCTCCATCCAAGGAAATTGCACCATCTTTTGGGCTATTATGGCTTTTGGTATTCATCTCACCAAGTTTTTACAAACTTAAGAGTTGGCTAGTCCATAAGCAAACGGCTTTTGGTAAAGACAAATCAAATCCGTTGATGGTTGATAGTTTACCAAAAACTATATGGTTGTTAACTAACCATACTTAATTGTAAATAGTTAACTAGTCCTTAAGCAAACGGCTTTTGGTAAAGACAACTCAAATCCGTTGATAGCTGATAGTTTGCTAAAAACTATAAGGGATTTTTATAAAACTTTAAAAGGTACTGCTAGTACAAAAATGGTACTGCTAGAGTACAAAGGTACTGCTAGATAGCCGTTGAGCCTGTCAGAAAAAGTTTTAGCCTTTAGGCCTGGTAGTTAAAATTAGCCGTTGGGGTAGTTATGTAAATTACTGATGATTATATTATATTATATTTCACATATAAAAGATCTTTTTAACCGCCTTTTCAATTTCTTTTTATAATCTTTATTATTGTCGGTTAAAAGTAATTCTCTCATATCTTCTTTCATCAGTCATTATCATAATTCACATACATCTTTCATCTTCTACCAGTACTATCAACCAATCCCACCATCATATTCAAAATTTTCATTATGGCTTCCACAATTGATCTCAACTTTGTCCAACGTCACAATCAGTTAGCATTTTTGGAGAAGTCAGAGGATAATGCCTCATTTCATCAAGTAGTGGACTTTTTAAACAACTCCTATATCAGGTTTGCTTTGCTAGTCAATCCCACTATTTATGAAAATCAAATTTTACAATTTTGGCAATCTGCTAAAATTAAAACTTCTGAAAATGGGGAACAAAGAATAAAAGCCAAAGTGGATGGTAAACATTTGACTCTTACTGAGTCATCCATAAGAAGACATCTTCATTTGGATGATTCTGATGGTATTAGTCAGTTACCAGATACTTAAATTTTTGAAAATTTAACAAGAATGGGGTATCATGCTGAGTCCAACAAACTCACTTTTCTGAAAAAGCATCTTACTCCACAATGGAGATTTTTGATTCACACAATCCTTCACTGTTTGAGCCAGAAGAAAACCTCTTGGGAGCAATTTAGTGGTAACATGGCTTCTGCTCTCATTTGCTTAGCTACAAATAGAAAATACAATTTTTCTAAATATATTTTTGAAGGATTGATAAACAATGTGAAAAGTAAAACAAAATTTTTGATGTATCCAAGATTCATTGGATGCATCATTGGAAAATTAAAACATGTGTTGCTTCCCACAGACTCAGTTTATGAAACACCAAAACTTTCTCAAAAAGTATTTTCAAATATGAGAATTGGTTTTAGAGGGGAGGAAGTTCCACTTTTTGATGAAATGGTACCACAACATCTAGAAGAACCAACACCATCTGCTGATACACCATCATCTAGTTCTTCACATGGTTTCATTTCACAAACACATCAAAAATCACCAACACCATCTCCAGTACCATCAGCAACACCACCATCATCACCACATCATGTATCACAAACCCAATCACCTCAGACAATGCAGGAGTTGAAAGACAAGGTGAAGTTCTTAGAGAATGCTCTTAAAAGTCAAAATGAAAGGTTTTCTAAGATCAACATCAAATTGGTCAAGAGGGTTAAGAGATTGGAAGGTGAAGTGAAGAAGTTAAAAGGTAAAAAGTCTGCAAAGGTTGTTTTATCTAGTTCTTCACAGTCAGATGCTGATAGGATAGATCACTCTTCCAAAAAGGGGAGGAAGGATAGGTCTGAAGATGAGGAAGAAGAGGAGGAACAGGCTCAATTTGAATTCCATGATGGAACTCAAGTTTATGATGAAGAGCCTGTTGGAGCAGGGCAAGAGCCTGCTAGGGCAGAAGAAGAGTCTGCTAGGAGAGAAAGGCTATTGGCTATGGGGTATAAAGGGTCTGCTGAGAGAGTGTACAAGAGAAAGAGGATTCTAGTTGCTGATGAGCAATCCTCTGCTCCATCACAAGATCAAACTTTAAAGGATAAGGGCAAAGGTATTCTAATTGAAGATGAGCCAAAGTCCAAGAAGTTGAAAAGAACTCAGCAAATTCAGATGGCTTTAGGAGAAGAAGAGGCCAAAAGAGTTCAAGAAGAAGAGCTAAAAGCTAGAGAAGCTTCAAGAATGCTTGAAGTAATGAAAGAGCAGAAAGAAGCTGAAGAAGCTGCTCAAGCTCTTCTTGATACTCAAATTGCTCAAGAGACCTTTGATGCACAGATGTTATGGATTATCAACAATGATCCAATTGTGAAAGGTCATGCAGCAAATATAGTAAATGACAAGACACTCAATTCTGATGAGAAGACTGAAGCACTTGAATCTTTCATCAACAAGAAATACAAAGAAGCAGCTTTGGCTGACATTTTTGAGAAGATGAAGGAAAGTCAGAAGAGAGGTTTTAAAGTGGGCCAAACTAACAAAGATCAAACAATCTTTATGAAGAAATTTTTGAAGAATCAGGCAAATTGGACTGATTATCAACTTAAGAAGAAATCTGCTGATGAAATCTTTTTTTTATATCTTCAAGCCTACAAGAATCTTTACTATAATGTTCCATCTAATGTACACCCCTCAAAGAAGAAGGAAGATGCTCAGAAGAAAGAAGTAGCAAAATTGGATCAAGGGCAAGTAAGTAAAATGTTGATTACTTTACCTACTATCATTCATGCTGATCCAATTAGGTCTAGACACCCTATAATTGATTGGGAAATACACCATGATAGATTTGGTAAGTCATGGAAAATATTAAGGGTTGGGGGACAGTCTGCTATCTTCAAGAATTTTGAAAATTTAGTTAGAGCATCTGATAGAGCAGATTTGGAAGAATTGTGGAATCTAGTGCAGATTAGGTTAGACACAACTTCTAGTACAGATGCTAAGGAACAAGAGCTTTGGGTGGAATTCAATAGGATGTTCGATCCTGATCCCAAAGATGTTCATTGGAAATTTCCCTATTATGATCCTTCAACAACTTGGGAATTTCTAAGTCATAGCCATACTCATCATCTTTTCACACAGAGTGGGATAGAACTTTTTATGTTAGCTGAGAAAGAGTATCCTCTTAGCTATGAAGTTCTTAAAGCTATGATCTCCAAGAGATTAAGGTGTGACAAGGATGAAGAAAACTCAGAGATTGTTCAGAGTTTGCTGAGGAGCATATCTGAGCAATATGAAAGAAAAA
This sequence comes from Artemisia tridentata subsp. tridentata, assembly GCA_021014915.2. Classification (NCBI taxonomy): domain Eukaryota; kingdom Viridiplantae; phylum Streptophyta; class Magnoliopsida; order Asterales; family Asteraceae; genus Artemisia; species Artemisia tridentata. The sequence continues at coordinate 163,647,521 of CP139507.1, read as the reverse complement.
GGAAGGATAGAAAGTAAGGTTTTTGGAAGAGTTCTCAAATCCTCAAGGTATGTATTTTATTCATCAGAAACTTGTGTATTTTAATGGAAATAACAAGTTTAGGGGAGGATTGTTGGGAATAAAATGATCAAAGTCAAAGAGCCTGCCAATGATGAGAAGAGCCTGCTAGTTGATTTTGTAGTGTACGAAGATGTTCTACCAGTACCTTCTGGGTAGAAGGTACTGCTAGCTAATGAAGAGCCTGCCAAGCTTATGTCAAGTCGATTAGATATTTTGTAATAGATATTTAGTTGAATTATTAGTCTTTGTACATTGTTATACGTTATGTAGAAGTAGAATAGTCTTCTGTGGTGACAGAAGAATATATCAGAGTGTACATGGGTAGTTGTATTTAATTGTAGGCGCCAATATAGTCAAAGTATAGTATTATATTCATCTACTTGACAACATGTAATAAGATATCCTTATCTTATAAAAGGATATCTTAGTCACTTCTTCATGCATGCATCCTACACAACTAATAACCACGAACCAAACTATCTCTCAAGTAACTTAGTTACTTCGAATCACAAATCCTTTTACAATCATAGATTCAAGATTACTTTGTAATCCCGGTGATTCTTAGATCATCCGTATTATTTCATCAATAATATTGAATCGTTTTGTTCTAACCAAAGTTGTGTTTCTTTGTTCATTACATTCACACGTTTACTTAAACTCATCACCTTGTGTTCTTTTAAAGTGTGTTGTAGTAGATTCCGTATGCTAAACACATTCAATACATAAATATCTCAATTGAACAAACCAAAACGTTCCACTAAGGGAGGTCTCAAGTTCGAGTCCCACCCGGGACTTTTACCCCTTCAGGCGATAAAAGAGTAGCAGGCGGGTCTCAGGGTCAGTATACTGCCCAATTGGATGTCACTGTTGGACCTGGACCATTAACAACTAACAAGCCGTTCAACAACAACGACGAAAAAAATAATAATAAAATAAATAAAAAAATAAAAAAAATGTACCAATGGCCATGGTTAATGTTGAAGACCGAGGTTGTTGAAGAACACGTTGAGAAAATACAAGAACTTCAAGTTTTTGAGTAACATGAAGACAAAAACTTCAACTTTAGTGGAAACAACAAAAAAGTTGTGGTTTTGAAGAAGATTAAATTGCAAAAATCGTCCCTAAAGTTTGGCCAAATTGCAAGTTTCGTCCCAGATGTTTGGAAAGTGCAAGGATCGTTCCCGTGGGAAACTTTTGGGGCAAAAATCGTCCCTGGCCTCAAACAGCGTTAACGCTATCCACTTAATTATGCATGTGCATTGCACACGAGGTCGTTTTTGTCTTTTTACACCCTTTCCCACTTTAATAACCCACCCACCCATTTTAATATCATTTACCCAACCCATACACTTAAAATCCCAAAGCACCCAAACCATATAATCATATAACCCTAACCCTAATTTTTAGGAAAACCCAAAATCACTCAAAATGGTGCTTTGCTTTTGTGAGAAACAATGTGTGGTTCGTTGTTCATGGACCCCGCATAACCCAGGACGTAGGTTTTTTTTCTTTCTCCCAAATTGTAAGTTATAAAAATCATTCATCCTTAACAATTATTTGATTTTAATATACTTTGATTTAAGTTAACAATGAGGTTTTGCAGAGTGGTACTGATTGTGGATATTTTGATTGGTATGATCCACCAATGTGTCCACCTTCAATTCAGATCATACCCGGATTGCTAAGGTCAAGGAATGTGCTTGAAGACTCAAGGAATGTGCTTGAAGCTGCAAATCGAAGATTGAAGATTTTTCTAGTTTCCAGTTGGGTTCTTTTCCTTGTTTTTATGATGATGTAGTAGACTATCTATGGTTGTTGATTAGTTGAACCTATACATTGACCAATATGTATGATGGTCAATGAATTTTGGATGTAAGGTTCTTTATGTTTAATGAAATCAAGTTATTAAAGTATTAGTAAGTTTTATATTTTTTGTGTTTAGACACAAAAGACACAGTTTTTTTATGTGTAAATGAGCAATATGCAAGTCACAAAATGGTCACATTTTTGGTATTTGACAATAAGAGTCAAACATCAAACATCAGCTTCATTATGTGACAATAAGAGTAAAACATCAAACATCAAATAGAGTTGACAAAATGGTCACATTATGTGACAATATCATACATAATTAAAGTCTTACACTGAATGTGTGACAAATGGTAATTTTCTCATTTTAATAATAATGATTTCTTTATCAGAAAATGCACATTATTTATTTTCTGACACACATTACTGATTTTTCCTTGAAAATGAGAGGTTATCTCATAAGATTTTGTTATTACACTACGATAACTCAAACACGTTGATACGTGATTCACAATGCATTGGAACGAGCTCACACACGGACCACGACGAATCCTATACACGAACAATAAACCAAACGGATCCATACCACTATTCTCGGCCCAACTCTTAAGCCTTTTACTATTTAAGTCCAATCCAATTTCTATATTTCATTTATATTCACTCGGTTGACACACAAATACTTGACCTCGATATCTTTTGGATTCGACACTAAACCTATGCTACATTTTGCACCACTCGAATCTCCATACATCAAAGAATCAGGATGTCGAGTCTCACATTATATTTCGAACGTTTGGTCATAGAACAAGACCCAAAGTAAACCACTCTCGACAATATTACAAATTCATTCTATTTTAACCCAAACTCGACAAAACCAATTTTCACCTAGACATTTTATTTTCTCTAGTCGAATATGAGTTCATGACATTGTTCCCCATCATTTCTAACACATTGGACACGTTAAAAAGTCTTTTAGACCCTTTGGTCAATCGATTTAATACATATATATATATATATATATATATATATATATATATATATATATATATATATATATATATATATATATATATATATATATATATATACAACTTGACCTTAACCAAAAATATACACTCAAACCCCCCCCCCCCTTGATACCACCATACTCGAGTATAATCTCATCTTATCCTCTAGAAATCTCATCAAATCCTGCTAAGAATCTTATCATACCAACTTGAGTCATTAAAATACATTATATATCATACGTATACATGCATATATTCGGATATACATACACACTCTTGCATTCACATTTAAACACTTTCCATACATATTTTCTCCAAGTATTCTCTCCTTTCGAGACCTCTCAAGAAGCAGGAAGCTTTGTCAAGCCATTTGAATCCAATCCCAAGTCGTATATCTTTCTCTCGAGTCTTTGTGATCATACTTGCAAACTACATACGAGTTCTAGCCCTTTAAACGTGTATCTCACCACCTCTTTGGTGTAGTAAACTCTTAAAAACTCTTTTCCATTCGTTAATATGAATTTCAATACATCATGCATAGTTCATGTATTACATACGATCGTATTTCATTTTCTATACATTTTTACGTATTCTTGTTATTTACTTATTCATTTATACGTATGACCTCCTTCATGGATGGCTTGAAATACGAGATATACCATCTATTCGACACTTACATATTCCTTTTATTGCATTTCGATACATGTTCTAATCGTATATTTCACCTCACACGATTATATGTCATATTTCATTTTTGTACCATCTCATTTTGTCGATAAGAAATGGCCTTATATAATCATATTCGTACGCACGACATATCGTTTTAATTGCTCAACTTGATTCTTTAAAAGACTATCTAATAAGCTGTACGAATAAGCTCCTCTCATAATCTCTAATAAGTCCCTTTTGAACACCAAAGTAATCGCTATATCGCACAGTTCTATAAACATTATTATTATCCGAGTGGGCTTTTAACCCAATAAGCAGCCCATTAAGCTCTCACAATAAGCAGTCCGAATAAGCTCAACTGTTATGTTTTTAAGACCCTTATATAAGCCCAAAACCAGGCCCACTTTGTCTTTAAACCCATCATATCAATATTTGTTAATGGGTTTTGGATTTAGCTCGTTAAAGCCCAATAAGCATAAAATAAGCTATTTTTACAAATAAGCAGTTTATTAAGACTAAAATAAGCTTTATAAAGATGTTACAACTTTTGAAAAACTTAATATACCCTTTTTGTGAAATTTGGACTTAAATTGCAAAATATATTACTATTCGGGTTAATAATGTTAATTTCGTATAATTGTGTTCCAAACTGTCAAATTCATAACTTGAGGGTAGATATTATTCAAATAGTAAACAGAAGGTTTAAAAATGTAATAATTGACCTTTTTGAACCAAAAATGTAATTGATTACTAACTGAGGACTAACGGTGTAAAACTTACTCCGTTAGGGTAGAAAGTGTAAATTCTGTATAAATTCAAGGACCAAACAGTAACATTAATTCATATTCATTTCCATTTCGTGTTTTACACATTTTCTTTTAAACACGAGCATTTTACAATTCATACATTATATTAATTACGTTACGTTATATATTTATATAACGAATTTTAACGAATAAACCTAACGTATTATTCGACGAATTTCGAGGAAACGATAATTATGGATTCAATAACATAAAAACAAGGTAATATTATATATAATATTATTTTTGAACTTTAAGCATTTTAAGCATATCAATCACTCTCATCGCAAACCAAATCGTTATCCATTACTCAGTTTCACAATCATTATTCGTATTAAGCCAAAACTGTCAAATTCTCATACTTCACTATTATTCAGGTCGTGTGTTGGAGCCGTTCCCATAATTCACTTGATTTCACATTTCACCTTGCCAGTTACGCTCAAGGTGAGTCATAGCCCCACTATTACTCTTTAATACTCATCTTAAACTACTTGGGGTGAGAAACATGCTTACTTTTATGGACCATTTAAACAATGCTTTTGTTTGACAAACTATTACGTGCTGGCCTAAGTACTGTATCCCAAATTCATGCCCATACTCATTTACCTTTAATTCCTGCTGGGAAGCACGAGTGATATAAATAGATCTATTGAGGGTGACACCTCCATTCGTGTTGCAGAATCAACAGTCCGGATAGGACAAACAGATGTATACCATGTCAAATTACAAGTGTCAAGTGATAGAACACTTGCCGGGCCTTATTATTACATGAACACTTTTCATGCATACTGTCGTAGCTTCGGTAACATGGAACTTAGCGCAGCGTAATAGCCTTTCGTATAACATTATGCACTTTATAATGTTAACTCATGAACTTATTGGTCCAACTTTACTACTTTATGTAAACCTATGAACTCACCAGCTTTTAGCTGACTTTTAGCATGTTTTTATCAGGTGTTTAGTTGTTTGATACATGATGATGTAAGACAGTGCTTAGCAGGGGCATAGGCATACTTTTGGAGTGTATACATAACACTCATGACCAGAGTTTTTATACTATAGGACAACTTACAACTATTATGGGCCTTATTTTCCGCATTTCATAATTATGTAAAACTTATGTTTTAATTAATGAAGCTTTAAAAACGGATTAGCAAATCCGTTCTCTATTACTTGTGTAGCACCCCAGATATTATTTCCGCGGCAATCTGATTTGGGGGTGTTACAGAATGCATCAGCTTCAAGTTTTCAAACAAACACAAAAGACTAATCGTGAGCATCATAAACAAGTTTTCCAAATACTAGTAAATGTCTTAAACATCAAACATAGATAAGCATAATAAAACAACAACAAAAGATATAGCTACTTTGTTGGGATGAGCCTGTTTGCTGTTTTCTTTGTTCTTCATCGAAAACACTTCTGGATAATTAGCTGTTTTATAAACCAAAAAAAAAGACTAATTAGGATAAACACATTTACGTATACCAAACCTATTTATTTCAGTAACATGTTCTTACCATATTCTTTGTGTGGATCAAATTTACTCCCAACTTTACGAAAGTACCAGACCTGTAGTCCAGTAACCATAATTGAAGTTTGTTAGATTTCAAGTTCAGGGACTGAATTTTGATTATATCAAACTTTTGAGGATATAGAGAGATTTGGGTTTTAGGGTTTTCAAAAGTCAGTTGGTTATGGTATTAAAAAAGGTGGGTAAGTGATATTAAAATGGGTGTGTGGGTTATTAAAGTGGGAAAGGGTGTAAAAAGACCAAAAGGACCTCGTGTGCAATGCACGTGCACAATTAAGTGGATGATGTTAACGTCGTTTGAGGCCAGGGACGATTTTTGCCCCAAAAGTTTCCCACAGGGACGATCCTTAAACTTTCCAAACATCTGGGACGAAACTTGCAATTTGACCAAACTTTAGGGACGCTTTTTGCAATTTACTTTTTGAAGGTTTATAAAGATAAAGTTTTGGGTTTTAAAGATGAATAACGTGTTGAAGGATTGAAGTTTGGTGAAATCAAACGTTATAGATTTGATGAATATCAAAGTTTACAACTATTCTTCAAACAAGTCTGTTACCCCAAAGGCTTGAATTCAATTTTATTTTGAAGAAGGATGATGATTTGGGAATAATGAAACGAGGTTCGGGTTCGTGTGTTGACTTGTGGGAGTGTGGTAAGCGTGTTTAGATTAAAGGTGTTAATCATGGATCAAGTATCTTCCTCATGAGTAAAATTACACATGAGAACTCAGGGTTGAGTTCTTTTCAAGTGAGAAGGAATTATTGGGACAAGATCGTGGACCAAGAGCCTACGGAAGAGTCTAAGAGCCAAAGCAAGTCGAACATGGTCGAAAGGAGCCCAAATGTGCAATGCGCTTCATCCCCTCGGATGTGCCGCATTTGAAGGTATTCGCTGCTAAACCAGTTTTATTTTTATTTATTTATTTATTATTTTTTTTAGGTTTCTTTTCTTTCGAGTCTTGTATATTTATAAATATAAGACTTGTTTTCATTGTTTTTGGTTTTTAATTTATTAATAAAACTGTGTTTTTTAAATTTTACCTCTTGTTAGGGTTTTATTTCCTTAAAGTTTTACCCTCGTTTATCAACCTTTAGATTATGGTTACAACATTCGTTTGTGTGTCCTGCATGAGTCATATTAATCAGAGTTAAACGTTTTATCAAAATAAAAGATGCATCTAACATATATTACTTGCAATCATCGACTAAATGTAAATTTCAATTTAATGAATTCTAACTTTAGTACCATGCTAATTTTATTATGTAATCGGACGATATATTTTCCAAAGACCACTTAAACCCTTTAAGTCCTGCTTTGATAATAAGTTTATACAGTAAGTACTGATACGTATATGATATTAAAAATGTAACATGAGTTGGCCAATCTTATAGATATCATTGTAATTCTCGTTTCCATACTGTGTAGTAATTCTATGAATCCGACCACTTAGATATCCTTTTGTGCACCTTTCGTTTTCTAGCCATTTAGAGCACTCCCAAAGGGAAGGGCAAAGCTGCGTTAAGGGCACGTTAAATGGGACTAAGGGTGCGTTAAAGCCACGTTAAGCTTTGGGACATCCCTGCGTTAACGCATCATTAAGGGACCACGTTAAACACTTAACGCTGCGTTAAGGGTAAAAAACCACCCCTAAACGTTACAAAACCACCCCTGCAAATGTTACAAAACCCACCCTTGCGTTTTGTATGGTGGCTGCGTATGGGTTTTGTGTGGGTGATGATGGTGGCTGCGTATGGGTTTTGTATGGTGGCTGCGTATGGTGATGATGGTGATTAAACAACTTATGCTGCGTATGGTTTGAGAGTGTGGTGATGATGGTGGCTGCGTATAAATTATAGGGTTAGACAAATGATGTGTTTTATGGTTGGATTTGGACCGGGTTAAACAGCTTATGCTGTTGGGCTTCAAATGGATCTGACCGAAAATTAGTAAAGCTTTTAATGGTTGGCCCAAATTTGTTAGTATTAATGTGGTTGTTTTGTGTGAAGTATGTAATGTTATGTTTTTTAATGAATGTTATGTTTTTAAAAAATGAAGTATTTATAAGTTTAGGGGTTGAATTTGAAAATATTTGACATAAAAGTGAGTTAAGGTGTGTTAAAGATGAGTTATTGTTGGGTGTGTTAAAGCTGAGTTAAAGGTGAGTGTGTTAAAGCTGACGTGGCAGTGTGTTAAAGATTAAAGCTAAATTAACCGTTTGGAGTGCTCTTATAATAACAATTTAAATGAGAAAGTCACGTGAACTAAAGGAAAAAAGTAAAACAAGTGTTTAATTTCCTTTATTAAATTGTACATGAGGATGAGGGGTACGTATGGAACAGCTGTCCCCTACCAAAAATATGATTTTTCACATTTACCACTACACTTATCAAATGTAGAGGTGGTAATGTTGGGTCAAGAATTTGACCCAAGTACCCTGACAAGATTTGAACATAAAATAGCCTAACTCACTGATAAAATAGTGGGTTACTAACTCATAAAGAAATCAGTGAGTGTTGTAAAAAGCCCACTGTTGAAGAAACACTTTACTTACTGATACGGTGTCAGTGAGTAAAGCATACGAGCTACAAACAACACCAGTATCACTGAGAATTGACAAATGTCTCAGTGACCCTGAAGATACTATCTCTACAAGCAGACTGATAAATATGGGTGCGAACTTCTACAAGAAAAGATAGAAGTCAGACAAAGACAAAAGAGGAAGAAGAAGAGGGATCACTTGGTGGATGACAACTCACACCAAGTGGATGACAACTCACAACAAGTGGATGTCTACTCATACCTACCCCACATGTCTTTGTTTAGTTTTCCTGTATATATTGTGTATGTTGTAATAGAGATAGTATGCATTCCTAAACAAACAAAAATATACACACAGTGTATTAGTTGATAGGAACATCCTCTCATTGAATCATCAAGCATAGCTTGGATTAATGAGAGTTTATTTGTCACCCAAAGGGGATACCATACCGAAAGTATCCCCTTTAAGAAGTTGAAGATGTTATCATGTAATCTAATAGGTTTTGAGTAATCTTGTAACAATTTATTCACTATCAATGAATCTGTTCTTGTTTTACTCAATTTCATGGACCAACAGGTAAAACGGGCGGGCCGGGCCGGGCCGGGTGGGCACAGGCGCGGTCACGGACACGGGCTAGAATGGGCACGGGCTTAAACGGGCATGGGCTAAACGGGCACATGTTATACAAATCGCTTTATAGAAGACCGAAAATGACAAAATAAATTCATTAAACATAATACCCCATTTATATTTAAAAAATTAAATATATTATATATATAAGTTTTTCTTCAAAAACGATTATAATGTTCTCTAATTGAGAGAAAATATGTGCCCGTTGTGCCCATTTAACTTTTCAATGGGCTAAATGTGCCCATTTAAAAAAAAGAGAAAATTACCATTTTAGTACTAAAAAAAAATGTTGATCCATTTAATAGTCATTTTTCACACATTTTCTCCAAAATGGTCATGCTCGACTGCTCAACCGCTCGACTCCATTAGTTTCGTGACACGTGTCATTCCTTTGTACTTTTTTTTCCAGAAAAAGTACAAAAGAATGACACGTGACAAAAATTGGGTGGAGTCTAGCAGTTGAGCAGCTAAAGGAATGACACGTGTCAAAATTTGAATGAAGTCGAGCAGTTGAGCAGTCGAGCATGACCATTTTGAGAAAAAGGTGTGAAAAATGACTATTAAATGGATCAACATTTTTTTTTAATACTAAAATGGTAATTTTCTCTTAAAAAAATGAGGGGGCTAAATGTGCCCAAATCTTTTACAAAGTAGTCAAAATTAGCCATTTTTTTTTTTTTTTGGGCAGAAATTTTTTTTTTTTTTTTTTTTTTTTTTTTGGGCAGAAATTGCCACCTCTATTCAAATGTAACAAATTTAGATTTGCCCAGTAAGTTTTGTATTATGGAATCAATGGTTATAAGCATTGTTGTCAGGATCCCGACCCTGATCTTAAGATCTTACGATTTTATGATACTGCAAAGCAAAAACGATCCGGATCTTACATAGGATCTTTGAAAGCTTAAGATCTTATAAGATCCCGATCCTGACCATATGATCTTAAGATCTACTCCGATCCGATCTTACTTTTCTCCAACCAGCAAACTAAAAACTACAAATTGAATTGTGTTTTGTAAAATTTAAAAAACAATATGTTAATCTTCTTATACAATTTATAACCATAATTTAAGAAAATATTTCTATGAAACATATATATAATTTTGTTTTTATGATATACTATAATAATTTATAAATTTGTATAATATTACAAAGGATACTAAAAAAATGACATTATATACTAGGATCTTAAGATCCCGATCCGATCTTACGATCTCGATCTTGCAAAGATAAAATTGATCATAAGTAAGATCCCAATCTTGAAAACCTTGGTTATAAGTATGAGAATGAGTTTATATCAGAGAATCATTATGGTTATAGATATGAAAATAAGATTATAAACCTATCACCAATGGAGAGTGTATAGAAAATACTTACTTCTATGGGTTTCATAACTATTCTAAAATACCAAACCCATAAATCAAACAATTTCATTAAAAATGAAAGTCATTACTTCATCCTCGTACTCCCAAACCAAACACGCCCAAACATTATTTCAGTATACAGATGAAAATCATTCACCAAAATCCAACACAAGCTTCATATAACAGCCATTCAAATGTACTAATAGACCATTAACACATGAATATAATCAAGTGGCACATGAATAGGAGCCAGGAAATGCGACCACGGGGGGCATCGAACAATATGAAGGTTTTTCGTGTAGCGCTAAACCAATCGGGTCGGGTCGGCTACTTGAGTTTTTTTGAAAAATGACTATTTTTGCAAAGAGTCGTAAACTTTAGGGGTATTTGTTGCCAATGTTCGGAACTTCTTCATAAATAATATTTTAATAGAGAAATTATATTTTAATGGTGGGGACTTGCTAATAATATTTTAATAGAGAAATTATATTTTAATAAAGGATATATTCTATTTTAATACTCGGGTCTCGGGTATATTACTTTTAAATACATTTCGGGTCGCCTTCTCTCTTCCACTCACCATTTTCACGACTTCACCTCCATTTTTTCAGACGAAATACTACAACCGCAAAAAACAGTTTTCACATTTTTACAAAAGAAAAAGATTTTATGTTGGGCTTAATTTTGTTGAGGGCAATTTAAGTTTTGAGCCGGGGGCATGAAAAATAAAATCCAGTAAAACCCAAAATTTTGCACTATAAATTTTTTTTTTTTGGCCAAGTTTGTTGAGGGCACCGCCCCCATAGTTGTACAGTAGACCATTAACACATGAATATAATCAAGTTCATTTTCACTTTGCTATGTAAGTAGAAAGAGAAGTGGTTTATGAAAAATCTATGGATATGTAACTATTCGACAATGCACCGCAAAGCAAATAGGTTATCACCACCACCACATTACGTACATTTATTAACCAATACTACGTAGTATGCATGATGTTCTAGTCATTATTTCCTACATTACTATTTTTTCACTTATGAAATTAATGTTATAGACAAACACATAAATGCTAAGGTTGTCAAAACCTACTACATGGTACGTACACAATTACACATCAATGCTATCGATTCTGGAAAGTAATATTTCTCTATACTTGAATATTGATAATGATAAAGGAGGACAATTATTCATTCACGGGTCATAGTAGGTATGAATCATTCCTTGAAATAAGTAAATTTAATATATAATGTTCTCCGGTGTTAAAAAAAGAAGAAGCTTATAAGGCTGATTAATCGCTGCATAAGCGCTAATAAGCTACCAACCTTTTTGACTTGTGCAAATAGATAAAAAAAAGTTCAAGGTTGGTCAATAGTGGTCAAACTTGTCGGAAACATGCAACTCTTGCCAGAATTACCATAAACTCGTCGAAAACTTGTTTCAATCACTTATAGTCATCCTTTATATCTATTACAAGTTGTTTTTGAAAGAAAATACCCAAAACTTGGCAGGAACGCCAATCTGATTAATCTCGCCTAGACCGATTGTAAGTTACATGAGGGTCGACCGACCAACTACCGACTCACGATTTTTGCAAACCTTGATATTCTCTCTATCTCATCTTTGTTAGTAGCATTTTATTAATTGAATATGGAGTAAATTGCAAAAACCCTCCTTGTGGTTTGTCCAAATTGTAGGCTTTGTCCCTAACCTTTCGAAATGCATGCACCATGGTTGCAGTTTTTGTCCCTGCCCAAAGTAAAAAGACTAAAATGCCCTTGTCAAAAACTGCAACCCATGGACGAAGCTGCAACCCAAAGTTTCTCACAGGGACAGTGCCTACACTTTCGAAAGTTAGGGACGAAACCTGCAATTTACTCTTAAATATGGCATGCATATTTCAAGACATGGAAATATACACATAAATAAAACCTTGATTCAAGGAGTCGAGACACACAAAATTTGGCCTATTGAATTGAAACCGGATTACGTAAGGACTACACGGCGCTTCATATGTCCTGTCAAAACTATTTTTATATCGTGAATTATCGTCAAAATAGCATATTCTAACAAAAAATGGGTCTCCACATTAACCCAATAGTTGAATGTTTTGGACAAAATTGGTTCTAAAAACTAGTAATAAATGACGCTATACACTACGGTTTCTGATATGAAGATGAAGTTATTAAGCTTAGTTTCCGTTAGACATAACCTTAAACCATTTTCATGAAAACCTCCTCGAAACAGAGAAACTTAACCAATTTACTTGTGTGGTGATGGATTCAAACCCGTATATCAGTTTGACAAAAGTTCATAACCATGACTCCACCACATTTGGACGTGGCAAAAATGGAAGAAAAATAAGTTTGGTGGCATCTAAGAAACAAAAAAAAACTGAAGTACATAGAAACAAAAAGATTCCACCACACTTTTATTCTTATACTACAACCCAAGTCAGCAAAAGCAACCACTTAAACATAAAGTGAACAACAATCACAAAGACTCTTCAGAGTATCAGAACCCCACTCACATTTACGTATTAATTAACAAACACACACTACACATTTTCACACACATTCATTTCACAAACCCTCAATGAATCCACCATAAACAAACACTAGTTTCATACCTTAACAATGGATTTAATACCAACGTCAAGGTACTTCATAACCCTCTTTTTTATAGCATTAAATTTCAAATCTTTATATGGGTCATCTTTTTATTTCAAGAACTTTGGTAAAGATTCAAACTTTAGCTCAATTCTTGCACTTTATGGCGATGCTAATGTTACCAATGATGGGTTGTCTTTACAATTGACTAAAGATTTGAGCTATAGTGTTGGTAGAGTGATTTATAAGAACCCCATTAAGTTTTATGCAGGAGTTCCTAAAAAAATGGTGTCTTTTTCGACTTTTTTCGAGTTTTCGATGTCGAAAAGTGGAGAGGGGTTGGCTTTTGTGGTTTTGGGAGATGGGTATGATGTGGATAGGTTTGATGATAATGGGTCATTTGGGGTTGCTAGTGGGGATGAGTTTAAGTTTGTTAGTGTTGAATTTGATACATTTATGGATGATAAGTATGGTGATGTTAATGGGAATCATGTTGGTATTGATGTGTCTAGTTTTGTGTCTTTGAAAGTTGTGAATTTGTCTAGTGTTGGTTTGGGGTTGGATAGTGGTGATAGGTTGCAGGTTTGGATTGATTATGAAGCGGGTTCGAAGCGGTTAGAGGTTAGGGTGAGTAAATTTGGCCAAAATCGGCCTGTTGATCCGTTGGTGTTTGCGAGAGTTGATATCAGTAGAATTTGGCCTGAAAATGAGGGGTTTTATGTCGGATTAAGTTCGGCTAATGGGAACTCGTCGCAGATATGTAATGTGTATTCTTGGAGCTTTAAAACACGAGAAGCGCCGGATTGGATGCATTCTGAACCGTTGGATCCGATTGTTTATAAAGTTAGGGAAGGAAATGAGATCAACAATCATAAGAAAAGTGATTGTGTTTTGAGGATTCTTTCTGCACTTATACTTGGAATCGGGTTAGGTGCTTTAGGAAGCTTTATTGGTTTGTTTATGTGGACGATATTTGCGAATAGGCGGCCTGTTGCACCCGAAGATTATGCTGTGAAACCGAAACCTGTGGTTCATGATAAAGCTTTAGCTAATGAGAAGCAATAGGTACGTGTTTTGAGTAGTTGTTTAGATGTTATTTCTTGTGAAGTTGTAAATGATTTTGCTTGTGGTGAATCTTGTAACTGTTTCCTGTTATTGTGTTACTATATATTGAATGATGAAATCTTTCAAATTTAGTGTTTGTTTGAGTTACATGTTAAAAACATAATCTGACTTCGTTTAGGCTAATATTTTTTTTGAGCAAAAACTTTGTTTAGGCTAATGAGTTTTCTTTTTCCACCTTAAACTTATAATTTACCATTTAGCGGGTGTTTTGGATTTCTTATAAAGAAGCGCTTTATCTATATATGACATGTTGATAAAGTCAAATAAGCAGTTTTGAGGGTATAACAAAACTGCTTATCTAATTACGTGTGATGACGTTTTAAACAATCAACAAGCAATCCCAAACACCCCTTAGTGGGTTGGTGGTGGAGGAAGGTGTGTGGGGTGTGTTTTAGTGGCATTTGCTTTTTGTGTAATGGCATGTAAATGGTTTCTTAACCACAAAGGATAAAGTGTTGCTTCTGATCTGGAAAGATCATACTTTACACTATAAAAAGAAGAGTCGGACTGTACAGGATGCAAGGAATGTTGTACTGCTGCAATTTCTCTGTGATTAGAATACCTTTTGCTTCTGATGATTGCAGTGCTTTTAAGTTTAGGTTTTGCCAAGGTTTAAAGTTTGACAGCCATGGTAGATGGTGGTGGTCATAACTCAGGGAGGGACCTCCCTACATGGGTTCGACACTTGACCCGTTTTGTGAATGTCCTAGACCTGTAGGCCGACGATAATGAGAGATGCACAAAACGATTAGTATTTTGAACCCATTCACCAAAAAAGCCTTCAAAGTACCCGATAAAATGAGCTCATGTTTGCCATACTGCCATAGTACATACAGTGAAACTAGTTATCACATGGGCTAGCAAGCACAGTTTTAATCGAAACCGTTTTTGGCATATGACTAACTTGTGAATCGCCCATCTATTCCTAGGTAACATGCCTCCACTAATAATAGAAGCATTAGAAAAATTAAATATGAAAGACTCTATATAAATACTATAAATTGTGAAACAACATAAGCCAAGACAATAACAAAACCTTAAAACTACTCATTTCTGTCCAAATCCAACCTGTTTGCTTTGTTCCTAAAATCTACACTTTCAAAAAATGTGATCGTTTAATTCTCTTATAACACGGGGCTACACTCTACATAATGTACGAAATGAAAGAATTCCCGTAAAAGATATGAATGAATGAATTGAATTGAAGGGGAAAAAAAAAATGATCTATTCTGCTGACCGTAGCAAGTTTTCATGGATCTGTCTTCGGTCGAGAAACGCGCGGATAGTTTTATTTTTCAATCCGCCGCAAATACATCCGGGAAATGGGTTTGCATAAAAGCTCTCTTCTAGCTTCGGAGATGCACCCGGTTTTCTCTTGTAGGGTGCTCCCACCCGGTCTTTATGTATCGCTTTGACTTTTGAACTAAACATCTCCCACGATATCTCACCATCATCGAACCGATCAATAAGTTTAACAAAATGTAACCGATCAGGATTAATCGTCTTCCTGAACCCTTCAAATCTTCTATGCCCTTGAACCGCCTTAGCCATGTTCCCATCATACGTGTAAGCAAACACATCGCTCTCAAGAGCAACATAGTAATCAAGGGCGGCTAAACGGTTCTGGTAACGGTTAAGAGTTGCTAACTCATCGGGTGTCGCAAGGGTGCTGTGTGAATATACGTTTGGGTACTCGTTTTGGAACGCTTGCATGCTGCTATTACCGTAGATTTCACCGGCTACTATGTAGATTTTGGTGTTTGCAGGGTACCCCATTGCTTTAAGGAACAAAGCAGCTTCTCTTGGTGACATTGGACACCCTCCTTGCTGTCTTTTTTCTGTGCCATTAATGTCTTTTTCTTTCCAATGCTTCACATTATATCTCATTGTTTCAAGTACTACTGATTCTAGTGTTGTTAGGTTATGGCTGCACCCTGTAAATGCAAGCATATCCTTCTCGTACCTGTGAAAATAGAATACAATGGTTTTAGAAGTCATATTTTGTTAAACGATAATTTACTTCAGTGAAGAATGTTGTCCTACCTCAAATGTAGTGCGATATAGGGTTCATCATCACTCCTAAGTCTATTAACAAGCTTTCTTCCAAGGCTCTCTATCTCATCTGAGTAACGAAGAGCCTCATAATTTGCACGACACCGAAGCTTCTGATAAGTCGACGGGAGACCATTGTTGACAAGCCTTGCATCAGAATGTGTAAACTGGATCACCTTGTGTTTCTTTAACAACGCCTTCATTTCCCCTCTATAATAACTCGCCTAAACCATCAAAATTAATACGATATTTACATTCTATTCATTTAGGTAAAAGTTCTATAAATAATAGGAAATATTTGATTGCACATGTACACACCTTTGACCACGAAACCGGAGCCTTGACATAAGGCTTAACTGTTGCGTATTTTGGTGGTAAAGACTCGACAATTTCGACATCATCTTTCAAGTTGTCGATGAAATGCCTCCAATCGAAAATGTCCTTAAAATCACTAAAAAGAACCTCGTCATCAATTACTACTGACAAATTACTGACATTGTATCATAAGGTAAAAGCTGTAAATATGACCTACCTAGGATCCGTCCAAAAAGACTGATGATCAAGAGACGGGAGGACAAGAGTGGCATTCATCATTTTCGCGATTGCCACCATGTCACATATCTGACGTAACATAACAGGTAAAGTCGATGTTACTAGAAGTAGAAACGGTTACACGTAACATTTGATAGTTTCTAAAAATAGGAAGTTTTGAGATGAGAACAAGAACTTACTCCTGTCCTCATTTGATTCAATCCGCCATTGGCATGAACGAGAAGATACCCGATTGTCAGGGTGCTACTCTCTGAAAAACAAAACCACCATTAGAACCATTTCTCGAGTTCTAAACTCTAGAGTTGCAGATTTCTATTAATAAAAGTACAACTTAAATCGACAATAAAAACAAAATGACATGACTTACTGCTTTGATTTCGAGATCTATCGATGCATTGATGATAACGACTGCTGTTTGGTTTCAACCAAATTTCTGGGACCTATGGCAAACAATTAAACTGTTACAGCTTATAAATCAGTTGTCAAATAAGATATATAAAATTTTGTTTGTGTGGAATTAACAAACTGAAATTAGTACCAAACTTTTATTTTTAGTGGGGTCTTCACGATATAAAAATTAAGCAAACATGAATCATCTAACATGCCAAATTTACTGTTTATATATGTTACAGACTTGCAGTACGTTTTAGTAGAAGAAAATAGAGGTGGTCATCAAAACTACGAATTCCAATGTATGAAAACCTCACTCTTTTGTCAGTATAAAGTAAACTTTTAGATAAAACGAATAAAATTTTTGTTGGATTGTAGGGTATGATATGAGAACTCACTTTCAACATAAAAAGACATAACGACTATATAACGTATTTCAATTAACTTAAAAACGAGTTCGCATGCCTAGTAAATACCATTTATTTTTTTTACTCCACTATATGATAAAAATTAATAATTAACGTAAGGGTGACATCTATTTTTATTTTTTAGAAAATTATGTCGTTTTATATAATACTCGATAGAAATAAATATGATAAATTATACCCGAGTCTTACTTTGTGGAATTAGTCTTTACAAACGCCACCGGCTTGACTACTTTTACCAGATGACATGAACGACTATTTAGGTTCGCTGAATGGCATTTACGACTTTTACCAGATGACATGAACGACTTTTTGAAGCAAGGAAGACACTTTTCATAAACTTTTAAGTAAAAAACATAAACAAGTCCAAATCTTTAGTCTCAAAAATGAAAATTACTAGATTAATCAAAAGAAATGTGATTTACACATGAAAAGTTTATGTTTATACATTGCTAATGAAATGGTGTGATAACGGTCAACAAAAATACTTCACATGAGAATTTATACACGGTTTCTATTTTGGTGTTTTGTCAAAGGACAAGACATTCCAAATTGAATACTCTGGCTGCCCATCATCATTGTCACTTTATAACGGAAACTTCCCATTTTTATTTATTTATTTATTTATTTATTTTTATTATTTCCTTGTTTCACATTGTTTAATCTGATAATAATGCTTCCTTTTATAGAGAACAAACATTGATTAGTATTCTAACTTTAAATTTTGGTTTTTATCAACCTTAACTTTGTCTTTACTTTTTTCGGAAGTAAACTTAATTTCTAACTCAGATGCCTCATACTTAAGCAATTTCTTTATTTACATAGAAAGCAAAAAAATAAAAATAAAGCCACTTTATAATCTGATATGAGAAAGTCATGAATTTCAGTGGTCAACAGTCAATGTTTCAAGCTAAGAAACCCAGAAATCTCTAAACTAAATACAGAATTTCCTAAACTAAACATATAAGAATTAAATACTAATACGAATTATAAACACCAAATAGTTATATTCTTGACTAAAATTACTCATTTGTATCCACAGAACTACGACTTTCTAAGTAAAACAATAATAACTTATCTGATCATCAACTGCAACAATTCTAATACGTAAACCATTATCATTGAACGAATATTTCAACATGTTAGGAAGAGAAAACTTACATGAGTATCGATGGATTTCTCTAACACCCTTTTCGGCATAGAATTCGAGCTCGAAAATGAATCAATATCAGCTAATACTCTTTGTGCCTTAATAACATCACTTTTATAATCCCTTATTATCAACATTTGTGCATTTGACCAGCTTCGACCAACCACCTCTGACTCCATTTCCGCTACTGGACCATTTGCCATATACGAAAACTTTACAAACACACTAAAACCAACAAGTACAACCAAAAACCCGAGCAACGTACGTCGCAGATTCTTCCCTAGTTTCCCATAATTTCTAATCTCAACTGTCCCTTTTCGGGACAATAAAAGATTATTATTATTATTAATATTCGTACTATAATGGTTTACATGTTGGCTTGTGGCAGTTGTTGCTGTATTACAGCAACAACTACCAAAGCAATCAACAGTTGCTTCGCAACGGTCATTATTATGATTATGATGATGATGTTGTATATGTCCCATAATTGAGTTGACAACGTCTGTGTCATTGGATGCCGCCGTGACATCAGCACGGCGGCGGTGGGCTGAAACACCCCCGAAACGTGGACTGACGGGGGTGGCACCACCGGTTGTCATCCAAATTTTAAATAAAAACGTATCACCAAATGCAACAAAACATATATATGATATAAAGTAATTTATAGATAGATTGAACTCGAAACCGGAGGTAAAGAGAAATGTGAATTTAAGGATCAAGATCGATAGGAGGATGAATTGGAAGGGTTAATAAAAATTTGGTTACTAAGAGGAATTATAGGATTTTAATTCTAATGAATGGATGTAATGAAAAAGAATATAAGAAGAATGTGAAAAGTGGAGAGTGGAAATAGGCGTAATGAAAGGTGGTTCTCATGTGTTTGCTTATGTTTGGTTTATTTATAGTCACTCCTCTTCCTACGCGTATTATGTTATTTTGCTAAATCGTTGAATTTTACGTCCTAATGTTTTCTGCTCTTTTCTTTTTATATGTGACTTTTCAATGTTTTTTTTTTATCGTACAAGATTTGTTATTTTGTTCTTGTCTTTTCCAGCTAAAAAGAGCTTATGAATTTACTACTGTACTTTTTAATGTTCTTATTGAATTTATTGGCTATTAAAATTTTGACTAATACTATTAGAATTAGGGATAATTAATAGATAACTAAGTTAATAAACTATTTAAAAAAGTATCATTAATTTCTTCTGACTATTGAAACTTTAACTTTCAAAGAGTATCTTGTTTTGTTAAACCAAATTTGGTAAAGAAAAAAGGCATAAAATAATAACCTTTAAATTTTTTATTTTTGTTGTGAAATAAAGAACCTTAAGAATCTTTTTAAACTCTTTTCTATTGGTAAAGCAATGACTTTACCCGATGGTAATAATGGAAAGAAAAAATCTATTTGATAAAAGCAAGTTTGGAGAAAGGTTAATAGTACTGAATTTAAGAGACAAAAGGGCCAACGGAATTATATTGTTAATGAGTATTTACATTTTAGAGAAAAAACAAGGGAGCACTAAATAAACATTAACTATATGTCTATGATAAATTTGTTTTCATATTTGGTTTAAAAATATTAAATGTATAAAAATGCAAATTACCGTTTTATCGAATTTGCTTGCCTTTTCAATCATAAGTTCATAAATCATAACCATATATAACCAATGACCTTCTGTAAATTTTATTCTAAAATAGTTCAAAGTAATGTTTTTAATATCGATATCTTATTTACGATCGTTTTCGTCTTTGAAAGATCATAATTGTAAGATCGAATTATGATCTTAAGATCCTACTATAGTGTCATTTTTTTAATAGGCGTTGTAAATTATGCAAATCTACATATTATTATATATCATGTATCATGAAAATGTATGTCAAAATTATGATTATCAGGTGTTTAATACAATCAGACTCTTGTTTATTCTAAAAGACTTAATACATAAAATTTTAGTCTTTTAGCTTGTGGTTTGAGAAAATTAAGATCAGAACGATCGAGATCTTAAGATCCTATGATCAAGAACGGAATCCGATTAAGATCCTATCATGCAAAGAACATACGTATGATCCGGATCGTTTTTACTTTGTAGTATCATAAAATCGTAAAATTCTAAAACAACCATACTTCAAAGCAATGCAAAGACTATTATGAAATTTATATAATAGGTGTAATTTCACATGGATATTTTTTCATCAAACCTTAAAATCAAGAATAGTTAAGAATTCATGCAGCATAAAGCATTAACAGAATTGGGTGCCTGTCATTTAACTTGTTAAATAAACTTAAACCAGATAAAACTTTGTCGAAAAGATAGCGTAACCACACAAACACCGATAGCACTCGGACTAATAAACAACTTGACCACACCTTAAGTTTATAAAACTAGACTTTTACAGTCTCATTGAGAAGAACAACAAGAACCATTACAATTCATGCAAGGGCATTTAGTTGACTATAAAAAAGAATAACTTATGTGTAACGAGATACATGCATGTGAATTTAATTGCTGACCTCATGTTACATGCTATATGTGTCTCAATAGTTTAATCAAATGTTTTTTTTTTTTTTTTTTTCCTAAAGTGCACGTAATCATATCGAACCGTCTTTCTATTTCAAATATGTTATTCATAACATGTATAATATTGTTAAGTTATTTTGTCATCGTATATATATTTTGGCGTCACTTAGCATGGGCTCATTTTTCTTTTACCCCAGTGTTGTGTCGTTTGGATACCCATTAACTACACAATGAAATAAAATATAGGTTTCCAAATTAAAAGCACAAAATACTTAACTTTCATGATTATAATAAGGGTAAACACCGTAAAATAACAACCTAATTTTTTAAATTTTTCGAGTTGAAACACTTACTTTTTTATTAACGATGAATCCTATCAAACTTTCAAATATTGTTCTGACTTCAACCATATTACTAAAATAAACTTGCATCGTTAGTCCTTGATACTAATATGGCCGTTAGCAAATAACTAAAAATTTTGTTTTCTTACGTTTTTGTCTGTTTTTACACTTTTTCGTTCGTTTTACACGTTTTTAAACGTTTCGCGTTTTACGTTTTCGTCCGTTTAGTTCGTTGATTTACACTTTACGTTTTCGTCGTTCACGTTTTACACTTTCGTTTTTGACTTATCGTTTTCGTCTGTTTTTGCATGTTTTTCATTCATGTTTTTTTTTGCACATTTTCGTCCGTTTTTACACGTTTTCATCTATTTTTGCACGTTTTCGTCTGTTTTTACATGTTTTTGTCTGTTTTACATGTTTTCGTCCGTTTTTGCACATTTTCGTCCGTTTTTACACGTTTTCGTCTGTTTTTGCACATTTTCGTCCGTTTTCGTCTGTTTTACACGTGTAAACGTACGAAAACATGTAAGGCTGGATGGCAAGGTGAAACGATCACCTTAAGTGACCTCGAAACATCAACCTCGCGCGTGACTATTTTGTTCAGCCAAGCAAGTGGCGCGTGAATTGGAGGAAAAGGTGACTCGGTCACGCTCCTTGCCTTCCAGTCTAAAAACGGACGAAAACGTGCAAAAACAGAAAAAAACGTGTAAAAACGGATGAAAACATGTAAAAACGGACGAAAACGTGTAAAACGGACGAAAACGTGTAAAAATGGACGAAAACATTTAAAAGCGTGTAAAAATGGATGAAAACGTGTAAAAACAGACGAAAATGTGCAAAAACAGACGAAAACGTGTAAAAACCGACGAAAACGTTTAAAAACGTGTAAAAATGGACGAAAACGTGTAAAAACAGACGAAAATGTGCAAAAACAGATGAAAACGTGTAAAAACGGAAGAAAACGTTTAAAACCTGTAAAAGTGGACGAAAACGTGTAAAAACAGACGAAAATGTGCAAAAACAGACGAAAACGTGTAAAAACGGACGAAAACATAAGAAAATCAAATTTTAAGTTATTTGTTAACGACCGTTAGTATAAAGGACTAACGATGCAAGTTTATTTTAGTCATATGGTTGGAGTCAGAACAATATTTGAAAGTTTGACAGGATTCGTCGTTAATAAAAAAGTAAGTGTTTTAACTCAAAAAATTTAAGAAAGTAGGTTATTACTTTATGGTGTTTACCCTTATAATAATAATTTACTGGTTATTATTTTATTAATTTTTGGTGTGAATGGGCTAAGGTCTACGAGTGACTATCATGTGTGATTCCATGGCTGAGTGACTGACATGACAATTAGCCGTTATAATCATAACTTTTACGATTTTAAGGTAAATTTTATACAGTGATAGTGTAATACTAGCTGATTAATCCATGGATTTTGAGCTTTATCATATGATTGAGTAATTTTCCCCAAAGTAAGGTTATTAGCCGTTATACATGCTAGGCATGTTCAGCAGACAATTAGTATAAACTTTTTTTTTGAACGGCAATTGAATAAATAAAAACTAGCAAGAAGCTTGTAAAATATTACATTGGTTTTTTGAGCCAGTCAGGCCAAATTAAAATTTAGAACCTTTACATTTTAACCAAGAGAATGAACAAAGACGAATGTTATCAAATAAGTCACATTTCCTCATGCTTTGAGAGTTGAATGTGACTGAATTACGATACTTCCAAAGAAACCACCATGTTGTTGCAGCAATTACATGTAAACGAACCTTAAGATCATATGACAGCCGAATGTTATCAAACCATGAAATCCAGTCCGAATGAGATTTCAAAGCATGGATAGCCATATCAGACCAAATTCGAACCAACCGCCAAATATTCAAAGCAATACCACACGAATAAAAAACATGATCGTTGGATTCCATACCTTTAGAACATATCGAACATGCGATCGATGGAATATCCAAACCTCGTCTTGAAAGGTTCAACCGATGAGGGAGCCTATCAAACCTCATTCGCCATATAAAAATATTCACCTTCCTAGGAAGGACTTTACACCAATTGGGACCTCAAGTGTCGGGAGAATAAAATCGTCAATATGATTCCTTGTGATCCCTACCGAAAACGTACCATCTACACCAAGACTCCAACGAACTTCATCTTAACCATCAAAATTTGATAAAGCTCTCAATTCGGTTCGCAAAGCTTCACTTAAGGCATGAGTACGACCGGAATCTATAGGCCTCTTCCAATTCATAATCCATTCCAATTCATAATCCACTCGCCATTCACAAAACGATCTCTAATTAGACAATTAGGTTGCACATCAAGATGATATAACCTGTTATACCGATTCATAAGAGGACAATCACCTATCCAAGTATCCATCCAAAACCTCACAAGTTTAGTATAAACTATTGCTAGAATTAGTAAGTAATGATTGATGTAACGATAATTGAATAGTTACTTAATTGATTTATGTGAAGTAATAAAATACTTGCTTAAAATGACTACTGTAGACTCTGATACACATACGAGAAAACGAGACCAAGAATCACAATGTGATTTTGGGTTTAGAGAAATTAAACACGTACTTGTACATCTTTTTTTCGTATGCAATACATGTTCACATTAACTTAAACATAAATGTATGATGTATGCATTTTAATTAAAAATTATTAACTTATTAATGCCAATTCTAATGAAATGTTGTCTTCAAAAAAGATAAGACATATACGCAAGTTCAAGTGTAACCAACAACGTAATGTCTGTCTTCCTTAAATTTTATACAACTACATGCTCATTAAGTCTTAAAAAATATAATACATAGACATATACGCAATTTCAAGTAAAGTCTATACGTAGTTTTCTTGACAAATCCGTTATGTATATAAAAACTAGTAACATGACATTTATTTCACATGTGTTTATTCTTATCAATAATGATTTTGTGAAGATTGAAAGCAAAGCCCCGGTTCAGTCGGTTAGCCGCGTGATAGCGTAAAGATGAATGGGTCAATCCAACCTGGTTCATCATTGAGTGACCTGTTAAATTTAATCAAAGTCGGCGGGTTCAAACGATTTCCTTAAGACACGCGTCCTGACCCTTTTTTGCTCTAATCATCATTCCTGGACCCCATTTCCTATTATTAAGCGGATGTATACATTTTATTTTTTGTTAAACGACTAATAATATCATTAATAATTCATTATACGCTACGTCATGTTCTAGGGTGTAGGAATTAAATCGTTATATCTAATAGATAAATTCATTTTTTTTTAGCAATCATGTCTCTCACTTTTTCTCTGACTGATTTTAGATTTAATTACCACCACAAAAACTCAAACCAAATACAAATCTTCTTTTTTAGAAAGTTGACATTATCAGTTTAAAATTGTTTGTGTTAGAGTACATAATTTCCGGTGGGTATGATTTATTATTCAAGCACAATATATAGAGTACAAGACATAAATTCTAACCCTAATTGACCCAACTCACAAGTCGGGTTTGGGCCTATTTATTCACTAATACTCCCCCGCAGTTCGAGCGGCGAAATCGCGAAAGCTCGAACTGAAGAAGAAAACTAAGAAAGCAAAATAAAACAATAAACCAAAATAAAACGGGATAACCCAAAGTATCTGAAGGATAAACCAAAGTATCCCAAACAGTCGTCTCGGGAATAAGAACCCTAGATTCGACACCAACAAAAGTCGTCTCGGGAATAAGAACCCTAGATTCGACACCAACAAAAGTCGTCTCGGGAATAAATAGGCCCAAGCCCGACTTGTGGGTTGGGTCTATTAGGGTTAGGGTTTATGTCTTGTACTCTATATATTGTGCTTGAATAATAAATCATACCCACGGAAAATTACGTACTCTAACAGTTTGCACTTAACAATAATTAAACTTGATAATTCACACATTTTGATATGATAATCACACACTTTTATCACTAGGTTACTCCCGAGTAATTAGATAAAATAATTTTCGACAAAAGGTTCCCAAAGTAACTATACAATGAATTTCTTTAAGGAAATTTAGACGTGCAAAGTTGGTCTAGTCACGTGAGTGTTAGATTAACCATCATCAAATGACTTAGTTGTAACATATTCGGAAATTTGAGAGGTCAAGGGTTCAAACGTCACTAGGTACACATTTGAGGGTGCTTAGAGAATGGCCAACGGTCACGGAAAACGCCGGTTAGACAACGAACATATGAATCAAAAGACTTGTCTTCGATAACATAAATATTGAAAACATAATCTATTCACTCAATTGGTTAGAGGTGCTAGTTTCTGCGCTCTCAAGTAATAGTGTGTAGAACCGGCTTATATTTCTTGATACGCAGGTAGCTAAAAAATAACACATCAAATAGATCAATTAAGCTTAATCTTATGAATACCAGCGGTGTTAGGTGCTGCCTTTTTTTTTTTCTTCTTTCAAATGTCCTTTAGCTTATTGTGCTTTTAATCACCTTTAGCTGTCCAGATGTAGAAACGAATAACACTTATTTGCTTATTTTGTTATAAAGACTATTTTATAAACATATGCATGAAAATGCTTATCGTAAACTGCTTGAAAATAAGCATACAAATGAAAATATATGCAATTCCAAGATCCCTAACAACATTTTAAATGGTTTCTTAAAAAGTAAAAAGTTGTGCATTAATGTTTAATTTCTCAACTTCATACACATAAGGATGTAATTTGACTACTCAATGATTGTAAACAGAAAGTGTATGTGTATCATTATATTCTACAAAATAATTGATATGATGATTAGTTATTAAATAAATTGATAAAATATGACACTTATAAAGGTGTTAAGTCGATAAAAAAATCGAGTACTTTTAATACAACAAATACATTGAATATAAAGATTTTAGGGTTATAATTTATAAAGTTGACAAGCAATTAGATACTTTTATCACGTAGTAAAAGATTTGGATTCAAACCTCTTGTTGATGCTATCAGTATCAATTTATGGTGAGATATGCCAATGTTATTATATACCGCCCAACTTAAAAAAATGCAACAACGTATTCGAATCCACTATATTTAATTTGTCAAAAACCGAAAGTTTACAAGCCACTACTAGTTATAATACCCGTGCACGTACGGGGTTTTTTTTAAAAAATTAATTATGTATTATTATCGATTGAAAAACAAACACCTTAACATGTCCTAAATAGTTTTAATTGCTGAATTAAAAATGGGAAGTCTTATGTATATCTGTTTTTGTTATTTATTTATTATTTTTGGATAATTAAGTTGAAAATTATATTATACTTATATATTAAAAAGGCAGAATAATATTTTTTTTAATGCTACAGTGCAGCACAGTACTGCTACAGTGTAATACTGTAAAATTAACAGTACTGTAGCTACAGTACTTTTTTTTTATTGGAAAAAATAATATCGATCAAATAAAATTTTGAAAAAAAAAGTTTTTGAAAAAATATTTTCAAAAAATATCTTTTCAAAAAACTTTATTTGAAAAAAAAAAAAAAAATTATTATTATTTTTTTTGAAAATCATTTTTCAAAAACTTCCTTTTTCAAAATTTTTTTTTTCGAAAATCTTTTTTCTAAAATTTTTTTTCGAAAAAATAATTTCAAAAAAATAAAATTTTGAAAAATAAAGTTTTTGAAAAAATATTTAAAAAAAAATATATTTTCAAAAAAAACATTTTCAAAAAAAATAAAAAATAAAATTTATAAAAAAAATTTCGAAAAAAAGTTATAGAAAAAAAAATTTCAAAAAAAGATTTAAAAAAAAAAAAAAAAAATCAAGAACCAACCATGTAATGATTATATGAATTCAATGACCAACCATGTAATTAACTAATGAAGTGGATTAACGAAAATTAGTAAAAAACCTAAATCGGCTGAAATTTTTTGTTGGTGCCTTTTTATGCAACAAAAAAAGAAGAGTACCCTGATTATCAATATATTTGGCAAATACGATTCATTTCGTGCTTTCTAGATTGCCAATTCTATAAATGGTCAATATTTTATAGCTAAAAATTGTATAGACAAAAATGATATTCACTCTAATTTTTACAATAAAAACAATGAGATAGCATAAGTATATGCTATTAGATTTTATATAACCAATAATTAGATCTCAAAAGTGATTCATATTGTCACATCGTAAAAAAAGTATACATTTTTTAAAATTAATTTTTTTTAAAAATAATTTTTTTAGAAAAATTATTTTTTTTATAAAAATTAATTTTTTTTTCGAAATTAATTTTTTTGAAAAATTACTTTTTTTTTTCTTTCGAAAATTAATTTTTTAGAAAAATTAATTATTTTTTCGAAATTTATTATTTTAGCAAAATTAATTTTTTTTCGAAAATAATTTTTTTTTTTCGAAATTATGTGTTTGCAAGGTAGGTCCTTCGGGGACTAACGATGCAACGCGCTAAGAAGTTTAAGGACTTTTTACGTAAAAAACCATTTTATTTCAAAAATTAATAATTTAGTTCTTAATGACTAACTTTCAAACAACACTTAGCACCACACTCCCGCAGCAACGCACGGGTTTCCCAGCTCGTTTCATTAGTAAAGCAAAATTCCATGCAGTAAAAGAGTTTTATATAATTATTGGTTATTATTATAATAGTTTGTAATCCGAGAGGCAATAACTACATTCCTGAATGTGTCTAAATATATACATCTTAAACCCATTACTTCTACAAAAGAAACTATCATTGTGATTTTCCGAAGCTGTAAGAAATACACTCTGTGTTCAAAGAAAATACTCACTCAATGATCAATTTATGAGTATGTGCCAAAACTGATTTTAATTATACTTTATCACTCTACCTCCCCTATACCTCGCTCTAGCAGAATTGGGTATTGTTGTTGTTGTTGTTTATCATGAACAATTATGGTTTTTTTTTTTTTTATAAAGGTGACAATTTATGTGTTTAATATACCTTATCATCACCAATAAATGTGTTTAAAGAGTCTAGTTGCAGGTCACAACAGTAGGCTTAAATGGGCAAATATAATCTAATCCTACATAAGCATAATATGTTACAACTTAAGCAGGTACCGATGATGTTAAAAAGCTATAAGTGAGTAGAACAACAGTATACCAATTCATCCTTACCTTAGTAACATCTAAATTTGAGTGCTAACCATTGATGAAGCTTTAGTATTCGTGTGAATTGTTTTGGAAACGACATCAGTTCATAAAATGCTAAACAGAATCGTACAACGTTAACCAAAGAACTCAACTAAAAACTTTTCTTTTCTGTCCAAAATAATAATATAAATTAACACATGAAGATTGTTAACTTTTTTCTTTCTTTCCTACACTCTGGCCGTTGAATGTTTTAATCTTCATATCCAAGCAAATACACATACACGTAATTATTAGTCAATGTATTGGGTTATAAGGTCGTTACCTTTCCGTTCTAAAGAACCGCATAGCTTTTGTGAGGAACACTTGTCGATTGTTAGTTTTTAATGTGTGATGCATATAGACCTATAAGTACATATAGTTTCAGGAGTGAGCCCAAATCAAAACATAGATTGTATATAATCAAATCTAAACCTTAAGATCTCACATTAATAACAAAGAATCAAGACACCAAACTAAGAGCGCAATGAGACTATAACCCTGAAACAGTCGAACGGAATCACTACAACAAAAGAGAGGACGGGTGAGGGAGGTTTTGGCGGGGACGCACATGTCCCTGCCGAAAGTCGCTAAATGACAAAAACGGCGCTGAGCTGGCACAAAGTCTCGCTGACCGTTTACTAAATTTTCAACGTGACTTTTTAGCGGGGACTTGGTTTCCATACTTGATGAATTTTGACCAAACTTGGAACTCTTAATTGTTCCCGGGTTTTTTTTCCCGCCCTCACTTTTGGCGGGGACTTGTCCCCGCCAAAAGTTTACATGCACAACAATATTTTTTTGGCGGGGACAACCATTTTCCCTCCTAAAAGATCACTTTATCCCGCCAATATTTTCTAGCTTTTGGCGGGGACATGTCCCCGCCAAAAGTGCTGGCGCCAATTTTTCCCGCCAAGGTTTTTACTTATATATAACCTAACCGATCATCCTCAAATCGGCAAAACACAAATAACCAAATCATTAATTCCCACAAAACACACATAACAATGGATCGTTACACACCGGAAGAGGAGTGGTCAATGGTTTTATCGTCGGAGGGTCTCTTTAATGAAGTTCTTAATACATATGGCTACGAAATTTATGATGAATATGGTTCTTATAAGAACATTAGCCCGTGGATGAGAGACCAGATTCTGGAATGGTTGAGGAAAAAGCCGTACTACAGAGAGATGTTGGATGCTCAAGCTGATGATGTTGGAGGAGAAAGCGCGTTTGATGCCACACTTGATGATCAGGAAAATAGGATAACAAATCTTGAAGCTTTGTTTGAATATTTCATCAAGCAAAGGAAAGCAACGAAGGGAAAAGATGGTGCAGGTTCTAGCAAAGTGGGAAGTAGCAGAAAAAAAAATGAATGGGCGATGTTTGTTATGGTATATGTCGTGTGTTTCGTTTGCTTGTCGAGTTGTTTCGTTTGCTTGTCGAGTTGTTTCGTTTGAGTTGTTTCGTTTGCTTGTCGAGTTGTTTCGTTTGCTTGTCAAGTTGTTTCGTTTGAGTCTGTATGAAATGTATGTGGTTGAGAACTCTTGCGTGTTTTAAATAAAAGGTTTGCCTTCGTGTTTGTTATCGGTTTATACAGAAAAACACAAATCAATGGCGTTAAAGAAGTCTCGTGAAATACTTAAGTTTTCACAACAACAACAACATTTTATTAAACAACAACAACAACAACAACAACACCAACATTACATATGAAGATTGTCCAAGTCACCTAACAGCTCACTGAGTATTGCAGCTGACTGACATGCGTGGTCGGGGTCGTCGGGATTCGTTGCCATTTCAAGTCTTGCCTCCAGCATCCTTACTCTTGTCTCTAGCACCTGCTTTTGTGATTCCAGCATGTTTACTCTTGTCTCTAGCACCTGTTTTTATGATTCCAGCATGTTTATCCTAAGATCTTTGGAATTACAATTTGAGCACTCTGTTGGTGCAGATCCATCACCTTGAGATGTTGAAGCAGAAGAGATTACTCGTAACCGGTCATCAAATTCACTCTTCCATATAAAATATCCACATCCATGATCTTTTTCTCTTGGCTGTTACATAAAGGAAATGTTACGATTGTTTGTATATTTACATAAATAAGAAATGTATGATTGTTCACCTTCGAAAGAGGACATGCATAATATTTCCATCCAAAGGTATCTTCTTGATGTGATGTTCTTAGTTTTATATTTCCTATTACACAAGAACACATAAAAGGATTATATCGCTGCATCTCAGGTTTTGAAATTGGTGTGAAGATAAGAGGTTTGGTGTTATCAGGTAGTGATGGGGGATGAAGGTGGTGGTCGCCAGTGGTGGTGGAGCTCGATGGTGATGGAGGTGATGTTGTTGCTGTTGTGAGAGAGAGGGAGGGAATATAAAATAGAGATTGGATCTGCAAATGAGAGAGAGGGAGGGAATATAAGATAGAGATTGGATAAGATTTTTTGGATTTTATGTAGAGATTGGATAAGATTTTTTGGATATTAAAGAGGATAAGTGTTGGGAATTAAACCAACAGTTAGTACTGCCAGGCTTGTAGTTTCAAACTGACGGAAGATAACACTAACAGTACTAAGTCAGTTAGTACTGCCAGTACAAATACTTTGTACTGCTTATGTTTTGTAAACGTGTAATAGGATAAGTATAGAAAGGATTTAGTGAATATCCTATATAATTAAGTTATAGTTATCTTGTACAGGAATCCTTGGTCTATAAAAGGATATCCTAGGTTAGGTTTTAGATACAGAAGTACGTATTGTTTTGCTAAAGATTCAAGGTTGTAAACCCTAGTGATAGGAGATCACTCGTATTTTTATTATTAATAATATTGAATCGTTGAAAAAAAACGTTGTCTTCATTGTTCATACATACAATTCACTGTTTCATTCATTCATACAACACATAATATCTTCTAAGTATAACTAAGTAGATTCCGCATACTTAGTTATGTCCACTCAAAGTATCTCATACACATCATACAAGTTTAACACCCTAAGTGTAACACATCAGATCCTATCAAGTGGTATCAGAGACAGGCTTTGATACTTTGAATTAGAAGATCCAGACGAATTTAATTCAGAAGAAGATGGACATGGAGACTACTACAAACAATGTTGCTGCTAAATTACCTATGCTTAAGCCTAATGAGTTCGATATGTGAAGATTGAGAATTGAACAATTCTTCCAAGTGCAGGACTATGCACTCAGGGAGATCATAGAAGAAGGGAACTCTTTTAAGCCTACAACATCTACATCTATAGTTGATGGCAAGACTGAGACTAGAGTACAAACAAAGCCATTAACTGCTGAAGAGAAGGCACAACACAGGAATGATCTCAAGGAAAGAAGCTTGCTGCTATTGACCATACCTAATGATCAACTATTGAACTTCAGCAAGTTCAAGTATGCAAAGACACTCTTTGAAGGCATTGTTGCAAGATATGGTGGGAATGATGCCACCAAGAAAACACAGAAGACCCTTCTTAAGCAACAATTTGAGAACTTCTCAGCAACAAGCAATGAGTCACTAGATCATATGTTCAACATGCTTCAGAAGCTAGTGAGTCAGCTTGCTATTCTTGGAATAGAGATACCTCAGGAGGACTTAAACTCAAAATTCTTAAGAAGTCTGCCAGCTGAATGGGGTATGCATGTTGTTGTGTGGAAGAACAAACCTGATATAGATTCCATGAGCTTAATGGATCTATATAGCAACTTCAAAATAGTAGAGCATGATGTGAAGAGGTCTACTGGAATAAGCTCAAGCTCAAGCCCTGGGAATTTGGCCTTTGTGTCAACTCCCAGTACCTCAAGTCCAGTGGAAGAAGTGCAAGTTGCTGGAGCAGTTGGTACTGCTAGTTCAAACATTGGTACTGCTAGTACTTCAAGCAGTACTAATGGACTCCTGGATGAGAATACTTATTGTGCTTTCCTGACCACTCAGCACAATGGAACCATGTTAACTCATGAAGATCTTCAGGAGATCAATGATGATGATATTGAAGAGATGGACATCAAGTGGCAACTCTCTCTTCTTAGCATGAGGGCTAAGAGATTCTTGAAGAGAACAGGCAAGAAGATAGTCATAAATAGCAATGATGTTGCTGGTTATGACAAGTCCAAGATTGAGTGCTATAACTGCCACAAGATGGGTCATTTTTCAAGAGAGTGTAGGAAGCCCAGACAACAGGACTCAAGGAATAAGGGCTATGAAGGCAAGTCAACAGGATCAAGGGTTGTGGAGATTACAGACTCAAGCTCAAAGGCAATGATAGCCATTGATGGCTTAGGGTTTGACTGGAGCTACATTGCAGAGGAGGAAGCAACACCTACAGAGATGGCTCTCATGGCTTTCTCAGACTCTGAGGTACAAGTTTCTAAATGTTCTAAATCATGTGATGCTTTAAAAGAATTAGAAACACTTAGAAAATATTATGATGAACAGAGAATAGAGCTAAACAAGACCAATTTTAATTTAGCAAATCATAAAAGAGGTTTAGATGTTCTAAAGGAGCAAATTGTTCATTATAAAAGCAATGAGTCTACTTTTTCTGAAACTGTAGCTGTACTTAAAAGAGATTTAATGTTTAGAGATGATGAAATTAGTGTGTTAAGAGCTGAGGTTGATAGACTTAAAAAAGATAAAGAAAACATTCAGTTAAGTGTAGAGACACTAGAGTATGCATCTAAGGGTGTAAGTAAGATAATTGAATGTCAAATTCTTAACAAGGCCAAATCAGGTTTAGGTTACAAGTCTGTTCCACCTCCTTATAGAGGAATACCTACACCTCCAAGTATTGACCTTGAACATACAGGTTTGGAAGAATTTCAACTACCTAAGATGGAATATGGACCAAAACCAAAAGAAAAAGAAGTAGTTGAATAGCCTGTAGAAGTAAGATTTGAGAGTGCAAGTGATAAATCACTCTCTGAGGAAAAGGTGTCCTCTGATAGGTCCTCAGGTAGGGAATTAGATGCTCCAACCATAGAAGATTGGACTTCTGATGATGATGAGAGTGACCAGGATCAGATTAAACCTGATAGTGTTAAGGTAGAGGAACCAAAGTTCTAAAGGTGGTCAAGAATACAACTGTTAGGCCTAAGTCAAAGGTTAATACTGCTAGAAAAACAGTTAGGTATGCTGAAATGTATAGAACCACATACAAGCCCAGAGGTAACCAAAGGAATTGGAACAACCTCAAGTCTCACCAACTAGGTGATGACTTTGTCTGTTATAGGAAAGCTTGTTTTTCATGTGGTAGCTTTGACCATCTTGCAGCTTATTGCAACAAATGGGTAACTAGGTATTCAAGTCCTAGGGTGAACTCAGATAGACTTACAACTCACCCTACAAATGCTGGAATGATACCTAGATCAATTCTTTTAAGGTCTGGACCAAGAGCAGTTCATACTGCTAGACCAAATCAGACCTTTTACCCAAGACAAGCAGTTCAAAGTGCAAAAACATTTTTCAAATCTGCACCATCAACTGCTAGAAGACCATTTCATAACAATGCAGTTATAAAGAAACAAATCTGGAAACCTAAGGTTGCAATTGCAAACCCAGCAGTTCATACTGCTAGGCAAGCAGTTAATACTGGTAGTTTTAAAAACACTGCTAAGGGAAATATGGGGAATGGTATTAATGCATCAGCATCATGGGTTTGGAGACCACTTCAATCTAATGGTTCTCCAACTGTTTTAAAAAGGTTTAATTATATTGATGCAAGAGGAAAACCAAAGTCAGTGATGGTTTGGGTTCCCCAAGAAAACTAATTTTCTTGTTTGTGTGCAATGTTAGTCATATGCTTATTTTGTTATGAGACAAGTGCTTTGCACTTTATTTTCTATTGTTGGACTAACAATTGCAGGTTGATTGGAGTTTGTGAATTAAGTATTTGATGCTTTGGATGGTGAGATACTTTGGAGCTCAAAGTGTGTGATGTTCTGAGCACACAACAAATGGTTATTGGTTCACCATGTCTAACCCACATAAGAACCAACTAGTCCAGAGTAAACGGTTTCTGGTAAAGACTAATCTAATCCGTTCATGGTTGATAGTTTACCAAAAACTATATGGTTATCAACTCACCATATCTACAGTGAAGAGTTGGCTAGTTCAAAGCAAACGGCTATTGGTAAAGACCATCAAATCCGTTGATAGCTGATAGTTTGCTAAAAACTATATGAGAGCAGTCTTGTTTTAAATCATTAATAAATTTATACTGCTCATTAAAATTTTTCTCAAAAATTAGTACTGCTAGTGCAAAGTTTGTACTGCTAGTGTAAACTTTGTACTGCTGAACTAGCCGTTAGAACTATTGTGTCAGTAAGAGATTTTTTAACTAGCCGTTGGGTAAATTCAGTTTCTTACCATATAAAAGGGTTTTTTCTCAAGGATAATTATCTTCTTACTAAATATTAACTTATTCACTTTCCAAAGATAATAATTATCCCTTTGCGCTAAAATCTCAAACCCTAACCGAACCTAAATAAAAACCCAATTGGCTTTGCACATCATCAATTTAACCTTAAACGATCATCTTTCTGATATAACTTTCATTCATAATCCATGGCTATGTTGGACTTTGTTAAGACGCACAACCAGGTTGCTTATTTGGAGAAAACAGAGGAAGGGGATGGACCACTCTTTTATGAGATTGTGGATTTTCTCAACAACTCTCATATAAGGTATGCTTTAACTGTTTCCCCTACTCTTTTTGTCTCTCAAATCACACAGTTTTGGCAAACTGCTATTGTCATAACTAGTGAAGATGGAGACATAGAAATTCACTCTAAAGTAGATGGCTTAAATTTCATTGTTACTGAATCTACTATTAGGAGACATCTTAAGCTAGGAGATTCAGATAGTATCAGTGATATGCCAAACACAAAAATTTGGCAAGAAATTGCTAGAATGGGGTATGATACATCCAACCACAAATTAACTTTTCAAAAAGGATGTTTCTCCCCTTAATAGAGATTTTTGATACATACTCTCTTGCACTGTTTAAGTCCTAAAAGAACATCATGGGAACAATTTAGTAGCAATATTGCTATTGCTCTCATATGTTTGTCCACAAACAGAGTTTTTAATTTTTCAAAAATGATATTTGAGAGTATGGTCAATAATGTGAAAAGTAAAACAAAGTTTCTAATGTATCCAAGGTTTATCCAAACCTTTTTGAACAAGAAAAAGAATCTACTTAAGAAACATAAAGAAACTTTTCCAACACCTTGCCTTCAGCAAAAACTTTTCCAAAATATGGCTATGGCAAGCAGACTTTTTAATGGGGTAGTGATACCTCTTTTTCTTGAGATGCTACAAAATGAACAGGATGAAGGGTCAGTAAACCCAACTGAACCCCAACACACATCCATTGAGGTTCCTGAAATAACTTATACACCCCCAATCACCACAACATATAGAAGAAGAACCAGAAAGGAGACTATGATTGCTCAGTCTAGTCCTCCTACTCCAACCATTGAAGCAGATGAGCCTATCTTTTATGATAGTATGGATGGGGCTTACACTACTGCTAAGCAGGCCAGTGTAACCATAGATAAGACCCCTACCATGGCAACACTTAATGTGCCAAGTCCTCAAAGACTTGACACAGGTAGTGAAATCCCAAGCCAAATTGAGCAAATGGGTGGTTCAAGAGTACATCCTAGTCTAACTAGGGTAGAAACTGGATCTATGCCCCTTGATTCACCTCTCCTAGCAGGTAACACAGCTAGAAGTGATGAGGGCAGCTCTACACTAAATGAATTGATGGTTCTTTGTACCAATTTGTCAAAGAAGGTGGTAACTCTGGAGGAAGAACTTAACAGTCACAAAAGAAACTTTGCCTTGGTATATACAAAGATGCAGATGAGAATACAGAAATTGGAAGATCAAGTTAAGAAGTCCAAGAGTAAAAGGTCAAAGTTGGTGGAATCTACTGGTTCTTCAAGTTCTGAATCTGATGATGATGGTGATTCTCCCAAACAGGGGAGGAAATCAGGAAAAGATACTCAAAAGAAATCAGGGTCAGAAAATCAGGGGAGGAATTTGGATCATGAACAAGAAGGTACTGGTGGCAATGGTGATGAAAAAGAAGGTACTGCTAGTGGAAATGGTAATGAGGATATGGGTGATCAAGATGAGCAAAGTGGTACTGATCAACATCAACAAGATACTGCTGGATTAGAAGTAGCAGTACAAACTGCTGAAGTTGAAAAGGAAGCAGTACAAACTGCTAAAGATAAAGGAAAAGGAATTCTTGTTGAAGATGAGCCACAACAAAAGAAAATCAAGCCCATAACTCAAAAACAAATTGATTTTGATGCAGAAGTGGCAAGGAAAATGTATGAAGATGAGGTAGCTAGCTTCATGGAAACTAAGAGAATGGAGAAAGAAAGAATGACTTCAGATGCTCAGACTGCTCAAGAATCATTTGAAGAACAGATCCAATATTTGATAGATACAGATCCAATAGTGAAAGCAAAAGCAGTTCAACTTGTTTCAGATCAGAGTTTAAGTGTTGAAGAAAGATCTGCTAAGCTTGAAGATTTTATTTTATCAAAGAATAAGGAAGTGGCTTTGGATGATCTCTTTCAGAAAATCAAGGAAAGAAAGAAGAAAGGTTACAAGAAGAAGATTCCTTCAAAGAAAGAGCAAATAAGTTTCATGAAGAGTTATTTGAAAGGAAGATCAGAAGCAGAGATTGAAAAAGCTTATTATGAAGCTTTTGCAAGGTTAAACAAGCCAAGTTCAACAGAGTTTGTGATTGATACTGGACACAGTAAAGAAGAGAAGAGAAAAGCAGAGTTGTTAGAGTCAGATACTTCAAAGAAGCAGAAGACTACAGCTGAGAGTTTATCACAAGAGCAGATCAAGAACATGATAGTGGTTGTTCCTGAATCCACAAATGTAAGACCACTCCAAGCAAAACACCCTATTATAGATTGGGAAGTTTTCACAGATGGAAGGATGAAAGGGTGGAAAATCATAAGGGTTGGAGGAATAACTGAGAAGTATAAGCTGTTTGAAGATATGCTCAGAGGATTTGATAGAGAAGACCTAAATCAGTTATGGAATTTGGTAAAGGAAAGATTCAAAATCTCAAATCCTCTTGATGATAAAGATAAGGAATTGTGGGTACAGTTGAAGAGAATCTATGAACCAGATGGTGGTGAAGCAATATGGAGGTTTCAAGCTCCAATTAAAGATGTTTCATGGAAGCTATTTGATACATGTGGGGTTCATAGAATTTCTACTAAAGATGGTTTGGAGATATACATGTTAGTAGAAAAAGACTACCCTCTCAGACCAGATGTGTTGGTTACATTAGTATATTCAAAACTGGAAATTGAAGCTGATTCAGAAATGGCAGATGAGCTAGTAAGGAAGATGTTTGATCTTGCAGAACAGAGAAAAGCTCAGACTAAGAGATTGACATGGTAGTGTTTGGAAGAATCCCCCCTCATCAGTGTTGAAGTTTAATTCGAAGAAACTTAGTGATTTGGAGAGAAATCATAAGTTTAGGGGAGGATTGTTGGGAATTAAACCAACAGTTAGTACTGCCAGGCTTGTAGTTTTAAACTGATGAAAGATAACACTAACAGTACTAAGTCAGTTAGTACTGCCAGTACAAATACTTTGTACTGCTTATGTTTTGTAAACATGTAATAGGATAAGTATAGAAAGGATTTAGTGAATATCCTATATAATTAAGTTATAGTTATCTTGTACAGGAATCCTTGGTCTATATAAGGATATCCTAGGTTAGGTTTTAGATACAGAAGTACGTATTGTTTTGCTAAAGATTCAAGGTTGTAAACCCTAGTGATAGGAGATCACTCGTATTATTATTATTAATAATATTGAATCGTTGAAAGAAAAACGTTGTCTTCATTGTTCATACATACAATTCACTGTTTCATTCATTCATACAACACATAATATCTTATAAGTATAACTAAGTAGATTCCGCATACATAGTTATATCCACTCAAAGTATCTCATACACATCATACAGGTTTAACACCCTAAGTGTAACACATCAGATCTTATCAATAAGGTTTATCATTTAGTGTCTCATGTACAACCATATCATCTTAGCTCATTCGTTTAACATCTCGTGTGCAACCATATCATCTCGACTCATTCGTTTAACATCTCATGTACAACCATATCATCTCGGCTCATTCGTTTAACATCTCATGTACAACCATATCATCTCGGCTCATTCGTTAAACATCTTGTGTACAACCATATCATCTCGGCTCATTCGTTAAACATCTCGTGTACAACCATATCATCTCGACTCATTCGTTTAACATCTCATGTACAACCATATCATCTCGGCTCATTCGTTAAACATCTCATGTACAACCATATCATCTCGGCTCATTCGTTTAACATCTCGTGTACAACCATATCATCTCGGCTCATTCGTTTAACATCTCATGTACAACCATATCATCTCTGCTCATTCGTTAAACATCTCGTGTCCAACCATATCATCTCGGCTCATTCGTTTAACATCTCGTGTACAACCATATTATCTCGACTCTTTCGTTTAACATCTCATGTACAACCATATCATCTCGGCTCATTCGTTAAACATCTCGTGTACAACCATATCATCTCGGCTCATTCGTTTAACATCTCGTGTAAAACCATATCATCTCGGCTCATTCGTTAAACATCTCGTGTACAACCATATCATCTCGGCTCATTCGTTAAACATCTCGTGTACAACCATATCATCTCGGCTCATTCGTTAAACATCTCGTGTACAACCATATCATCTCGGCTCATTCGTTTAACATCTCGTGTACAACCATATCTTCTCGACTCATTCGTTTAACATCTCGTGTACAACCATATCATCTCGTCTCATTCGTTTAACATCTCGTGTACAACCATATCATCTCGGCTCATTCGTTTAACATCTCGTGTACAACCATATCATCTCGGCTCATTCGTTTAACATCTCATGTACAACCATATCATCTCGGCTCATTCGTTAAACATCTCGTGTACAACCATATCATCTCGGCTCATTCGTTAAACATCTCGTGTACAACCATATCATCTCGGCTCATTCGTTTAATTTTTCGTGTACAACCATATCATCTCGGCTCATTCGTTTAACATCTTGTGTAAAACCATATCATCTCGGCTCATTCGTTTAACATCTCGTGTACAACCATATCATCTCGGCTCATTCGTTTAACATCTCGTGTACAATCATATCATCTCGGCTCATTCTTTTAACATCTTGTGTACAAACCGTATCATATCGACTCATTTGTTTAACTTAGTTGAAAATGATGTAAATTAAGTATAAATGACTTAACTTAGTTAAAAATGATGTAAATAATTTTAAAAAGTTTTAAATCAATTAAAGATAATTTACAAAATATTTAAATTAAATTTAAATGATTTAATAATGATTTAACTTAATTAAAATGTTTTAAAAATAATTTTAAATGATTTAAATTAAGTATAAATGATTTAACTTTATTAGGTAAAAGTGATGTAAATAATTTTAAAAAATTTAAATTAATTAAATATGATTTAGAAATTTTTTTTTTAAATTTAAAAGAATTAATATTGATTTAAGTTAGTTATAATAATATAAAAGAGTTTATTTATTTTTTATTTTTTATTATTTTTTATTATTTTATTTTTTTTAATTAAAACTCTTTCGGCTGGGACATGTCCTCGCAGAAAGATTTCATCAAAAAATTTGTTTTTCCCTCTTCGCATTTACTTTATCCCGCCAATGTTTTTGGCGATTATTAAAACCTTTTAGCGGGGACTTGCCCCGCCAAAAGTCTGGCTAAAAGACAAATTTTCTTTTAGCGGGGACATGTCCCCGCCAAAAGTCTGGCTAAAATACAAAATTTCTTTCAGCGGGGACATGTCCCCACCGAATGTAATCGCAAAAACCGAACCTCCATTATTATCAGATCTGCTTTACACTTAGTAAAAAAAAAAAAAAAAAAAAAACTCATCTGCTGCTGCTACCATCTTCCTCTCGCGACCACATCACGACCATCTCCACGAACACCACTAATCACCACCACAGCACCACCACATCACCACCATCTCACCACAGCACCACCACTAATCACCACACTCGCACCATCTCACCACAGCACCATCATCTCCCCTCATTGTTTGATTCTCTCTATTCTCTTCTCCTTTCTTACTCTCGACATTACAGCCGAGCACCACCACATCACCATCATCTCACCACAACACCACCAATAATTTTAAAGGTTAATTTTTGTTATATTTTTTTCAATTTTTATTAATTGTTGTTAATTTGTGTTAATTCTGTTTATTGTTAATTTTTGTTATTAGTTTTGTGTTAATTGTTTTTTGTTTTTTATTTTTATTAATTTTTTTGATTTTTTTCCTTTCGAGACCACATTACAGCCGAGACCACAGTTCAGCCGAGACCAATCGAGACCAAGCTGAGACCAAACGAGAGCCCACTGTTGAGACCAAGAGGTATTATTATTATTATTATTATTATTATTATTATTATTATTATTATTATTATTATTATTATTTATTATTATTATTATTATTATTATTATTATTATTATTATTTTGTGTTTATGTGTTAGCGGGGACATGTCGCCGCCAAAAGTTTATAGTGATTAATTTGTGTTTAGGTTGTGTTCAATGAATTAAAGAAGTTCAACTATTTTTTAAGAAGAACAACAAAAGTATCGGAGAAGATTAAAAATAGATAATAACAATTAAAGATTTCAACTGTCAAATTATATTATCCTTACTATGTCCAATCCTGACTTTTTCATAGAGTTTTGCATATGTATATGGATAATAGCATCTTCTTCAATCGAGTTAGGAATTTAGTTTCAGACTATTATAATTAGGGATTTTTTTTTGAAGAATAGGTAACGGATTTATTACCCTTAAGCCTTTGGTCGTGTGTACGGATAAGATTCATGTTGATTTTAGGTTTTTAAAAGAAGGGTACAACGGAACAAAAGGAATGAGGAATTGTTTGGGAGGTTGTATCTGTGTATGGGATTTTTCTTGTGGAGATGGATGGTGAGAAGTTTAGGGGTGTTCACGGGGCGGTTCGGTTAGAGATTTTAACTATCCATCGCGGGGCGGGTAGTTAATTTTACTATCC
This sequence comes from Artemisia tridentata subsp. tridentata, assembly GCA_021014915.2. Taxonomy (NCBI): domain Eukaryota; kingdom Viridiplantae; phylum Streptophyta; class Magnoliopsida; order Asterales; family Asteraceae; genus Artemisia; species Artemisia tridentata. The sequence continues at coordinate 163,605,632 of CP139507.1, read as the reverse complement.
GAAACCGAACCGTACTAGGCGGGTAACCGGACATGCGGGTACCCAAAGTGAGCGGTTACTCGCGGTTCGGATCACGGTTAACCATTCTAAAACATTGGTCGAATCCAATCGGAGAAACAATAACATAAATATCAAAAGTACCACATTTGCATAACATAATCACAATATCACATATGTTACTGTTTTCAATCAAACCCATGAAAATGCAGTATTACCCTTGCATATTTATGAAACATATGAAAATGCAGTATTACCTAAAGTGAATTAGTCTTTGGTTCAAACATAAAACAAAGAAAAAAAAAACATAAAATGCAATCTTGAATCCCAATTATTGTTCAAACTCCAGCCACGAGCCACGAACCGACACCCATCCAATTAGCGTCCAAGCTTGTACCTGTTAAAATATATAACAGAAATGAGTAAACTTTTAAAAGCAAAAAAATTGACCACAATATAACAATATAACCATTAAAGAAACCTTTAGTACCTGTGATGTAGTGACAACTCGATGACTCATTGATGTGTTACTCTCATCAAACTCTCAATCATCGACCGTAAGGGTCGACATGGCATGTGGCAAATCTTTCATATCTGAGATAATATGAAATCATAAAAATACATAAAAGCATAAATAATAAAAGATTGATTATATCAGCTTGTAAAAACTAAATACATACCAGCTTCAAACCTTTCAAGATCATCAAGCTTTTCCTCGATATCAAACGAAACAGATTTGGACCTTAGCCAATTCTGAGAGCAGATCAATGCCTCAACCAATGTGGGAGTTAGTGAGCTTCGAAAGGCATCAAGAACTCGCCCCCCGGTACTAAAAGCTGATTCAGAGGCTACAGTAGAGGCGGGAATTGCCAAGATATCCCTCGCCATTGCTGCCATTACAGGAAACCTTGCTTCATTCTTTTTCCACCAACCTATTATATCAAAGTTCCTATTGAGAGGCTCACATTGCTCACTTAAATATTTTTGCAATTCAGTTTGTACACCTGTGGAACTTGAGGCCTCATCCAATTGAATTTTGTAATGACTATTCAAATATGCTGATGGATCATCATCAACATCCATAGCAGAATCAACTTCATAAACTTGGGAAGTAGCCCCGTTACTTTCATTCACCACTCCTACTACAGTTGAGTAATGCTCAAATAAGTCCTCTAATAACCTATCTATCTTCTCGCACAAAGCTTGAGCCTTATCCTCCTCAAAGCTTTGCCCAACAATGAAGAACACGTATCCTTTTTTGTGCCTTGGATCAAGAACAGGTGCAATAAACTAAAACATGTTCATGTTGGTCCCTTTACACGCTTAGAGTTAACTAGAAAGTTAATCTATTTGTGTTTATGACTAATACAATGTTTATGATTAAATATAACAGTTATAAAACATGAATATAAAAACACAATATTTTTCAACGTTTAAATTCTTATTAGAAATAATTCCAAGAATCTATTACCCAAGTGTTTTGCGGAACAAACACTTGGGATTGAATAGAAAAGGGTATGGGGTGTCTCCTATCGAAACTCAAGTTTTGCTTGAGTGGTAACAATATACCCACTGAGCTATCTCAGTGAGTTGTATACTCTTTGTAGGAGAGAAGTTACTTTGTAAAAGTTCTAATCTTTCAATATACAAAGCACACGTTAACTTCTCTTCCATCTGATCTATTTATACACAAGTAATCTAAGTATAAGTGATTAAATATAATACAAGTTGTTGAGGTTGCGTGTCTGACAATTACAAATAGTAATTGTCATTTCCAAGAACCAATAGGAAAGGGCTAAAAAGACTTGGGGAGTTGTTGGCTGACACTCCATGACTTTTAGCCGCAATAGGGAAGGTTGGATCTGACAAGAGAAGAGTGTTTGGTCTGACACTTTTATCTTCTCAGATCTTTTCCCTATTGTTCCCGCCTTTTCTTCAGGCGTTGGTTCCTCAGTCTTCAATCACTTTGTTGTTGAGGAGACTGGGGTTCAGTGAGTTCTTGTCAAACACTCACTGAACCATCATCTTCTTCTTTGGCTTAAGTCCTACTCAGGGAGTACCGCCTTCCTGAGAGTGAGTCCTTTATTGAACTCGCCTTAAGCATCCTGAAGATGACTCACTGAGAGACTGTTCTCTCAGTGACTTGAATTATTCTCGGTTTAGCAAACACTTAGCTTAATTTGTGTTCAAATCCTGTTTAAGATAATTGGGTGTTCTACGAACCCAACAATCTCCCCCTATTTGGATATAAATTATGCCTAAGTGTTTTGATCAGTATGAGTGAGCTAAAGTCTTCTGCTCATACTGAATGTACTAGAAAATAAATAAGGATATTGATATAGCAAAACATTCATCAATTTATTCATATCATTACAAGTCCTATTATTCTAAGTACAAAATACTTAAGGTTCCTGACGGAGACCCATTAGTTCAAGCTTTGCCTTCTTCGACACTAACACTTCTTTGTCAGGTCGTTCCTTCATCAACTGATCCATCAGCCTGACAAACTCCTCATTATTAGAGCCCCTGATATTAAGTGCCATCAGTTTGTAGGCTAGGAGTGTTGTCGTTTCCACTTTGTCAATGTCAGAAACTCTCTGAAAGGCTTCCTGACCAAATTCATCCACGAAGAAGATACCATACTCAAGTTCTTTGATGACAAGGTTAGGACGGAACTTGACTCCCTGAGGAGGAACTCTATTGCAGTGAAGTGCAGCTATGTATTGTTCAGGCTCCATAGCTACAACTTTCCTTTTCTTCCCAACCTTCTGAGTAAATTCAGGGATAGTTAGTCCCTGAGAAGCAAGTGCCTCATCATGGTTAATGCCAAGACTCTTTGCCACTTTTGTGAGTTCCTCATACTTGGCACTCAGTGACTTGATGATGATTGGGGCATTATTGCTTGTGGTTTTCTTCCTTAGGATGGGCATCATCATATCCCATTCTCTTAACCCATAGTCTGAAAACTTGATTGTTGGAAGATGTTCAGACTTCCTTGGACCTCTATGGATTGTTAAGCTCAGAGGTCTGGTGGGGTGAATAGTGATATCAGTGATTTTGCCTTCACCTTTGGTTTTGGTCATGTGCCATACATACCTCTCATATGCCCTTTGCCTCTTTTCTTGCTTCAGTTTGGCTTCCATGTTGTGTTTCTGAAGAAGTTGGGCTTGAAGCCTGATGAATTCATCTCCCTGAATCTCTTTCTCAGACTCCTTTATTTCTTCCTTGGCAACCTCATAGATGGTAGATGTGGTGAGGTCATGGGCTTTCCTGCGATCTTCCTGATCTAAGATCTCAGCAAGTTCCTCCTGAGTCCCATAGACTCTTCTCCCATCTTCTAAGTCAATATAGGACGGTGTATCAGGATCTGGCTGTCTTATGTTTGAAGCCTTGACCAAGTGTGGTTTAGGAGAAGAGGTTTCAGTCATAATATCCTTCCCTTTGTCAGTGAGAGGAGGTTGACTGGTGGATTCATCAGGGTTTGGAACAGTTACCAAGGCAGAGGAAGGATCAGGGATTTCATCATTTTTCTCCCCCTCAGCAGGTGTAGGAACTTCAGTGGAAAGACCTGCTGACTGAGGAGGTGGTGGCACATGAGAGGCCTGAAGAAGTGATAGGATATCAGAGACCATGGACTTTGTCTCAGAAGCATCATTCTTCATGGCACTGAGTTCGGTAGCCATGACTTGTTGGGTGGTGGAGAGTTTGGTGTAGTGGTTGATCAGCTCATTATGTGTTTGTGAGAGCTGATCAATGGCTGAGGAAAGCTTGTTGAGGTGCCCCTTGGATTCCATAGCAGTCTGATGAATGGAATCCTGCTTTTCCCTGAGACCTTTGAGATCTACCCCCTGAAAGAGCTTAAGAAGCTCAGTAAGGTTGGTGGAGGCAGTCGTCTGAGTGGCCATATGGTCTTTCATTGATTGAATCAGTGTGGGATCATCAGAAAGTTGTTCTTGTACTGATTCAACGGCCTTGAGGAGGTTTGCAAGTTCCTGATGCTGACCAGTGGCTGTCTCATCAAAGGTTTTGGTTAGTTCTCCAAGTTGTTTGTCAGCGAGCCTGGAAGCCTGAAGAATCTTGTCCTGAGATTCTTCCACAGAGGCCCTGAAGTCAGCATAGGAGGCTGCCGCTTCAATATGCTGATCCGTTAGTTCATCAGTAAGAGCATTGTAAAGACCTTCGTTGGCTTGGCGAAGGACTTTGGCCATACTTCTTTCAGAAGGCGGATGAACATTATCATACTTGGTTAACCACTCAGGGGTGGCTGAGGCACCTAATGAAGATGATGATGAAGATGATGGTGAACTGGGTTGTTGATCCTCAGGATGAGGAGAAGAGAGTTGTTGCTCAGACTGCAGAGGAGGGTTAATTTGACCCTCCATTTCCTCCTCAACATCGGGAAGTGGTTCATCCTCACCAAAATCAAAATCCGTCTCCTCCTCTGACTCATCAGCCAACAAATTTTCATAGTCAGCCAGAGAAGGAGCCTTGAGGGAATCCAGCTCCCCCTCAAAAGAGGGCTCACTTTTGTTGTGGCCAGGTCCTGATCCTTTAGCCATAATAACTGTAACACCCCAACCCGACAAGGGTAAAGAAGTCACAACAATGGTTCCATATCAGAACAAACACAAGCATTTGACATTAATAATACAATAGAATTCAATGGTTACAAAGGAAATATGAAACTACAAGGTTACAATACAAAAGTTTCTAAGTCTAACTATAAGTTCTTCTAATACTCTTCCATAGCTAGTCGGGCCTTCTATATCCATGGTACTCTCCGCTCATACCCAGCTTCCAAACTAAAACCTGCCGCGGGAAAAAGAAACGCGGCTGAGCTACGAAAGCTCAGTGAACAGATATAACGATACAAAGCAGTAATAAGGGATGGTGAAATAATGAAATGGCACAAGGTATAACAAGAGTAGAAAGGACAATGGAAAAGATTATCAAGAAATGGTTACAATGGCTCAGTGTAAAGGAAACCATAACCCACCACCAGCCCAAGTCGAAACAGGTCAAGTCCAGTATCAAGTCATAGGGTAACATAAACAGTAATCCACCACGAGCCCAGAAACAGTACATATCATATCAAATCACATATCAGGGTGTATGGAGGGGTGACCTCAACATACCAGGTACAGGGTGAGGGGATACCTCCAGGGGTTGGAGTCGCGGGCTCCCAGGATTGTGAAAGACGTGTATCGCACACACTCATCAGTCACCAGATAATACAAGTAATACAAACAAATCAGGTCAAGTCTAGGATGCATCCATACGCCCTAGTAGGCCACAGGGTCTTCCTCTACGTAACAAGTAAATCAGTAACAGGTCAGGGACGGGACAGGTCATCACTCTCCTGCCCTAGAGTCATGCCACCGGTGCATCAATGACATGGACATGAAACCCTCATGCCTAGTGGGTGGCTCGTAGTCTCAAACTGTGGGTCAAGGTCAGGTATCAAGTCTCAGGTGTCAAGTATCTGGTATCAAGTGTCAGGTTTTATATCAAGTTTCATATCAGATTTCATATCAGGGTTCATATCAGGGTTCAAGACAGGTGATCAATGCAGGGGTTCACTATCAGGAGGTCAATATCAGAAAAGTCAAATACCAGAAGGTTCATGTCAATTTATTAAAAAGTAATCCTTTTAAAATGGTTTTAAAATAAAGTGGTCTTTAAATCAGTTTTCATAATGAAAGTCTTTAAAAGCAATTTTCAAAACCTCTTCATACGTAATTTAGAAAAGTAGTTATAAAATCCTATGAACCTTTAAGTATCCCAGGGTCCTAAATATTCAGGTTACCAGGTTATGAACAGGTCATGTCAAGTATCAAGGAAACATAACAGGGTCCAAGGCAGGGTTCGAAACAAATGATCAAGATAAGAGTTCAAAGCAAAGGTTCAAGTCAAGGTTCACAATACAAGGGGAACATAGCAATGGCTTGGGGAATCCTAAACGAATCGAAATCATAAGTCAAGAGAAACGAAGGCTCCTTACAAGAAGGGCAGAATATCTGTACCTTATTACGAATGCAAGAACACAAGAGTAGCAAAACTGACAGGGATCAAATCACTCCCTCTTCGAACCTAAAGGAGTAGAAGACAAAATTACTATTTTTAGTTATCCTTCCATTTTAAGTAGCTTTCCAGATTTAGCAAGTTTCCACTTTAAGTAAGTTTACTCATTTTAAGTGATTCTCCATATTTAGTAACTCTTGTCATTAACATTTCCGTTTAATCAACTTAAAGTATTTAATGATGACCATTTTAGTAGTTTAAGGTTCATAAGGTTATTTTCATACAATTAAGGTCATTATAGTAGTTTTACAAATTTGAGGGTTTATTAAGTAATTATGATAAGTTTAAGGACCATTATGCAATTATCATCAATTTAGGGTATAAAGTGTAAATTTACAGGTTCTTACAAGTTAAGTCCTTTAGTATTAGCAAAATAACAATTTAGACCCTTTAGTATTAGAACATAAACAATTAACACCTTTTAAATGTCATATTACACTTTATCAGGTTTTAGGTATGATCTGGACCTGTTTCAAATAATTCATAAATCATAGTAGAACTTCGAAATAAAATCTACAAAAATTCACAGAGATACCTAAATGTCCCTAGTATTTTAACTAATTTTTCCAGATTTTATTAACTAGTATAGGTACGAATGAAAATTCCATTTCCCTAACCTGTCCCAGAATCGTATCTGATGAAACACCCGAAAAGAAATTAATTATTTACCCCATAAATAAAATTTATAAAATTCTACAAACATTCCAGTAACTAGTAGACATCTCAAATATTACTCAATTCAAAGGACACATTCTAATTCGACACGGTTTATAAATTAAAATTCAAAAACCCAGACTGATTTTCCAGACATACGAATTCGATTTGACACTTAATTTTCTAAAAATCAAAAAGTAACTTTTCAGGCCTCTAAAAATTACAAGATAAATTTTCCCAGGTAGCTATTTCATTGAATTTAGGTCTAGACTCTTAAAAAACCCAAAAACACGTTCACATCATTTAGTTACATTCGATTTAAGTTGAATCTTTTCCTGGATCAGTAGCAGTTTCACAGAATCATGCATAAACTTAGGGTTTTATCATTCTAATTCTTTAATTCATGACACACAACGATTAAAGGTGAGTTCATAACATGTTTAGGTCAATTCATATCATATCTTAACATAATCAAAACCATTAAATTCATCACACACACACTAGGCCGATTTTACATATTAGGGTTTTTAGGGTTTTGATTCATGATTTTATGTGACATATATTCCTTATCATATTTTATTATTTCATGTACATAAATTCGACTAGAACACAAGATCATGACAAAAATTGAACAAGGTAATATGATACAATACCCTTGAAGATCACACGAATGACAAGAATAACACGAGATCAAAATCGCACGAACGAATCCTTCCTTCCTTTAAGCGTACAGCAGAAAACAAGAGCAAAACACATGGTTTGCTTAGTTTTTGATCATGAATTCGTATAGATTTGAGTAGTATTACATGGTTACCTTGTTGATGACGAGAATGACACAAGAACAAGACCAAAACACTCCTTTTTGGTTGGGTTTGGATCGACACAGCAGCAACAAAATGGAGGCCGAACTTTTGTATGGAAGGGAGTTAGGGTTTTGATAATTTTCGGTAATATGGTATTATGGGGAACTGAATATATGGTTTGGTATATTTAGGGAATGGATCAAGTATCATTATGGGCCAAATAAATATGGACTAATGCTTTCTTATCTCTTCTTATGTTGGGCCGAAAATTTTATTGATGTGGGCAAAAATGGATCGACTAGCAATAGAGCTTAATGTGGGATTAAATTTATTTTGTACATATTATTTACATAGTGTATTGTTTGAATTAATTTACTTATTATGTAACTTAAGTTAAGTTCAAATGATGTTACTTATTTAATTATCATAAGTTCTCAAAATTTTAAACTTGAGGGTATTTTTGTCATCTCATATTATGTTAAGATTCCGGGTTTTACAATAACTGGTGGGGTTTCACCAGCCTGACTAGCCATAATAACTGGGGGGGGGGGGTTTGCCCAGCCTGACTGTTAGGATCAGTTTCCAAGTGACTTGGACCGCCTGAGGGGGTGATGGGTTCCGTATCAGCGGGTGGTTTGTTTCCCCCTGAGTCTTTGTCCTCCTGAGCACCTTCATCTACTGACTGGTGTGTTCCAGTAGAATCACTAGGTACTATTGGTGATTGTTGATGGCCTCCCTTCCCATCAGGATTGTGCTGTCGTTTTGGGGATTTAGAGGCCTGAACTCCCTGAGACTCTAAGTGTGATTGCTTAGAGACGTTAACGGGATGTGAATGGGTATGGGTCCCCGTCTCAGTGGAGTAGTACTGCTCCACCGAGGATATAGAACCCTGAACTCCCTCAAGCTCTGATTGTGATTTATCAGTGCCTTCATTGGGATGTGAGTGGGTGGATGCTCCTGACCCACCTGACTTGTTTTTGTCAGTAGGGACATTCGGAAAGGGTGTGCCCGAGGATACTGAGGATGATTGCCCAGCACCCTCCGTTGGCGGTTGTTTTGTGGCCAATGTGGTCTCTTTGATGGGAGTCTTAGAGGTCAAGGTCACAACAACTTTCTTAGTGCTTGAGGCAATAGTCTCAGTGACGAGTGGTTTAGGTCTAACCACCTTACTGGACTGTCCCCCTTTCCCTTTGGTCTTCTTCACCTTCTTGGTTGGTGAAAGAACTGGTGAGCATACATTTTCACCCTGAATCACCATTAACATGTAGGTGGTCAGGGCGACTGGTTGTACCTCAGTAATGTCACTACTAAAGTTGGTCTTATGCAAGACGTCAGGTTTTGTACCTTCTACGTCAGACCTTAAGTAGTCAGAACCAAGGAGGTCCTGAAGCACACAGGAAATGAACCTAGGGTAAGACATGTGTCTTTGCCTATGTTTCCTTGAGAGCTTTGACACGAGGTCACGGAAGATTATTCCTCTGATGTCAATTTTTCTACCCTCCAAGAGACTGAACATCATAAATTGTTGTGATGAGTTCAATTGTTCAGTGGAGGATTTGTTTCCTCCGAGTACCTGAATGACGAATGTCATCATAAGTCTCCAGACAGGGTGAAACCATGTCTTCACTATTGGAGCCTTTGCCAGCAAGGCTTCAGGGGACTCAGTAGGACGCCTAACATCATGAGGCCCTAGGAAAAGCATTTCAGCTTTTATTTCCTGATCAGTAGGGTTTGCCTCAAAGTTCTTAACAAAGTTAAGACCTGTGGCCATGATGAAGGTCTTGTAGTTCAGGGAGAGAGTCCTAGTCCCATTCATCACAGTGAAAGTGATGATCGACTCTTTGGTGTCCTTAGGGCTAGTAGCCGTTGCGGTACACCAAAACTCCCTGAGATAGTTATTATAAATGACTTCTGGGGTGGTTGTAAAAGCTGTGGCAAGGAAGCAGTTTTGTAAATACTTAACTACATCCTTGTAACCCCCATATTACTGGGGATAGTGGAAATTTCCAACCACATTGTTTTTGGTCAGGTCCACGCCCTCCATTGTGAAGTTCACATTGGGGGCGATGGTAACAGCATTAGAGGAAGCCATTTTATGATCTGGTTATGGTCGAAAAAATGGTCGGATATTTCTAAATGCTAAGAACACACACACAATTTGTTTTGAGAGAGAAAAAGGGCAGAGTTTGCTTATAATTTTCAAAAAAGTGTGTGTGTAAATTCTTTTGGATGGGTATTTATAGGGAAGTGGAGATGGGGGTATTTAAGACATTTTAGCGATCTTAGTTTATTCAAAAAGAATTATTGGAAATTGTTTTGAATAATATGTTTTGGGATTCGCATTTAATGCCAACACTCCACTTTCCTGGTTTGGCGCAACAGTCGAAGTGAACAGTTGAGCAGTTCTGCAAAAGTGTAATTTGCAGAGATGAGTCATCACATATTTGTAATGTGATTGGAGAGGCATTTAATGCCAAGTGGGAATGTGGTGGCCCAGAGGTGGAAGCCAGAAAGGCAAAAAGAACAAATATTCTTGAATTAAATACGAGTTCAGTTACCAACCTCGGACATTTACTAACAAGATACTTAGAGCATTTAAGTCAGTATTTAATGTCCTTTTCAGGGCCCTGAATGATACTTCATTCAGTGATTGGTTTTTCAGGGACTTGGGATTAGTCACTGATGATTCAGGAATATGAAATGATTCCTGAGCAACAAGGATTCAGGAACTTGGGTTTAGTTCCTGAACCCTCAAGATTTCAGGAACTTGGGTTTAGTTCCTGAGGTTGAGGATTCAGTGAGATGTTTTCACTGATGTACACATTGAGTCAGGGACCTGAGGTTTTAAGAATTTACACTTCAGTTGGAAGGATTCAATCAGTGGACTGATTCTCTATATCCAACATTCCTAATTCAGCTTTCAGCCTTGTGAAAGTTGGTTCATCCAAAGGTTTGGTGAAGATATCAGCTAACTGATATTCAGTAGGGATGAAGTGTAATTCAATGTCACCATTCATGACATGGTCCCTGATGAAGTGATATCTAATATCAATGTGTTTTGTTCTCTGATGAAGAACAGGGTTGTTTGAGATTGCAATTGCACTTGTGTTATCACAAAAGATGGGTACCATCTTGTACTGAATTCCATAGTCACTGATTTGACTTTTCATCCAGAGTACATTTGCACAACAACTAGCTGCTGCAACATATTCAGCCTCAGCTGAGGACAAGGCAACTGATTGTTGCTTTTTGGCACTCCAACAGACTAATTTCCCACCAAGTATTTGGCAAGAGCCTGAGGTGCTTTTTCTGTCCATGTTGCATCCAGCATAGTCAGAGTCTGAGTATCCTTTGAGATCAAGTCCTGAGCACTTTGGATAGTATAATCCAAGGTTAGGAGTGCCCTTTAGGTACCTGAATATCCTTTTCACAGCAGTGATATGAGATTCTCTTGGGTCAGATTGATATCTGGCACATAGACATACTGAGAATTGGATATCAGGCCTTGATGCAAGTAGATACATCAGTGATCCTATCATTCCTCTAAAGAGAGTTTGATTTACTGGTTTACCAGTGAGATCAGGACCAAGGTTGTTTGGGGGGACCATGGGAGTTTTGACTGAGGCACTGTCACTGAGATCATACTTCTTCAGTAGATTCTTTACATACTTCTCTTGACTGATAGTGGTTCCTCTATCAGTCTGCTTGATCTGTAGACCAAGGAAGTATGTTAGTTCTCCCATCATGCTCATTTCAAACTTCTTTGCCATTAGTTTTTCAAATTGTTTGCAAAGTTTGAAACTTGTTGAGCCAAAGATGATGTCATCAACATACACTTGTACTAGTATGACATCATTATTTGTCTTATAGATAAACAATGTGTTGTTTATCTTGCCTCTGACAAATTTGTTTTGGATTAAGAAGGCTGAGAGAGTCTCATACCATGCCCTGGGAGCTTGCTTCAGTCCATAATGGGCTTTGTTAAGCTTACAGACATGATCAGGAGACTCATGGCTTTCAAATCCAGGAGGTTGCTGAACATAAACTTCTTCTTTCAGTGAACCATTTAAGAATGCACTTTTAACATCCATTTGGTACACCTTGAAGTTCATGTATGTAGCAAAAGCAAGGAAGATCCTGATGACCTCCATCCTTGATACTAGTGCAAATGTTTCCTCATAGTCAATGCCTTCTTGTTGATTATAGCCTTTGGCTACAAGTCTGGCTTTGTTTTTAATGACTATGCCATTTTCATCAGTTTTGTTTTTGAATACCCATTTCATGCTAATGACTGAGACATTCTCAGGACATTTGACCAAGGTCATTACCTTGTTTATGTCAAATTGTTCCAGTTCATCATGCATGGCCTGAACCCAACTTGGATGTGTAAGTGCTTCTTTAACACTTTTGGGTTCAATTGTGGAAATGAAGTCCACAAATAGGCATTCATTGGATGAGGCTGCTCTTAGACTAGCAGCCATGCTCCTGGTGAGCATACCTTCAGTAGGCTCTCCAATAATATTGACAAGTTCAATGTCCTGAGACCTAGTCCAACTTTCTTGAGGTCCTGGATACTGATTTGAACTTGTGGAGGCCTGATTGGGTAGAGGGGTTGGTTCTGGAGTAGACACATGATCATTGATTGGATCTTGAGTGTCTACCAGCTCACTGAGATTGTTTGGTTCTTGAGTATTTTGAACTGACTGATTTTTATCATCAGTGTGTGCATGTGCCTCAACAAACTCAGTGATGGTTGGGTTAGGTAGGTTGTGAGGGATTATGTAATAGGAGAGATTAGCATCATCTTGATACTGAGTAGAAGGATTGTTTTCAGAAAGATATTCATCAGGAGGATATCTTGAAGAATTATCAATTCCTATCTCTTCTACTGAGGCAGTTGAGAACCTGATTGCATCAGTGCTCTCATCAAAGGTAACATGAAATGTTTCCTCAGTCTGCTGTCTCCTTCTGTTGAACACTTTGAAGGCTTTTGAGACAAGTGAGTATCCCAGGAAGTATCCATCATCAGCTTTTGCATCAAATTTCCCTAAGTGATCCTTGTGATTATGAATAAACACAGGACACCCAAAGACATGAAAGTAGCTGATGTCAGGGATTCTTCCTTTGAATAACTCATATGGGGTTTTCCCATGTCTCTTGACAATGATGGATCTGTTTTGTGTATAACAGGCAGTTTTGACTGCATCAGTCCAAAAATGGTTGGAAAGGACTGATCCACATAGCATTGTCCTAGCAGCTTCAATGAGTGTTCTATTTTTCCTTTCAGCAACACCATTTTGTTCAGGTGTGTATGGAGAGGAAAAGTTTTGGGAAATACCTTTCTCATCACAGAAACATTCAAGTTCATAATTTTTGAACTCAATCCCATTGTCAGTTCTAATCTGTTTGACCTTAATGTCATTTTGATTTTCAATGTTCCTGACAAAGGACATGATTGTTTCAGCTGCCTGACTCTTTTTGATCAGGAAGAATACCCAGGTGTATCTAGAGTATTCATCCACAATGACCAGAGCATACTTCTCATGGTTAGTAGACCTTGGACTGATAGGTCCAAATAGATCCATATGGAGAAGATGTAGGCAGTTCCTGATGGAAAAGTTGGTTTTGGTTTTAAAGGATGCTCTGTGATGTTTACCTTTTTCACAGGCTGAGCATGGTTTATCCTTTGAAAACACAAGTGATGGTAAGCCAAGGACCTTGTTTTGTTTTACAAGATTGTTTATGTTTTTAAAATTCAGGTGGGTGAGTCTCTTATGCCAAAGCCAGTTGAGTGTATCAGTGGCTTTAGCAAAGAGACAAGTTCCATCCTGAGTTAGACTGGACATGTCTAGTACATAAACATCTTGTCTTCTTGTTGCAATGAGGACAATTTCCTTATTTGCATTGAAGATGGTTCCTTGCTTATCATCAAACTGAACTATGTATTTAGCATCACATAGTTGACTGACACTGATCAGATTATACTTAAGACCATTTACATATGCTATCCTAGTAAAGACAATACCATTGCAGTTTACTGAACCATAGCCTTCAGTGAGACATGATGAATTATCAGCAAATATCACTTTTGGTCCTGATTCTTCCACATATTTGTGCAGACATTCCTTAACACCAGTCATGTTCCTTGAACATCCACTATCTAGATGCCAAACAGGATCCCTGGCATGCCTCTGCACAAATAGTAAACTGGGTCAGTTCTTTCTAGGACTCCATTTCATGGAGGGCTTGGTATTGTAGGTCTTTATGAAAGTATTAATTGATTCATGGTCAGAGGTTGAGTGGACTGAGCTACCACATGTTTTGCATTTAATTGCAGGGGTAGCCTCAGTAGTCTGAGAGGATTGTTTATTCTTTCCTCTTTTTGACTGAATGACCTTCTCTTTTCCTGAGGATTTATGAGTGGTACTTCCACTAGATTCACAGTGTTTGTCATTTTGACAATCCTCAGGATGATGGTAATTGAATCCACACAATGGGCAAGGTGGAAAAGGCTTAGCCTTTTGCTACTGTTTCTGCTTAGAATCAGAAGGATAGTTCAGGCACTGAGCCTTATGTCCTGAAAAGTTTGACATGACTGAGCATTTTTTATGATCAGAGGTCCTGTGATCTTCCTTTTTACAAATCATGCAGTAAAAGACTCTATAGCAGTCATCAGTGAGATGATTTGTATAGTTGCACAGTTCACACTTTTTCAGGGGTTTGGTTGGTTTAGATTTGGTCTTTGAGGAGGCTAGTTTTTTTTCCTTCTTTAAATGAGAAGGTTTTTCAGAGGATACAATCTTCTCACTTAGCTTCCTGACCATTTCAGTCAACTGATCAATTCTTGGATCAGGACTTTGAGTTGCAACTTCAGAAGGGACTGAAGTTGATGAGTCATCAGTATTTACTGAGACTTCAAGGGGTGGTCTTTTCAGGAGTATTCTACCTTTTCCTGATCTCTCCTTTGGAGAGTGTGGGGAGTAGACCAATGGTGGGAGGTCTGAGCTTGGTGCAGCACCCTGAAGGGTATTTAGTGGAGGGAGTGGAGGAGTTGATTCAGATTCAGGCTCACTGATTGGATCAGAAATACTAAGTTGGTCAAAGAGTCCAAGCATACCTTTCAGAGCCTGACTTTCAGGGAGCAAGATGTTTCCAGTCTCAAAGTTTGGCAACTTACTGACTGGGTTGTCCCTGACAATCCAGTCATTTGACTTGGGTTCCATCTCTTGCTCAAAGGATATCCCAGCTGGAACAAAGGTCATTTCACTGGGACTCTCACTGGAGGTTTCAGTGAGGTGGTCAATTCCTATAGTTATCTGAGGAATTAAGCCCACAGAATCAAAGACCTTAGGGTTCTTTTTGGTCCAGCTTTCAATGACAGCTTTTTCTTTCTTAAGTTCTGTTTGAAGGGCTTGGTTTTGTTTCAAAATTTTAGTGTTCTGAATTTGTAGAGTGATGGATTCTAGTTTGGCTTGTTTCAATGCAAGCAGTTCATCTCTACATTTATTCAATTCTGACACAATTTTGTTATATTTTGAAAACAGGTCAAGCCTTTGTTCCTCAACAAACTTTAGATCAACACAAATATAATTCATGTAAGACTGCCAATCAGAATCATCATCCATAGAAAGTAAAGTATTTACCTTTTTCATGGTGATGTTGACCCACTCTCCATTCCTAGCATGGCTTTTTCCCACAGCCACCTGATCCTCTTCAGAAAGTGCCATCAGTGCACTAACTCTTATTTCCTCATCTGAGGAAACCTCTTCTTCATCCCAGTCATATGCTTCTGCAACTAATACCTTGTTCTTTTTCTGAATAGGTTTAGATGTTTGAGCATCCTGAGACAATATGGGGTTAGTTTCAAGAAGTGCAAGTTTAGCTTTGATTTTCCTATATTTTGTTTCAAAATCCTTTTGGCCCTTGTTTTGAAATTGTTGGGTGGACTGAAACATTTTAGGTTGAAACTTGCTAGTTCCTGAGGAACTGTTTCCTGAGAACTTGTAAGAGGGTTCTGAGATAGTTTTTGAATAACAGTCCCTAGCAAAATGACCCTTTTTACCACATTTAAAGCATTCAGTGGTCTCATTTGCTTTTGGTTTTGTAAAGTTGGACTGATTTCTTTTGATGAAACGTCTTGAACTAGCAAGGAGTGCCCTTTCTTGGAATTCCAAGTTCAGATCGTTCAGGTACTCTTCACCAGTCCTTTCATCAATTTCTTCTTCAGAATCCTCTTGAATATCCTGCACAACACCATTAGAATAGAAAGCAGTTGATATAGGTGTTGAGGTTAAGGCCTTTTTGGACTCAAGAGCTTTTGAGTTAGGGTATCTCCTTGAGATCAAGTTGTCCTCATAGACAAACTTCCCATAAATTTCAGGGAGCTCAAGGTTCTGAATGTGGTTAGCATTCCTCAGGCCTTGTGAGAAGTTGAGCCACTTCTCAGGGAGACTGTTGACAAAGCCAACATTTGTCTCATGCTTAGACAATACAACACCATCATTTGATAATTCTTTTATCAAAGTCTTGTATCTGGTGTAGGTCTGTGAGAGACTTTCAGAGTCTTTTGCCTTGAAAGTATTATACTCAAGTTTAAGGTCCATGACCCTATTTTCCTTGGTATCTGAGGGACCCTCAAAGCTGTTTACCAAGTCATCCCAAGTTTGCTTGGCTGTTAGACAGTTGATGACTGATTCCATTATATCGTCAGGAAGACATGATATAAGGATGCTTTTCAGGCGTTGGTCTTGATTGACCACCCTCCTCTCATCAATGGTCCATTGGGCCTCAGGCTTATTTAGCCCTGCGGCTGTCTTAGGGACAAATGGGCCATCCCTGATACAGGTGATGTAGTAGGGTTCCATACCAGTAAGATAGCAAATCATACGCTTCTTCCATTTGATAAATTTCCCAGCTTCAAGTCTGGGTGCAACAGCGGAGTAGCTGCCACCCTTTTTGTCGACTAGTTGGGGTACATTGATATCAGCCATAGTAGGATCTTGGTTTTAAAAACCTAGAGCACTCTTGGTTAGTTTAAAAGATTTTATAAACCAGAGGCTCTGATACCACTTGTTGGTCCCTTTACACGCTTAGAGTTAACTAGAAAGTTAATCTATTTGTGTTTATGACTAATACAATGTTTATGATTAAATCTAACAGTTATAAAACGTGAATATAAAAACACAATATTTTTCAACGTTTAAATTCTTATTAGAAATAATTCCAAGAATCTATTACCCAAGTGTTTTGCGGAACAAACACTTGGGATTGAATAGAAAAGGGTATGGGGTGTCTCCTATCGAAACTCAAGTTTTGCTTGAGTGGTAACAATATACCCACTGAGCTATCTCAGTGAGTTGTATACTCTTTGTAGGAGAGAAGTTACTTTGTAAAAGTTCTAAGCTTTCAATATACAAAGCACACGTTAACTTCTCTTCCATCTGATCTATTTATACACAAGTAATCTAAGTATAAGTGATTAAATATAATAAAAGTTGTTGAGGTTGCGTGTCTGACAATTACAAATAGTAATTGTCATTTCCAAGAACCAATAGGAAAGTGCTAATAAGACTTTGGGAGTTGTTGGCTGACACTCCATGACTTTTAGCCGCAATAGGGAAGGTTGGATCTGACAAGAGAAGAGTGTTTGGTCTGACACTTTTATCTTCTCAGATCTTTTCCCTATTGTTCCCGCCTTTTCTTCAGGCGTTGGTTCCTCAGTCTTCAATCACTTTGTTGTTGAGGAGATTGGGGTTCAGTGAGTTCTTGTCCAACACTCACTGAACCATCATCTTCTTCTTTGGCTTAAGTCCTACTCAGGGAGTACCGCCTTCCTGAGAGTGAGCCCTTTATTGAACTCGCCTTAAGCATCCTAAAGATGACTCACTGAGAGACTGTTCTCTCAGTGACTTGAATTGTTCTCGGTTTAGCAAACACTTAGCTTAATTTGTGTTCAAATCATGTTTAAGATAATTGGGTGTTCTACGAACCCAACACAAAAACATGTTCATATTGGAAATATTGCTCCAATATTTATCAAACTTTTTCATCATTCTGTTAGCCATATTTCTAAGACTTTCATCCTCCATGAGCATCTTCTTTTTAATCATTGCTCTAATGCCAAAAACTTCATCGAAGTAAGAGTTGCTGGTGACATATAGAGAGCCAGAGATGCGCAACGTAGCAGTGTAAAAACCTTTCAGGAAAGGCAACAAACACCTAGCATACTCCCAATCTTCTTCTGTAGGAACGCCTTTCGAGGATAAAAGTTCGGTTCTATACTTACTATCTTGTTCCTCCAACATATCAAAAGCAGCTTGAAACTTGATAGCACTTTCAAGCATTAGGTATGTTGAATTCCACCTTGTTTCAACATCAAGGCAAACAAGACTCTTACTATCAATTTTCACTTTCTCAACACAAGCCTTGAAACGTAAAAGCCTAGCGGGAGAAGACCTCACATACTTCACGGCTGACCTGATTCTCATGACATAATCATCTACTTCTTTTAGACCTTCTTTGAAAATGAGACTTAAGATGTGGGCACAACATCTCATGTGCAAAATTTGACCCTCCAACACACTTTTCTTCCAAGTATTAAGCCTCCTTTTCAAGTACCGTAGACAAGTATCATTTGAACTAGCATTATCGACGGTAATTGTGAGAACCTTGTCGATTCCCCAATCAAACAAGCTCTTCTCAATATATTTTCCAACTATATCTCCAGAATGACTAGAAACTGGACAAAAGTTTAAAATCCTTTTGTGCATAGCCCATTCACGATCGATGAAATGTGCGGTCAAACACATATAACTAAGGTTTTGTCTCGAAGACCATAAATCTGTTGTAAGAGAAACTCTTTGCTTGGTCCTAGCAAAGTACTTCTTCAAACTTTCAAATTCAGACACATACAAATCCATGCAATCTCTGGTGATTGTTGCTCTAGACGGGATTTGAAACTGTGGTTGCAACATGTTCACAAAATCACGAAACCCTTCATGCTCAACAGTCTTGAAAGGCAATTCATCAAGAATAACCATCCTAGCACAATACTTTCTTGAAATCTCTTGATTAAAACTCCAAGTAACGAACGAGCTACTATCACCGGTATCTTGGGCAGAAGCTTGGTTTTGGAAAATCAATAGCTTCTGTTTCTTATCATGGTTGTAAGGGTATTTCTTACAACGACTTAGATGATTATGCAAAGAACTGGTTCCATGCTTACTAGGACACTTGATTGCTCGAGTGCAATAGTTGCAAGTAGCATATTCAGAAGTAGGAGCATCCCTAGTGAAATGATTCCATGCCGTAGATTTCAGATTCACAAGTTCCTTTCCCTTTCTCTTTTCACCTTTCTCCTTTTCACCATCATTTTTGGTATCTTGCTCCTGAGCTTGTTGCATTGTTGGGATGTCATCAGCAAAAGCATCCCCATTTTCACTTGAAGGCGACGTAGGCGGAGTATCAACAGTAGGATCAGGAGCATATTGCAATTTGCTGTATAGAAAAAGATATTACAAAAGTGATCAAGATGTAATCTTTCGTCATAGAGACTAGACACTAGACATTTACACTTTATGTAAAATCAGTTACAGAACATTACCCAGAAAACTAACCAACTTTATGTAAAATGACTAGACACTAGACACTAGATAATTAAGAGAGGAAGGACCCATTAAAAATAAGCTCTGAGATCATTAAAAATAAGCTACTGAGGTCTGTTGATTGCACAGGGCAATAATAGGCTACTGAGGTAGTTTTTAAGCTACTCAAAAGCTATCAAAAGCTAATTTAAAAAAATCAAAAAAAAAAATGGGAACAAGTAGATAAGCAATCAAACAGTAGATGTCCCAAATCTCAGAACAAATGGGCTTATAATGAACAGATGATAAATCATAAACACAGGCTGTTTTGAGGCAAAAGTAAAAAAATTGCAGCCAACTGAGGTGATTTTGCAGCTAAGAAAAAGCTGTTAAAAAGCTAACATAAAAATTCAAAAAAATGTGGAACAAGTCTATTAACAACCCAAGAGTATTTGTACCAAATTTGAGCTTAATTGAGCTTATAATGAACAAATGATAAATCATAAACACCAGCTGATCTGAGCAATTTAAAAAAAAATGCAGACTGCATATGTTGTTCTGAGCAGACTGTTTTGCAAAAATGATCAAAAACAACTCAAACCTTAATGAAACTCATCCAGCTCTTGTTTATCCACTTAATGCACTAAATTAAACACAAAAATGCCAAAAGAAAGGACCAAAATAGCTTATTGCTATAATAAGCTTATATGATCAGTTCTTAGCCTAAGCTTATAACAGCAAACCCTCAACTATGAAATCAATCAAATCAGCTCACAACAACTTACTAAAACAGCTTATTTTAATCAATTTAAGCTAGATTAAACTTCCCAAAATGGTAAATGAATAGTAACAAGCCATTTTTACTCATTTTCACCACTCCTTGGGATAACCAGTTGCTACATGCTGGTGTTGCTTTGATCTAATTACTCAAGTACTAGGTTCTAACGCTCGTACTTAACAATTAACATGTCCCTTTAGTTTAACTACCTGGTGTTGCTTTGATCTAATTACTTGTAACTAAGTGAAGCAATAACTCCTAATCATCATACAATATTATATGGACACTTCAAGTTTACTACTACCAACATGAACATCACCATAGCTAAGTAAGATGTATCATTTTCAAGTAAAGATTACATAATTACTGATTACATAATACATACCACATCAAGTCATCAATACAAGAAGCACCATTTAATTCAAACATTAATTACATTAATTCACAACACTCAAAGATGATATATATCAAACAACCAAACATATAAAAAATATACAAGTGAGCAAAACACAATAATATTAACTAAATAGATATTGTGATTACCTGACCATACTGGATTCGAGAACAACTTCGCCTTCTTGTATAGGGTTTGAAATCGGATTGTGTAGAAAAATGAAATTCATAGGCCATGATTATATACTTGAATGATCAGCACAATTTTAGGGATTGTCTTTAAAATGACAACAATTGCTTTACCAATTTACCAAAAATACTTGAGATTAAACGAATGACAACAATTGCTTTACCTATTTACCAAAAATATTTGAGATTAAATGAATGAAATATATTATCTATAAATAAAGAGTTGAATATGTTACATGCTCGGGTCGGGTCGGTTACCCGCGGTTAGTGAAAAACATAAACCGAAACCGCCCCATGGTAACTCGATTTTTTCGGTTTCGGTTTCTTCGGTTATCAGTTTCTTCCGGTTTTCGGATCACGCGGATCGGCTCGGTTTGTCGGTTTCTCGGATTTTTTGAACACCCCTAGGAGATGGATGGTGAGAAGATTGAGCGTTTATTATTTAAAATTTATACTTTAACCCTAGAATTATGAAAAAGTTGCTCCTAAGCCCTTGTTTAATTTCGGGTTTTCTATACGTGTGAGTATCAAAACGAATTTTTATAAAATTTTGACCAAATTAGGAAATAATTAGTATTAATTATTTTCAAGATCCAAAAACAAAAATCAAATTAAAAAAATTATTACTTAATAAGGGAAGGTTGAGTTTTTTGAAATGCAAAAGTCCCCCACTTATGGTTTTGTTTTATTATATAAAAGATGTATAACATGTAAAGACTACCATTATCATGAAAATCACATTTACTAAATACATAGTTACCATACTAACAATTATTTAGTGATTGAAAACATAAATACTAATAATAAATACATAAAAGTTTTGTCTTCACTAATGGTTGGTCTTTTAATTGTGAAAACTTTCGTTATAATGCTAAAAATTGTGGTTAGCAAAACTTATAAAATAAATTTCAAAGTTAACACATAGGATATGTTTGGCGGAACTAGTTGGATCTTATAGCTAAAGCTGGAGCGGTAGCTTTTAAGAACTGGAGCCAAAGCTTTTATTTCCAGATAGATTTAGCATAACTGGAGCTGTAATTTACGAATATGAAGTAACAAAAAGAAAAAAAAAAAAAAAAAATTCAATAAAGATATTAATATAGGTTATAAATAATCATTTCAAAAGCTTACGAAGTTTTCAAACCCTAGCTTCCTTCTAAAAGAAAGGACGAGTTTTTGGATTTCATAAGTTGCTATCTATTTTGTTGTTAAACAACACTTATTTTCAAGGCTCAAGTTCTTAGGCAGAATGCAGTAGAGCCAAATCGATCGATCTACTTGAAGGTCGATCTCGATCGTTCCTACTGTGGCTTCAAAATGTAATCGATCGATCACCTTGTTTTTTTGAGATGAAGACCGTGTACACGACCTTTGTCATGTGTTTCTTGTGTGTATTTAATTAAATATAAAAAGTATTTTTGTGGGGTATGGTTTTTTGTAGTGTAAGTCGCCTTGGTGTAGTAAAAAATCGCTTGTAGGTCGTCAGAGAGAGAAAGCTGAAGTGACGGATAAAATGAAGGTCAATCACCTCCCTTACTGTCCAACCTTATAAGCTCTCAAAAACTTGCACCCAAACATACCCATAAGTTTTGGTGGATTACTTGTTTTATAACCAATTGGTTTTACAAATAAAACTCCATTTGTTCTTGTATGCTAGACTTAAATGAAACCGTATGTTGGACCTTTTTGGACTTCACAGGCGTAGTGATCATGACCAATGTATTGATTCCTTTTAATTGAATAAACTATAAGTTCTAAAATAAAGAATAAAATTAAATAAATAAGTCACTAACTTTTTTACATAGAATATGAGTTCTTCTATTCTCCAGTTGGATTTTGTCGCAAGTTTCGCAATCCAGAGCCCAAGTTCAACGCAGGAATATAGAGGACAAGTCATCATGTTTACCTTTTTTCTTAATTTTTAAGCAAAATACATGACACCTCAACATGGATTTATAGTTTTTAATCAGAATATCATTATCATTATTTTATCATCTTTATACCAAGAAGTTATTACATCAGATAGTATATCTGACTAGAAATATAATAAACGGGAATGATGTGTTGATATGGAAGTATGTGGTTAACACATTCCTTTCTGTGACAGTTATGATTAGAAAAAAGATGTCAAAGAAATGTTAGAATATGCTTCTGGAAATAATTATATGATTTATACTACTTGAAGTCACGGTAATTACGAGTAGTTTTTATATATGTTTGTCTAACAAATGACGTCGAGTCACTAGTTACCCCGTGTTAATTTAACTCATACCTTTCTTTCTTGTTCATTAAAATAGATGCCATAAGTACGTTCGTTAAACAAATCCATTTATTAAATCCTCAAAACTACGATGTCTTCGATTATCTGCTTATCTTTACTACTTATAAAGAGTTTATGCTCAAATCTTAAAATTTAAAATTATTTAAAAGTGAGTAAATTGTTTGGAGTTTGGAGTAAATCACTCCTTAATACCTCTTAATAATCCTTAATAAACTTTTAAATGAAAACTTAGTCAAATTATACAGTCACCTTAATAAATTTTTAAATGTCACGCTTAATAAATAGAAACTTAGTCAACTTACATAGTCAATTTTTAAAAGCGAGTAAAGTGTTGTTACGATTTATTAACTATTATAAATGGCAACACGGCTTCTCAACATTTAAAACACATGCTTGGTTTTGTATGAATTAAAAAAAACACAAATAAAAGAGGACTTTTTATATTTAATAGTTTCAAAAAATCATCCTAATATCAACTATATAAACACCATAATCTTCTTTTTCATCTTGTGGTAATTCATAGTTAAATTGATGGATGAATAATCAAAAAAAATGTTGAGGTCGAGGTCAATATATTGTCATCTTTTATTTATCGTTATAAGTTTGTGTTGCATGAAAATGAATAATAAGAAAATGACAACAATTGAACCCGTAAGTGTTGCATCAAAAGTCGCACCAGAACTACAAGTTCACAAGTATAATTATTTGCCACTATACACCATCATCTTGCGCGGATATTTATCTAGTTTATTATAAAATGCATTTCAATAATCAATTTAAAAATGACTAAAAAGTTAACTGATTATAAGACTGGGTGCAATTTTACATAATTTTATCAAGAAACTTTGGATTTTGTAGAATTAAATACAGCCAGATTAGAGAAAGTTTCAGAATACACATAATTTATACCATACTAATATATGCAGAAGCATACAATTCTTCAGTGTTACAAGACAATGACTTTCACCTTAAAACAGCACTTATACAAATTATAAACAACAAAATTGACACTTTGGAACCTCAAAGTAGCACACACAACCAGATGATAAATCTATCCACAGTAATAGAACACATGAAACATGAACTTTTGACTCATATCTTGAGCCAGTCCAAGCAAGGGCAGCATCCCCAGCAAAATCTAGAAGGATAATAGTCCTTAAGGTACACATCACGGCTAAAGCCAATAATGTAGAAACTGAATGACTGACCACGTTGAACCATAGTGACACGTGTAACAGGGATCACCGAAATGGTATGCCTCTCACATATGACTCTAGCAGTAGGAGGTATAGCAGGTCTTTCAGAAATCACCTCTGAAGAGAACTGGTTGAGAAAGAATGAATCAGCAAAGAAAGCCGGGGTGCAATGATAGGCCTGCGTGTTGCACAACTGGACCCCTTTGGCACGGTGGAACACATCATCAGGGACTGAGGCAGCCCCGCTTGTTGCATTCAATTTTCGGGTAGAATGTGTATCCCTACAAACAGGTTTATATTCCAATATTATAAAAACGCGCCAATATATGCATGCTTAAATTGCAGATGAAAATTAGTATATACTTACCATTTAACAACAGCTATCTTGCGTGTCAAAAGTGAACCACTGCCTTCACATTTCAAACATTTAACTAGCCCACGAGATCCACAAGTTGCACAAGGTATCTTGCCTTTGCCATTACATTTCACACATCTGCATAAACAAAATTTGCTAATTTTACTAAAACAAGAAAGTACAATATGGTTTTAATTTAATTTTCTTTGGCACAAGGGAAACACGTAGAGTGGCAAAAGGGAAACACACAGAGTGGAAAAAGTACAATAAAGCTTACTGTGGAAGTGAGAAAAGGAAAACACGTAGAGTGGCTTACATTGTGTCCGATCCATCTCGATGAGCAATTAGGCCCCTCCCGTAACAGGATGCACACTGATTCATCTGGCCTTCTTTATAGAATCCAGGTTCTTGACCTGCATTACATGTCGCACAAACAATATCTCCTCTTCCGGCGCAATCTGCAATCAAACCAATATTGCATCGGCAAATCCAACAATGATACCAGCTCAATTAAAAAAAATAAAAAATTATAAATAAATCTTTAGGACATTACCTGAGCATTTCTCAATAGTTTCAGAATGTGGAATTTTGGCACGTGACTCTTTGTGATTTGTAAATAGAACCGGGAATTCTGATCTCAAATCTAATTCCCAAACACCAAGTTCAGGCCCCTTATCTTTTCCATCAATATTTGTACCATGGTGTGGTTCAGTTTCGGTTATTACTTCCCGTTCCTCCACAAAAGTTTCAAGAGTCCCAACATAGACATTGCAGTCTTCAACGGAATGGATCTTCCACATGCGAGCAGGACGACTTCCCCAACAACATCGATGACCAACATGATCAATCAGTAATTCCCGAATCTCAACTTCATCCAATATTTGCCTGTAAAAGTGTACAATAATATTAAGTTAGCCCATGTAAATTAACAGTTAAACACAATTAAAGATCATTAGTGTGGTCTAGAGAGTATACCTATGAGGTTGCTGTTCGGTTTTACCATATTGTCCTCCATATCCACCATCATATGGATAAGCTTGTTCTGCAACAAAAGTGAACTATTTATTACATGTGTATTTAAACACAAAGAAAATATACTCTATTGGTTCTTTATTAAGAAATACCTAATAAAATTTAGTTCAAAAAAGGGACCTTAATGATGACTTAAGCAAATATAGTCGAGGTTTTGACATGATCGCTATATTGGGTATTCGGTTATGGTAGTAAGAATCAAGCATGAAAAGAAATTGTAAATTTTGCAGTTGTTAATGATAAGATGGATTGGAATAAGTTTTAAGACTATGTAACCTATTAGCAAAGACTTTAGCACTAGCAGATAGACTTTAACCTTGCTAAGAATGAGCACCGGGTATTTTGTGTATACAAGCATATCAATATATCATAAAGTCATACAACCATCCGAGGCTAGTGTATATGCACATTGCACAGGTTGGTAGCCCTAGACAATTCATGTTAGGCATGGTGCTGGTCTTGTTGATGGAGCAAGGATGTTAACCACCCTAGAAGTAGATGGTAACCGTATGATAAGCTAAAAATAAGTTGTGGCTGTTTGGCACGTGAGGTGCACACGAATGAGTTGACTTAGAAGTGTGAGTTGCACGTGACACTCTCCAACAGCCATCAACCAACTTTGGCGCCAATTTCCCTTTTAAATACTTTTGTCACATTTCATTCCAAATTAGCTTTTGTGATTAATACAATCTCTCCTCTTTTATAATCCTCTCTCAATAACTGTTCATAACAACTTTCCACAATTGATAATACAATCAATGATTCGGTGATCTTTTTCTTATTTCTTGATTACCCAACTTGTTGTAATCCTTTAACGGATCTTAAGTGATCCCTATTGGTGTGTATCACCGTCTTAATAGGTATACCTATGTTAAGTTTTAAGGATCCAATTTTGAAGGATGTGGATATCATAATGAGATAGATGTGTTCTTTATTACAATAACTGTAAACCACAATTGAGCATAAGTGTATTATCTATTTGGTTGGATGTTGCTTAGCACACAAACAACAATAAAAAAATTTCTGAGTTACATTTTTGTTCAACGCTATTGTTTTGGTTTAGGAGATTACACAAGATTTTAGTCAAGAAAAAGATTTGGATTACTGTCAACTCATACGAAACTGCAAATACTGTAGCATAATGTAAGTAAAAATGAACATGTCACTAGATCAGTAATTAAAATCCTCATCACGAGCACTAGTAGATGACATGTACAAATACATCAAACTAGTTGGCTTTACTATATGAAGTATATTTATTCATTCACTTTGTGTAAATAAAACCAGCTCCTTATCCGGTTGGGTTCCATTCTAGCCTCGTGCCAGTTTAGGGTTTATTCAGGTTCATCTTTCTTTTTTTTTTTTTTTTTTTTTTTTTTTTTTTTTTTTTTTTTTTTTTTTTTTTTTAATTATTATTATTATTATTTTTTAAATGTAATTATTACTTATGGGCTTATGGCAAGTTTGTTAGTTGGTACGCTGTCTATAAAAAATGCTAACTTATCCCCATATGGATTCTAAATATGTCTACATTTTTTAAGAACAAAAAGTGTTCACCGACATAATCTAAATGTGTAAA
Organism: Artemisia tridentata subsp. tridentata; assembly: GCA_021014915.2. Taxonomy (NCBI): domain Eukaryota; kingdom Viridiplantae; phylum Streptophyta; class Magnoliopsida; order Asterales; family Asteraceae; genus Artemisia; species Artemisia tridentata. The sequence continues at coordinate 163,578,712 of CP139507.1, read as the reverse complement.
AGATCCTAGTCGCACATAAAAGCCGAGTACTCGACCCTTGAGTTAGCAACCCAAATGCTTTTAGCCCAATTCAAGCTGTAGAAACTATAACTTAAAAAGCTGTTTTCATCTAATCTCATTGAATCCATACTATGTGGGTGTTTGGACTTTGGAAGTGCATTCCCAAAGTGATTTTCTTTACTACAAGAATCAAATGCAGATAGTTAGGTCCAAAGTCCAAACTTAAGTATAGTTAGCTTGTTTTACCTCATACTCTAATCTGATTAACTTAACACAATATAACAAAAACATCTAGCATAAGACGGTGATAACAGCAAAGTTACAACAAGATGTCGCCACATCAACGCATAACACTCAGAACAGTGACGGAGCCAGGATTTATTATACGGGTGGGCCAAATTAACAATAGTGTAAGTAAGAAAACCTTATACCGTAAATTATAAAGACTAAAGTTTGCATAAATGAAAGGTTATAAAAAAGTGATACCGTCACAAATTCTATTACAGTATATTTTACTATGCTAATAAGCCTCTTATCTTAATTTAGAGACAAGCTTTATCGTTTTTACTGATCTTGGATGAGCCAAAGTGTGTTTTAATGGACAAATTTACATTAATAATATGGTAAGCAAAGTTTCTCTAGGAGTTTTTGGGTGGGCCTTGGCCAGCCCCACTAAATACACAGCTCCGTCCTTGACTCAGAATAACACTAAACACCTTTTTACCTGCGAATATTGTTACCCACAAATCACGCACATACATTACATTTCTTTAACGCACTGGCAACAGGGGCGGACACAGGTCTATAAGTGACCAGGTTCACAAATATTTTTTACGATAATACAACGTACTAACTAAACAAAACACATGACACAAAATTTGGGACCAGGTTCATTTTTGCCTAACATTTACACGACGATTCAAAAATCCCCCTTGGGGCGCTCAAAACATATTCTATTTTGCTCTTAACTAATAGGTGCAAATTCAATTTAACCATACATCCAAACACACCCTAATTAATAAACCAAAAATGATCAGACACTATTAGGAAAAAAAATTATAGAAAAACCGTACCAGTAACATAAGGAGGAGGGTCAGGTGAACTGATCAAGGGAGCATGAAGAGAAGCAGGATAAATAGATTGTTCTGAATTATTTGCAGCTGATCTTATTTCATCAACGCTCACTTCTGAAGCAGTTGGAATCATTGACCCGGTTCTTTCAACTGACGGATACCTATGCCAGTTCTCACTTCTTTCTTTTTCATTTTCATTTTTACCGGTCAGTAGAGGTTCTTGTTGTTGTTGTTGTTCCATTCTTTTTTAATGAAGATAGAAGATGATGTTGGTTTGGTAAATGAACGCGGTTTGTTAACGGTGGAGTGAGTGAGGGGTTTATTAAGAAAATATTATTGCTTAGATGGTAAGGAAAAGAAATAAGTCGATGTTTTGTTCTTTTGTCTTTGCTTGAAAAATATTTAAGGGTGAGTTTGGTATGCTATCATGAATCACAATTGCTATGAGTTTGATAGCAGTGGTGAGCCTTTTAAGTATAAATGATTTATACCTTGACTTTTTGAGGTATATAAAGTATGAAACATGTCTATCATTCATTCCCACAAACGCACCCTGCATTTCTGACCATGTTTCTTTAACAAAGGGTCGTTTTATTATTAGCCTTTATATCATGTAGGATCAAAAACTCCTCCCAGTTTGATCAACGGGATCAGTCGGCTAGAGAGCGGGGCTATTCTTCTTATCTCTAATGCTCGTGAATCTTGAAACTGAAACTTAAGACTTAAATTAATGTAGTTTGCTTAAATTATATTTAAGTACTTTTTAAATTTGATAACTTTTCAAAAGTTTGGCAACTTAACTTATGTCTTTTCTTGATCAATTATACACTTGATAACTTTTCAAAAACACACACACTATATTAATTTTAAAAACACACGCTTTGCATTAAGGGTCGAACCAAAATCACTATTTTGTAAGTATTATTATTTGTCCCTATAAACCGTCGCTTTGCAAGGGTATTCATCTATTTTACTAAAAACAAGTTTAAACAAATATTGAAATTTTAACTGTGCTTTTTTATAACGCTAAAAGCATTGAAAGTTCAGCACTATATTTTCCTTGCTTAATATTCATGAGTACAATCTCTTAAATAATATACATGAGATGATTCTAGATATACAAACATGGGCTAGGCCTAACAAATACAAATGGGCATATAGTATAGAAATAATAATATCGACTAATACTCCCCCCGCAGTTGTAGCGGGAGGGGACCAGACGCTCAAACTGGATCTAAACTCCTCGAACAAAGCCGTAGGCAGACCTTTGGTGAAGATATCAGCATACTGGTAGCGAGAGGGGACATGTAGAACTCGCACCTGACATGTGGTGACCAAGTCACGGACGAAATGTATGTCAATCTCAATACGTTTCGTCCGTTGATGTTGAACAGGGTTGGCAGAGAGATAAATGACACTAACATTATCACAGTAGACAAGGGTTGCTGATGACAAAGGAGAATGAAGCTCACGGAGTAAATGATGGATCCATGTAGTCTCAGCAACAACGTTAGCAACTCCCCGGTATTCGGCTTCGACACTGGAACGTGAGATAGTGTGCTGACATTTGGAGGACCAAGATAATAGGTTGTCACCCAGGAACACACAATAACCAGATGTGGATCGCCGTGTAGATGGGCACCCTGCCCAATTAGCATCTGTGTAACCAACCAGAGAAGAAGTCGATGAAGAATATAAGTGTAGACCAAGATCCAAAGTCCCCTTAACATAACGTAAAACCAGCTTGAGAGCGGCAAAATGTGGCTCCCGAGGATCGTGCATATAAAGACAAATCTGTTGCACTGTGTAGCAACCTGTAAAATTAACCAGTGATTTGTAAACATTAATTAAGTATTAATTATCATTACAGTTTAGTTAACCATTTTTACGAACAAAATTTGAAATTTTGTTTATTACGTTACATTAATTCCCAAAACATTAGAATGAGCTCACACGCGGACCACAAGTAACCCAACACACCCATTATAAACCAAACGGACCCTATTACTATTCCTTAACCCAAAATTCGGCCTATTGCTATTCATAAAGCCCAACCCATTAGATTTTAAGTTTTATATTTCTTATTTCAGTAGACTAAACTCATTTACTTTGCCTCGTTTATTTTCGATTTCGACACATAATCTATCCTAATTTTTATACCACTCGTTTCCTCACCCACCAAATAATTAGGATGTCAAACATCATCTTCTACTTTGAACATTTGCTTGCCTAATGAAACCTAAAGTAAACCCCTATCGCAACATAAACAAACCCATGCAACAATTTCTCTTTTTGATTCAATTCAATCTAAACCGATTTTTCTCTAGTTCTTTTCATTTCCTAAGATCAAATATGAGTCCTAACCATTGTTTCACCTCAATTCCTACCTTGTCTCATCATATCACACGTTAAAACCATTTTTGGACCCCTTTAAATATTTCAAACGAGACATATTCATGTTCCATTCGGATCTATGACTAACCCATACTCCAAACCCTCCTCCTAAGTCACTAGGTACTCAAGTTATTCCCTTATCTCATCCCTCTCTGCTCCCAATCGAATCTCAACAACTTGCATCATTTAAATACATTAAAATTTAATACTCATGCATGCATATATATATATCGATCCAACGTATAACTCTCATTCACACTTGTATAACTCTTTCATACACACTCTCCAAACCTGTAAAACCTCCTGCCAAGTCGTTCGAAGGAAGTCAAGACCAATTGCTAGCCATTCGAGTCCTTTTTCGATCGTATAAGCCTCATTTTGAATCCTTCTTGATCATTCGGACGTATAAACCCACCTCTTTGGTGTTGTAAGCACTCTTCAACTCTTTTTAATTCATCTATATCGACTTATATCATCTCATGCATAGTTCATTATTTATTTCGATCGTACATTCATTTTTATTCATTTATACGCATTGTTTTTATTTATTTATTTACATTTCGTACATAATGCCTCCTTCATGGAACGGCTAGGATTTCATTTTATGCATTCGTATTTCATTTATACATTCGTTTCATGCTTAACGAATTCACTTTTACCTTATATCAAATCGCATTTTCATTTTATATGTCATTGTAATATTAATCGGACCATGTTAAACTCGACATAGAAAAGACCACGTTAAAATAAATCCTTATACGCGACCTATCATTTTTATTGTCCAACCCGTTTCCTAACAAGCTCGTTAATCAATTTCATGTTTTAAGATTCCTCTCATAAGCCCTTAAAAGCTCTTTAAAATCATCAAACTAAACGCTACTCGAACACTTTAAAAACATATATATTTTAACGTGTGGGCTAATAAGCCCAATAAGCTGTTTTTAGCTTATTTGAATAAGCAGTCAACTTAAGCCCTTTTGTAATGTTTTTAGGCTCATAAGACAAGCCCAAAACCAAGCCCATTTATTTCTAAAAGCCCACGAATCGTATTGTGTTAATGGGCTTTGATTTCGAACGTTAAAGCGTATTAAGCGAGAAAATAAGCAATTTGTATAATAAGCAGTCAAAAAGCACTTAAATAAGCTTTATTAAACTAGTAAAACTCTTGGAATTATTTTCCCATTCTTTTTGTACATTTTAGACTAAATTTGCAAAGCATATTTACCATTAGGGGTAAAAAGTGTAACTTTCGGAAAAACAGGGAACAAACTGTTAATTCAGTAACTTATGGGTATAAAAGGATAAAACAATAACTAGAAGGCTTAAAATGTAATATATGACCTTTTTGGACTAAATATGTAACCAGGGACTAACGGTGCAAATGTTACACCATTAGGGTTAAAAATGTAAAATTAGTATAAGTTCAAGGACCAACAGTAACTTTATTTTATTTTCATTTCCATTTCCATTTCATATTTTATGTATTCTCATTTCATTCACGTGCATTTCCTACGTATCGTTTAATATTAGTATATATATTAAATTGCATTCAATACGACGTCGGGTCATCATTGCTAGCTACAGTACCATCAATTGCTACAGTAACGGGCCGGTTTGGCCCGGCCCGTTTAACATTAGCCCAAAATTAAATTTCGCAAATTGGCAAAAAATACCCCTGAAGTTGACGCATCTTTGCGAAAGTAGTCCTTTTTCAAAAAAAAAAAAAAAAAAAATTCCCCAAAATTAAGTTTCGAAAATTGGCAAAAAATACCCCTGAATCTGTCGCCTCTTTGAAAAAGTTGTCCTTTTTTCAAAAAAAATTCCAAAAAATTGGCGAAAAATACCCTCAAAATTAGCGGGTCTTTGCAAAAGGGGTCTTTTTTTTAAACGTAAATTGAGGCTAAGATCACTGCCCTGCCGCAACGTGTCTATCGCAACGCGGTTATCCGTACCGCCTCTACATCAATATTCTGTCTTAAAATCTTAATTAAATTTTTGTCAAATTACACGCCCGCCGCAACGCGGCGCACCGGCGCCGTTTAACTTTTAACTTATAATGTTCATATTTATATATAACGGATTTTAAACGATTTAACTTAACGTTTCGTTTAACCACTTTCGAGGAAACGATATTTATGATTTAAAATAACATAAAAACAAGATAATATTATATATAATATTATTTTTGAACTTTAAGAATTTTAAGCATATCATCCACTCTCATCACAAACCACTTCGTCATTCGACACCATTTCAATCATTATTCGTATTAGGCCGAAACCGTCAAAATCTCAGACTTCCTTATTATTATCCAGGTCGTGTGTTGGAGCCGTTTTCGTAATTTCATTTTATTTCATATTTCATTTTTGCCAGTTACATTCAAGGTGAGTTCATAGTTCCACTTTTAACTTTTAATTACTTTCAAATACGTGGGGAGATACATGTTATAAAACAGAACAGAAGTATTTTCTGTATGCTTTACCTGACTGATATTGCCTAAGTTACCAATTATTGCCTTTATTTAAAGTCCCTCCCATCATGAGCCATTAACCACTGAGGTGGACGCGAATATAGTGAACAGATTTGTGAAGGCTGACTGCCTGTTTGAACTATCTTGAAGGTGGCCTTAGTTGCTAGCTGGATAGGTTCAGATACACTTTATGTTGATACAAAAGTTGGGCGTTCCTTGATTCCGTACCAATCAGATCTTAATGCTTGAGACCTGCGCACTAAGAAAACAAAAAGACACCGTTAGGCTTATCATGGGATTGTCTCCCACGATTATCCTCCGGCGTGAGAGTAAGTAATCGATGTTTAGGGTTTAGTTGAAGAGTTAGGGTTGTAAGTCGTACCTTTAATGAGAGTCGAGAGACTCTTTATATACACACGAAACCCTAGTTGATTTCGTGTTCCTCACTCCTCAGCGTATCCGCCTAAGTCGGTTTTGATACATATCCCATAAATAAGAGATATCCTATCACGACCATAAATAACTTCGGGTTTGGGCCAACGTAAGCCCAAACCGTTATTGTAATAACCCATTCGTGATGGACTGGAGTATGGGTCGGGTTCGTGACCCGAATGCGGACTATACGTCATCATGTCCCCCCAGTCTAGTGTGCGCAATGCGAAATTGCGGATGCTAGACTAACAATTGTAGCTAAAAATATTCCTCGATGCGTAGCGGGGAAGTTTCAAGTATTTCCCGCCTAAAAAAGCAAATTAAGCTAGTCCAAGTACATCCGTATCTCCTTCGAAAATCGTGAGGGTGGGTGAAAAAGTGCTTTACCTTTTGGGTTCCCAGCCACACGATTGGAACAAGTGGGGTACACATGTCATTCATCCACGAATATGTGTAACCCTATATAAGGTTGAGCCGTCATTTCACTGTGGTTATCACAGTAAAAACCAACCTTTTCCACCATTGTTAAACCTTCAAACAGCGATCAAAAAATCAACAAAAGTTAAGGTAATAGCGCGTGCGCTTATAAGAGTTATTGAAGGTTAATCATGGTTCTTCAATTGTCCGATATTAATTCCGACATATCTGAGGATGAACTTCGTCAGTTCACCTCCGATTATTACATCCCTCTCGCATTGCATCCGGTAGTTCCGGCTGCAAATGCGTCAATAGCGAATTTCCCTCAAGGGAAGGTGGGGGTATATACTCGTTTCTTCAAATTTGCCAACCAACGCGCACCCATTTCCCTATTTTTGTGCGATATTTTGAACCATTATCGTCTCCATATTTCACAGCTGCACTGTATAGGTGCAGCAAAAATAACTAATTTTGAAGTGAATTGTCGCTTGTTAGCGATAGAACCCACAATCCATCTATTTCGCGCGTTTTACCACACGTCGTGGTCAAACGGGTGGGTTTCCTTCTCCAAGCGCGCAGGGCCACTGCAGTGCTATACGGAGAAGTTAGACGCACTGAGGGATTGGAGAGAAAAATTCTTTTGGGTTGATAGTGCATTTTTTCCATGGATTTTTGAGTTCTACACTCGAGAATCATTATCGAGAGACGAGCGCCCAGACCCCGGATTGTATAACGTGGTTGATGCGGATATGATAAATACCAATCGCATACCGATCAAAGCGTACCCAGAAGAGTTTTTGGTGCACATGGGCATCAGTCGCAATTACTTCGGTAGTCCGGAAGAAGTGCCAACATTTTTGGATGAAAATAGCCGGGGTGGGTGCTTGTCTCTTCCTTCCTCTTCGATTAGTAGTTGTAAGCGTTCTTCCCTTTGTAGCTTATCTAACACATTTTGTGCTTGTTTGTTGTTTTGTTGCGCAGAGATGGATCTATTCGGTGTTGTTCGCTTGGCGAAGCCCACTCAGGTGATCGTAGGGGTGCGCCCTTTGAGAGATGGCGAGGAGCCAGTTCTACAGGCTACCGCGGGGCGCACGATGGTGATCGCGCAGGAGGAGACAGAGGAGACAGAGGAGGTCCCCACAGGTGTCACTATGGCTACTCCTCTGCGTAGCTTTCCCGCTCCTGGGTCGCAAATCCCTGTGGAGTTATTGCATATAGACTCGTCGGGGAGTGCTACGGATGAGTCTGAGGAGGAGGGCCAAGGGTTAAAGCGCAAGAGATCGTCTGGTGATGATGGCGCAGGGACATCAAGTAAGCGCCCTGCTATTTCTGTCGGGCAATCATCTGAGGAGGATGCGTCATCGCATAAAACTCCTCCCCCCAAGTAAGTACTTGTATCTTTTAGATCTTTAGTCCTTTAATCCGCGTTTAATACTATAGAGTAACTTTGTTATTTGCGTGCAGTGCTGAAACTGCTGTTGATGATGATGCGTATGTTGGGAATTCGCCACCCAAGACTGGTTCTGCATATGCTGGTGAGTTTGTGCTTGAGAGTCCAGTGGATGAGGAAAAATCTTCTGAAGATGCGCCAACAGATCGCCTTATAGAGGAGTTGGCGTTGGCTGCTGCGCACCAGGCTTCATTGGTTGCGCGGCTACAGGCTTAATATGGTGGTGAGGGTAGCCAGGTTGCGCAGAAGGACAAGGAGATTGACATTCTGAAGGCGCAGTTGGCTGATGCGCAGGCTGAAGTGAGGGCATCTGCTATGTACGCCCAGAAAATTGTGATGAGAAGATGTCGCTCCTGGCCGAACTGAATCAAGAGCGCACTGGAGCAAAAGAATACAAGGCCTCCTGCCTTTGGGCCTTGAAATATATGGAGCTAAATAAGGGGAGACTCTTCTCTAACTTGGATGAATTCCGCAAGACTGTGGAGAGTTTGCTGGAGAATCAGGAGAGCAAGCTGCGCAAGCTCAGCATCGAATACGATGAGGAGTTGTATCCTCATTTGGTGTCAACTATTGCTGAGCGCAGGTGGCTTATCAGCCATGGCTTGCGTCTTGCTGCCTTGACCACGCTGGAGTCTCAAGAGGTCAAGGACTCCTTTGGGGATGTGGTTCAATGTGCCCTAGCGCGTGGTAAGGCAGAAGCAGTAGAGGAGCTGTGTGCGACCAAGGTTTTGGCTATGTCTCCCTCCGAAGTACCTGGTTATAATGAGAACGCTTATGGTGAACTTGTTGCTGCTATGGAGAAGTTGAAACTTTTTGAGCTTCCTCATATTGCACAGCTGGAGCGTGACCAGGATTACCCCATAGGCGTGATCATGCAGGGTTTAACTTTGGCTAGGCACTCATCCGAAGACGCTGAGGCATAGCTTGACTACTTTCTGAAGCCGGATGTGTCGCAGCTACATGTGCCTATTTTCGCTCGTCCCCGTGACATCCTCAACCCTTTTGCCCTTGAGAAGGAAATTCCATTGAGGGAGTCTTTAGAAGCCCATGAGATGAGACTTGCCAGGAAGAAGGGCGTGAAGGGGAAAGCCATTCTTTGTGGTCTTGGTGCGGCTCACATTCCCAGATCTGATGGAGTGCTCGTTAGCGTGCCAACGGTAGCACCCAAGGATGCTGATCTGTTGCAGAGGCTTAAAGATGCTGGTAGTGTGGCGCGCCAAGCGTGTAACTCAGGGCTCAGGCGTACCCGTAGCGTGTCTTGGTAATTTTGTGTAATAGATTAACATTTTGTTGCAGATGTGCATGTTAAGTCTATATCTTGTATGAACTTGTTATCCATAATAAAGCGTTGATTTGAAAAATACGATTGTACGCATATTGTATCAAGTTTAATTGTGGTTATAAGTTTTGTACTTAGTTATTTTGTCTTTGCTTAAAAGATGTCTAAGAATCAAACCGTTTGTATAAACACATTTAAAAAATTACAAGGATTTATAATCACTTATATCATAATCGTGTATGAAATTCATGACTTAATCGTGTATAACATAATTGTGTATGAAATGCACAAGTTGTTGTGTATCCATCGTGGGGTGCACAAGTGTATGGATTGCAGCGTGCTGCGAGTACCATCTTAAGGGGTTAATTGTCTTAACTCCTATTTTGTTAAACGCGCACAGTGTGCATTGATGTGTATCCGTCGTGGGGTACACATCGAACTTACTCCAACGTCTTGAGAGTAAGGTGTTTAACAAGGATGCTTGATCCGATGTTGATGGGTTTGCAACCCTCTTACTCAACGAGCCATTTATTATGTTTATTCATCCTTTTACCATCGTGGGTTTTTAATTGGTGCATGCACGCCATGTAGGTAAAAGATAATGTAACAAACAGTATTGAGACATAAATGATATGTAAGCAATAAAGTAAAGTGTGTCACGGAGTTAGCTAGAAACCGCAACATTTTATTAATACTTGCAAGTTTTTGTAAAAAGATAAAACATTTTTCTAAATGAAACAAGATGTAAATACACGGATATTTATTAAGCACTTACTAAAGTGCGGAGGTGTCCGTGTGTGAGGTCGTAACCTTTCCTAAAGATAACATCTCTTGAGATTGCAAACATTCCATGTGCGCTGTAGCTCACGGCCATCCATGTCACGCAGCTTGTATGCGCCTTTACCTAGTGCTTCAATGACCTCATAGGGTCCTTCCCACTTCGGTCCAAGTTTACCTGTATCTTCTGCGTGGCTTGCATCGTTGGCGCGATAGACAAAGTCGCCTGGTCTGAATGAGGTGCTTCGAACTTTAGCGTCGTAATATCCCTTCATTTTTAACTTGGCTTTTGCTTCGCGTATAGCTGCGCGTTCACGCCTTTCTTCCAATAGGTCCAAGTCGATACGTCGTTCGTCGTCATTGGTTGCGACATTAACTTCCGCGGTTCGAATAGTTGGCATCCTAATTTCAGCTGGTATGACAGCTTCTGTCCCATAGACAAGAGAAAAAGGAGTGTCTCCATTGCTAACTTTGATTGTAGTGCGGTGCGCCCATAAGACATGCGATAATTCATCCACCCATCTTCCCTTGTGTTTGTCTAGGCGCGCTTTAATTCCTTCGCCTAGACTACGATTAGCGCGCTCAACCAAACCATTGGTTTGTGGGTGTTTGACTGACGCAAAGTGTTGTGTAATATTTAGCTCTGCGCACCAGTCTTTAAACGGGTTATCACGGAATTGTTTTCCGTTGTCCGAAACAATCTCCCCAGGTAATCCAAAGCGGCATACAATATTTTCCCACACGAAGCGTTTTACTTGGTTACCTGTGATTGTCGCTACTGCCTTCGCTTCGATCCACATAGTGAAGTAGTCTATTGCAACAATAAGGAATTTCAGTCCTCCTGCTGCGACAGGGAAGGGACCCGCAATGTCGATACCCCACTTATAGAATGGCCATGGAGAAGTGATAGGTGTTAGCTCTTGCTGTGGTCTGCGCGGGATGGGTCTATGAACTTGGCAGTCATTACATTTCTTTATCACATCGCGCGCGTCACGATGCATAGTAGGCCAGTAGTATCCTGAGCGCAATGCGCGTGCTACGACGGACCGTGGTCCTGAATGCATACTGCATGAACCAGCGTGGATCTCTCGGAGTACGTAGTCCGCCTGAAGAGGTCCAACGCACCGAAGCCATGGTTGTAGGAATGAGCGCCGATATAGGATACCATCTCTGAGCTCGAACCTCTGCGATGTGCGCCGTATCCGTCGAGCGTCCTTCTGTTCCTCGAGCAGTTTGCCCTTACTTATGAATTCGATGATAGGGGTCATCCATGTAGGATCCTGCTCTTCTATCACCGTAGATATCTCCATCTCCGAGATGGATTTGTTCTTTAGGATCTCCACCAACACTTGTTTTGACAGGTGCGCAAAGCTTGTAGATGCGATCTTGCTTAGCGCATCCGCTTTCTTATTTTCACCTCTAGGAACTTGTTTGATGGTAAACCTGTCAAAACCTTGGATTAGTGATTTGGTTTTGTTGAGGTATTGAACCATGTTATCCTCTTTAGCCACATATTCGCCCAACACATGGTTGGCTACTAATCGGGAGTCTATATTTGCTTCTAGGTTACGTACACCCATTCGATTTGCAATGCGTAATCCGGCGATTAGGGCTTCATATTCTGCCTCGTTGTTCGTGGCTGTGAATTCGAAACGCAGTGCGTAAGTGAATTCCATTCCTTCTGGATTAGTGAGGATAAGGCCAGCGCCCGACCCATCCACGCATGAAGATCCATCCGTGAACAGGACCCATGGTTCGTGTAGTTCTACCTTGCTCAGTGGAGGTGCGTCATCGGTATCTGGTTTTTCGATGATGAAGTCTGCTAGTATTTGCCCTTTAACCGCAGTGCGTGGTCTATAAGAGATGTTATATTCGCCTAGCAGCACACTCCATTTTTGTAATCGCCCCGATGCGTCAGGCTTAGAGATAACTTGCTTGATAGGTTGGTCTGTGATCACCGCTATTGGGTGCGCTTGAAAGTATCTACGCAGTCTTTTGGCGGCGAACACTAACGCCAGGACCAACTTTTCCATTGGGCTGTAGTTAATCTCTGTCTTCTTGAGTGCTTTGCTTACAAAATATACCGGTGTTTGTACAGAATCTCTATCCGTCAGTAACACTGCGCTGACCGCTCCATGAGTTGCAGATAAGTAGACGATTAACTCCTCCCCTGGTCGGGGTGCGACTAGCTTAGGAAGCGCTGCTATATGTTGCTTAAGCTGTGTGAAAGCTTCTTTCGCTTCCGTAGTCCAATGAAAGTCTCCCTTTTTTGTACACTTCTTGAGTGTTTTAAATAGAGGAAGTGACTTATCCGCTGATTTTGACAGGAATCTGTTCAAACCGGCCAGCTTTCCATTCAGAGACTGAACTTCTTTCAACGTGCGCGGTGAAGGAAGTTGGATGACAGCCTCTGTTTTTTCTGGGCATGGCTTAGTGCCATCTGGTTCTATCAAATATCCTAGGAACATGCCTTCTGTAGCGCCAAAAGTGCATTTCTTAGGATTCAACTTCATGTTGATATTTCGTAGTGTTCTAAATGTTTCTTCAATATCGCGCACCACTTCATCTTCAGTATGGCTTTTTATGACAAGGTCGTCCACATAGACCTCTAGGTTGCGGCCCACTTGCTTTTCAAATGCATTATCTACCAGTCGCTGGTAGGTGGCGCCCGCATTCTTCAGGCCAAAAGGCATCTTTGTATAACAAAAGACGCCTTGGCTTGTGTAGAAAGCTGTTTTTTCCTCGTCTTCCTTAGCCATTTGGATTTGGTGGTACCCTTTGTATGCATCTAAGAAACATTTAAAGGGATATCCGCACAGAGATTCCACCTTCCAGTCTATCTCTGGTAGTGGGTAGCTGATGCGCGTGATGTGTCGTTGCGGTTTAGCAGTTTTAATGCCTACTCAAGTTTTAAATTTATATTTAGCCGACTTATCAATAACACACACACTTAACGAGCAGTGTACCCGGTCAGTATGAAGATAATGGTAAGTAGAGTGTCGATCACTAAGAGTGGAACGTATTATCTCGTTATTCTAATCAGTATTTTAATATCCTAACGCAAGGGGGTTTCAGCCTGAGAGACTGTCACAGTTTTGTTTGCAATTAAATAATAAAATAAACCAATAGGCACGAATCAGCAAGTAGCACGCACGTACACAGATAAATACTCGAGACAATAAGAGGGCTGTCCTTATGATTAAGTAGATTGTCACTTGTTTTATTGATAGCTTTATATGAAGTGTATGTAGTTAACCCTTTCTCGTTGGTCCTAATCTTATCGGCGAGTAAACCCTTAATGATTACTTATGTCTAAAAGTTATTCCTAAGTGATCAATTTAGTAATAACCGTGGGAGCCACATTATGTCCCGCAGTCAAATGCCCGCAAGCCACTAATAAACACAGAGGTTATCAATGCACTAATAAGTAGTAACCAAAGACATCAACATATAAACTTTAATTGATGGGAAAGCAAGTATTAAAGGGAGTGCAATCTTTCGTTGTCACATTACACAAGCCACCAATCCTGATGAATTAAAGTTTGCTAACACAATAAAACAAAACTACTTAATGAATTAAACACATGCAGCACCTTCTTACAGCTCTTGTATCTTTGATTTGGGTGTGTCTTGTGCTGCCTCCTTGACTGAATTCGTCCTTTTGTTCCTCTGTTCGAACTTAGGTTTTTATGTTCGGAACTTGTAATTCGTCTGGTCTACGGGGTATTTATAGTTTCTGTCTGAGGGAAGATGCGGCGCATCTACTAAGTAGATGCGGCGCATGTACTTAACTTCGCGTGGGGTCCAAGATTATAATATTCAGGAATATTCGTACACCGCCAGAAGATGCGGCGTAACTCCATGATTAGATGCGGCGCATGTCCTCTTGTATCTTGGATCGTATCTGGTGATATCTTGATAGAGATGCGGCGCATGTCATGAGTGAGATGCGGCGCATCTGGAGCAGATTAGTCTTGATCTTGTTCATGTCAGTAGACTTTCACTTTATGCACGTTTTGCTCCATTATTAGTCCAAAATCGCTAAGTTTCACCAAATGCTTGTTTTTACCTGAGAATTACAAAAGTAAACGATTAAGTATCAATCCTCATACATAATATAGTAAAACAAGTCAAATTAATAGGATAAATGATAGTAATAAAATGTACTTATTTGAGTTCATCAAATATCCCCCCACTTGAACTTTACTTGTCCCCAAGTAAACCTTAGAATTTCTCTTATGAAAATGTCTCCTAAAAGATGTTAGGATTTATTTTTATATTTAAGCATGTATTCGTTTATTTTATAATCACACAACTAAACACTTAACGAATTAGAAGTAAAATAAAATAAGTTGATAAAATCAAATCTAATCGTTTAAACTGTCCAGTCGCGACGAATATTCTATCATAAGCTTGGCAAGTATACACATCTCCACCACTAAAGCTAAGGAATAACAAGTCTAAAGCGGTAAAAAGGGTTTTTAGGCTTAAGGGTTAATTATTCTTAATCACTATCGATCTCAAATTCCAGAAAAGGCGACAAAATCACAAATACATGATCGAATCCACGAACACGATACTTGCAATTGCTCAAATCCTTAACTCGAATAGGCTAAAGATAGGTCCAAACTTCACCAATAATAATATATCAAAAAGGGCGACAAAATCATAAATACATAGCCGAATCCACGACTACGATACTTAAGATTGCTCAAATCCCTAATCTCAATAAATCAAAGGTTTGGTTGGATAAAGAATAGTAAAGGGTATGGATAACATTTGGGATATAAATTGGTGTAAAAATAAAAATAAACAAAACAAATAAATCAAAATCCTAAGTGTGGTTAATCACTATCCCAACCATCCCATGAATAAGACTCATATCATCGAATGACTCACGCTTTAACACTTGAAACACACGCTTTAGGTAGACACGAATTATACTCAACAAGATCTTAATCAAAGAATAAACCTTAATTGGCGTTCCCATAACTGCCAATTCCCATTCAATCCATAGATATAGTACAACAAATAGTGGTGATATCGACCACTTACATAACTTTACATAAGTTGGTTAAAACTAACTTCCAACTTTTCTTTCTTTCTTTTTCTTTTCTCATTTTTTCGATTTTTTTTTTTTTTTTTTTTTTTTTTTTTTTTTTTTTTTTTTTTTTTTTTTTTTAAACATAAACATAAATGTGTAAAATTTCACCACATCACTATAACTTTCTTTCCGGATAATTCTTCCATACTTTTCATGACTTCAGAAATAATGGTAATAGTGAAAGTAGTAAACACACGAAAAATAAACTCCAAAATATACAATATTTACTTTCACTCCAATTGCATTGTGCAATTTCCCGACCTAACCATAGATAATGAATTACGTACGCGAACACAGGTAATGTAAGGAAACACACTTTGCCTATAGCAATTAACCAACCACGGACTTTAATCTACAGGGTAGGCTAAGGTGTAAGGGTGTAACGAAACATTTTAAACATAGGTGTAAGAAACGAAAGGAATGGCTCTGAGTGTTTTTCTAGGGGTATCTTACTCTAAAAATGAGAGTAACAAAAGGGTTTATACGGGGGTTAACTAACCAGTGTAGTTAGTTAATAACACATAACAAATAATAGGCTATTTGGGTGTAATCCTAGAATTTTACCAATTTAGACAAGTCACTCCAATTATATAAATAATACTTATTATGGTGGTCTCGAATAGTATACAAGCCAAGTTCTAAAGTTTACAAGTCACCGGAACACTCATAGATTTGTGAATTTTGAAAAATCACAATTTTTGAAAATAACGTCATGTGTGCAGTTATGCAACTTAGATCTTAAACAAAAACATGCTAAAAAATTTTTAAGTTTGATATATTAAGCACATTTTAAGCATAATTTTTGAAAAAGTTTAGGACAAGTAATTGTTAAGTGTTCTAATTCTCCAATCCCCCCACTTAAGTTAAACAACGTCCTCGTTGTTTGTATAAAAGGTTAAAAACTGGAAAATAAAAGAATTAGAACAGAAAAACTCCCTGAGATTTGCTCGGTATGATCCTCCATTAGTATTAGAGCAAAAATCATCTTTCTTGTGGATTAGAACGTTAAATCTTCATACTTGATGTATCCACAGGAAATCCAGGAAACTATAATACCACCAACACTTTAAAACACACCTAAGATAAGAAAGGTTCAAGCTTTGCATAATACATTAGTAGTTAGGAAAAATAAAACTTAAAAATTAAAACTGAAAATCATCAGGTCAGTCGATGCGCCGTATCTTATGGAAGAAGATACGCCGTATCGAGCCTGGAATAAATACGGATCAGAATAAAGATGCGCCGCATCCTTAACCAGGGATGCGCCGCATTAAAATAAACTGATAAATAGTTTTAAAGTCGAAAATAAAAATGCAGAAAAATAAGATATGACCATTGCAGGAGATGCGTCGCATCTCAGAATTGAGATGCGCCGTATCCTCATGCGGGCCTGACTGACTCGACACAGAAAGCAGAATAATAAAAATTTTCCGGGTTGTCTCCCGGCCAGCACTTGTCTTTATTCCAGAGTCTTCAAGTTAGACTCACGTTCAGCTCTTCATTCCAATACTTCAGGTTCAAACTCCACCACCTCGTTCTCATTATCCTCAATTTTATTATCAAAGTATTTCTTCACACGTTGCCCGTTCACTTTGAATATATAACCATTTTTATCGCATATTTCAATAGTTCCATATGGATACACTTTCTTGACAACGAACGGTCCCGTCCATCTTGATTTAAGTTTACCAGGATACATCTTTAATCTTGAATTAAATAGTAGCACTTTCTCTCCAATAGTAAACGTTTTATCTCCACGTAACCTCGAGTCATGCCATCTTTTAGTTCTTTCTTTGTAGATCTTAGTATTTTTGTAGGCCTCATCTCTTAGTTCATAGAGTTCATTAAGTTCCATGAAACGGTTCTTCGTCGCAGCTTCCATATCCATATTACAGTTCGTCAAAGCCCAATATGCACTTTGTTCAACTTCGACCGGTAGGTGGCATGCTTTTCCGTATACAAGACGAAATGGAGTGCGTCCCGTCGGTGTCTTAAAGGCGGTACGGAATGCCCATAAAGCATCATTTAACTTGTCAGACCACCCTTTAGGATTATATCCAGTCGTTTTTTCAAGGATTCTTTTTATAGCTCTATTGGTTACTTCAGTTTGACCATTTGATTGAGGATGGTATGCGGTGGAAACCCTATGATATACTCCATATTTTTGCAAGGCTCTTCCCAGATGGTGATTACAAAAGTGTGTTCCCCTATCACTAATCAATGCTTTAGGAATTCCAAACCTAGAGAACAAACTTTGCAAAAATTTAAGTACTACCTTGCTGTCGTTTGTTGGAGATGCTTGCGCTTCGACCCATTTTGATACGTAATCAACAGAAACCAAAATATATTTATTACCTTTAGATTCAGGAAACGGTCCCATGAAGTCTAATCCCCATATGTCGAAAACTTCACATACATGGATATAGTTTTGCGGCATTTCGTTTCTTGATGTAATATTTCCGAATCGTTGACACGCATCACATCCTTTTATATAATCTTTCGCATCCTCCAACATAGTGGGCCAATAAAATCCCGCATCCAGGATCTTTCTTCTTGTGATGATTGGACCGTGATGTCCCCCTGTTGGCCCTGAATGGCAATGTGCCAATATTGATGCGATGTCATCACCGTCTACGCATCTTCGTATAATATTGTCAGGACATAATTTAAAGGCATAAGGTTCATCCCAAATATACTCATTAGCGCGAGTTATAAACCTTCTTTTCTCGTCGGATGTTAGCCCTTTTGGAATTTCATTTGCAACAATAAAGTTTATAAAGTCGGCATACCATGGTCCATTATTATTGCTCTTAATTCCTACCATCATAAGGTGTTCATCAGGAAAGTCATCAGCTATTTCCCTCTCGTCAAGCACCTCCATATCAGGGTTTTCAAGTCTAGATAAGTGGTCAGCAGCTAGATTCTCGGCACCCTTTTTATCTTTAATTTCAATATCGAATCCTTGGAGCAATAAAACCCACCTAATAAGCCTTGGCTTGGCATCCTGTTTATTGAACAAATACTTCAAAGCAGAATGGTCAGTGTAAACCATAGTTTTTGACAATATAAGATATGATCTAAATTTATCGAATGCAAAAACTACTGCTAAAAGTTCTTTTTCCGTGGTGGTGTAGTGTTCTTGGGCATTATTCAATGTTTTGCTAGCATAATAAATTGGTTTAAATTTCTTATCTATCTTTTGGCCAAGTACGGCTCCAACAGCATAATCACTAGCATCACACATTAGTTCAAAAGGCAGATTCCAATCAGGCGAAATTATAATGGGTGCAGAAGTTAGTTTTTCTTTAAGTATATTAAATGCCTTTTTGCAATCTTCAGAAAAATCAAACTTTGCATCCTTTAGCAACAATTGGGTCATAGGCCTAGATATTTTTGAAAAATCCTTTATGAATCTACGATAAAATCCAGCGTGCCCTAAAAAACTTCTAACGCCTTTTACGTTAGTGGGGTAAGGTAGTTTAGCAATTACATCAATTTTAGCTTTATCGACTTCTATACCTTTCCCAGAAATCTTATGTCCTAACACAATTCCCTCTCTAACCATAAAGTGACATTTTTCCCAATTAAGAACAAGGTTAGTTTCTTCACACCTAGCAAGCATTTTATCAAGTTTAAAGAGACAATCACTAAATGAGTTACCGAACACCGAGAAATCGTCCATGAAGACTTCCATAAAATCTTCTACCATATCATGGAAGATAGCCGTCATACAACGTTGGAAAGTAGCAGGGGCGTTGCATAGTCCGAACGGCATTCTCCTATAGGCGAAGGTTCCATAAGGGCAGGTGAAAGTCGTCTTCTCTTGATCCTCGGGGGCAATGGGTATTTGGAAGAAACCTGAAAAACCATCCAAAAAACAATAATAATCATATCCTGATAGTCTTTCTAACATTTGATCAATAAATGGAAGAGGGAAGTGATCTTTTCGCGTAGCATCATTGAGTTTGCGGTAGTCGATGCAAACTCTCCATCCGGTAACAGTTCTTGAAGGGATTAGCTCATTGTCGTCATTGAGTACTACCGTCATTCCTCCTTTTTTTGGTACAACGTGGATAGGACTGACCCACGAGCTGTCGGAAATTGGGTAGATAAGTCCGGAGTCAAGTAACTTTACGATTTCATTTTTCACCACATCTTGGACTTTTGGATTCAAACGCCTTTGAGGTTGGATAGTTGGTTTGAATTCATCCTCCATAAGGATTTTATGTGTACAAAATGACGGGCTAATTCCTTAATATCAGACATACTCCACGCTAATGCTCCTCTTCGTTTATATAGTACCTGCAAAAGAGACTCTTTTTCTTTTGGCGTTAAGTCAGATGCAATAATAACGGGTGAATTAGTATTTCCGTTTAAATAAGCATATTCCAAAGTAGAAGGAAGATCCTTAAGCACAGGTTTAACATTATCAATTTCAGTAGCACTAGCGGAATAAACCTGTTCTTTAATTATATCGCTGCTGTCATCAGATAGATGCGCCGCATCGAGGTTTTCGATGCGCCGCATCGCGTTACATACAGCAAAGTCAGCAGCAAAATTATAATCAACAGTATTCTCATCTACTTGATCTTCTATAGCAATTGCGTTTTCTAAACTTTTAAGCAGAAAAGAATCAAGCAAATTATTCTTTAACAATTTCTGAGTAAATTGATTAATCGTATCATCAGAAACATCGATGTTATAGCATTCATCGTCATCGGATTCATCTTTACTCATAGATTGTTCCATGTTAAACTCAACCTCATCTTTCCCTATGGTAAAAGTTATCTTTTTATTAAAAACATCAATTATGGCCCTAGCAGTGGCTAAAAATGGTCGTCCTAATATTATAGGAGTTCTAGAATTTTCAGGCATATCAAGGATAACGAAGTCGATAGGTAATTCAAATTTATCAACTTTTATTAATATATTTTCCGCTATTCCTAATGGGTATTGTATAGACCTATCAGCTAGTTCTAAGCACATCCTAGTAGGTTTTGGTTCACCAAGACCTAATTTATCATACATAGAAGAGGGCATAAGACTTATACTAGCTCCTAGGTCGGCTAAGGCATTCTCAATATGCAAAATTTTAATTTGACAAGGAATAGTGAAACTCCCTGGATCTTTTTCTTTAGATGGAAGTTTGTTGAGCAATGCCGCTGAGCTTCTTTTCCCCATCGTTATGGTGCAAGCCTCTTCGAGTTTAGACTTGTTTGTAAGCAAGCTTTTCAGATATTTAGCATATTTCGGCATTTGCACTAGGGCTTCCATAAATGGTATGCTTAGCTGCAGCTGCTTGAGATTCTCCAGGAATTTCTTTTGATAGGCATCTTCTTTCTCTTTCCTTACCTTATGTGGGAAGGGTGGTGTTGATCGTTTAGGTTCAACAGAAGGTTCTCTTCTAATTACAGGTTCTGGATCAGTCTCTTTTGGTTGCTCTTGCTCAGGTGGTAAAGATTCAGGGGAAATTTTGTTTGTACTGTCATCCTCGGGTGTTTCTCCGATTTGAAAGGTTGACTTTCCGCCTCTAGTTGTAATTCCTTTCAGATCGTGCCTTACCAAAAGAACCTTGTTAAGCACTGTTGACAATTGGTGCACTTCAATTGCCAAACCATTGATCATATTGTTTTGTTCCTTTAGCAACAGCTCATGACTGCCTTTGAATTCAGTGATAAAGTTCCTTGCTTCATGATGTTCTTGTTCATTGGCTTGAGCGATTAGAAGTGCAAACTCTTCCATAGTAAGGTTTCTTTGGGGTCTTCCGAACCAGTTTGGGAAAATATCGAACATTGTTCCTGAAAATTAAGAACAAGAGGATTTCAAAGTAAAAGTTTCCTAGTATAAGGGTAAGTCAGAATATTTTCCGTTCGGAAATTAGAAAAGAATAAAAGTTGCTGATATCTGCAAACGATGCGCCGTATCCAAAAAGTTGGATACGCCGTATCTTAATACGTTAAAATTAAATCAGACTTTATTCAGAAAATAGATACGCCGCTTAGAATTTAAGAATGCGCCGTATCGAATTAATTAATCAAAAATCAGCTTTTCTAATTAAAATTAAATGCGTAGTATTAACGAAAGTTAATGCGCCGTATTTTCGTTACGTTTAAAAATAAATATCGATTTTTGATTCAGAAAGATGCGCCGTATCGATAGAGATCGATACGCCGTATCTGTTTAATAATTCGCAAACTGTTTTTAATTAAAATAATAGATACGCCGTATCTGCTAAAGCAGATGCGTCGTATGGCGTTAACGTTTAGAAATTTTTTTATTAAAAACAGATACGCCGTATCTGCAAAAGCAGATGCGTCGTATTACTTTATTGCCCTTTTTTTTTTTTTAAAAAAAAATTTTGTATTAAAAACAGATACGCCGTATCTTGGGGAAAAGATGCGTCGTATCGAATTAATTAAACGCGTTGTATTAAAAAAATTAAACGCAATACGCCGTATCTGAGAGATCAGATGCGCCGTATCGTTTGATTTAGCACAGTACAACGATAGCAGAACAGAAAAATACGAAAAATAAAAACAAAAAATTAAACACACAAACAAAAATAAACACACAAAAATAAAAGAAAACAATTAACACACAATACAACAAATATGCAAAATAATACAATGATGCAATTAATCTAATAAAAAGAAAAACCTAATTAAAATACTAATTAAATTAACAGATAATAACAATTCACTCCCCGGCAACGGCGCCAAAAACTTGATGCGCGTGATGTGTCGTTGCGGTTTAGCAGTTTTAATGCCTACTCAAGTTTTAAATTTATATTTAGCCGACTTATCAATAACACACACACTTAACGAGCAGTGTACCCGGTCAGTATGAAGATAATGGTAAGTAGAGTGTCGATCACTAAGAGTGGAACGTATTATCTCGTTATTCTAATCAGTATTTTAATATCCTAACGCAAGGGGGTTTCAGCCTGAGAGACTGGCACAGTTTTGTTTGCAATTAAATAATAAAATAAACCAATAGGCACGAATCAGCAAGTAGCACGCACGTACACAGATAAATACTCGAGACAATAAGAGGGCTGTCCTTATGATTAAGTAGATTGTCACTTGTTTTATTGATAGCTTTATATGAAGTGTATGTAGTTAACCCTTTCTCGTTGGTCCTAATCTTATCGGCGAGTAAACCCTTAATGATTACTTATGTCTAAAAGTTATTCCTAAGTGATCAATTTAGTAATAACCGTGGGAGCCACATTATGTCCCGCATTCAAATGCCCGCAAGCCACTAATAAACACAGAGGTTATCAATGCACTAATAAGTAGTAACCAAAGACATCAACATATAAACTTTAATTGATGGGAAAGCAAGTATTAAAGGGAGTGCAATCTTTCGTTGTCACATTACACAAGCCACCAATCCTGATGAATTAAAGTTTGCTAACACAATAAAACAAAACTACTTAATGAATTAAACACATGCAGCACCTTCTTACAGCTCTTGTATCTTTGATTTGGGTGTGTCTTGTGCTGCCTCCTTGACTGAATTCGTCCTTTTGTTCCTCTGTTCGAACTTAGGTTTTTATGTTCGGAACTTGTAATTCGTCTGGTCTACGGGGTATTTATAGTTTCTGTCTGAGGGAAGATGCGGCGCATCTACTAAGTAGATGCGGCGCATGTACTTAACTTCGCGTGGGGTCCAAGATTATAATATTCAGGAATATTCGTACACCGCCAGAAGATGCGGCGTAACTCCATGATTAGATGCGGCGCATGTCCTCTTGTATCTTGGATCGTATCTGGTGATATCTTGATAGAGATGCGGCGCATGTCATGAGTGAGATGCGGCGCATCTGGAGCAGATTAGTCTTGATCTTGTTCATGTCAGTAGACTTTCACTTTATGCACGTTTTGCTCCATTATTAGTCCAAAATCGCTAAGTTTCACCAAATGCTTGTTTTTACCTGAGAATTACAAAAGTAAACGATTAAGTATCAATCCTCATACATAATATAGTAAAACAAGTCAAATTAATAGGATAAATGATAGTAATAAAATGTACTTATTTGAGTTCATCAGTAGCAGTCCTGTGGACATGCTTTGTTAAGGTCAGTGAAATCTACACACATCCGCCAACTACCATCGCTCTTCTTGACCATTACTGGATTGGAGAGTCAATCATGGTAATAGACTTCCCGCATGATGCCAGTGTCCACAAGTTTGTGTACTTCTTCCAGGATGGCTTTTGCGCGCTCTGGAGCCTGGCCGCGCTTTTTCTGCCTTACTGGGGAATATCCTTGTCGGATTTTTAACTTGTGTTCTGCAATCGAGCGTGGCACACCAGTCATGTGCTTTGGTTCCCATGCGAAGATATCCAGATTCCTTTGCAAGAGTGCGCACACGGCCGCTCTTCCTTTGTCAGACAACGATCCCCCAATCGATACTTCCTGCTCCGGGTATTCAGGGTGAATTGCAACCTTTAGGTTTGATACTTTAGCTGCGCTCTGTTCTGGGGTATGCGTTGTTTCGCATGTAATCGTGTTACATTCTGTAGGTGGCGCGGCACTATTGTAGATGGTGACAATGCCGCCTTCTACTGGGAATTTGAGCATCCCATGCGCTGTGGACGGTACTGCGCGTATTGCCGAAATTCCTGGTCTTCCAATAATGCCATTGTATGGTGAAGGAGATCTGATCACTATAAAATTCATCGAGGCTGTCGTGGAGTGTTCCTTATTACCAACAGCGACTAGTAGTCGCAGTTGCCCCATGGGCCATATCTTTTCTCCTATAAAGCCAGTAAGCGCAGTCGTGGCTGGGCTTAACTGTCTTTGTATCTCAGGGCGCAATCTCTTGAAACAATGCTCATACATTATATCCGCTGATGCCCCTCCATCAACATACATGCGGTGGATATCGTGACCCCCCGCACTTATCTCAATGGTGAGTGGTTCTGCCACTGCGTTGTCCGCAGCCAAGGTGGGGAAAGAGATTTCGCTTCCATGAGAAAATTCCTGGCTCACCTTTTGCCTAGTCTTTCGCTGCCATGATTGTATCATGTAGATAGTATCAGCTTTTTCCCTAGGCGCTTCTTTCTTGCCTCCAGTTTTCTGTTTGTCTTTCCCATCCTTAATGTTTTTAACGAGATGGTCAAATCTGCCTTCTTTTACTAGCTTCTCAATTAATTGGCATAATTGGACACGTTCATTGGTTGTGTGGCCCTTCTGTGCATGATACTCGCAGTATCCATTTCCTACGCGCCGATCTTCGGGGGTGCGCATAGGTAGGGGTTTTGGAAAGTTCGCGCCTTCCGTCGCAAATATCTCATTTGGAGTTTTCGTTAGTGGGGTATACTTGTCGTTTCCCCGTCCACCCCCTTGACTTCGATAGCTTTTGTTACGATTGCTACTCTGGTCATTGGATTGTCTCCTTGGCTCTTCTTGTGACCTATGGTTTGGGTAGCCTTTCTTGCTATCCGCAGCGGCGGCTTCTCCTTGGATGAAGGACCTCGTGCGCTTCATCAGTTCATCAAAGGTTTGGGGAACCTTATCATTTAATTTTTTGATAAGCTCTGGGTTATTGATCCCGTTCATAAACCCTGAGATCTTTAGTATTTCAGGACATGCCTTGACATGTATGCATTCATCTTTAAAGCGCTCCATAAAAGCGCTTGTTGATTCCCCTTGGCGCTGTTTTACCCTAGCGAGCTCGACAGGGTTTTTGGCGCACTTCTTCCTTTGAGTAAAGTTTAAACGAAACGCCTTTCGCAACTCTTCAAACCTACCGATGCTTCTGCGTGGAAGCTTACTGAACCAGTTGCGCGCATTCCCTACTAATGTAGAGTTAAACATGTGGCACCACACAGGTTGTGGCCAATTTTCGATAGTGGCTGCTGATTCGAAAATTTTTAGGTGATCATCAGGATCACCTGTCCCATCATAAGTTTTGACATTAGCGGGCATGCGCCTTCTCTTATTTTCCGAAAAATCGCTGATGCGCCGAGTGAACGCATCAACTTTTTGGCTGCGCCAGGGACGAGACATGTCTTCGTCCTCCTGGTCGCGGTGTTTTTCCCTTGATTTCCAGTGTCCTGTTTCTTTGTCCTCGTTGTCCGAGGAGTCACTTGAGGATGAGCTTACTCTTTTGCGACGCTTGCGCCGACTATCATCGGAATCTGAGCTTGCTCCTCTGTGGCGCTTGCATCGACTATCCTCGGAATCAGAGCTTGAAGGGCTTTCGCTTGG
This sequence comes from Artemisia tridentata subsp. tridentata, assembly GCA_021014915.2. Lineage (NCBI taxonomy): Eukaryota > Viridiplantae > Streptophyta > Magnoliopsida > Asterales > Asteraceae > Artemisia > Artemisia tridentata. The sequence goes on along the minus strand of CP139507.1, from coordinate 163,553,100 downwards.
GGAGCACCGTTGCCCAAGCCTATCATGAACCCTGCGACTACCAAGCCTAGTGTGGACATTGGCGCGCCGTTCCCCATCTTCATGCTCCTCCAGATACTGAAAGTCGGCTGCTTCGTCATCCACAACCTTTCTTCCAATCCTAGTAAACACTCGGTGTTTGCGGCTATCCTTCTCGCGTCTTTCCTTTCGGTAGCGCGGTGGGGATGCTTCATGCTCAGGGTCGAAGTTGAGCCTGGCGTGCAGGCTTTGACTTGACCTCCTTTTCGCCTCCTCTCGCATGAGCGCAGCCAATGTTTCGTAGTTTTGAGATACGAAATCACTTGGCGCTAGTTCAGGCGTGACTCCTTCTAGCGCGAGGGTGTCTGTTTCCAAAACAAGATCCTTGTTTCGGATAGGCGCATTTGGTGGTTCAGTGAAATTTAATTCCGGCATGGTGAGAGGAGTGCGCATTAGATCTACTGTGCTAGTAGTTGTTGTAGTAGCATGGGTAGTCTTTGTGATCGGTTCTATTGGAGTAAAAGCCAGATCTGAGTATGATCCTAGGCTTTTGGGCGCACTGGTTGTCCCAGAGGGCGGCTTAGTGGCTGAATCAGTTTGGTGCTTCTTCCCCAGTAGGTCGTCATGCGTTTTCTTCGTCTGCGGAGTCCGCTGATTTGGGTTTCCATGCTTCGTCATTCTAGTCCTTCGTAGAGTTCTTAGTGTAGGGTCCCACGGATGGCGCCACTTTTTGATACAAAAGTTGGGCGTTCCTTGATTCCATACCAATCAGATCTTAATGCTTGAGACCTGCGCACTAAGAAAACAAAAAGACACCGTTAGGCTTATCGTGGGATTGTCTCCTACGATTATCCTCCGGCGTGAGAGTAAGTAATCGATGTTTAGGGTTTAGTTGAAGAGTTAGGGTTGTAAGTCGTACCTTTAATGAGAGTCGAGAGACTCTTTATATACACACGAAACACTAGTTGATTTCGTGTTCCTCACTCCTCAGTGTATCCGCCTAAGTCGGTTTTGATACATATCCCATAAATAAGAGATATCCTATCACGACCATAAATAACTTCGGGTTTGGGCCAACGTAAGCCCAAACCGTTATCGTAATAGCCCATTCGTGATGGACTGGAGTATGGGTCGGGTTCGTGACCCGAATGCGGACTATACGTCATCACTTTATTTGAATTTAAAATAGGAATGTGGCAATATCCTATAGAGGGCCATAACTCATGCCATTAATTTGGATTGTTCTGACCGTTTGTACGGTACATGTTAACGTTTGAGTGTCATGAGACTTAGGGTAATATACTGATCGCAATATTACTTTTTCATGATAATTGTATTTATATGCAATTATAGACTTGTGTTCAAAACTGATTATTATTATAAACGCTATGATTTCACTCAACAATTTTGTTGACTTTTAAGCATGTTATCTCAGGTAATTAACAGGAGCATTCAAGGCATTGGAGCGGGCATGTAACGGATGGGTTTTGGTGTCAAATAAATTTCTGTCATTCATAGCAAACTTACATTATCTTTTGTGGAACATTAAAAGCTGAAATTTCCTTTCTGTATTTGAATTTCTGAAATGAATGACAATAACTTTTATAACGTCTCTTTTGAGTCATTTTCTATGATTATAACTATGATCCTTCCAGTAATACCCCTATTAAGTCTTCTGCTGTTAACTCAAAATTTAGGGGGTGTTACACACTACATAAGATATATCTGGTCGTGTAAAAGTGAGGTACTGAAGGCCACCTACAAGGCTGCGATAAAAGGTAGGATCCTAAACAGGAGCGCCCTCAGGACCCAGTTTAGACTCCGTATCAACTGGTGTCCTAGAGGGGTTACAATTAGCCATGTGAGCACACTCAAGGAGCTGAAGAGCATACTTCCGCTGAGATAAGAACAAACCTGTAGAATGTCGTACAACAGAGATACTAAGAAAATAGGTAAGATCCCCGAGATTAGTCATGTCAAACTCACTGTGTAGGGAACCAATGATTCTCTGAAGAAGAGCTGTAGAAAAGGCTGTCAAAATAATATCATCCACATATATAAGTAAATAAGCAACCTCAGAACCCTGTCGAAGAATAAACAGTGAAGAATCATAGCGACTGTGGTAACAGCCGACCCATGTGGCATAACCTGCAAACCGCTGAAACCAAGCACGGGGTGCTTGCTTTAAACCATAAAGGGATCTATTTAATAAACAAACATGATGAGAGTACCGGGAATCAACAAATCCCAGAGGCCGATGCATGTAAACACTCTCTGATAGATCACCGTTAAGAAAAGCATTCTCAAGGTCGACCTGATGAACCAGCCACTTGCGGGATACAACAAGGCTAAGAACAGTGCGAATGGTGGCCGGTTTTACCACTGGACTAAATGTCTCATCACAATCAATACCAAGTTGCTGACTACTTCCATTAGCAACCAAACGAGCCTTATAGCGGCTCAAAGTCCCGTCAGCATGAAACTTATGCTTAAATAACCACATAGAACAAACCATATTAACACCAGAGGGCCTCGGTACAAGAACCCAAGTACCATTTTTAACTAACGCATTATACTCATCATACATAGCATTACGCCATTGAGAGTATTTTAAAACAAACGGAGATTTAGGTATGGGAGAAATGCAATACGTATGTAAAGATAAACGATCAATGGGTTTTACAATACCAGATTGAGACCTAGTAACCATGCAGTGAGTTTGGGTGGGTTCGTTAGCGGGCTGTGGGGATTGGGCCGAGGTGTTGGAGGTTGATGGTTCATTATTGGGATGTGTTTGGGAAGTGTTAGGGTGTTGTTGGGCCTGTGGTAGTAGGCTTCGGGTTGTTACCGATTGGACAGGGGTTGGCTCGTGGGTTTGGGCAGGAGGCTGTTCGTGGTTTTGGGGCTGGTGAAAGTTGGTATTCGGATGGTTTGGGTGTGGTGAATTGGGTTGATTGTGGTTGTGAGATTCGTTATGTTAGTGCAAACGTTACGACATTATATATAACTAACATTTGTTGGGCTACTTAGCCCATTTTCTTCCGCTCGGTCTAGCCAGACTCTGAATAATAAATTGGTTTGTTATTAGGTAACCTGAACTATTCATCCTCAATCACAAACTCCGTTTTCCTTTGAGATCCGAAAGGTGCAAGTCCAGCACTAAAACCCGACGGTGATTCAAGTTTTTTCGATCTGAGCATATGGGTTTTGTGGCAACTACAGTTGCCTGTGAGGGAGTGTACAGTGCTATGAATAGTGAAACTATTTTTTAATGCTTCTGTGGCTGTGGTCTCGCCATATGTTACCGCATACAGTTTTATCCTTATTTGTAGCCACATCTTTTTTGTGTGAGGTGATAAGAAATCCGAAGAAGATCTATTACAGTAGCTTTGGTAAGCTTTTTTTTTTTTTTTTTTTTTTTTTGGTTTTTAATTTTGTTGATTGTGTGAGGTGATAAGAAATCCGAAGAAGATCTATTATTAAGTATATATGTATTAGCTGAAAATTAATAAAACAAATTTTTATCACAACAACATGGATAGTTTCTTTGTATAAGCTGACTTTTGATTTTTAGTTTTTTGGATTGTTGTGATTTGAAGTACGGGTATGATGTGAAGGTGTTGCTGGATGCGTTTGATGTGGGCCGCGTTTGTGAGGTTGAAAACGCCTTCCGATCTCAGGTTTGTTGCTTTTTGTATTTTCAGTTATTTCATTTACTTAACATTTTATAGAATCTGAGTTAATAAATCATGTGTTAAAAGCCAGTTTTAGAGGTTATTAGGATTTGCTTATCGAAACTGATTATAATTTGATTATATGTAGGTCAAATATGTAGCTTAGAATTGTTATATTCTAGATTCCTAGAATGATGTCTGAGATAATAATATATTGCAAAGTACTAAAGTAGTCTTGAATACGTTAGCTGGGTCATAATAAGCTTCAAGTAAATAAGGTATTTTTTTTATTTAGGAGATAAGATTGCTGTTGTAGTTGCTATTGTTGGGTATTTGGTAATGGCTACTTTTGGTGGGTAACTTTTGCCTTAATAAGCTTCGATAGTTGGTGTTGTTGGGTAGTTGATAATTGCTACTTTTGGTTGCTCTTTTCACTTATGAGCTTATTATAATTTTGAAATGAAAAATGAGGTTTTAAACTGAGGAAAAAGCCTTAAAAAATAGGCTTATGGTATATAAGCTGACTAAAATAGGGTCACATGCCACTTAATAAGCTGAAAGAAAAGTAAGCTAATCTGTGGTCATAAGCTACGTATAAGCTGTATATAAGGCTTGGTCATAGGTTGTGTATAAGATGTGGTCGTTGGAGTTAAGCTTATTGGTTGTTGATGCTTGAGGCTATTGGTTGTTGATGCTTGCATCATGATTTCAGAGTCATATCCTGATTTTTGGGTTTTGGGTGTTTTGTAGGAGAAGGTTGTAAACACAAACCCCCAGTCAAAATTCTAAGTTGATTCCTCTTGAAACACGAGCGATGGCATTGGATGAAGCGGAATGTGCAAAATATATGGCAAGGTGAACCTTTTTTACTAAGCTTTTTACTGTATTTATTTCCGTTGTTGCTGTATTTTCGGATTTTATATGGATTTTGAGTCGCTAAAAACAGTTTTTAACGACTCACTAACGTATTTCTACTTATGACTGTCTGAATTCACTAACCGATAGGTTCAAGAAAGAACAGGTGAAGATCCAAGCTTGGGAGAATCATGAAAAGAGGAAAGCCGAGTTGGAGATGAAAAGAATGGAGGTAGCAATTTCATGTTTTTCATTTTAGCGGGCTACTAATAGTTACATTATATGACCTTGATAAAAGAAAGAACCAATTTATAGGGTGTTCGAGATTGCTTATTCTTGAAGTGCTTATCTGCTAATTAGCTGGTACTAACTTACTTATTATAAGGTGTAAGTAGAGAACCTTGATCGTTAAAAGACTCAAAAACGTTTATATGTTTAAAGAAAAACATGATAAGCTCTTCAATAAGCAATTCCAAACACCCACTTAATTTGTGATCTAATGATGATAGGTGCTGAACCCGTTCGGTATATGGTTTGGAAGTTGACATTTTTGTTTATTTGATGCTATGAAACATGAACGTACTAATATAAAATTTGGCTATGTTCTTCAACGCATTGAATATTGTAGACCAATGACTTTTTTAATTGTGACAACATGGATAGTTTCTTTGTATAAGCTGACTTTTGATTTTTAGTTTTTTGGATTGTTGTGATTTGAAGTACGGGTATGATGTGAAGGTGTTGCTGGATGCGTTTGATGTGGGCCGCGTTTGTGAGGTTGAAAACGCCTTCCGATCTCAGGTTTGTTGCTTTTTGTATTTTCAGTTATTTCATTCACCTAATATTTTATAGAATCTAAGTTAATGAATCATGTGTTAAAAGCTAGTTTTAGAGTTTATTAGGATTTGCTTATCGAAACTGATTATAATTTGATTATATGTAGGTCAAATATGTAGGTTAGAATAGTCATATTCTAGATTCCTAGAATGATGCCTGAGATAATAATATATTGCAAAGTGCTGAAGTAGTCTTGAATACGTTAGCTGGATCATAATAAGCTTTAAGTAAAGAAGGTATTTATATATTTATTTTTATTTAGGAGTTAAGATTGCTGTTGTAGTTGCTATTGTTGGGTATTTGGTAATGGCTACTTTTGGTGGGTAATTTTTGCCTTAATAAGTTTCGATAGTTGGTGTTGTTGGGTAGTTGATAATTGCTACTTTTGGTTGCTCTTTTGACTTATGAGCTTATTATAATTTTGAAATGAAAAATGAGGTTATAAACTAAGGAAGAAGCCTTAAAAAATAGGCTTATGGTATATAAGCTGACTAAAATAGGGTCACATACCACTTAATAAGTTAAAAGAAAAGTAAGCTAATCTGTGGTCATAAGCTACGTATAAGCTTTATATAAGGCTTGGTCAGAGGTTGTGTATAAGATGTGGTCGTTGGAGTTAAGCTTATTGGTTGTTGATGCTTGAGGCTATTGGATGTTGATGCTTGCATCATGATTTCAGAGTCATATCCTGATTTTTGGGTTTTGGGTGTTTTGTAGGAGAAGGTTGTAAACAGAAACCCCCAGTCAAAATTCTAAGTTGAGTCCTCTTGAAACACGAGCGATGGCATTGGATGAAGCGGAATGTGCAAAATATATGGCAAGGTGAACCTTTTTTACAAAGCTTTTTGCTGTATTTATTTCCGTTGTTGTTGTATTATCGGGTTTTATATGGATTTTGAGTCGCTATAAATAGTTTTTAACGACTCACTAACGTATTTCTACTTATGACTGTCTGAATTCACTAACCGATAGGTTCAAGCAAGAACAGGTGAAGATCCAAGCTTGGGAGAATCATGAAAAGAGGAAAGCCGAGTTGGAGATGAAAAGAATGGAGGTAGCAATTTCATGTTTTTCATTTTGGCGGGCTACTAATAGTTACATTATATGACCTTGATAAAAGAAAGAACCAATTTATAGGGTGTTCGAGATTGCTTATTCTTGAAGTGCTTATCTGCTAATTAGCTGGTACTGACTTACTTATTATGAGGTGTAAGTAGAGAACCTTGATCGTTAAAAGACTCAAAAACATTTATATGTTTAAAGAAAAACGCGATAAGCACTTCAATAAGCAATTCCAAACATCTACTCAATTTGTGATCTAATGATGATAGGTGCTCAACCCGTTTGGTATATGGTTTGGAAGTTGACATTTTTGTTTTATTTGATGCTTTGAAACATGAACGTACTAATATAAAATTTGGCTATGTTCTTCAACGCATTGAATATTGTAGACCAATTACTTTTTTTAATTGTGTTATTGGATTTATAGGACAGATAAGGTGTTTCCTAGAAACCATACAGAATGTTATAGCAAGGCCAGAGATGTAGATCTCATGTGGTGAAAAAAAACCTATATGGTAATGCTTTGGACTGTAGGATGGACGCAGGGTACGTGTTATCGAAAGAGGCCAGCCTGATTGGATTGTTGATGGAGTGCTTGGACCAGCCGATTATCTCAATCTCGCAGATATGGGGTTTGAAGGTACGAAAAATAATATTCTTTAGAGCATTAAAAAGTTACTTACTACTTTATGCTCATAGAGTATTTGGATACACACCTTTTAAGGGATGGAAGAACCATTCAACTCTTTTATCCTTCCAAAAAGCTTCGTTCAGATGTAGCAGGCAGAAGCTTTCACAATGGATCGGGTTCATGTTGATAGGCTAAACTTTTTTCCTATTTCATAATAAATGACTTAACGTGTTGTGCACGATTGCCTTCAAATACTGATTCGGTAACTAACGAAGTCCTTAGAAGCTAATAAATGTTCTAAACTATTCTCGTGACACTACACAACTTAAAATCAGTTTCATGGAATAATAATAATCATACCAAACTAATTTACATAATTCCTACTCTATATACTAATTGAATACTGCTATTTTTTTCACGGTTCTTTTTGTTGTGCAGGTTTGACGACAACTCAGTTGTCGAGACACTAAGAGGTAAAAGGCTGTTGTTTGTGGGGGACTCCTTAATCAGAAACCAAAGGATGTCATTTTTTTGCATGGTCCAATCATAGATTCGTGGGTGCGTCAGAATGGGTAAAATTTTTTTTGTGCCTTTTACCGACTTATCTTGAAGTATTAATGTACATGCGGTTTTATTTGGGGGTCGCTTGGATGAGATATGGATATATTAAAAAAAGCCACTACTTTAGCAACTCTTTCGAAAACAATAGAATTTGGCTCTACTTGCTTCGAGTTATTTAGGAGCTGTTTGGCTAAGCTTAACCCGAACGCCAATTTTTTATTTAATAAATTTTATAGGTAGAACAATACCTGGTAATAGAGCTTGACCCATGCTAAAATTACCCATTCCACTATACCTTTGACAGAAGGTATCCCGTTCTCATATTTTTTTCCAGGTAGTCAAATTAGTCATGCTAATAGAGCCGTTGATTTCCAGACTTTAGCATAATGCTTATTTAAGTTTCGAGTAGAAATTGGATTACAACTCGAACGGTGGGCCGAGTAAACCTAAAAAAAGTTAAAAATGTCTGGTGTTATGTGGGCTGTCTTTTTGTCTTTTTGATGAGATAATTCATATTATTGTATTTTATTTTCCAAACTTAATTATTATTCATAGGAACGGCCGACATAGTGGGGAAGTGTGCAGAAACTCACGAAATATCTGGTATCTAATTTTTGTGTTTTCTCAAGTTGAAGCCTTTTCAAGCTCAAGGTAAAAAGTTTTCTCTTAAGCCGTTAACTTCCTGATTTTAGAATATGGATGCATACCTGACCGTTATGCTTACCTGTTCCCTTTATTTTCAAAACCAATTGGATGTAGGCCTATCTTTTTCTTCCAATTTAGCACGAAATAATACGAAGTTTGAAAATAAAAATAAAAATTACTGAAGATGAACAGATGCATGCTGTTTCCAACAAACGGGCTGTAAAAAATCACAATACTGATGGTAACTTGGATGTTAAAATAATGTACGCACATTCGTAGATCTGAACCATGCGTTTCTCAATGTTGCATCGCAGCTAAAAAGCAATAACTGAATCCGGTGAATATATAAGGTATCCATTTTGCAATAGCGATAGGTAGTTCATTATAAAACTGTTACAATATTAACCGTGGTTATTTTATAATGGCTACCTATTGCTATTGGGAATTGGATTGGCAAGGTAACCACAGCTATTACATGACTGCATAAGTGACAAATGAATCAAACTGCGTCGGGAATTGCAAATCTTAGCCTCTATGGATTGATTATAAATAGGCCCTTTAAAGTTGCTACTTGATTGATTGACCTTATAGCTTATTCAGTGATTCCCTCAACCAGCAATCCACAATAAAAAGTGATAACAGTTTTCCAATACATGGTGCTATTGAAGATCTACAAGTAAGCACCCTGCAACTTTCTGTTACTGGATATGCAATTATTTTATACATATTTAATTAGAAATTTGTTTGGCAGGTTAGAGGCACTCTTGGCCAAACGAGTTGGATTCGAAGCGGCATGTAAAATTTGAACAGTGGAAATATACAGGAAGCCATCAAATAGGTTAGTCCACATTAGCTTAAAATCTTCAATTGTTTTTTTTTTTTTTTTTTTTTTTTTTTTTTTTTTTTTTTTTTTTACTGATATACAAATGTAGGTTACTGAAATAACCAAATGTTTTAACAGACATTTCCAAACACCCCTAAAGTTCAAGATGGTCATTTTGTTACTTAACTATTTATGACCAATGTAAGAAGAATCACAAAACTATGTAGGTTGTTGTCAATGAAATGAGCTTGAATCTTTCCGAAATGGTTTAATATAATTAGCATCCTACAATCAATCACTAAACATATTATTCGTTGATTTGTATAATATAGTATGTTGCAATAAAGTCGTTTTGGACTTTGTGTTTGGTTTTATATTCGTTTGACAGAGAAGCCACGGTAGCAGAGAAAGCACATAGAAGGGTAACGGTTGCAAACCATCTGGATGCCGCAAATAGCCAATAACAGTGATTGGAAAAAGCAAAAACACTGGATATGCTTTTGTTGTATTCATTGATTTATGACGACAAACAGCCAATGATAAATATTTATTTCTATCCATTGTTTGTTTACTTTTGTTGTTTGACGAATTACAAATGGAGTAGAACCATATTTTTTACTTTCCAATATATTTTGTTTGCCCATGTGATGAACAGACGGTTCTATTGATCCAACAACAAATGGTACTGTATATTCCTTTAAGGTTGAGTAGTCTTTAGCAAGTATTTATTGCAAATACCTTAAATATGCAAACATGTTACTCTCCTGTATGAGTAAACTAATGCACAGAAACCTTATCTATGCAAAAGACCGTCACAATGTTCCAGTGTTAAAATATTTTTTGTGCCATTTCCATGTTGCAACATTAGCAAACACAACGTAAACTGCTTCTTTAGCAAAACACCCCACCGCGAAGCGCGGGTTACCCATCTCGTTTAATCTATACAATGTCTTCATGTTTTAATGATGACAAACATGTAACTTGTAGTACATAACGTAAAGTGCAAAAGTTACTCGTTTAGACAAATCATCAATGCCGGAACACATCAACATCTCTCGACGGCTCAAGTCTACATCACTTAAGGTATGAACAAACTCTAAACCAATTTTGTTAAGTGATCAAAGAAAATATTTTTGTCCTTAAACCTCACATTTTTATAAATGTGACAAAACATTTTTTACAAAAATAAACTAGACAAATTATTTTTGTATTTATAAAGAAATGTTTTAAAGAAAAATAAATTTGAATTTGAAATTTGAATATCAAATTGGCAACAACTATTTTTCCCACCTAAATCAGATAAATTTTCCCCAGATAAATTTTTACCATTCAAGGACAAAAAGAGGAGCGTCTGTCGGGACGGTCCCGTAAATAGGGCGACGGTCCCTTATATATAAAGGACCGTCCCCCGCTCCTCCTGGTGCCTATAAATACTGCATTGTTTTCTCCGAAAAACCAGACCTCTTTGCATAAAAATATTATGTTCTTTCTTCCTCCTTCTTTGATCACTATAACTCTTTGGTATATGTTTATAAGTGATCACGTCATCCTCTATCTCAAGTGCAAGAGAAGAACACTCGAAGTCGTCAAGAATCGAAGTGTTATAATGTAGTCCACACACACACACGTAACTTGTGTTACGATTCTCTTCTTCCTCCAAACTCTCTCATTTGTATATTTTGTATATTAGAGTATCCGACTTGTGTGTGAGTCATGATTAGGTGTGTAAGTGTAAATCCGGACAAAGTGTAAGTCCGTGGGTGATTGTGTAGATTAGGACGGTGTGTACGTCCGTAGGTGATTGTGTGTAGATTAGGACGGTGTGTATGTCCGCGGGTGTCCGTGTGTAGATTAGGACGGTGTGTACGTCCGTGTGTGAATACTGGGACTTGGTGTGAGCCCGTGAGTGAAGACTAGGACTGGGTGAAAGTCCGTGAAGACTTGGATTGGGTGAAGAGTCAAGTGGACGGGGTGATCGTCCGTGTGAAGATTAGGACGGGGTGATCGTCCGTGTGAAGACTTGGATTGTGTGTAAATCCAAATGGACAAGAGTGTTTGTTTGTGTAGCCACGTGTGCTTTGTGTTTATTGGTTCTACCTAGGATTAGGACTCGATATTCCGCTTAGCGTCGTTAAATTGGTGTAAGCTTTGGTGTAAAGTTTGTTCCGCTATAATGGAGCTTGTTGACTAGTGAAGTAACTCTCGAGTTAGGTAATCGGGGAGTGGAGTAGGGCGAAGAGGTGCTTCGTGCCGAACCACTATAAATCATCGTGTCCGGTTTGCATTTTCTCTACTCATCTCTTTACTTCTTATTCTTGCATTTATCGTTCTACATTTATACTTGCTTTGAGCTTGTGTTTGCGTGGTTTGTTGCTTATAATGTGATAATGCAAAACATCAGAAACGTCACTGGTGACGGTCCTGTAAATAGGCAGGCGGTCCCACATATATATGGGACCGTCCATACATTTAAATTGTTCCCGTTACACAAATAGAAATAACTATCTAATTGTGTTCCATGACTAATTTAATGTATTGATTAATTAAGACAAATAAGTAAAACGTAAAGATAAAAACACAAGTTTTTCAACGTTTAAATTCTTATTACAATTTAATCAAAATAATCTATACCCAAAGTGTTGGCGGAAATAACACTTGGGATTGAAATGACAAGGTATAGTATGTTCTCCTCTCTAAACTCAATCTATGCTTGAGTGGCAACAATAAATGAACCACTGAGCTATCTCAGGGACTAGGTTGCTCTTTGGGGGAGAAAAGTGGTTTTATGAAAGTCTAAGCTTTTAATGCACAAAACTTGTCCACTTTTCTCCCTTATGATCCTATTTATACACATTTATAAAAGAGCACCCGTTACTAAAAGTACAAAAAAATTGACCTAGCTAGTCTGTACAAAATACAACAGTATTTTGTCAAAGTTCCAAGAATCCATTTTGGGAATAGGTTGATACTACTTTCCGAATGTCAGTGATAACACTGTTCTTGTTCTTAAGCCTTTCAGGGAAAGTTTGACTTTGGCCCGATAAGGACTTTTCCTTATCTTTTCAAACTTTCTCGACTTGTCCCGCCTTTCTTTTAGACTTCAGATTCTTCAGTCTAGGTCTTCAGTCTCCAGTCATTATGGTTGTTGAGGAGACTGGGGTTCAGTGAGTTATTGTCATCGCTCACTGAACCCATTACCTTCTTCTTTGGCTTAAGTGACACTCAGGGAGTTCCGCCTCACTGAATGGTGAATCTTTCTTCTTAGACTCGTCGTAAGCATCCTGAAGGTAACTCACTAAGTGACTGTTCACTCAGCGACCTGAGAGTGTTCACGGTTGATTAACACTTGGGCTAATTTGTATTCAAATCCTTGTTGTCAGGCCGCTTGGGTACTGAATGGACCCAACAATCTCCCCCTATTTGGATATAAATTATGCCTAAGTGTTTGATCAGTGTGAGTGAGCAAAGGGGCTTCTTCTCAAACTGAATATATTAGAAAGCTAATAAAGGACACTAATATAATAAAACGTGGGCCATAATTTTATTCATATCATTACAAAGTCCTATAATCTAAACATAATGCTCAGGGATCTGTACTCAGCCTTTCAAGATTCCCATGAGCTCCAACTTAGCCTTCTTAGACACCAACTTTTCCTTGTCGGGTCTTTCATTTATCATCCTATCCATCAGCTGGGCTCTTCACATGAAGTGCCATCAGCTTGTATGCCAAAAGAGTTGTCGTTTCCACAAGGTGTATATCACTGACTCTTTGAAAGGCCTGTTGGCCAAACTCATCGACAAAGGAAATACCATACTCAGGAAGCTTGATAACTTGGTTAAGAACAAACTTGACCCCTTGAGGAGGAATCCTGTTGCAATGAAGAGCTGCTATGAATTGTTCAGGTTCCTGTCCCACAACTTTTCTCTTCTTCCCAGTCTTCTGAGTTGGTTCAGGGATTAAAAGTCCCTGAGAAGCAAGTACCTTCTCATGATCTATTCCCAAACTCTTAGCAACCCTTTCCAGTTCCTCGTATTTGGTGTTCAGGGTCGCTAGAAGGTCAGGAACGATCCTGCTTTGCTTTTTCCTCAGGATAGGCCCCATCATGTCCCATTCCCTTAGCCCATAATCTGAGAATTTGAAGGGTGTGTTTTTCTCAGTCTTACTTGGCCCTCTGTGAACCGTAATGCTTATGGGCTTGGTGTAGTGAATGGTCATGTCAGTTATGGTGCCTTCACCCTTTGTCTTTGTCATGTACCACGTATACTTTTCATAAGTTTTCCTCTTCCTTTCTTCTTTGAGCTTGACCTGCTGATTGTGTTCTTTTATTAGGTCAGCCTGAAGCTTGAGGAATTCTTCCCCCCTGATAACCTGATCAGTTTCCTTGATAACCTCCTTGGCCACTTCAGCAATCACTGGCCTATTTAGTTTTTCAGCCCTGATTCTATCCTGTTCATCCAAGACTGCGGCCACTTCTTCCCTTATTCCAAAAAATCTTCTCCCACCATCTAAGATGACTTCAAAAGGTGCATCAGGGTCAGGACACCTTTCTGTTGATACCTTTACCAATTGTGGAGGAGAGTCTCCAGTCACCATGATTCCCTTCCCTTTGTCAGTGGGAGGGGGTTGACTGGAGGAGGATTTAGGGACTTCAGTTGCTATTGCTTCAGGTTGGATCGGAATGGTAGAAACAACAAGTGCAGAGGAAGTTGCAGGTTCAGGGATGGGTTCATCAAGTTTCTCCCCCTCAACAGATGCTGGAGCTTTAGGGTAAGACTGAGGAGTTGGTGGAACTTGAGAAGTTTGAAGAATAGTCAGGATCGTGGAGACCATGTTCTTCACATCAGTGGTCTCATTCTTCAGTACGGAGATGTCTTCCGCCATGGTAGCTTGAGTAGTGGTGAGTTTAGTAACCTTGGTGGTGTAGTGAGTGATCAGCTCATTATGTTTGGTGGATAGCTGATCAAAAGCTGATGATATTTATTTTAGGCACTCCTTGGTATCAGATACTGACTGTTGAAGGACATCTTGCTGAGACCTGAGAGGTGCAAGATACACCTCTTTGAAAAGCTTGAGAAGCTCAGCGATGTTGGTGGAGGTGGTCTTCTGAGAATCCATAAACTTAGTCAGCTTGGTAATAAGATCAGGATCATCTTTGAATTCGTCTTGAATAGCATCAAGAGTCTGCAACACATTGGAGAATTGCATGTCTTGTGCAGAGCCCAATTGGTCAAGAGATGTCCTCAGGTCACTGATTTGTTTATCAGTGAAGGCAGCGACCTGATGTAGTTTACCCTGAGATGCTTCAACAACAGTCCTGAAGTCAGCATAGGAGGCTGCTGCTTCAGTATGCTGATCCCATTGTTCTTCAGTGATCTCTCAGAAGAGGGCAATGTTGGCTTTCCTAAGGAACTTGACCAGCTGCCTTTCTGTGAGAGGAAGAATGTTGTCATACTTCTGCAAATATGGAGGAGTAGCAGGAGCAGAGTCTTTGGAGTTGCCTGATGATGATGATGATGATGGATGTGGGTTTGTTGATTCTCAGGAGGAGGAGATGATGGTGGTTGTTCAGTGTGCTGAGGAGAGTTGTAAGTGTCAGTCTCCATGTCTTCCTCAGCAACAAAAATTACTTTATCTCCAAAATCAACTATCTCCCCTTCGGACTCTTCATCAATGAGTGTCTGAAAATCCGCAAGAGTTGGAACCTTGGATGAATCCGGCTCCCCTTCAAAAGAGGGCTTGCCTTCGTTGTGGCCAGAAGCTGACCCCTCCAGGTGAACAGAGTGGGTTTTCTCTGCCTGGTCCATGGAGTTAGTTCCCAAGAGACTGGATTCGCTGTGGGGGGTTTTAGGTTCCGTATCAGCGGGTGGTCGTATGCCCCCTGAGTCTTTTTCCCCTTGAGTGCCTTCAAGGACTGATGGGTGTTCTCCAGTACTATCAATAGGCAATGATTTGTTGAGGTCCCCCTTCTCACCATGGTTGTACTGCCCTGAAGAGGATATAGGGACCGTTTCTCCCTGAGACCCTGAGTGTGATTGCTCAGAGCCGTAAACGGGAAGTTGTATGTTGAGGCCCCCCTTTCCACCAAGGTTGTGCTGCCCAGATGAAGATTTAGGGGCCAGTAATCCCTGAGACTCTGACTGTGATTTGTCAAAGCTGTAAATGGGATGTGAAAGGGTGTGGGTCCCCTTCTCAGCAGAGTGGTGCTGCTCTACTGAGGGTATAGGACCCTGTACTCCCTCAGGCAAAGGTGGTGATTGACGAATGCCTTCATCGGGATGTGAGGGTTGAATGGTTCCTGACCCCACTGACTTGTATATGTCAGCAGAGCCATAAGGAGAGAGTTTTCCCGAGGACCCTGAGGGTGATTTCTCAGAGCCCTCCGTTGGCGTTTGTTGTTTGGCTAATGGGGTCTCAACTGTGGGTGTCTCAGTGGTCTTGGCCGTTAGTTGCCTTTGTTGAGGCTTTGAGGCAGAAGTCTTAGTGGCAAGTGGTTTGGGTTGAACCACCTTCCTGGACCCTGCCTTCTTCTTCTTCTTCTCCTTCTTTGAAGGAGAAGGCACATGAGATATAGCATCTTGGCCCTGAATGACCATCAACATGTATGTGGTTAGGGCAACTGGTGTAACCTCAGTGAGGTCTTTCGAGTAGTTTTCCTTGTGTAAGACATCATGGTTAGATCCCAAGACATTTGGTCTAACATACTCGGAGCCTAATAAGTCCTGAAGCACACAGGAAATGAACCTAGGGTAAGACATGTGTCTTTTCCTAGACTTCCCTGATAGCTTGGCTATGAGGTCTTTGAAGATCATCTCTCCAATATCAATTTTTCTACCCTCCAGGAGGCTGAACACAATCATTTGTTGTGATGTGTTCAATTGCTCCGTGGAGGACTTATTGCCACCAAGGACCTGAATGACAAACGTCATCAGGATCCTCTAGACAGCAGGAAACCAGGTCTTTATTATTGGGGCTTTGGCCAATAAAGTCCCTGGGGCCACTTCAGGATGCTTGTAATCATGTGGCCCTAGTAAAAGCAATTCGGCTTTTACTTCTGCTTCAGTGGGCTGAGGGACGAAGTTCTCGGCGAAATCAAGACCTGTGGCCTTGATAAAGGTTTGGTAATTCAGGGAGAGGGTCTTTCTCCCATTCATCACTGAGAACGTGATTATGGTGTCCTTGATGTCATCAGGGCTTGTGGCCACTGTTGTACACCAGAACTCTCTTAGATAGTCATGGTATATGACTGGGGGTGTTTTGGTAAATGCCATAGAAAGGAAGCAGTTTTGTAGGTATTTAACTACATCCTTATATGCCAGAAATTTTTCCAGGTAGGAAAAATTCCCTACGACATTGTTTTTGGTTAAGTCTACGCCCTCTAGTTGGAATTCCACATTAGGGGCGCAGGTTATAGCTCTAGATGCAACCATTTAAACAAAGGTCTTGGTTTTGTAAGAAAAATGGTCTGAGCTTAGAGGTTGAAAACACACACAGATTTTTAAGCAAAAGGGCAAGAGTTTGATTAAAATTTTTCAAAGCGTGTGTGTGCGAATTTGTTTGTGGGTATTTATAGGAAAGTGGAGAGAGAAGGTGGTTTTAGCATTACGCGAATTTTTCTCAAAATTTTAAAAACCGTTTTGTATAAACGTTTCATATCCGCATTAAATGCCACCTCTTCCACTGTCCCGGGTTTCGCGTAACTGTCAGGGTGAACAGTTGTGCCATTTGCAAAAGTGTTATTTGCAGAGTGACATCACAACATATTATATTAAAAGATATTATGTGTAAAAGGGGCATTAAATGCCAAGTGGGATTTGTGTTGATGAAGTGGGGGCCCATGATGTGAATGCCAGTTGGTATAAGAACATATATTCCTATATTAAATAGGTATTCAGTTACCAACCTCGGACATTTACTAACTAAATACTTAGAGCATTAAGTATAGCATTGAATGTCATCTTGAGGCCCCTGAATGACTTTTCAATCCTTTTGAGGGGTTCTGAGAAGGTTACTCAGTGATCTTATTCACTGAGAGATACACTGAGTCAGGGACCTGAGGTTTTCAGAATATACACTTAGTTGGATGGATTCAATCTGTGGACTGATTCTCAATATCCAACATTCCCAATTCAGCTTGCAATCTTGTGAAAGTTGGTTCATCCAATGGTTTGGTGAATATATTAGCTAGCTGATATTCAGTGAGAATGAAGTGTAATTCAATGTCACCATTTATGACATGGTCCCTGATGAAGTGATATCTGATATCAATGTGTTTGGTTCTCTGATGAAGAACTGGGTTGTTTGAGATAGCAATTGCACTTGTGTTATCACAAAAGATGGGAACCATCTTATAATGGATGCCATAGTCACTGAGTTGACTTTTCATCCATAGTACATTTGCACAACAACTGGCTGCTGCAACGTATTCAGCTTCTGCTGAGGATATAGCAACTAATTGTTGCTTCTTAGCACTCCAACAGACTAATTTTCCACCAAGGAATTGGCAGGAGCCTGAGGTGCTTTTTCTGTCCATGTGGCATCCAACATAGTCAGATTCTGAGTACCCTTTTAGATCAAAGCCTGAACATTTTGGATATTATAATCCAAGACTTGGAGTACCTTTCAGGTACCTGAGGATCCTTTTCACAGCTGTGAGATGTGATTCTCTTGGGTCAGATTGATATCTGGCACATAAACAGACTGAGAATTGGATATCAGGCCTTGATGCAAGTAGATACATCAGTGACCCAATCATTCCTCTAAATAGAGTTTGATTGACTGGTTTACCAGCAAGGTCAGGACCAAGGTTATTTGGAGGAACCATGGGAGTTTTGACTGAGGCACAGTCACTGAGCTCATACTTTTTCAGTAGGCTTCTGGTGTACTTCTCTTGACTGATAGAGGTTCCTTTATCAGTCTGCTTGATTTGCAGTCCAAGGAAGTAAGTGAGTTCTCCCATCACGCTCATTTCAAATTTCTTTGCCATTAGTTTTTCAAACTGTTTGCAAAGTTTATAGCTTGTTGAGCCAAATATGATGTCATCCACATATACTTGAACAAGAATGACATTACCATTTGTCCTATAGATAAACAATGTGTTGTCTATCTTGCCTCTGAAAAATTTGTTTTGGATGAGGAAGGCTGAGAGAGTTTCATACCATGTCCTAGGAGCTTGTTTCAGTCCATAAAGGGCATTGTCAAGCTTGCAGACATAGTTAGGAAACTCACTGCTTTCAAATCCAGGAGGTTGTTGAACATAAACTTTTTCTTTCAGTGAACCATTTAAGAATGCACTTTTTACATCCATTTGGTACACTTTGAAGTTCATGTAGGTTGCAAATGCAAAGAAGATCCTGATGGCTTCCATCCTTGCCACTGGTGCAAATGTCTCTTCATAGTCAATGCCTTCTTGTTGATTATAGCCTTTGGCTATAAGTCTGGCCTTGTTTTTAATGACTATACCATTTTCATCAGCTTTGTTTTTGAACACCCATTTCATACCAATGACTGAAACATCCTGAGGACATTTGACCAAGGTCATTACCTTGTTTCTGTCAAACTGTTCCAGTTCATCATGCATGGCCTGAACCCAATTAGGACGTTTAAGTGCTTCTTTGACACTTTTAGGTTCAATGGTGAAAATGAAATCCACAAATAGGCATTCATTGGCTGAGGCTGCCTTTAGTTTTGCAGTCATGCTTCTAGTGAGCATGCCTTCAGTAGGCTCTCCAATTATATTGACAAGTTCTATATCTTTAGACCTAGTCCAACTGTCCCGAGGTCTTGGATACTGATTGGTACTTGTGGAGGCCTAATTGGGTGGAGGTGTGGGTTCTGGTGTAGACACTTGATGATCTTCAGGATCTTGAGTGTCTGAATGACTTGGCTGATCACTGAGATTGTTTGGTTCCTGAGCACTTTGTTCAGACTGATTGATTGCATCAGTACTTGTTTGTGCTTCTACAAACTCAGTGATGGTTAGGTAAGGAAGGTTGTGAGGGACAATGTAGTAGGAGATATCAGCATTTGCTTGATACTGAGTGGAATGATTACTATCAGGATGATATTCATCAGGAGGATATCTTGATGAATCATCAATGTGGAAAACTAGAAGGGGGGTTGAATAGTTTTACGTCTTTTTAATTTTATTGTGAAAACCTTTGTTTACTTTTTTTTTAAAAACTTTGATTCGATCTTATGTGAATTCAAATCTTGAACAATATGAACAAATATAAGTAAATGTAAATAAACAATGCAAGTAAAGTAAATGAAATGAAATGAAAGATAGAGATGGAAAGATCAAACCACAATACAAGGATTTATAGTGGTTCGGCTACAAGGACACCTTCCTTGCCCTACTCCACTCCTCGAGTCACCTACTCGAGAGTTCTCTTCACTATGTCAACAAACTCCCTTATGGCAGAGAAAACCTTACACAACTTTAGCTTACACCGGGTTAAAGACACAAAGCTAGATGTCGGGTCCTAATCGTAGCTAGAACCAATCTCACAACTTCTACACGACTTCTTCACGACTTATTCACAACTTCTTCATGACGGCTTCACAACGTCTTCACGACGGCTTCACAACTTCTACACGACGGCTTCACAACTTCTACACTACTTCTTTACAACACCACTACTTACTTACACTTTTATCTACTAATTACAACTACACAACACCTTATCAAATACTTTACACAACTACACAATAATATGAATTAAACTATAATACTTCTTCTCTAGTTGTTGAAGGAGTATTCTTCTTTTGCACTTGGATGATAGAAGCTTGGATCACTTAGAAACCAATGCTTAAGAATATATGATCAAAGGATTTAGAAAGGATTTAGAAAGATGAGAAGAGATTTAGAACAGAAGGTTTGGGGTGCAAAAGGTGAGGAAAAAGTCCAGGATTAGTCTAGTATTTATAGGCAAAAATTGACAGCTGGAGGAGTGGGGGCGGTCCCCTTAATTATTAAGGGGGCCGCCTAGGTAATTAAGGGGGCCGCCCCTTATATCCGTTGCCCAGCTTTGTCTTTTTGTGGGGAAGGTTTTTCTGGAACATTTTTGCCATTTTTGGTTGAAAATTTGAATTCATAAATTTATAATGGATTAAACATTTTTATTTAATACCAAAAATGATTTTCTAAAAGATATAAAATGTTTGTGTCATTTTATAAAAAATCAAGTGATTAAGAAAATGTTCCTTTGATCATATAATGCATTAAGCATTTGTTTATTCATACCTTAAGTGATTGAGTTGTTAAAATAGATATTTACAACTAAATACTTGTTTACGTCATAATCTTTCGTTTAATGATTTTACATTTTGTGATTATCAAAACATAGAGATATCGAAAAATATTAATAACGTGTTTAGGCATTATTTATATCAACAATCTCCCCCTTTTTGATGATTACAAAATCTAAACTCATTAAATTATAAAATTAATTTTTAGACAAGTATTTAGTGAGTTTATATCTACTTCTCCCCCTTTTTGTAGAATCAAAAAGATTATTCCGACAAGTTTTAGATACGAAATTTGTCGGGACGAGAACTCCCCCTCGTTTGAGGGCATTAAGGAAACGAGCTATGGAATGCTTGCAAGAAAAATATTAGAGGTACAAGTATATATAGCAAAAAAATATGAGCGAGCATAGTGAAAATAATCATTCATTAAGTATAGATTAAAGCATACAACATGATTAAAGCATACAAGAGTACATCATGATTAAAGCATACAACAACTAGTAAACTATCCAAAGAGTACATGAGTCTTGATAGAGCTTGCAAACAAAATGGTGGAAAAGTTATTGTTGGTTAATCATTGTATATGCTTAATTTGGAAAAAATGGAGGAGGTGGTGGTGAACTACGTGAAGATGGTGGAGGTGGTGGTGGAGGTGGATTGGTTAGCATGTGTTCAATACATGAAAACATGTATTGCATTTCATCTCTAAGACCAAAGATGATGGTTCGGTTGTGGATACAATAAAGGCAAGTATCTCCATGGGCTTCAAGTAGACTCCAAGGTATGGGATTGACAAAGAATGGTGGTGTGATTGGTGAGGATGAGAAATAAGCATCAAGATGTGTGATTGGTGAAAGGGAAATGGCAAGTTTGGTGGATGGAGGTTCTTGAGTGAGAGGTGTTGGTGATGTTGTTGATGGTGGTGCCATTTGTGGTGAGGATAGGTGTTTGTTTATGTAGTCATTGATGGATGAGGATGAAGGTATGGAAGAAGCGGATGTGCCATGGGTGGAAGGTGTTTTGGATGGTGCATTGGGTGCATTAGGAGATGAGCATTTAGGTGGTGGTGATGGAGTGGTGTTGTCTTCTTGAGTAAGATCAATGAAGAGTTGTTTAGGGGGTATGATGACAATCTTTTTTTTCTTTGAGGTCTTAGAGATGGAGGATTTTGGTGATAACATGGTGGATTAGGATGGTGTTTGATGGAGGTGAAAGGTGATGAAATGGGGAGTTATCATTTGGAGGGAATTTATAATGTAAAAATGTGGTTGGTTTTGGTAAGTTTTTGAAGTTTTGTAGTAATATTCCAAAATCAGTTGGGTCATTAAGAGAAATGGTAGCTGGGGCTAGATAAAAGGGGTCACAAGATGCAAAAGGAAACAGTGAATTTTACTGTCCAGATGGCCGGTCCCCTTAATTGTATGCCGGCCCCCTTAAATATTAAGGAGACCGCCCATAAAATTAAGGGGGCCGCCCATCTGGTGTTTTCCCAGGCGACCAAAAATGAAAAATTTCCAGAAAAGGGTCAATTTTTAAGGTGTATTTGCAGCAAGCTCTATTTGGAACATATACACTAAGAATGATCAAATAGTAACAAAAACATATTAAATAATAATGCACATATGTAAACTATCAAAATCATATTATAAGCATATCATAAGCATATCATATTAAAGAAACTAGTAACAAAGTTCTAACATGATAGTAGTTAAACTCCTAGCACAATACAAGATATAACAAAATGAATGTCAAATCAATATCACTACACATAATTGTCTAATAATATATCATCAATGTTCAACTAAACCCACATCAAACATATCTATTTCTTCTTCCCAAGAATCTTCCTGAAGGCTTTTCCTATTGACTTGAATCCACCTCGAACCTCCTGATGCATTTGTTGAGTAGTGTTGAGCAATGAGGTTTGTCGTTCAAAGAGGAGTTGATCGGTTTGTTGGGAAGGAGAAGGAACTTGATAGTAGGTA
The DNA here is from genome assembly GCA_021014915.2 of Artemisia tridentata subsp. tridentata. Taxonomy (NCBI): domain Eukaryota; kingdom Viridiplantae; phylum Streptophyta; class Magnoliopsida; order Asterales; family Asteraceae; genus Artemisia; species Artemisia tridentata. The sequence continues at coordinate 163,530,782 of CP139507.1, read as the reverse complement.
TAATCAAGTTCCGGAAGATTATCAACGAAGGTCGTGGGTGATGGGGTACTAACACGTGATGTGCCTTCCTCCTCATCATCATCATCTCGATGAGATGTAGAACCACGAGGTGCGAATGCCATAGAGCTACGAGATTTGCCCTTGTCACTTCGAGATCGACGAGGTTGGACACGAACAAGAGGACGCAAGACCGGTTGAACGAACTCATAGATATCACTCTCAAGATGTGGGTAATGTTCCATGACATGGTGATAAAGTCGAGTGAGGAACATACCATAGGGAAGATTGGCATTTGGAGTGTTTTTGGCGGAGATGATACGATGAACAAAGAGATAAGCCAAATTGTATTGTTCTTCCGCAACAACACAATACAACATGTGAGCAATGCTCACCGTGAGGTGATCACCGGTACCAAACGCATTCTCTTGAATGAGTTCTTCCCAACGCTTCATGTCGGGGCTTAATTCTTTAAAGAGAATTTGGTTTGCATGAATGTCGACATTTTTCGACTTAATTTTTCTGCTAGTCGTAGCACGTTCTAGCTCAAGAAGTCGACGAATGTCGTTAGGAGTAGGAATCTCAGAATAGTATGGACCATCCTGAGGTCGATGTTGTTCAAGAGAAGAAAGATCCCACTCATTTGAGAAGACGGCTTGACCGTTGTGGGGAATTTTGAGGATTTGACTAAACTGAGCAAGAGTGAGAGTGATGAATTCGTTTTGGATCATAAAAGAGATAAGGATATAACCATAGTCATCGGTTTGCACCGTAACTTGGCTATAGAAGTCAAGAACGAAACGAGGAATGATGGGTTCATTGATTTTGAAAAGACAATCGAGACGAACATTGGTGAACATTCGTTCGATATTGTCAAGTTGATAGAAGGATGGATCGACAACTCTTCCATCATGAATGTTTCTATTTTCAATGGTACGATAGAAACATGCAATGACGGGAGTAGCGGAGACTTTTGGAATGTATTGTTTGGTTTTGGAAACATCACCAACCGTGACTTTAGGCATTTTCACCTAAACAAGATAACAACAAGAAAATAAGATTAAGAAAAAAAATATGCATATGTCGTATATACTACTCATGTGGAACGCAAACATACTTCGACTCTAAAAGTTTAATCCTAAGAAGTAGTTTGCAATGTTCCTTTGTTTTAATTTTTAACTCGCTTAAAATGTATTTTACGATGTTAAGGAGTAGTTATAGAGATATTATGGTAAAGAACCAAGAACATCCAAACGCTCCTTTATACATCATAAGTCACTTTGAAATGTGGCTAGACGAACATTAGATTGTATGTCTAGCTATTTCTTACGAGTATTTATGTTAAGTAACTTATTGAAAAGATGAAAACGTATTTTGACTCAAAAATACTTTTCAATTTGTTATGCCAAACGCTCCCTTTACTAGAAAAATAACGACTAGTATCTCAATATACATATGAATTATGTATCTTGATGACTCGAAATCACTAGTTACATGTTTATAAACTTGACAATTTGTTGTGAAATTTATTTCTACTTAATTTCGATGACTTTATGACCTAATCCAAACACCCTCTTATGTTTAATAAAAGCATTTTTCATGATTAGAGAAATATATTTTTAGGAATAAAGAGTTGTGATAATATAATGTGGTTAGTTTTAACAAGTGTTTATGGCATGTTTCAACAATTTGAATAGGAGTGTTTGGTTTTTCAAAATTTTTGCATGAGGGTTTTTGATTAATTAGTTTCTAGGTTAATTACGCATTCTAATCCTATGGGGAGCATTTGGTTATGAAAATCCTAGACTTAATTTTAAAAAAATTCGAGTTTGAAAAATTTGAATAAAATACCTAATTATGATTAGACTCAAAATTGGATGAAATTAGACAAAATGTGTGTTGGAAAACTTACAATATATGTTGTTAATCAAGTTGTAAGTGTTTGCCCTTTGCGAATTAAGCCCGAATTGGTGATTTGGTAATTGATTTTTGTGGTTTTGGGGTGTTGTTCTTCGTTCACAGCAGGTAGGGAGATGGAGTGTTTGAGAAATAGAGTGTTTGGCAAAATACTCAAGAAGGAAAATCGTTTTTGGAGCATCAGATGGCCGGTCCCCTTAAACATTAAGGGGGCTGCCCTCGATAACAATCCGGTCCTCTTAAACATTAAGGGGGCCGCCTACCAAAAACTTGGAATTTTTCGATTTTTTTCTGAAAGTAAAATATTTATATGTATATAGATAGATTTATCATATATCAAAAATACGTTGGGTTGTATTGGCACGAGGAGGGAAAACTTGATATATTTTATTAATATTTCGTTAAAAAAAATATCTTGAGAATTTTGGATAAAATGATCAAGATGTCAAGTTGACAAAGAGTTTAAGGAATGAGAGGGAATGTGTATATATATATATTATGTGTTAAAGTGGGATGTTGAATGGTGTCGAGAGATGATGAGGTAAAGACGGAGATGAATGCTAACGGCGATGGGAGTTTGTTTCATCCATAGTTTTCTTTGCGCGAAGGTTCAAATTCTACTTCTATGTTGATCCACTCAACTCACTTCTCTTCATCACCATGAGTTTTGTGATAGTGGACATAGAAGATTTTCATGTTGAACGTTAAAGTTCAAGAGAGCCAAGGGGGGAAGAAAAGGTTCGAGAACGAACAATTTCTTTTAGTTCTAGATAATCAACTAATGACGTATCTAGGTTGTGAGAGGATATATATACTTATATTATATACTAATATTACTATACATATGTATGTATATATTTAGATATATGTATAAAAAGGATTACACACTATCAAGCACATAAGTATTAACTAAACTAAGCATTTTAGACTAATGGGGGCATGCAGTTAGCTAGTTCATTAATCTAAGCATATAATCTAGTAGAGAGCATGAAAGAGAGGCGTACCTTTTAGTCTTCAATAAATAGTTTTCAAGCACTTCAAAGCGTTTGTATTGACTTATAGAAGCCAATCATAGATGAGATACCAAATTTCCCGATGAGTTGACGCTTTAGCCACTTGGTCCCCATTGTCTAATTGGTTCATAGTTGTTTGAACCAAACATGGTTTGCAATTGACTAGGATGCATATATGGTGGAAGTATTCCCCAAGGATTGAAGTTTGGTGGATTTGAATAATTCCACATTGGGTAACTATTATTATTATGGAGGTTTTGTCTATTTTGGTTTCTTCTAGGTTGAGGAGTTTTAGGCCGAGGGTGAGGATTATTTGGTCTTCTTAGGGGAGGTGTTTTTGATCTTAATTTTGGTTTAGAGGATTCTTCATTGGTTTTTAAAGATGGTTTGTAGAAAATCTTTACTTCTTCATTGCTAGAAATGGGTATTTTTCTATCTTTCATAAGTATGTATTTAGGTTTTGACTCTAAAGATTTTTGCTTACTATATTCACATTCAAACTTTATATTTTTAGTTTCTCTAGTTGAAGCCTCAGTTGAATTAAATCCTAACCCGGTTTTATCTCCTGATGTTCTTTGGACACTAATTATTTTCTTAAGTGAATTACTACTATTTTCAAATTTGTTGAGTTTGCAAATTTCTTCCTTAAGTTTTTCGTTTTCATTTTTAAAATCTTGACATGTTCTACACACTACAAAAACTTCTTTACCCTTTTCTAAATGGTGTAGTTTAATTTTTAATTCAAGTATTTCGTTTTCTAGTTGGTTATTTATGCGTTTTAGTGATTTGTTTTTAGTCATTACTTTTTGACCTAATTTGCATAATCTATTATATTCACTATCTAAGTCTTTTTCGTCTAATGATAAATTTTCATCACTAAAGTATTCGGTTTCGGAATGTACCTCACTTGATGTCTTAGCCATAAGACACTTCTCCTCCTTTGTGGTTTCTTTCTCATCTTCATCACTATCACTCCAAGCTCCTCCAACGAATGCCTTTTGATTTTGCTCCTTTGACATCACTGGACATCTTCCGATGAGGTGATTTGGATCACCGCATTTAAAGCACTTCCTTTCGCTCTTGCTAGTTTTGTCATCTTTATTTCTTTGAAATGCCTTTCTTTCGTCATGTGGTTGTCTAACGAATCTTCCTCGTCTTTTGAAGAATTTCTTGAAGTCTCTTACGGCCATGACATATTCTTCGTCATCACTTTCGGAGGTTGAGCTATCCTCGTCACTAGATTCTTTCCTAGCTTTCAACGCAATTGACTTGCTTTGCTCTCTTTTTCCTTTGACCATCTCGGAGTCTTTCTTTATTATTGCTTCGTAGACTTTCAAGTTGCCGATCAACTCATCAAGTTGAAGAGTTGACAAGTTCTTCGATTCTTCAATCGCCGTAACTTTAGCCCGCCATTTTGGATGAAGAGCCCTAAGAAATTTCCTAACAAAATTCTTACTAGAAAAACTCTCATCAAGTGCTTTTAAACTTGTGATGATAGTGTTAAACCTAGCAAAAGCATTATCAATTGATTCCTCTTCCGGAATCGTAAATTGTTCATATTGTTGAACAAGAAGGTCTATTTTATTATCTTTGACTTGACTATTACCTTGGTGAGTTATTAGTAAAGAGTTCCAAATTTCTTTTGCGGTTTCACACATAAAGATTCTTTCGTATTCTTTACGCGGTAACGCATTATAAATAACTATTTTTGCTTCATTATTTTTAGCAAGTTTTCTTTTTAAATCATCATTTTGTTTTTCAAAAGGTACTATTTCATCCTTTTTAGTTTCCGGATTATTTTGAATAGGTAAAAAATCACCATTAGTAATAACATGCCAAAGATCTAGATATTTTGATTTCACATAAGTTTCGAATTGATTTTTCCAATAAAGAAATCCATCACTTTCAAATAGTGGTGGTCTTTGCATAGATTGCCCTTCTAAATATTTTTCAGATTCCATAGATCGTTTCAAGTTTTAAAATACAATTTATTTTAAAAATCTTGTTTGACGTGGCTCTTGATACCAATTGTGAAAAACTAGAAGGGGGGGGGGTTGAATAGTTTTACGTCTTTTTAATTTTATTGTGAAAACCTTTGTTTACTTTTTTTTTAAACTTTGATTCGATCTTATGTGAATTCAAATCTTGAACAATATGAACAAATATAAGTGAATGTAAATAAACAATGCAAGTTATGTAAATGAAATGAAATGAAAGATAGAGATGGAAAGATCAAACCACAACACAAGGATTTATAGTGGTTCGGCTACAAGGACACCTTCCTTGCCCTACTCCACTCCTCGAGTCACCTACTCGAGAGTTCTCTTCACTATGTCAACAAACTCCCTTATGGCGGAGAAAACCTTAGACAACTTTAGCTTACACCGGGTTAACGACACAAAGCTAGATGTCGGGTCCTAATCGTAGCTAGAACCAATCTCACGACTTCTACACGACTTCTTCACGACTTATTCACAACTTCTTCACGACGGCTTCACAACTTCTACACGACGGCTTCACAACTTCTACACTACTTCTTTACAACACCACTACTTACTTACACTTTGATCTACTAATTACAACTACACAACACCTTATCAAATACTTTACACAACTACACAATAATATGAATTAAACTATAATACTTCTTCTCTAGTTGTTGAAGGAGTATTCTTCTTTTGCACTTGGATGATAGAAGCTTGGATCACTTAGAAACCAATGCTTAAGAATATATGATCAAAGGATTTAGAAAGATAAGAGAGAGATTTAGAACAGAAGGTTTGGGGTGCAAAAGGTGAGGAAAAAGTCCAGGATTAGTCCAGTATTTATAGGCAAAAATTGACAGCTGGAGGAGCGGGGGCGGTCCCCCTTAAATAGGGGCCCGGTCCCCTTAATTATTAAGGTGGCCGCCTAGGTAATTAAGGGGGCCGCCCTTTATATCCGTTGCCCAGCTTCGTCTTTTTGTGGGGAAGGTTTTTCTGGAATATTTTTGCTATTTTTGGTTGAAAATTTGAATTCATAAATTTATAATGGATTAAACATTTTTATTTAATACCAAAAATGATTTTCGAAAAGATATAAAATGTTTGTTTCATTTTATTAAAAATCAAGTGATTAAGAAAATGTTCCTTTGATCATATAATGCATTAAGCATTTGTTTATTCATACCTTAAGTGATTGAGTTGTTAAAATAGATATTTACAACTAAATACTTGTTTACGTCATAATATTTCGTTTAATGATTTTACTTTTTGTGATTATCAAAACATAGAGATATCAAAAAATATTAATAACTTGTTTAGGCATTATTTATATCAACAATCAATACCTATCTCTTCCACTGAGGTGTTTGAGAATCTGATTGCTTCAGTACTCTCATCAAAGGTAACATGGAATGTTTCCTCAGTTTGCTGTCTCCTTGTATTGAACACCCTGAAGGCTTTAGAGACAAGAGAGTATCCTAAGAAGTATCCATCATCAGCCTTAGCATCAAATTTCTCTAAGTGATCCTTGTGATTATGAATAAACACAGGACACCCAAAGACATGAAAGTAGCTGATGTCAGGGATTCTTCCCTTGAATAACTCATATGGGGTTTTGCTATGTCACTTGACAATGATGGATCTGTTTTGTGTGTAACCGGCAATTTTGACTGCTTCAGTCCAAAAGTGTTTAGATAGGACTGATCCATTTAGCATTGTCCTAGCAGCTACAATGAGTGTTCTATTTTTCTTTTTAGCAACACCATTTTGTTCAGGTGTGTAAGGAGAGGAAAATTTTTGGGAAATTCCTTTCTCATCACAGAAACATTCAAGTTCATGGTTTCTGAACTCAGTCCCATTGTCAGTCCTAATCTGTTTGACTTTTATGTCATTCTGATTTTCAATGTTCCTGACAAAGGACTGATGGGCCCAAAGAGATCCATATAGAGAAGATGTAGGCAGCTTTTGATGGAAAAGTTTTGCTTGGTTTATACTCTATGATATTTACCTTTTTCGCAGGCAGAGTTTGGTTTATCCTTTGAAAACACAAGTGATGGTAAGCCAAGGACCTTGTTTTGTTTGGCAAGATAGTTTATGTTTTTGAAGTTCAGATGGGAGAGTCTCTTATGCCAAAGCGAGTTGAGAGTTTCAGTGGCTTTAGCAAAGAGACAAGTTCCATTCTGAGTTAGAGTACTCATGTCTAACACATAAACATCTTGTCTTCTTGGTGCAATAAGAACAACTTCCTTATTTGCATTGAAGATGGTACCTTGCTTATCATCAAACTGAACTATGTATTTTGCATCACATAGTTGACAGACACTGATTAAATTGTACTTAAGACAATTTACATAAGCTATCCTAGTATAGACTATACCACTACAGTTTACTGAACCATAACCTTCAGTGAGACATGATGAGTTATCAGCAAATACCACCTGAGGTCCTGGTTCTTCTACATACTTGTGCAGATACTCTTTCACACCAGTCATGCTCCTTGAACATCCACTATCTAGATGCCAAACTGGCTCCCTGGCATGTCTCTGCACAAATGGTAAACTGAGTTAGTTCTTCCTAGGACCCCTCTTCTTAGAGGGCTTAGCTTTAATAGCCTTCTTAAAAGTAACAATTGATGCATGGTCAGTGGTTGAATGGACTGAGCTACCACAAATTTTGCATTTGATTGCAGATGTGGACTCAGTAGACTGAGAGGATGGCTTGGTTATACCTCTTCTGGTCTGAATGACCTTCTCATGTCATGAGGTGTCATGAGTGGGATCTCCACATATGTCACAACTTGTGTCCATTAGGCAATCCTCAAGAAGGTGGTCATTAAAGCCACAGTGTGGGCAAGGAAAAAAAGGCTTAGCCTTTTGTTTCTGCTTCTGCTAAGAATCACAGGAATATTTAAAAGCTTATGCTTTAAAGTTTGCAGCTTTGGATGTGGTTGTGTATGACAAGTGATCAGAAGTTTTGTGATCTTCCTTTTTGCATACCATGCAAAAGAGGATTCTATAGCAATCATCAATGGAATGATTGGTATAGTTATACAGCTCACATCTCTGCTAAGTTTTGGAGGGTTTTGGTTTGGTGGTGCTTGAGGAAGATGATTTGGGTTCCTTCATCTTAGATTGAGAAGGTTTATCAGAAGATTCAATCTTCTCACTTAGCTTCCTGACAAGCTCAGCTAACTGATCAAGTTTTGAATTAGGGCTTTCTGTTTTTACTTCAGAAGGGACTGAAGTAGTTGAATCATCAATAGGAATTGAGACTTCAGGTGTTTGCCTTTTTAGGATGGTTTTTCCCATTCCTGATTTCTCCTTTGGAGAATGCTGAGAGTAGTCTAATGGTGTGAGGTCTGAGCTTGGTGCAGCTCCCTGAAGGACTTTCAGAGGTGGAGTGGTGCAAGTAATTCTGATTCAGACCATGACTGACTCAGTACTTCTGATTTTGTCAGTGAGTCCAAGCATATTTTTCAAAGCCTGACTTTTAGGTTGCAAGATTTTTCTAGTCTCAAAGTTAGGCAACTTACTGACTGGGTTGTTTCTGACAATCCAGTCACTAGACTTGGGTAGCATCTCTTGCTCAAAAGATATGCCAGCTGGAATAAAGGCCTTTTCACTGTGACTCTCACTGGGGGATTCAGTGAGTTGGTCTTCTCCTATGACTTTCTTGTTTTCACTAGGAATAAGACTCATAGTTTCATAGACTTTAGGATTCTTTTTAGTCCATCTTTCTATGACAGCTTTTTCTTTGTTAAGCTCAGCTTGGAGAGCTTGATTTTGTTTCAAAATTTCAGTGTTTTGAATTTGAAGTGTAACAGCTTCTAGTTTGGCTTGTTTTAAAACAAGTACTTCATCTCTACACTTATTTAATTCTAACACAAGATTATTATATTTTGACAACAAATTGAGTCTTTGCTCTTCAACAAACTTAAGATCAACATTAATGTAATTCATATAAGACTACCAATCAGAATCATCATCCATAGAAAGTAAAATATTTTTCATGGTGATGTTGACCCAGTCTCCATTCCTTGCATGGCTTTTTCCAACAGCCAGATGATCACCATCTGAAAGTGCCATCAGTGCACTCACTCTAACTTCTTCATCATCCAATGAGACCTCTTCTTCATCCCAGTCATAGGCTTCAGCTACAAGAACCTTGTTCTTTGTCTGAACAGGTTTGGAAGTTTGAGCAGCCTGAGACATTGAGGGATTGGCCTCAAGGAGAGCAAATTTAGCCTTAGCTTTTCTATATTTTGCCTCAAAATCTTTTTGACCCTTTTGAACATTATTGTTTTGAAAATGTTGAGTAGACTGAAGCATTTTAGGTTGAAACTTGCTAGTTCCTGAAGAAGAACTGTTTCCAGAAAATTTATAAGAGGGTTCTGAGATGGTTTTTGAAAAACAATCTTTAGCAAAATGACCCTTTTTACCACATTTGAAATATTCAGTGGTTTCATTTGCTTTAGCTTTTGAAAAGTTTGACTGATTTCTTTTGATAAAACGTTTTGAATTAGCAAGGAGTGCCCTTTCTTGAAATTCTAAATGTAAATCATTTAGGTACTCCTCATTAGTTCTTTCATCAACCTCATCATCATAATCCTCTTAAAAATCCTGCACAACAGCATTAGAATAAAAGACAGTTGATATGGGTGAGGTAGTCAGGGCCTTTTTGGTCTCAAGAGCTTTCTTTGAGTCACGGTATCTCCTAGAGATTAAGTTGTCCTCATAGACAAACTTCCCAGAGATATTAGGGAGCTCAAGGGTCTGGATGTGGTTAGCATTCCTGAGGCCCTGAGAGAAGTTTAACCACTTCTCAGGGAGACTGTTGACAAAGCCAACATTGATCTCATGCTTAGACAAAACTACACCATCATTTGATAATTCATTTATCAGGGTCCTGTATCTGGTATAGGTCTGAGAGAGACTTTCAGAGTCCTTGGCTCTGAAAGTGTTATACTCAAGTTTCAGGTCCATGATCCTGTTTTCCTTGGTATCTGAGGGACCTTCAAAGCTATGAACCAAGTCAAGCCAAGTTTGTTTGGCTGTTGTACAGTTAATGACTGATCCATTGTATCGTCAGGAAGACAAGATACAATAATGCTTTTCAGGCGCTGGTCTTGATTGACCACCCTTCTCTCATCAATGGTCCACTGAGCTTCAGTTTTAGGTAACCCTTCAGCAGTCTTAGGGACATAAGGACCTTCATTGATACAAGTGATGTAGTATGGTTCCATACCAGTCAAGTAGCAAAGCATGCGCTTTTTCTACTTGCTAATTTTTCAAGCTTCAAGTCTGGGAGCAACAGCTGAATAGCTTCCTCCCTTTTTGTCGACGAGCTGGGGCACATTAATATCAGCCATAGTAGGATCTTGGTTTTAAAAACCTTTTGAGCACTCTTTAGTTTTTGAAAAGATTTTACAAACCTGGCTCTGATACCACTTGTTGTTCCCGTTACACAAATAGAAATAACTACAAAGTTAATCTAATTGTGTTACATGACTAATTTAATATATTGATTAATTAAGACAAATAAGTGAAACGTAAAGATAAAAATACAAGTTTTTCAACGTTTAAATTCTTATTAGAAATTAATCAAAAGAATCTATACCCAAGTGTTAGCGGAAATAACACTTGGGATTGAAATGACAACGTATGGTATGTTCTCCTCTCTAAACTTAAGCTATGCTTGAGTGGCAACAATAAATGAACCACTGAGCTATCTCAGGGACTAGGTTGCTCTTTGGGGGAGAAAAGTGGTTTTGTGAAAGTCTAAGCTTTTAATGCACAAAACTTGTCCACTTTTCTCCCTTATGATCCTATTTATACACATGTATAAAAGAGCACCCGTGACTAAAAGTACAAAAAGAATGACCTAGCTAGTATGTACAAAATACAACAGTATTTTGTCAATGTTCCAAGAATCCATTTTGGGAATAGGTTGATACTGCTTTCCGAATGTCAGTGATAACACTGTTCTTGTTCTTAAGCCTTTCAGGGAAAGTTTGAATTTGGCCCGATAAGAACTTTTCCTTATCTTTTCAAACTTTCGTGCCTTGTCCCGCCTTTCTTTTAGACTTCAGATTCTTCAGTCTAGGTCTTCAGTCTTCAGTCATTATGGTTGTTGAGGAGACTGGGGTTCAGTGAGTTATTGTCATCACTCACTGAACCCATTACCTTCTTCTTTGGCTTAAGTGAAACTCAGGGAGTTCCGCTTCACTGAATGGTGAATATTTCTTCTTAGACTCGTCCTAAGCATCCTGAAGGTAACTCACTGAGTGACTGTTCACTCAGTGACCTGAGAGTGTTCACGGTTGATTAACACTTGGGCTAATTTGTATTCAAATACTTGTTGTGAGGCCGCTTGGGTACTGAATGGACCCAACAAAAGGACCGTACAAGTGATTCTAATGTTTGTCTCTTCTCTTGTTCTTATCTGTCTAATTGCTTCTATAAGATGAATATAGATAAATATAATTGTTATAAATGTTAATAACCACGATTCATATTTAGCCACACTTAATCGGGAATTTGATACGAAACATTTTAGATTTTAAACAGGAACGTATTCACGCCCTTTACGTTTCTACACGTTAGACGGATGATGTAGAGGAGGGGGTGACGAGATTAGTAAGAATTTGGTGAAGAAGAGGGGAAGGTGTGGGTTCTAAAAACGTGTATGATGGTAGAGATGTGGGTGTCATGGAGCGGTAGGGAAATTGTGTTTCATCGAAGGTGACATGTCTAGAGAGAATAATTTTTTTTTGTTTCAAGGTCTAGGCAACGATAACCATGATGATATGTGGGAATGTTGTTACTTAGATTTATCACACAAGCTACTAATCTAATCTTAGATCTAGAGAGAGAAAGTTAAAGAGAGAGAGAGATGGGAGGTTTACTTAACAATAATGAAAGTGAAATGCTCATTTAACCAACCAACCCTCACCCTTGAATGGGAGGGGGTATTTATAGTTTTTTACAAGGATGGGCTTTTATCCCTAATTAAAACATAATAAACATAATTTACTAGACACAGCCCATGGGCCTTCTACACAGGCTGGGCCATAAAACAAAACCTAAAGACCTAAGCAACCTATTACATAAATGATCAATACTTGATGAATAATAATGTGTTCCCAACAATCTCCCCTAAGTATTGGTCATCTAGGTTGCTTGACGTCGTCTTTGCTTCCTTGGCTTTGACGTCTTTGGAATCTTTGTTCTTGGTTCTTGTTGTGATATGATATGGTAACGCCTCGATTTGCCTTTTTCACCAACGTTCTCTAATGATAGTTTCTTTACGTTTTTCCATCATGCTCATATGTCTTGTGACTTTTGTTCTTCATATCTCAAGTTGTTCTCACTTCATAAACTTCATTGTTTGACTTGTGAAAGTTTGACATGCTTGATCTTTGACTTCTCTTTAACTTATTTGAACTTTTGTTATCTCTAATTCTTGGTGAGAACTATATCTTCGGGATATGAGCATGATGGAATGGTGGTACTAGAACTCCTGGTCTCCATGATTCGATGCAGGTAAACAGTTAGCAATAAATCATCCGGCACTTACAGGTTCGGACTTCAAGATTATCAATAGCATAGTGTGAAGACTTTCTCTAATCCTAACTCAGGCCGTTCTGAATCGGATACCCTCGAAAGGGATTACACAGACACACTGAAGTGCACCAACGATTCAGTGAGTCGCTGGAGATCACCCCACGACTGTAGACCGTTTTGGAGCTAACACTAAGCGTAACCCACAAGGGATTACCGAAGTGACTTGCTTGTCAGAGCTGTTAGATGTTGACCCTGGCAGGATTTCCATTCAATCACTGAGAATCACATTTGTGGTTTCTCTCATGAATGTTCTCGGCATATTGCTAAGATCTGCGAAGGACACTCTTATAATTTACAACTGGTGTTCCTTTTGTTGAACATCCAGTGTATACTAAGTGTACCTAAGAGATCTTTGATGTATCTGATGGCTCTAGACTCAATTAAGTGCTTATATTTGGTCGTCGGAGGCATGGAGCAGATTGCCTCTTTTTCAAAATCAACGCATCTCGGAGTGAGAGGTCGATAGATAATGAAGGGTTCTCCGTGTGAAATGAAACAAGTGTCTTTTGAGAGACACCTAAGTGGCTAGAAGGTCATGGACGACTTTAATCTTCAATACCAGTGTTAACGTAGTAACAACCAGTAGCATATGTAACACCCTAGGCAAATCCCACATCGGCTGTGGCCTGGAGAGATGTTGGGTTTATAAGATAACATTCGCCTTACAATGACACAACGCGTTTTGTGGTCTACTGCGAGTGGGGTTCTTAGGAACTGGCAGTTAAGCGTGCTCATGTGAGAGTAGTACTGGCTTGGGTGACCTGCCGGGAAGTCTTCAAATGAGGCCACAAAAACAAAGCCGTGAGCCTGCGGGCAAAGCGGACAATATTGTGGTCTGAGTAGGCGGGATGTTACAGGTGGTATCAAATCCACTCCTGAGCCGTTCGGGATGGTGGGGCAAACCTCATCGTGGACGATGAGTCCCTAAGGGGGGGTGACCTGGAGAGATGTTGGGTTTATAAGATAACATTCGCCTTACAATGACACAACGCGTTTTGTGGTCTACTGCGAGTGGGGTTCTTAGGAACTGGCAGTTAAGCGTGCTCATGTGAGAGTAGTACTGGCTTGGGTGACCTGCCGGGAAGTCTTCAAATGAGGCCACAAAAACAAAGCCGTGAGCCTGCGGGCAAAGCGGACAATATTGTGGTCTGAGTAGGCGGGATGTTACAGCATATGTATTGAACCCGGTGTCTGCCTTAAGGTTGAACAAATGGAGGGCTATTTCTTTTCACCCTTTTCTTTACTTTTCTTTTTCATTCTTCAACCCCTTCTTTCTCCTTTCATTTCATTTCTTCTTTTTTCAATCATACCTAGGACTTTTCTAGTACTAAACTATTGGAATTGTCCTTGGGTAGATCCTTCCTGCTCTGGCGGATCATAGGACGATTTTTCCTAACCTTAGTCACCTTATAACTCCATGACTATCCTATTGTTGCCATAAATCAAACTTTTTGAAAATCACTCAAAGTGTTTACGATTAAGAAAACATATTTTGTTAACACTTTGAGAGTTTTGTGATTTTCGGAAATACTCCCCCTTAACATGTGCTCATAAGTAGTTAAGGTAAATTTGCACATGTCGGGTAGAGTTAACACTTTTTGAATTGATTGATTTTCAATGAGCATGATCGTTGCGAGACACGTTTACATCACTAGTAGAACTAGCTTGAAATTATTACCCGTCCAGATCATATTCAAGGAAAATCGCTCGAAATCGGTACATTCTCCTCAGACACATCCTTTGCGAGACACGTTTACATCACTAGATAAACTGGCTTGAAATTATTATTCGTCCCGGACATGTCTTTTCGACTACTAAATTTTGCTATCGTCAATTCGAGGGTCAATTCTGAGTCAAGCTCTTATGAGATATCAACTTTTGAGTTACCATATTTTGATCATATCTTTATTCTCCCCCTCAAAAATAGCATACTTATGATGTTTTTGATAAACGTTTGATAAAAATATGCTTTTTGAGTTTTGTGGGAAGACTTTCAAGAACTTTTGTTTGTGGAACAAAGATTATGTTTCAAATACTCCCCCTTGACGAGGGAATACTTGTCCTTATGAGCAGAATTTTAAAAAACTTTGAAAAAATTCTGATTAATTCTACTCATAAGTAAGAAGCTTTCGCTCCTTATATTAGGATTGAGGCACTGAAGCGTACCTCAGGGTCCTTTCATTACAAGTACGGGTTGTGCACTGTGATGTGTACACAAGCCATTGTCAAAGATAACAAGATGATGAAAAATGATGAAATATGACAAAGGTACCAATGATTACTGCTCAGGTCGACGGAAAGTGAGGATGTTAGGGATTCTGGCTCGTCCTCTCACATAGCTTTCCAATCTTCTCATCGTCACCCGGAACTTGATCCTTCGATCAATCCTCTCCATGAACTTGATGGCTTGCTTCACATCATTCTTACTCCAAGTTATATGTCTTAGCCACCCCGTCTTCAACCCCTTTCTATGGTTCTTCAGAATCTCTTCAAGTTCAGACTTGACATGCAGTAGAGTTTCATTGCTGAACTTGTGGATGTCTTGATAACCCATGAATCTTGGTGAGCTTCTATCCCTTACGTACACCAACCCAAATGGTCTATCATCGAAAGTGTACGGCTTCTTGTCTGCTATCCCTGGAGGTTTGAGATTAGGCATGACCAAATTCAATTTCTTCTGGTAGCTTTCTACCCCAAGGTGCACGTCTTCAACTCTGGATCTGATGACAATATTGTGGATGTACAGCAGCACAGAGTTGACGATATCATACTGAAGATGCCCAGGAAGATTTTCGAGTTTTCCTTGAACTTTCAGGAGATACATGTCTTCAATATCATTGATGTGCAGGTAAGGATAGTCTGCTTCTTTGAAGGTGTATTCTTGATCATCCAGCCTCCTCACGGTGATCTTTTTCAGATAGTTGTAGCAAAACATTGATTCTATTTATGCACTTGTGATGGAAAGGATTCTACTCTTTTGATAAACTTCAATCTTCGAAGGAAAGGTGAGCTTCCATTTGTATAACCACTTCCTCAGATTCGGCCAGTGATAGATTCCCATAGCAGCTTCATCGTTGTATTCTTGAACTTTGTCGATAAATAAATCATTGATTTGTTCTTCAAAACTTTCTAATGCATAAGAAGCTACTTGGTACTTGGTAAGGGAAGTTGCATAAAGTTTTTCAGGGTTTGTGTTTCCATAGATCAGATAATCCAAGTTGTTATTGAAGAGGTACGCCTTGGGTATCTTCGGGTTGTGAGAATGGCCAACGAGAGGTAAGGGTTGGGAGTAATCACGGAGGTGTAGTTTGTCTTTTGGATGAGAAACCCGAGCATGATCCCAGTCAATGTTTTCAGAAAGAGCTCTTGCGACTTGTTCCAAATTGTACTCAAATTCCAGTTCTGAAGTTGTGACGGTTTTGAATTCTGTGAAGCCATCTTTGCGAACTCTGATGATATCAGGCAACCCCAACTTCTGGACATTCATTGCCTTCTTCAGTCATTTGGTGAAGTCCACAATAGAGCCTTCAACAGGTGTATCATTTTCAGCTGGAACTTCAGGGTATGCATCCACCATCGTTTCAAACCAATCAATCTTTTGAGCTTTAGGATTGACCCATTCTGGTTGAGGTTTGACTGTTTCATTAGTGGGTGGTGCTGTGACATTCTGAACTCTTGGTGGTGCAACAGGAAATTCGTGATCAAAACTCATGTCATCATAAGGTTCGGTCTCATCGAATGCTCCGGTTTCTAGAGGAATGAACTTTTCTTGACTTGATTGCTTGGTTGTTCCAGAAGAATGTGCTGTAGTAGAAGGGCTAGTTGATTTGGAAGGTTTCCTTCTTTTCTTCCCTTGATCTTTTTTGTCAGGATCATCCCGACTGTTGATATAAATAATGTCTAAACACGTTATTAATATTTTTCGATATCTCTACGTTTTGATAATCACAAAATGTAAAATCATTAATCGGAAAATTATGACGTAAACAAGTATTTAGTTGTAAATATCTATTTCTACAACTCAAATCACTTAAGGTATGAATGAACTAATGCTTAATGCATTATATGATCAAAGGAACATTTTCTTAATAACTAGATTTTTTATAAAACATCAAAAACATTTTATATATTTTTGAAAAACATTTTTGGTATTAAATAAAAATGTTTAATCTTTTATAAAAATATGAATTCAAAATTTTAACCAAAATCAGTTAAAATGTTCCAGAAAAACCTTCCCCACAAAAGGACAAATCTGGGCAACGGACACCTAGGGCGGCCCCCTTAATTTTACTAGGCGGCCCCCTTAAAATTAAGGGGAACGCCCCCCTATTTAAGGGGGCCGGCCATGCTCCAGTAGGTCTCCAGCTGTCCAGTTTTTCTCCTATAAATACCAGCCTTCTCCTGGATTTTTACTTACCTTTTGCATACTAAAACTTTCTGTTCTAAATCCTTTCTAAACATTGTAAATCCTTTGATCATATTTTCTTAAGTATTGGTTTCTAAGTGATCCAAGCTTCCACCACCAAAAGTGCAAAAGAAGAACTCTACTTCAACTAGTGAAGAAGTGTTATTACTTACCTCATTCAATTGTGTTGTTGTGTAAAGTGTTGTATAGTTGTGATAAGTAGATTCTAGTGTAAGTAACTAGTTGTGTTGTAAAGAAGTTGTGTAGAAGTAGTTGTGATATAGTTGTGAAGTAGTCGTGGAAAAGAAGTAGTGAAGAAGTCGTGAAGAAGTCGTGAAGCCGTTGTGAAGCTGTCGTGAAGAAGTCGTGTAAAAGTTGTGTATAAGTTGTGAGATTGGTTCTAGCTACGATTAGGACTCGACATCTAGCTTTGTGTCGTTAAGCCGGTGTAAGCTAAAGTTGTGTAAGGTTTCTCCGCCATAAGGGAGTTTGTTGACATAGTGAAGAAAACTCTCGAGTAGGTGACTCGAGGAGTGGAGTAGGGCAAGGAAGGTGTCCTTGTAGCCGAACCACTATAAATCTCCGTGTTGTGGTTTGATCTTTCCATCTCTCTCTCTTATTTCATTATATTTACCTTACTTGCACTACTTATCTATATTTGTTTATATATGTTCATATTGATCAAGAGTTGAATTCACATAAGATAGAATCGAAGTTTTAAAAAGTAAACAAAAGTTTTCATAAATTAAAAAGACGTAAAACTATTCAACCCCCCTTCTAGTTTTCCACAATTGGTATCAAGAGCCACGTCAAACAAGATTTTTAAAATAAACTGTATTTTAAAACTTGAAACGATCAAAGGAATCTGAAAAATATTTAGAAGGGCAATCTATGCAAAGACCACCACTATTTGAAAGTGATGGATTTTTATATTGGAAAAATCGATTCGAAACTTATGTGAAGTCAAAAGATCTAGATCTTTGGCATGTTATTACTAATGGTGATTTTTTACCTATTCAACATAATCTTGAAACTAAAAAGGATGAAATTGTACCTTTTGAAAAACAAAGTGATGATTTAAAAAGAAAAATTTCTAAAAATAATGAGGCTAAAATGGTTATTTATAATGCGTTACCACGTAAAGAATACGAAAGAATCTTTATGTGCGAAACGGCAAAAGAAATTTGGAATTCTTTACTAATAACTCACCAAGGTAATAGTCAAGTCAAAGATAATAAAATAGATCTTCTTGTTCAACAATATGAACAATTCACGATTCCGGAAGAGGAATCAATTGATAATGCATTTGCTAGGTTTAACACAATCATCACAAGTTTAAAGGCACTTGATGAGAGTTTTTCTAGTAAGAATTTTGTCAGGATATTTCTTAGGGCTCTTCATCCAAAATGGCGAGCTAAAGTTACGGCGATTGAAGAATCGAAGAACTTGTCAACTCTTCAACTTGACGAGTTGATTGGCAACTTGAAAGTCTACGAAGCAATAATCAAGAAAGACTTCGAGATGGTCAAAGGAAAGAAAGAGCAAAGCAAGTCAATCGCGTTGAAAGCTAGGAAAGCATCAAGTGACGAGGATAGCTCAACCTCCGAAAGTGATGATGAAGAATATGCCATGGCCGTAAGAGACTTCAAGAAGTTTTTCAAAAGATGAGGAAGATTCGTTAGACAACCACATGACGAAAGGAAAACACTCCAAAGAAACAAAGACGACAAAGGTAGCAAGAGCGAGAGGAAGTGCTTCAAATGCGGTGATCCAAATCATCTCATTGGAAGATGTCCTATGATGTCAAAGGAGCAAAACCAAAAGGCGTTCATTGGAGGAGCATGGAGTGACAGTGAAGAAGACGAGAAAGAAACCACAAAAGAGGAGAAGTGTCTTATGGCTAAGACATCAAGTGAGGTACGTTTTGAAACCGAATACTTTAGTGATGAAAATTTATCATTAGATGAAAAAGACCTAGATAACGAATATAATAGGTTATGTATATTAGGTCAAAAAGTAATGACTAAAAATAAATCACTAAAACACATAAATAACCAATTAGAAAAAGAAATACTATAATTAAAAATTAAACTACATAACTTAGAAAAAGGCAAAGAAGTCTTTGAATGTAAAACATGTCAAGAAACTAAAAATGAAAAAGAAATACTTAAGGAAGAAATTTGTAGACTTAACAAATTTGAAAATAGTAGTAATTCTCTTAGGGATATAATAAGCATTCAAAGAATGTCAGGAGATAAAACTGGATTAGGATTTAACTCAACTAAGGCTACAACTAGTGAAACTAAAAATGTAAAGTTTGAAAGTGAAACTAGTAATCAAAAAATATTAGAGTCAAAGCCTAAATATATACTTATAAAAGATAGAAAAATACCCATAGCCAATAATGAGGAGATAAAAGCTTTCTACAAACCATCTTTAAAAACCGAAGTAGAAAACTCTAAACCAAAGCTTAGGTCAAAAACACCTCCTCCTAGAAGACCACCTAGTCCTCACCCTTGGCCTAAAACACCTCAACCTAAAAGAAACCAAAAAAGACCAAACCGTCATAATAATAGTTACCCAATGTGGAATTACCCGAATCCACCAAGCTTCAATCCTTGGGGAATACTTCCACCATACATGCATCCTAGTCAACTACAACCCATTTTTGGTTCAAACAACTTTGGATCAATGAGACAATGGGGACCAAGTCTCTAAATTGCTATCTCATTGGATTATTGGCATCTCTTCCTTGATTGACTTCTACAATTCAAACATAAACGCTTTGAAGCGCTTGAAGACCACGTGTTGAAGACTAAAAGGTACGCCCCTCTTTCATGTTCATCATTATGTGCGTTGATTAATGAACTAGCAAATTGCATGCCCCCATAAGTTTTTAATGCCTAGTTTAGTTAGTACTTGTATGGTAGTTAGTAGATAATCACTTATACATATACATAATATATATATAATATATAATATATATATTATATATATATATATAATATATATATATATATATATATATATATATATATATATATATATATATATAATATATCCGCACATAACCTAGATACGTCATTTGTTGACTATCTAGAACTAAAAGAAATTGTTCGTCCTCGAACCTTTTCTTCCCCCTTTGCCTCTTTTGAACTTTAACGTTCAACACGAAAATCTTCCGTGTCCACTATCACATAACTCATGGTGAAGAAGAGAAGTGAGTTAAGTGGATTAACGTAGAAGTAGCACTTTGACCGTCGAGTCAAGAAAACTATGGATGAAACAAACTCCCGTCGCCGTCAGCACCTATCTCCGTCATTACCTCATCATTTCTTAACTCCATTCAACATCCCACGTTTACACACAATATATATATATATATATATATATTATATATATATATATATATATATATATATATATATATATATATATATATATATATATATATATATATATATAAATATGCACTTTTACTCTCACCCCCTAACACATTTGTCGACTTGACATCTTGATCATTTTATCCAAAATTCTCAAGAAATGTTTTCTTAACGAAATGTTAATAAAATGTCAAGTATTCCTTCCTCGTGCCATTAAAACCCAACGTATTTTTGATATATAATAAATCTATATATATATATACATAAAATTATTTTGCTATCAGAAACTAAACCCGAACTAATTCCAAGTTTGGTAGGCGGCCCCCTTAATGTTTAAGGGGACCGGCTAGTAAACGGGGGCGACCCCCTTAATAATTAAGGGGACCGGCCTACTGTAGCTTCCAAAAACGTTTTTCTTCCAATTTCATTTGCCAAACACCCCACTTTTCAAACACACCCATACTTGCTGCTGCTGTGAACGAACCAAAACCCAAAACCATTCACCAAATCATCATTTCCGACTAATTTCGCAAGGGACAAACACCTATATTTAGATTAGCAACACATTTTGTGAAAATGCCCAAAACTACAGTCGGTGATGTCTCAAAAACAAAAGAATACATTCCAAAAGTCTCTGCCACTCCAGGCATTTCTCCCGCTATTGCTTGTTTCTATCATCCCATTGAAGATAGAAACATTCATGAAGGGAGAGTTGTCTATCCATCGTTCTATGAATCCGACTATATCGAACGAATGTTCTCCAACGTTAGTCTTGATTGTCTCTACAAAATCAATGAGCTTATCATTCCCCGCTTTGTTCTTGACTTCTATAGCCAAGTGACGGTGCAAACCGATCCCAATGGCTGTATCCTCATATCCTTTATGATTCAACACGAATTCATTACTCTTACTCTCGCTCAATTCGGTCAAATTCTAGGAATCCCCTACTTCGGTCAAGCCGTCTTCTCTAATGAGTGGGATCTCTCATCTCTTGAGCAATATCGACCTCAACAGGGTCCTTACTACTCTGAGATTCCATCCTCTGAAGAAATTCGTCAATATCTTGGGTTAGATCGTGGTACGACTAGCCGGAGGATCAAGTCAAAAGATTTTGACATCCATGCTAACCAAATCCTCCTCAAGGAGTTACGCCCCGACATGAAGCGTTGGGAAGAACTCATTCGTGAGAATGCGTTCGGTACCGGTGGTCACCGTGATCATGTCACGGCGAGCATAGCTCATATGTTGTATTGTATTGTCGCTGAACAGCCGTACAATTTGGCATATCTCTTTGTCTTCCGCATCATGTCCGCCAAAAACACTCATAATGCAAATCTTCCGTATGGCATGTTTCTCACTCGCCTCTACAATCATGTCATGATGCATTATCCACATCTTCAGAGTCCAATTTATGAGTCTGTTCAACCGGTCCTTAATCCACTTGTTCGTGTCCGTGAACGTCGCCCCCGAAGCGACAAGGGAAAATCTCGTAAATCTGTCTCACTTCCACCTCGTGGTTCCACGTCACATCAAGGAGACGATGATGATGATGATGAGGAGGAGGGCACAACACGTGCTAGTACCCCATCACCTAGGACCTTCGTTGAAAATCTTCCGGATCTTGATTACACCGAGTATCAAGTTCCTTCTCGTTCGAACGAACAGACGAACTACTGTTTGAAAGACAAACCGAACTACTCAACACCACACAGCAGATGCACCAAGAAGTACGAGGCGGTTTCAAGTCTATTGGAAAGACACTTGGAAGGATGTTTGGAAAGAAGAAGAAATAGACATGTTTGATGAGCGTTTAGTTGATTATTATTGATGTTATGATTAGACATTTATATGTAGTATTATTATCTTAACATTTGTTTGCTATGACTTTTATTATGTTAGATGATAAACTCATTAGAACTAAGCTACTAGTTTATTTGATATAATATGCCTATACTTCTAATATGATTTTTTTTCTAGTCTTAAATATGTATATTATTTGTTTAATATGCTATTGATAATATTTAATCATTCTTGATGTACATGATCCAAATGGAACTTGCAGCAAATACACCCTAAAAATGACCTTTTTCTGGAAATTTTTCAAATTTGGTCGCCTGGGAAAACACCAGATGGGCAGCCCCCTTAATTTCCTATGCGGTCCCCTTAATTTTAAGGGGGCCGCCCAACAATTAAGGGGACTGGCCATCTGGACAATAAAATTTACTGTTTTCTTTTGCATCTTGTGACCACTTTTACCTAGCCCCAGCTACCATTTCTCCTTATGGACGAACTGGCATTGGAATCTTCCTACAAAACCTCAAAAATCAACCTAAACCAACCACATTTTCATACTATAAATTCCCTCCATACAATCACCTTTCATTCCATCATCCTTCATCATCTAAAACCACCATGTTATCACCAAAATCCTCCATCTCTAAGACTCCAAAGAAGCAAAGACTTGTTATCATACCACCAAAACAACCTTTCATAGACCTAACCCAAGATGAAATTAAAACTCCATCACCAGCACCTCAAAATTCATCCCCAAGTGCACCTAATGCACCATCAAAAACACCCTCTACCCATGGAGCTTCATCTTCCTCCATTCCATCCACTTCATCCATCAATGACTACATCCACACTCACCTAACATCATCACCAAGAGCATCATCACCACCATCCACTCAAGAACCTTCATACACCCAACTTGCCATTTCCTTATCACCCATCACACCTCTTGATGCTCACTTCTCACCATCACCAACCCCACAACCATTCTTTCCTATACCTTGGGCATTGCTTGAAGCCCATGGTGACAATTGTCTTTGTTGCATCCATAACCGGACCTTAATCTTTGGTCTTAGAGATGAGATACACTACATGTTTTCATCTCTTGAAAACATGATTGCCAACCCACCACCATCACCTCCTCCACCTCCTCCACCTCCTTCACCCACTACACCACCACCACCTCCATTTTCACCCAATTAAGCATATGCAATGCTTAAAAATAATTTTTCAAAACCTTCTTGTAAGCAAGCTCCATGGAAGACCATGTACTTCTAGGACGATTATGTAGTTTCATTAGTTGTTTTTTTGTTTGTATGCTTGCATGCTTCTTGTTGTAATCTTCTTGGTTGTGTATTTATACACAACACTTTTATTAAATGAATGATCTTATTCTATATCCTTGCTTATTGTTGTTACATATACTTGTGCTTCTAACATTTTTTTTGCAAGCGTTCCATAGCTCGTTTCCTTGGTGCCCCCAAAAGAGGGGGAGTACACATCAAAGGGGAGTTCTCAGTCCCGACAATTTAGATTCTAAAACTTGTCGGCTTAACCTTTTTGATTCTACAAAAAGGGGGAGAAATAGATGTAAACTCACTAAATACTTATCTAAAAACTAATTTTTAGACTTAATGAGTTTAGATTTTGTAATCATCAAAAAGGGGGAGATTGTTGATATAAATAATGCCTAAACACGTTATTAATATTTTTCGATATCTCTACGTTTTGATAATCACAAAATGTAAAATCATTAATCGGAAAATTATGACGTAAACAAGTATTTAGTTGTAAATATCTATTTTTACAACTCAAATCACTTAAGGTATGAATGAACTAATGCTTAATGCATTATATGATCAAAGGAACATTTTCTTAATAACTAGATTTTTTATAAAACATCAAAAACATTTTATATATTCTTGAAAAACATTTTTGGTATTAAATAAAAATGTTTAATCTTTTATAAAAATTTGAATTCAATTTTTTAACCAAAATCAGTTAAAATGTTCCAGAAAAACCTTCCCCACAAAAGGACAAATCTGGGCAACGGACACCTAGGGCGGCCCCCTTAAAATTAATAAGGGGACCGCCCCCTATTTAAGGGGGCCGGCCAGCTCCAGTAGGTCTCCAGCTGTCCAGTTTTTCTCCTATAAATACCAGCCTTCTCTTGGATTTTTACTTACCTTTTGCACAATAAAACTTTCTGTTCTAAATCCTTTCTAAACATTGTAAATCCTTTGATCATATTTTCTTAAGTATTGGTTTCTAAGTGATCCAAGCTTCCACCACCAAAAGTGCAAAAGAAGAACTCTACTTCAACTAGTGAAGAAGTGTTATTACTTACCTCATTCAATTGTGTTGTTGTGTAAAGTGTTGTATAGTTGTGATAAGTAGATTCTAGTGTAAGTAACTAGTTGTGTTGTAAAGAAGTTGTGTAGAAGTAGTTGTGATATAGTTGTGAAGTAGTCGTGGAAAAGAAGTAGTGAAGAAGTTGTGAAGAAGTCGTGAAGCCGTTGTGAAGCTGTCGTGAAGAAGTCGTGATTAAGTCGTGTAAAAGTTGTGTATAAGTTGTGAGATTGGTTCTAGCTACGATTAGGACTCGACATCTAGCTTTGTGTCGTTAAGCCGGTGTAAGCTAAAGTTGTGTAAGGTTTCTCCGCCATAAGGGAGTTTGTTGACATAGTGAAGAAAACTCTCGAGTAGGTGACTCGAGGAGTGGAGTAGGGCAAGGAAGGTGTCCTTGTAGCTGAACCACTATAAATCTCCGTGTTGTAGTTTGATCTTTCCATCTCTCTCTCTTATTTCATTATATTTACCTTACTTGCACTACTTATCTATATTTGTTTATATATGTTCATATTGATCAAGAGTTGAATTCACATAAGATAGAATCGAAGTTTTAAAAAGTAAACAAAAGTTTTCATAAATTAAAAAGACGTAAAACTATTCAACCCCCCTTCTAGTTTTCCACACCGACGACGCTTGACTGGCTTATCCTGCTTACATGCTTTTGCTTTCTTCTCAGCTTTCCTGATTGAATCGAGCAATGCCTTTTTGAGTTCTTCCTCCTTAGGATTATCGATGAAGAGTAATTTTCCTTTAAGGTCAGTAGTGGATGACTTGGGTGGCACTGTTCGGATTGTCATTGGTATTGACTGCATGAGATTAGCCACCGTCTTCTCCAGATTTCGTTTGACATATTCTTTAAGAAGTGTAGGGAGTGCTTCTTGAATATGTTTCCTGACTTCTTGGGGTACTTGAGAACTGACTTCTTGAGGGACATGTGTCTTAAGATATTCCCCTGCTGCCTTTTCCAGATCAAATGACTTGATAGCATTGATATCAGATTTCTGTTTATCCAGCTGGTTTTGCACTTCAATGAGCTGTACATCCAAGGCTTTGTGCTCACTTTCTTCTGATTGTTGGAGTTCAGTAACCTTCTTTTGAAGTGCAAGGAATTGCTCCTTCAGTTCATTGAGCTCACTGGGGGATTGACCCACCGAAAACGGTTGTGGAGATGGTAGTGGATTTTCCTCTTGGTTGTCATCATATTCGTCTTCTTCGTCATTTCCTCCATCATCTTTGTTCTCATCTTCTTCATTATCTTCACCATCTTCATCTTCTTTTTCATCATCATTTTCATCATCTTCACCCTCTGATTCAGATCCTTTATCTATTCTTTCATCTGACTCTTCCGATTCCCCTTTCAGAATCACTAAGTGTAGCATACTTTGTAGTCTCTGACTCTTCATCTGATTGGGCTAATGGTTGTGAAGCTGATCCTTCACCCCTTTTTCTTCTTTCAAGCTTCTCTTGTTTAGCTAGTTATGTCTTTCTGCTTGCCATTGATGCTTTCTTAAGTTGTTCTTGCTTTTCTTTTTCAGTCATTGGCGGTTCGATGGGTTTAAACGATTGATCTGACATTTTGATTGATTTTCCCCTTCCTTTGCCCAAGTCTTTGTCTTTCTCGGCGAATACTGTCTTCATCTTTTCAAACTCTTTCTTCTTCTTTTCTTTTCTAAGATCAATTTCTTCTTCATCCTCTTCTTCGTCAGTTGGTTCGTCTCTAAGTTTCAACTCTATGGACTTTGCTCTGGTGACTAGTTTCTTCTTTTCAGGTTTTGAGACTTTCTTTGTTCGTGAAGATGCTGCTGGGACAATCTTTCTTGTACCTCCAACTTTGCCCATGGTTGACTTTGTTCCCTTTTTTATAATTCCCACCTTTCTGGCCTTTTCAACCTCATCATACAATTGATAAGCTTCAGTTTCCATCACTGCTTCTGTCAACATACATGATGGGATTTTCACACCCTGTTTCTTAGTGTTCGTCATCTGCACTTTAACCCTGGTGAGCATGTGATCCATCTGTTCGGTATGTGCTTTTTATTTAAACGTCTATCGATTTCAGGATGGATTTTCATGATATGTGAAATTATCAGCTTGGTGA
Organism: Artemisia tridentata subsp. tridentata; assembly: GCA_021014915.2. Taxonomy (NCBI): domain Eukaryota; kingdom Viridiplantae; phylum Streptophyta; class Magnoliopsida; order Asterales; family Asteraceae; genus Artemisia; species Artemisia tridentata. The sequence continues at coordinate 163,504,222 of CP139507.1, read as the reverse complement.
ATCGGGGAAAGGGTATCTTGTATCTCTTCTTTTGTTGGAACTGTTGGGCTTGGAAAATCATATCATTCCATATGAACTTAGCAAAGTCCATGTGGTAGAAGTTGACGACACCCCAGAAGAATTGTAACTGTACTAGATTCGGGTGTTCAAGTCCAATTTCTTTTCCGATTATACAATGAATTATGATGGTGTAAAGGGTCAACCAAGGTTGAGGGATGTACTTTCTGTCCACCTTGGAGATTGAAGTGAGCTCTTCATCCTGATCATCATAGCCGAGACGCATTAATGTTTCAGCCATGGTTTCAAAGGTTGGTTCATCGTGGAATCTGCCTCTTGGGCCTGAGGCTTCTGATGGTAGGTCTAGAACGAGGCGAAGAGTATCAACCCCAAATTGAATCTCTGTGTTGTCAACTTTGACTGTAATGTGTTTGTTGTCTTTTCCTACGGTCATGTGATGCCAAAATTGATTCATATACACCTCAGGTACACTGGCTGTCTTTGTCATCACAGAACTGACGTAGTGTCTCTTGAGTATTTCCACGACTATTTGACATGATTCGTGACATGGCAGATTCTCAAAGTCGGCTCTTGAGTTTGATTCACTGATTTTGCACTCATCTCCTTCTGGTATCATCTCCTTTCGAGTAACAGATCCTTGAGACATGGTTAGCCTGTGTACCACAAACACCAACAACAACACACAATAGACATTGCATATATATGTTAGTGTATGTTATTTGTTACTTGATTATAGCCTAACTTGTATGATGCATCACATAGATAGACTAAATCATGAAAAAAAACCTTCACATAACAGTCAAGCAAACCATAAACAAGCAATCCTTATTCTTTCAATCTTATTTCACTTTCCTAAGTTTATTCCAAAATATACTCTAAGTCTGAAAAATACACAAACTCGGAAAATTTTAGAAAATCGAAAACTTGTGACAAACTCGGAAAGTTTTAGAAACTCGGTAAGTTTGTAGAAACTTGGTAAGTTTGTAGAAACTCGGTAAGTTTGTAGAAACTCAGTAAGTTTGTAGAAACTCGGTAAGTTTGTAGAAACTCGGTAAATTTGCAGAAACTCGACAAGTTTATACAAACTCGACAAGATTATACAAACTCGACAAGTTTATACAAACTCGACAAGTTTATACAAACTCGACAAGTTTATACAAACTCAATAAGTTTATACAAACTCGACAAGTTTACAGAAACTTGGAAAGTTCCTGACTTTAGTTTCCTAACTCGGAGACAAAGTCGAAAGCTTTTAAGTTATCCAACAAAAGTCGAAGCATTTATCAGCACAAAGTCGACAGATAAACAACAAAGTCGATGGATGAACATATAGAAACTCGGTAACAATTAGATTAGCTAGATTTCATGTAGTCCACTCATGATTCACAAGCAATGAACATCTTCATCCTAGCCATGTTCTAAACACACATGAATATTCAGAAACTCATTTACAGCAACACTTAATTCATCACAAACATTTTACACATATGCAAACATTCGAATCTAGACTTGTGTTTTGATCCATGTTATGAGACATTAAGCGTATGTTCTAGCATCATAAACAAGCATATCCCACTACTCAAACAGAAAATCATATCACTCATTAAGAATATCACACAAAGTCGACTTTCTTAAACACTAAAATCATCAAATTTTGCTTTCTGATGTTGTTTTTCACAATTAACTGATATCACTACATACTATAACATGATGTACAACTATATTCCTAAGTTAATTAGATTAATACACATCATTCAAGAAACGCCCAAATCCATTCCTTAAACCCTAACTCGCAAAATCATGTATTACTTGACATTTGGCCGTAGACGTGTTAAACACATGATTATAATGCATACAAGATTGATTTAAGCACTTACAAATTGATATTTAATGAAGAATCGAAAACCTTATTTGTGATAGTAAATGTTAGCGCGTTTTTGGTAGATTTTAGAGAGAGGGAAAAAACTTTTGTGATACTGTGTGATTAAGTGAGTGGGAAATGGATAGAATTTGACCTATATTTGACTATTTTGGCTCATTTATCAGTTCTAGTCCCTTAACTTGTGTCCTAGATCTCATCAGGTCCTATTGTGACAATTTTAGCCCTTTAACTAGAATCCTAGTTCACATAAGGTCCTATTGAGATAACTATTATCATCTTGACAATTTCAGTCCTTGATGATTGGAATGGTTGGAACTTTGGTCCAATTTGATGAAAAACTTTGTTAAAGTTCATTTCTCCCCCTTGAACTAAGACATATTTTTGAAGTTTTGAAAATCTTGTAGTTCAAGAGATCATAGAAATATTTTTCGATGAAAATTTTGATAATGATGAATATTTGAGATGATAAATGTGCAAAAAATTCTCCCCCTCAAAATATGTTCGTGATTTGAAATTGATGAAATTTGAAATGATGAGAACATATTTTGATTCGTTTTTACTTTTGCACACTTAATGAGGTTCTTTTTTTTTTTTTTTTTTTTTTTTTATTTATTTTTTTTTAATAAAAAAAAATGTTAATTTGGATAATCTTTTTGTGTTTTTGATAAATTATTTACAAGATAGTTTTGATGTTTGACTCATTTAATTTTGTTAAAGAAAATTGTTCAATTCGTCTGGAGTCAAACATCTCATACCAATCTGGTGAACCAATTCAACAAATCTTGCCTGAGGCAAAGCTTTGGTGAATAAATCCGCCAATTGGTATTCTGTACCCACGAAATATAATTCAATTGTACCCATTTCCACGTGCTCTTTGATGAAGTGATACCAGAGAGCAATATTCTTGGATTTTGAATGCTGAACCGTGTTGTACGAAATAGCTATGGCACTCTTGGAGTCACAATACATCGGAATCTTGTTGAACATGTATCTGTAGTCCATCAGCTGTGATCGCATCCCGATGACTTGAGCGCAGCATGCTGACATGGTGACGTATTCAGATTCGGTAGACGACAGTGATGTACAGTCCTGCTTCTTTAACTGCCAAGAGACAAGCTTGTCACCCAAAAATTGTACTCCCCCAGACGTACTTTTCCTTGTGTCTATGCATCCGGCATGATCCGCGTCTGAAAAAGCTATTAGTTCAAAACCAGAATCCTTCGGATACCAGATCCCCAAGTGAATGGTTCCCTTTATGTATCGAAGGATCCTTTTAATAGCAGATATATGTCTTTCAGTTGGTCTCGACTGATAACGGGAGCATAGGTAAGTGGCAAATACAATATCCGGTTGGCTAGCTGTGAGATACATGAAAGACCCAATCACACTACGGTATTTCGTAGGATCAATGGGTGTGCCATGTAGATCAGCATCTAGCTTCAGGGATTATGACGACATAGGGGTATTATAGGTGTCACAGCTGGTCATGCCATGTTTTTTCAAAATCTTTTGAGCATATTTGGACTGACTTAAGAAAATACTACGGGGTGATTGATGAACTTGCAGTCCTAAGAAGAACTTGAGTTCACCCATCATGGACATCTAAAACTTTTGTTTCATTAATTTTGCAAAAGCGTTTGAATATTTTTTATGGGTAGAACCAAAAATGATGTCATCCACATAAATTTGAACAATGAGAATATCCTCCCCGTGTTTTTGTATAAACAAAGTCGGGTCAACTGATCCTTTAGTGAAATGATTAGCGAGTAAGAATGCCGATAGTTTGTCGTACCATGCCCTCGGGGCTTGTTTAAGGCCATAGAGGGCTTTCTTAAGCCTGTAAACATGGTTCGGATGCTTTGGATCGACGAAGCCCTCTGGTTGTGTCACATACACCTCTTCCCGGAGTTGTCCATTGAGAAATACCGTCTTCACGTCCATTTGATATACAGTGATATTCTTGTGAGCAGCGTACGCCAGGAACATTCGAACAGCATCAAGTCTTGCCACTGGTGCAAAAGATTGCTCGAAGTCGATTCCTTCCTCTTGACTGAATCCTTTAGCCACCAACCGGGACTTGTTATGAGTACCCGTGCCATCCGTATCCAACTTATTCTTCCAGATCCATTTCAGCCCGACGAGGTATACCTCATCTGGTCTTTCTACCAATTCCAAAACTTCCAAACGCTTGAATTGATCAAGTTCCTCTTGCATCGACTCAATCTAATTGTCGTAGGTAAGGGATTCTTTAATGTTTTTGGGTTCTGACTGAAAAACGGTGAGTGCATAAATGTACGTTTCACCGTCTGTGTGGAGGCGTTTACGTGTCATTACTGGGTTATCTGGATTGCCAATGATATTCACTAGAGGGTGATCCTTGGTCCACGTGTGGGTTGAAGGGTAGTGTTGAAAATTCTGATGCATATTAGACGGATGCAAATTGCTCGTGGATGATTCTGCAATGTTTGGAATGGTGGGAGCTGGAGCAAATGGATTGAAGAAAGCATTGCCGTCATAATCTGCAGGTGTGGGTACTTCAGAAGAATGTAGAGGGGGATCTTCAGCTGCAGTTACAGTGTTAGAAGCTGTTTGTTCTACTAATGATGAGGTTTTCGTTGGAGGTGCATCTTCAGCAACTGCTATTGTGGTAGTTACTGGTGTATCAGGTGCTTGATTATCGACGAGTGGTTGTGCAGCGGAACTTATAGATACATCAGAAGCACGACTAACAATAGTATCATCAAATAGCGGAGCAAACAAATCTTCTAAGTCTTTGCGGTTAAGAAAGAAAGGTGCAACTGAATGATCAGGGAAGTTTAGACGGTGAGATTCGGGTCCTAAGCTGTTTTGCTCAGAAGCCATATCGGTGAGTTCATCAAAATTAACATGTATAGTCTCCTGAATCTCGCGGGTTCGATGGTTCCAGATTCTAAATCCTTTGGAATTCTCACAATATCCAACAAAAATCCCGATGTCTGCATTGGCTTTTAACTTTCCAAGGCCATCACGATCATTCATTGGGTAACAGAGAGCCCCAAAGACATGAAAGTAATTTATGTTCGGTTTTCTATGGTGAATAATTTCATATGGAGTTTTGGTGTGCCTTTTGGTAATCATACATCTGTTTTGGGTGTAGCAGGTGGTTGAAACGGCTTCAGCCCAAAGGTAATCCGGTAGTTGAGCATTTATCAACATCGTTCTTGCGGCTTCCACTAACGTTCGGTTTCGTCGTTCGACCACTCCGTTTTGTTCTGGGCTGCGTGCAATGGATGTTTGATGTTCAATACCCACTTTCTCATAGTACTCCCGAAGAGTCTGATTCTTAAATTCAGTTCCGTTGTCTGTTCGAATTTTTCTGACGGTGTTGCGTAGCTGAACCTGAATCTTTGTGAGAAAGGTGATGATCATCGGAGGAGCTTGATCTTTGGTGCGAAGAAAGTAGACCCAAGTCCATCTCGAAAAGTCATCTGCGATTACCAGTATATACCGCTTCCCATTGATAGTCTGAACACGCATTGGGCCACAAAGATCCATATGCAAAAGTTGAAGTACATGATCCGTACAGTGCTTAGCTTTTGGAGGAAAGTGAGCACGAGTACTCTTCCCTTGTTCACAAGCCGGGCAAAGGTGATCTTTGGCGTATCTGAATCTTGGAAGACCATCGACCAACTTTTTACGAGCAAGCTCGGTCATTGTTTTGAAATTCAGGTGAGACATACGTTTGTGCCATAGCCATGCTTTGGTGGAATGTACCTTGGATAGTAAGCAAATCGGAGAAGAAGTGGTCATGTCTGAGAAGGAGATAGTATAAAGACTGGTTCCACGTTTTCCTTTCATAAGGTCGTTCCCTTGTAGGTCTCGAACAAAACACGTTTTCTCCCGAAAAGCCACTTCCAAGTCACCATCGCAAAATTGCCCGACGGAGAATAGATTATGACCTAGGCCTTCCACGTAGTATAAACGACTGATTTTGATGTTCTCGTTGACATAATCACCATATCCCATGATAGCAGCGAAATGATCATTCCCGAACCTAACAGTGCCTATGAACTTCGCGACGAAGTTTACTAGAAGCTTTAAGTTGCCTGTCATGTGCCGGGAACACCCGCTATCAACAATCCATAGTACAATTTGAATCACCTGCATCACAAGAAGACACAGATGGAGAGTTTGTAACGGTGGATCCCGTTGGGTTAGTAGGACATTTGTTATGCATATTTGGTAACCAAGTAAAAGTAGGTTTATGCTGTAACCAACGCTGCCACGTCCAACTAGACTCTGCTTTCTTCCTAGTGAAGGCACTTGGTGATCGGATTGTCCTAGGTGCAGCTATGGTCTTGTCAACTTTGGTCTCAGAAACTACTTGTGGCGGTTTTCCTAAAATGGACTTAGCAGCGGTAATGGGCCTAGAGGAAATGCCATTAGTATGTTTCTGGTTACGTGACAAAAGGGTTTTAGCAATACATTTCTGATGATTACCAGACAACACTCTAGTACGACAAAACACACAATAAGCATCAACCATAACATCATTACAAACATTCAAGGATTTAGCTTTCATTACATCATATTCAGAATTACACTTTGACAAGTTGGATTCTAATTTAGACATAACATGCGGCTTATTCGACTTCCTATTGAGAACTTCTACTTCAGCATCTTTAGGTGATCCACTCTTAGGTTTCCAGACACTAATCTTCTTGTTGGTCTTTTTGGTGGTCTTTGATCTTCTAACCTTAAGAGGGTTGCCTAATCCTGTGGAAGTTGAAGCTTGCACATTAGTGGTTATTGAAGATGCTTTCTTATGAGTCTCGTCTACTATGTACATTCCTGGTGCAATCACATTATTTTGTACAAATTTCCCTTTGTCAAGTACTCTGAGTTTCTCTTTCAATTCAATGATGATGTGTTTTTGTTCTTGAATTTTTGAGTCCAACTCTCTGTTTAACCGAACAGTGTCATTTCTATTTTCACAAACTTCATCAATATCTTTTTCATACTCAAAAATTTGATGTTTTAAAACATTAATTTCTTTTTCAAGATTTTGAAGTTTTGAAACATGAACGTTTTGAGAAGATAAAGATTCTTTTTGGCTTTGTAGTGCTAACTCAAAGTTAAGACTCTGAGTCTGACACCATTGCAACTTTTGGTTAAGTTTGAAAATTTCTTTTGCACATTTGGTTTCCACATCATCATTGATTTGTCTAAGTCTCTCATTTTCTTTTCTCAGATTATCAATCTCATCTTTCAATGTTTCAATTTCAACACAGTGATCATCAACAAGCAATCATTACACGACAGATAAATGGAATTCATAATCACAGATATTACATAAGAACTTAGAACATTTGTCAAGAGTCGATCAACATCTTTTTCTAAAGCTTTCCTTTGACATTTTTGTTTTGAAATCTTGTTATCTTTTGCTTTGAAAATGCTCATCATTGATGCAACTTCTGATTGAAGTTCTTGTTCCCATTGTGTAGCACAAAGTCGCAGGTGTTTGACATTTGGCAAAAATTGCTTATGAAAAACTTCTCTCTTTTCTTTCTTATTGGGAGAGAGAAAAGTAGAGACTTTGATTTCAGAATTGCGTTCAATTGCGTCTTCCAAAAGGTTTATGTCGTCCATAAATGTTTTAAAATATTTAAGGATGCGACATTGTTTTGGCATTTGTGGAGTGACACCTGGATTTGGAAAAGGTCCATTGACTTGTGCTACAGTGGTTACTGAACCAACTTCAGAAGAAACATTTATTTCAGTTAATGACCATGTTTGTTCTGATTTATCTTTTTGAGGTACAAAAGTTTCACTAATATGAGGTGTTCTTGAGTAATCATATGGTTTGTTATAATAGACACAACTCAATTTAGATCGACTCTCGTCCTCGTGTTCCATTTCCACTTCATTATCATACACAACAACACGGTGGAAAGATTCATCAAACAAGTATTCTGCACTGTACAACTTGGGATTTTCCTTGAGTGCCTTTTGTAAAAAACGTGGTTGATTACTTCCAATTACAAATCCATATCCTTGGGGATTTGGTTTGACAGTTAGTTTTTGAATTGTGGTTACAGATTCATCCGTTTTATACACAACGTTTTGAAATTCTTTAAGTTTGGATTCCAACGCAACAATTTCTTCAAGATATGAGTCAACACGTTTCCTTGAATTTTGTTTTTGTTCAAAAAGATCATCTTTACAGTTTGACAACTCTGTTTTAGTTTTAGAAAGCTCAGAGTGTAAAATGTCAACTTGTTTTTGAAAATCTAATCGTTCTTGTTCTTTTTGAGAAATCAAATCATTTTTAGAAACGGTTAACTCATGTACTTGATGTTCTAAATCTTTTACCTGCACGTATGATTGTTGGAATGCAACCTCAAAGCTTTTCTCTCGTTGTTCTTTATTTTCAAAATTTGACAGTTGAAGTTTGTAGCACTCAAGGTCCTTTGTTAACAATGCAACTTTTGCTTTTAGATTCTGATTAATATCATTGCATTTATCAATCTGGGATTTTTGTGCATTTAATTGTGTTTGGGTGGTCAAGAGCAAGGTCATAAGCTCTGGATCTGTATCATGCATAAGATCATTTTGTTCAATGTGATCATGATTGTCATTATCAAAAGGATCATCAAATGAAACAACGGGGTTAATTTGATCTTCATCAAATATAACAACGGTGTTTATTTGATCATCGTCTTGAGATGATAATGATGAGTCATTTTGACCAATATTTTCTTGTGCAGATGAAGATGCAGAGGGTGATGCAATTTCATGAATAAGACATGTAGATTCAGGTACCTAAGATAAGCCATCGGTATCATAAACCGGGTCTGTCTCACTCATATTCATTTCTTGCATGTTTGCCATCAACATTACAGCTGCATTTGCCTCAAGGTCTTCCATTTCATCATCTGAGAATGCATTTGCCATAAAGTTGTGTTCTTTCTCGGTCAAAGTACCACCAGCTTCATCTTTCAAGGCCAGAAGAAGAGCTTCCTTGTGATAAGCACTGCCCATTGTCCTTGGCTTGGGGCATGCATTTTCCATGTGACCATTCCCACCACATTTATAGCATGTAATTGTTGTGTTTGCGATCCCTTTCTTCTTTGTTCCAACAATCTGAGCCCTCCTCTGCGTGTTACCCATGTTGTTTCTACCATTTCCTCCCGAATTAAACCTTTGTCCACTAGAATTCCCCATATAATTTCCTGAACCAAATCTTCCTGAAGCCCTGTTGATGTGTTTTTTTTTGGTCTATTAAATAAACTACCAAGTTTTAAATTTATATTTTGCCGAACTAACCTATAGACTCTAAACACTAACGAGCAGTGTACCCGGTCAATGTAGATAGTTTCTAGGTAAGCAAGGGTCGTTCACTAGGAGCGAAGCTAAAGTGATCTAAAGGTATTCTAGTCTCTAATCTAACTAAACTAAACTAGAAAGCAATTAAAGATAGATGGGGGTTTAGCCTGAGAGGCTATCACGAGTTTGTGTGTATAATTAAACTAAATACAGGAAAGTAAATAACTGAACTAAAGATAGATCAATATATAGAAGAACGGGTTAGCCAAGCCTAATCCATCTAATAGTTATACATGCTTATATCTACTTGTTTTAATTCATTCAATTGTTTTGCCATCAATCCGATTATTAATCCTGTCACAATTGAATAACCTACCATCGTGGTGGGAAAGAGGACATGATCATAGTGACTTATCTAGCATCAATACTAACTTATCGCTTTAAACCGTCTAACCTAGTTTGGCATTACGCGCTACTAGTCCTAATAGTGGCATAAGGCACGGTTCCGGTGTGTTCCCTCTAAGCCGTCTAATAGGATTCGGATTACTACACTTAATGATCAATTAAAGTAACCACAATTACAGATAGTTAAGTTACCACATTAAACCAATAAGTTCATAATCTAGTTACATAGACTTTTACTAGTTATAAGCAATAAACTAGTTTTTATCGATAAGCACCCAATCCAATAACAAAGTAAACACATCAACACAAGCATAAAAACTAATAAAACTTCATAAACATGGCTAACACCTAAGGGTGTTAGCCCATAATCTCAGTAACAATACATAAAGTTGTAATCAAAGCAAACGAATAAGAATTCATAATGAAAATGATACGCTAACCAAACGATTAAACTTAATATAAGGTTCTTGAGATGATCTTCTACGATGATTGGATCTTCAAGGAGGTCTTCTGCTGTTTGGAGGGGTTTTTGGTCTTCTGGGAACGACCCCAAGGGTCCCCAATGATACCCTAATTCGTTAATGAGCTCGGTATTTATAGATTCTGAAATCTGGGTCGATACGGCGCATCTAGAGAGTTAGATGCGCCGCATCTATAAGTAAACGTAGCCTCCAAGTCTGAAACTGACCCAATACGGCGCATCTAAAGACCAGATGCGCCTCATCTCCCAATACGGCGCATCTAAGGACCAGATGCGCCGCATCTCCTTCAGATTCAGATAGATTTTCTTTTTCTCTTCGCGTGGCCGCTTGAATCAACTAAATCGGAGTCCGGATGAAGATTTTATGGCCAAAATACGAAAGCATCTTCAAGTGTCGACTTGTAATCTTGACTTCTTCATTAAGCTTCTAATCTCCACTTGATTTCTTTGGTAAGGATTGTGTATGGCCAATACGGCGCATTGGATTGGTCCGATGCGGCGTATCTGGAGTAGAACAAGTTGGTTCTTCTTCGTTGACCAAAGTTTCATATGCGACGCATGATAAAATCAGATGCGGCGCATTCTTCAAAGTCAGGCAATGGTCTTCGAATTCATCTAAGTATGATGATACGGCGTATCTGTCTAGAATGATACGGCGTATCTCCTTGAGTTTAGTAGACTTTTTCCATCTTGATCAGTTATCTCCATATTTCGTCCAAAATCACTAACTTTCACCAAATGCTCCAATATTACTGAGATTTACAAAAGTAAACGATTAAGTATCAAATCTCATATAAAACAATATAAAACGAGCAATATATATAGGATAAATGATGCTAATAATATGTCGTTATTTGATGTCATCATGAAGCCCTGTTCTGGATTTCAACCCTTCCATCATTAACAACAGCCTGATTCCTTGTGTTTGATGAAGACCTTAAACAATTGTTAGACTTGTCTGAGAATTTGCTAAAGGCGCGAGCGATCAACGCAAATCCCTCGTTTAATGAGTTAAAGGAATCAGCTTCATCATTGTCAACGTTGGAGTACATACTATAATCAGTGTTGTCGTATGAGACGAGTTGATTATCAAAATATTGTGAGGGTGCTTCATATGGAGCAAGTTGGTTTGAAGGTTGTGAAGGATAACCCGAATGGGGTGGCGGTGATTGAACAAAATCCTGATTTGGTGGTGCAAAGTGAGATTGAGCCATTAAAGCAAGTGGGTTTGAAGTAGGTACTGATGAAAATCCTCCACGAGCGACTCTGTCCTTGTCAACTTCGGATTGGTGATGCTTTAGGTAATCATACAACAACCCATAAGAGGCGTTGTGTAGATTTTTAGCTTGTCGAACAAACATCACGTACTTCTGCCAATCCGGTCCGAGACATCCCAGAAACTTATAGTTCACAGCAATCTTTGGTAACACAATGTTGTGACGATCCAAGTCATTTATGATGTTGGTAAACCGATGGTAGTATGATTCCAAAGATTCCCCAACTTCAATCGTGAAATGTGTGTATTCCATATAAAGCTTAGATTCCAAATCCTCTTGGTTTAGTTCTGTTCCTTCCATAAGAAGGTGTAAATGCTCCCACATATCCTTTGCTGTCTTTTGGGCATCGATACTCCTGAAGATAGGATTTGGAATCCCTTGGAGTATGTAAGACATGGCTAACTCATTAGCCTCTTGCTGAAGAACTTGTTCGTTTGTGAGTTGAGCTAGAGGAATAGGGGTTGTTGTTGCTTTTTTTGGAGGAACATGATTTGGATCTGCAGGAATAGTTGTTGAAGGAACTGGGTATGGTCCATCAATGATAACCTTCTTCAGATACTTTCCATGAGGTTTCTTTTAGCTCGATAAATCGGAGACAATGACAGGACCACTGCACATAATTCCCTGGTGTTAACATTGGTGGTGTGTCCAAAGACCCTGCTTTATGTCTCGACTATTGACTGCTTATAGCTTTACACATTTTGTTAAACCAGTGTGGTTCTCTTGAAGGAGGTTGGTAAGTTTGCATCGGTTGTTGAGGGATTTGTTGCTGTGGAAGAAATTGATGTTGCTGCATTAACATGTGTTGTTGTTGATACTGTGGTTGATATTGTGGTTGAGGATACTATTGTTGATATGGTTGTTGTTGACGATACTGTTGTTGTTGTTGATTATAGAAGTAGTTATGGTGTGGTGGTTGAGACATCTTGAAGTAACTTGTGGATGTAGGATCTTTAAAGGATAATGACGGTTGTTGTTGAAGATTAGGTTTTTAAGTTGAAGAACTTTGAAGAAAATTCCCAAGAAAATCGAAGAATCCAAACTCGGAAAATCTCTTGAAACTCGGAGGATTTTACTCTAGAAACTCGGAGAATTCAATCTTTGAAACTCGGAGGATTTTACTCTAGAAACTCGGAGAAATCTTAGAAAGTCGGAAAATTTCACTAAACTTGGAAAATTTCAGAAACTCGAAAACTTTCACCAAACTCGAAAGATTTCAGATACTCGACAGATTTTACCAAACTTGATAAAAATCAGAAACTCGACAGATTTTACCAAACTCGGAAAAAATCAGAAACTTGACAGATTTTACCAAACTCGGTAAAAATCAGAAACTCGACAGATTTTACCAAACTCGGTAAAAATCAGAAAGTCGGAGAAAAACTTTCAAACTCGAAAGATTTCTCAGAAAGTTGGTAAAAGTCCAAAGTCGAAAGATTTCTAGAAAGTCGGTAGCATTGAACAAACTCGACAACTCTTCAAACTTGAAGAGAAAGTCGAAAGATTTCACAAACTCGGTAAAAGTCCAGAAACTCGGAAGAAAATGCACGTGAACAGTAACCCAGATCCAATCTTTTTCAATTTTACTTAAATCTAATCTTAAACAACCTAGATTACCCCTTGGCGATTGATACCACTTGTTGTTACATAGATTTATCACACAAGTTACTAATCTAATCTTAGATCTAGAGAGAGAAAGTTAGAGAGAGAAAGAGATGGGAGGGTTACTTAACAATAATGAAAGTGAAATGCTCATTTAACCAACCAACCCTCTCTCTTGAATAGGAGAGGGTATTTATAGTTTCTTACAAGGATGGACTTTTAGCCATAATTAAAACATAATAAACATAATTAACTAGACACAGCCTATGGGCCTTCTACACAGGTTGGGCCACAAAACAAACCTAAAGGCCTAAGCAACCTATTACATAAATGATTAATACTTGATGAATAATAACGTGTTCCCAACAGGGAAACCCCAAGAAAATACATGGGGCTGCTCGTGGCGCAAGTTTATGAGGGGAGTGAAGGTGAGGATAACAAAGGCACCCAAATATGTGTAAACGGGAATAGTCGGGTTCTTTTTGGAAAAGTTTTGTGTAGGGGATTTCATTATTTATGGCGGTTGAGGGTAGAAAGTTAAGGAGATATGTGGCCATGTGGAGGGCCTTGACCCAAAAGGTAGGTGGTAGGTGTGCTTGAAAAAGGAGGGTACGGATGACGTTATTTATTGTGCGGATCATTCTTTCCGCCTTGCCATTTTGTTGAGAGGTTTTTGGGCAAGAAAATCTAAGTTGAATACCATGATTAGCAAAAAATGTATGGAGTCGGTTATTATCGAACTCACCACCATGATCACATTGGAAACTAACAATAGAAGAGGATAAATCCACAATTAATGAGTGAAGTGATCGAGAAAAAGAACATAGTATTTAAAACCACTAGAACTAACAATAGAAGAGGTCCATAAATCAGAATGAATAATATCAAAGCAATGTTCAACAATAGAATCCGAACAATACAAAGGAAGCTTCACATGTTTGCCAAGTTGGCAAGCATGACAAACATGTGTGGACTTTTTGTCTTTATTACATGAAATAAATTTACGAGAAATAAGAGACCGTAGTACATCGTCACCGGGATGACTGAGACGTTGATGCCACGTGGAGGAACTTGTGGAAAGTAGGGCAGTAGGGATAGTGGATGGGTTGGTAACTGGATAGAGATCAACCGATCTGTCACACCGAAGGAGGATATGAAGAGTTAGGAAATCCTTCACAGAAAAGCCAAAAGCGTGAAATTCAATAGTGCAGTTATTATCCCAAGTAAACTGACGAACATAAATGAGATTTTTAATGATGTTAGGGGTGATAAGTATATTATGAAGTTGGAGAAGGCGATGAAGAGAGGGAATAATGCTATGTCCGGTATTGGTAACGGGAATAGAATTACCGTCACCAACATGTATAGATGGGAATAAGCGTTTACTAAAAACAGTAATTAAATTACGTGCATTAAAATTTAAATGAGAAGATGCACCTGTGTCCATATTTCATGTCGGGTCCTGCAATGACAGAGTGCTAAGAGCACTAGGAAGTGATGTAGCATGTGACGGGTAAAGTGCAGGAGCAGGTCCGAGAAGTCCTTGACCGGTGTGAAGCTGCTGTTGGTATTGGGTTGAGTATTGGGCTTGTTGTGGTGGGTATTGGGCTGTGAACGCTGGCTGGGCAGGAGGACTAGGCAACTGATGTTGTTAGGTCGTATAGGTGGGTGAGACATAGGCCTGTTGGGTGGTGGTGTGGACTAAGCGATAGGGTGGGTAAAAGTGTTGTTGGGCCTGGCGGGCCTAGTGTCAACCAGGAAAAACCCACGATACAATCTGTGGTGTAGGCTGTGAATGTGAAAATCGACCAACAGTACCCCCAAGCGATTCGTTGGGAATTAAAGCTTCTTGAGTTGCTGCTGCTCATATGGTTAAGACAGCTCTTGAGAATTAATGAAAATGCTCTAAGTATGTTACTGCTGCTGGTTAAAGAGTTAAGACTACTAGTTGAAGTTAAGACTGCTAGAGTACATTATGACTGCTGGAAGACTTCAAGGAAAATACTCTAAGTGGTTAATGCTGCTGGAAAAAAGTTAGTATTGCTGGTTAAAACTTACAACTGCTGAAGAGTTAATGCTGTCAGAGTAAAGATTAAGACTGCTGATTGATTGTTACTACTGCTGAAGTTTTAGTCAGTTAGATATGTATAGAATGTTTTGATAAGTATAGAAAAGATATAGAAAAGATTTATCTTGTATAGAAAGTTATTGTAAGCCGACTAGGACTCCTTAGTCTATAAAAGGAGATCCTAGGGCATTGAGATAGATACGTGTTATTAGAAAGTTGATTAGCTTAAAGGTTGTAAACCCTAATACTATTAAGTATTCGTATTATTAATAATATTGAAGCTATTTGTTTGATTGTTAAATTGTTCTTGTGTTTACTGCTACATCAAAAGAATTCTTCTTAATACTAGAGTTTAGATTCCGCATAAACTTTAGTAAATTCAACATAGTTTCTATTCTAGTTGTGTTAGTTTGTCTAGCATAGCTAAACCTTTACAAGCTAAGGGAATTTGATCAAATGTTCAACTGAGATCAACAAGTGGTATCAGAGCTTGTGATCTAGAAGCTGTGATCTAGAAGAACCTGTTTAATACAAGATCTTATTTAAAGTATTTTAATACAAGATCTTATTTAAAGACATGGATTCAGAGTCTGCACATATTGTTGCTGCATCTAAGGTACCAATGCTCAAGCCTAGTGAGTATGAGATCTGGAGAATGAGAATTGAGCAGTATATTCAGATGATTGACTTTTCTCTATGGGAGGTCATAGAGCAAGGTAATACCTTTCCAAAAACATCAATATATGAAGCTGGTGTTGTGACTATTTTGCCTATCAAAACTGCTGAAGACAAGGCACAAAGAAGATTGGAGGTAAATGCAAGAAGAACTCTCATGATGGGCATTCCTAATGAACATGCGTTGACTTTTAATCCTATCAAGGATGCTAAGTCACTGTTGGAAGCCATTGAGAAGAGACTTGGAGGGAATGCTGCTACTAAGAAGACCAAGAAGAACCTCTTGAAGCAACAGTATGAGAACTTTTCTACTCAAAGCACTGAGATGCTTGATCAGACCTTTGACAGGCTTCAAATGCTTGTTAGTCAATTGGAGCTTTTGGGTGAAACACTGTCCCAATAAGATATTAATCAGAAGTTCCTAAGAAGTTTTTCACCAGGGTGGAACACACATGTTGTTTTGTGGTGAAACAAACCTGATTTAGACACAATGAGCATGGATGATCTTTACAACAATCTCAAAGTTTATGAACCAGAAGTCAAAGGGACTAGCTCAAGTAAAAATTCACAAAACATGGCTTTTGTGTCCTCCTCAAACAACTTTAGCAGTACCAATGAAGCAGTTACTACTGTTCATAGAGTTACTACTGCTAGCACTCAAGTTACTGCTGCTAACTCAATAAATGTTGACAACTTGAGTGATGCTGTGATTTATGCCTTCCTGGCTAGTCAACCCAATAGTCCTCAATTGATGAATGAGGATTAGAAACAAATTCATCCAGATGATGTGGAAGAGATGGATTTGAAGTGGCAGATGGCTATGTTGACAATGAGAGCTAGGAGATTCTTGAAGAAAACTGGAAGGAAGCTGACAGTCAATGGGAATCATAACATTGGCTTTGACAAGTCCAAGGTGGAATGCTATAATTGCCACAGAAGGGGACACTTTGCTAGAGAATGCAGGGCACCAAGAAGCCAAGACTACAAGAATGGAGAAAGTTCAAGGAGAACTGTGCCTGTGGAAACCTCAAATTCCAAAACTTTGGTGTCTTGTGATGGTCTATGTGGCTATGATTGGAGTGATCAAGCTAAAGAAGGACCCAACTATGCACTTATGGCATACTCATTATAATACCCTAAAGCATGGTTTCTAAAATACGTTACAAAATTTAACTTGAACCCGAAAACAAGTAAAAATTTACTAGAAGCTATACCATGTGATTTATAAAATATGAACTCCCATAACCTAAGTCATGTAAATCGATTTTACACATGGTAATTTAAGTAATATATCACACATCTAATATGTCAAGTATGGGTCCAAAATAATTAAAAATGTGTGCACAACATTAGCATAGAATCATCTAGAATTTTTTTTAAAGAATTTGATGATGAAATCCTGGTGTTCCTACTCCCTTAAGGCTCGGTATTTTCTCCCCTATAATATCTCCCCTCTCCTCTATTATCCCAGCCGAATTTCACAAGGAAATAAACACACAAGAAACCCTAAAAAAAAAAAAACTATACCAGTCGGCTGTCTATTTGGGAGTCTCATTCGAGTGGTAAAAAAAAAAGAAGAAAGGTTCAAGGAGGTTTTAAAAGAGCTAAACAAGGGTGGTAATGATCGTGGTTCTGTTTGGGTCCTAGGAGATTTTGTTTGTCGAACAAGTTCTGGTTTGGGGTTCCTTTTATTCTTGTCCCTTTCATTCCTAATTCAGTCATACAGCAGGTATATCCTATCCTTGTTCTTGCTTCTCTCGTCATGTGCAAACGTATATAATCAGTACTTGGAATTTATCTATGTCAATCAAATAATTTTCAGAATGGAAGGTTTTATATAAATGTCACATAAAATGATATGATCTAGTAGTTTGAAATATTAAGAAGGCCACATGAAACACAGAATGTATAACATAAAAGCAAGCTTCAATCAAACCATAATAGATGCTAAATAATGGGTAAATCAAACATATATAAAGATGGATATTGGTCGTGTGTAATGTGAGTTATATAGGTCGATGTAAATTATTTTTGTCTACTATTAAAATCAGTTTTGAGGTATAATGATCTGTTATAAAAGCTTACATATTCATCAGATATAATCAACGAGGAATTGGAGTTTTATGCATGATATATAGGACCTGTGTAAGTGTCGTGTAGAAGGTTGCAAGGGCTGTTCTAAAATCAGTTTGTTTACACGAAAATCAAATCTTTATGGCACATGAAATAACAAACCAAAAGGCGTTATATGAAGGCTTAAATCTGGATAATTGAAACGTGTAATAGGATGAATGTTCAGTTAATCATGGCTATTCGAATCAGTGTTGTGTGCATGTATGGTAAAATGTATGTATCGAGTATAGGAGTGTGTAACTAGGTATGAATAGGGCTTTAAAGTTGTGATTGTATATGTGTGTTGGTGTGGTCTGATCAGGTTGTTACAAGGTCTGATGTATGATTTTATGAGTGTCAGTTTGGTGTCGAATGGGGCTGGAAAATTGGGTTCCTGGTTGAGTTATTGTGGGTGTCATGTGAGTGTGCTAAGGATGGAACTAGGGCTGTTTTGATGCGTGTATGTATGCATGAAAGTGGGTCGAATAAGGATAGAGTTAGGGTTGTTTGTGGGCTATCTTATGGCGTGTTGTGTGTGTGTCATATGGGCTGGTGATCATAAGTGTTGTGTAGGTTGTGTGTTGGTGTCGAGAGTGGTATAATGTGGGTCAAGACCAGGGCTGTGTGAATGATAATTTATGTGTGTATAAGTGAGTGATTTTGGATGAGTTGCATGGTGGGAAACAAAGTGTGAGTCGTGTGAGTAGGGGCTAGAAATAGGTGTATAAGGTAGGTCGATTTGGTGCAGGAAATAACGAACTAAAATACATGTACATGAAGGCTTAAACCTGAAAATTATAGCATGAAATATCATGAGATTATGTCGTTATATATGTAGTCAAATGTTGGACCACACGAAACTGAAAAAAAAAGGCGCATGTATATGTTGACATAAGGCACATAATATGGTTGATATACGTACATAGGATGGGAATTACATGCATGAATGTGGTGTAATTAATACAGGTCTAATACTTAATGATTTGGGGTCTGTTCGGAAGGGGTCGTTTATGGTTGTTGTGTCGACCTCCAAATGGGGTGTGATTTTATGAGGGGATTGTGGCGTTAAATGGGCAAGTAAAAGGAACAAAAAGAGTCGTGTGTTTATGCATGTGATAATAACATATTCTGATCGCCGCGGTCTAGGATTAATGTCAAGAATACGTTAATAAATTATGAACGACAGGGTCTAAAATTATCATCTTAATATAAAATTATAGCATAAACTTTAAAATAATTTTATTTGACATTTTTAATATCTAATTTTGATAATTTACATTTTGACCCTAAACTTTACTAAATTGACATAATTAACCCTAAACTATACTGTTAACCATATAAGTCTTAAAGTTTATTTAATCATCATTTTTAACCCTAAAAGTTATCAAATCGGAAAACTTACTAATTATAGAAACTTACTAAATATAGAAAGTTACTAAATCGGGAAACTTACTAAATATGACAGGTTACTAAAAATAGAATGTTACTAAAAATGGAAAGTTACAAAAAGTGGAAAGTTTCTAAAAATAGAAAGAAACCTTGAATGGGAAAACCTTAATAACTATGAGCAGTAACTTGTAAAATGAGCTTATAAGTAATACGTGATCGTAATTTGTATAGGTTCGGTGAAGAAGGAGTGATTCCCTATTTCCGGTGCTTTCTTATTTTGATTCCTTGATTTGCATAAGGTACATATATTCTTCCCTTTCTCAGTAAGGGTTCTGATCTCATGACTTTTCGATCCTTGACTTTGATTCGTTTACTTTGCCATGATTCCATTTGATATAAGCCATTGCTATGATTCCCTTGATATGATTCTGTTGCTATCCATTCTGTTATGATGATCTGTTTATGATCTCCTTGTTTGAGATTCTGTTCAGTTGTTATGCCTTTGTTGATTATATTATGATTGCTTATTATGGATAGTTTTGATGTGTTCTGTTTTGTTGCCCGAGCTAACTAGCCATGGAGGTACCATGGCCATGTCATTGAGGCACCAATGGCATGACACTTTCTGTGGAGGTTTGATTGATCCACGGCGTTCCCTTCTGTTATGATTATATTATTATGGCACAGGTGGCCATTCTGTTATATGTATGTATAGTCTCATACTTGCATATGTATTCTGTTTTGCAGGGGGCGTATGGATGAATCCTAGGTATATATTTAGAATGATTATGATGTGATTTTAGTGATTGGTTTGTGCGTGCCATGCACCCCTCTCACTTCTGGTACTTGAGAGGTCTCCCCTCCTTGTACAATATGAATTGATGGATTATGTGATTATGTGGTCTATTCGTGTGGCTCGTTTAGACAGGCTCGTGGCTATCTGTTAGGTATCTTTGGTTCATTCGAGTGGCTCGTTTGGACGCGTTCGTTGACGTTTATTATCTGACTCTTAGAGCTATTCTTATTCATGATATTTATGCATGTGATTCGTATTCGTTTGCTTATGCTTATTACCTTTTCTGCTTTGTATATATATCTGTTCACTTGGCTTTTTAAGCTCAGCCGCGTTTTCTTTTCCATGCGGCAGGTAATAAGCGGGATGCGGGGCAAGAGAGTTGAGAGTAGGAGTAGAAGACCTACCTTATTAGTTTCCCCATTGTCTTAGAACTATTTTGGACTTATGTATTGGATGTTTTTATTTCCTTTTCATTTCATTTGAGATTGTTAAGTCTTTTGGAACTTGTAATTTATAAGTCATGATGTTCTTTACTTAGCTTTATTTATGAAAGACTTCCACTTGCGTTATTTGTATGTTCTGATTAGACACCATAATGTGGCATCTTAACCAAGGTCAGGTTGGGGTGTTACACTCATCTTCATCCTCAAGTTCTGACTTTGAGGTATCTAATGATTCTGGTTGTTCTTATAAGTCTTGTTTAGATATTTTTGAGTTACTTAAAGCTCAGAATAATAAACTTGTAGAAGATTTACAGAAAGCTTAGTAGCATATTTTAGGCTATAAGGTAGGTTTAGAGTCTGTAGAACAAAGACTTGACTTTTATAAGAAGAATGAGGCTGAGTATGTAGAGAAGGTTAATGTTTTAGAAGGTGAACTTTTTGTAAAAGAATCACTTATTACAGAGCTTAGGACAAGGCTTGAAAAAGCTTAAAAAGAAAAGGATGTAGTTCAACTGGAAAAAAAAAGCATTCAATTTAAAGTGAATAGGCTTAAACATGCATCTGAAAGTGTGATCAAGATAATAGAGTGTCAAATTATAAAGAAAGGTAGTGGTTTATGCTATAATGAGGTTCCCCCTCCCATTACAGGAAAGTTTGTGCCTCCTACACCTGAATTGTCTTGTTTAAGTGAGTTAGTTACTAAGCCTGTAATTGAGAATGAGATAGAGTCTAAGATTGATAGGAAGTATACTGATGTACCAATTATTGAAGATTGGGTGTCTGATGATGATGATCAGGTTGTGTCTACATCTAAAGTTGCAAGTACAACAGTTAGACCTAGTGTTGAAAAGATAAAGTTTGTTAAACCTAATTCACAAGGTCAAAATACTAGGAACACTGTCAATCAAGTTGAGCAACCTAGGGAGAACACTAATAGGCCTAGAGGAAACCAAAGGAATTGGAATGGTATGATGTCTCAAAGATTAGGAAGTAATTTTGAGATGTTTAATAAGGCTTGTTATCTATGTAGTAGTTTTGAACATTTGAAGTATGATTGTCATTACTATCAAAAACCTGTATGGAACTATGCTCAGAGGGTGAATCACCAAATTTTTTCTAAAAATACTCACCCCAATGCTAAAAGGAATATGGTTCCAATGGCAGTGTTAATGCAGTCTGGCATGGTATCACTTAATACTGCTAAACAATGTTTTTCAAAAACAACAGTATCAGTTAAAACTGCTAGACTAGTTAACACTGCTCAACCAAAACAAACAGTGAATGGTGCTAAATCAATGACACATCTTTCAAACATAGCACATTCATATGTAAAAAGGCCCATTCAAAAGACAACAGCAATCAATACTGCTAAGCCAAAATCAGTAGTTAAAACTGCTAGGCCAAAAACAGTAATTAATACTGTCAAGGGAAATCATTTTTATGCTGTTAAGGCCTCAACTTGTTAGGTTTGGAAACCAAGGATTAAAGTTTTAGACCATGTTTTCAAACACAACAGTGCATCAATAGTCCTAAAGAAATTTGATTATGTTAATTCACAAGGCAGATCCAAGTCAGTAATGGCTTGGGTCTCCAAGAGAAACTGATTTTCTTACTTTATGTGCAGGGCAATCCACAGATGGAGTTACAGGATCAAGGAGTCATTGATAGTGGATGCTCAATGCACATGACATGAAACATGTACTATCTTACTGATTATGAAGAAATTGATGGATGATATGTTCCTTTTGGGAGCAATCCCAAAGGAGGGAAAATCACAGGCAGAGGTACAATCAAAACTGGTAAACTAGATTTTGAGAATGTGTATTTTGTCAAAGAGTTAAAATTCAATCTCTTTAGTGTCTCACAAATGTGTGACAAAAAGAACAGTGTTCTTTTTAATGACACTGAATGTATTGTCTTGTCTCCTGACTTTAAGTTAATTGAAAATTCAAGTTTCCCAAAAAAAAGGAAGTTAAACTTGTCTCTTTGCAAAGGCCACATCTGATGAATCTAATCTTTTGCACAGAAGGCTAGGTCATTTGGTTTATTTGGACCAAAACAGTGAACTCTATCAACCAACCTTTACATATGGTTGCATATGGATTTATTTGGACCAACATTTGTAAAAAGTTTAATGAAAAAGATGCATTGCCTAGTTGTCACAGATGATTATAGTAGGTTTACTTGGGTTTTCTTTTTAGCAACTAAGGATGAAACTAGTGGAATCCTTAAGTCTTTCATAACAATGGTAGAAAATCTAGTAAATCACATGGTTAAGGTGATAAGATGTGACAGTGGAACTGAATTCAAAAATAAGGAGATGAATCAGTTTTGTGAGATGAAGGGTATTATGAGACAGTATAGTGTAGCTAGAACTCCTCAAAAAAATGGTGTTGCAGAGAAAAGAAATAGAACACTAATTGAGGCTGCTAGAACAATGTTAGCTGATTCTAAGTTACCAACTACATTTTGGGCTGAAGCAGTTAGTACTGCTTGCTATGTACAAAATAGAGTGTTAGTTGTTAAGCCTCACAAAAAGACCCCTTATGAACTTTTTCATGCTAGAACACCATCCTTAAGCTTTATGAAACCATTTGGGTGTCCTGTTACAATTCTCAATACCATAGATCACCTAGGCAAGTTTGATGGTAAGGTTGATGAAGGATATTGATGATTCAGATATGCCTATATTGGAAGTTGTATGGGAGGATATTGATGATGAGGTTGGTGCAGAGGCTGACATAAATAATTTAGATCCTACAATTCCAGTTAGTCCTATTCCAACTACAAGAATTCACAAAGATCATCCACATGAACAAATTATTGGAAATGTGCATTCTGCTGTACAAACAAGGAAGATGACCAAGAATTTGACAGATCAATGGCTCTTTGTTAGAACTATTAAACAAAGAAACAATCATAAATATCTTCAAAACTGTTTATTTGCTTGTTTTCTATTACAAGCAGAACCCAAGAATGTAATTCAAGCATTAAAGGAGTCCAGTTGGGTAGAAGCTATGCAAGAAGAGTTGCTGCAATTCAAGCTGCAAGAAGTTTGGACTCTGGTAGATTTACCTAGTGGCAAAAGAGCTATAGGTACAAAATGGGTTTTCAGAAATAAGAAGGATGAAAGAGGGATTGTGATAAGAAACAAAGCTAGATTAGTTGCTCAAGGATACACACAAGAAGAAGGGATTGACTATGATGAAGTCTTTGCCCCTGTTGCAAGAATTGAAGCAATTAGGCTGTTTCTAGCTTATGCTTCATTTAAAGACTTTGTGGTGTATCAGATGGATGTCAAAAGTGCTTTTCTATATGGAATGATTGAATAAGAAGTTTATGTTAGTCAACTACCAGGGTTTGAAGATCCTGACTTTCCTGATAAAGTTTACAAGGTTGAAAAGGCACTTTATGGTTTACATCAAGCTCCTAGAGCATGGTATGCAACCTTGTCAACATACTTGTTGGATAATGGGTTTCACAGAGGAAAGATTGATAAGACTTTGTTCATCAGAAGATACAAGGATAATATTTTGCTAGTTCAGGTTTATGTAGATGATATCATCTTTGGATCTACAAGGAAGGAGCTGTGTATTGAGTTTGAGAAGTTAATGCATGAAAAGTTTCTGATGAGTTCAATGGGAGAACTTACATTCTTCTTAGGATTACAAGTGAAGCAGAAGAAGGATGGCATATTTATCAGTCAGGATAAGTATGTTGCTGAAATCTTAAAGAAGTTTGGGTATGCAGATGTCAAAACAGCAAGCACACCTATGGAAACTTCCAAGACTTTGCTCAAAGATGAAGATGATTAAGAAGTTGATGTTCACTTGTATAGATCAATGATTGGTTAATTGATGTATCTTACTTCTTCAAGACCTGACATTATGTTTGCAGTGTGTGCATATGCCAAATACCAAGTCAGACCAAAGGATTCACATCTACATGCTGTGAAAAGGATTTTTAGATACTTGAAAGGTCAACCTAAATTAGGCCTTTGGTATCCAAAAATTCTCCTTTTACTTTGGAAGCATACACTGATAGTGATTATGCTGGAGCAAGCTTGGATAGGAAGTTAACAACAGGTGGTTGTCAGTTCCTAGGGTGCAGATTGATCTCATGTCAGTGCAAGAAACAGACTGTGGTTGCAAATTCCACAACAGAAGCTGAATATGTGGCTGCTTCAAGTTGCTTTGGACAAGTGCTCTGGATTCAGAATCAATTGCTAGATTATGGGTACAATTTTATGCATACAAGGATTTTTATTAACAATAACAGTACTGTGTGCATAATTAGAAATCCCGTTTTTCATTCAAAAATAAAGCATATAGAGATCAGACATCATTTTATAAGAGATTGTAATGATAAGAAGTTAATTCAAATAGTTAAAATTCATACTGACAAGAATGTTGCAGATCTGCTTACAAAAGCTTTTGATGTATGTAGATTTCAATATTTAACTATCAGTATTGGAATGCTCAATCTTTAAAATCCTTGATCTCTTTATGTTTTTGTAAAGTTTTGTATGAAATAGTACTGTTATTCAAGTCAATAAGTTGTTTCTGCTACTAAGTATAATTGGTGCTGCTAGTTATACTTAGAACTTCTATGTTAATACTGCTGGTTATACTTAATACTGCTGTTAAGTATGATCTTGTGATCATTTTGAATATGGTTATTGCTTATGTTTTTGTGGTTTTGGACTAACATTTTGCAGGATAGGCAAAGACAAGTGATGGAGTGCTGATAAATAAGGTGTTTGAAGTGGAAACTGAGTTACTACTGTTAGGCATAAGTTAATGCTGCCAAGCTTAACTTAATGCTGCTAGGTTTCTACTGCTGAGTTTGAGAGTACAGGGTACTGTTCTATAACTTCTTCGATTAAGGGTTTAAATCCCCAAATCAGTCATTTAATCGAATTCACGCGCACATAATTCTCTCAAATACAAACCCTAACACTCTTTTTATCATCAATTTTCAAAAACCCACCATCAATTACAACAAACTCACAACAATGTCGAACCTATCTTTTGCCGATACTCACAACATGATTGCATTTTTGCAAAAACCCAAAGAGTCTGAAGGTTTTACTGAGATAATTGATTTCTTAAATGCAAGCCATATAAGGTATGCATTAACTATGAATCGTACTATATATATTTCACATATTGAATAGTTTTGGTCTACTGCTAATGCCATAACACTCAATGGTGAAGTACAAATTAAGGCTGTTGTAGATGGCCAAGATATACTCATTACTGAAACGTCTGTTAGAAAATCTCTTCGACTAGCAGACACTAAAGACAGTATTGAGTGTCTCTCAAATTCTGCAATTTTTGAAAACCTTGCACTGATGGGATATGAGAAGAAAAATGATTCCTTAAAATTTTTCAAAGCAAACTTCTCCCCACAGTGGAAATTCTTAATTCATACTATCTTACAGTGTCTTAGCCCAAAGACAACTAGATGGAATGAGATTAGCAGCAATATGGCCTCTGCCATAATCTGCTTAGCTGAAAATCAAAAATTTAATTTTTCCAAATTAATTTTTGATAGTATGGTTAAGAACTTGGACAGTTCAACAAAACAATTTTAAATATATCCAAGGTTTTTACAACTGCTTTTGGACAGACAAGTTACTGAAAAGAAAATTCATCAAAGGACTTATGTTGCACCCTCTCATACTAAAGAGATTTTTGCTAACATGAAGAGGGTGGGAAAAGACTTTGCAGGACAAGTAACACCATTGTTTCAAACAATGTTGGTACAAAATCAAACTCAGGGTGAAGGTTCAGTAATCCCCACTATAACCCAACACACACTCACATTTTTATCCATTTCCTCAACACTCTAAAAGACCTATAAACGTAGGTTATCACACAATAAGGGCACTGAGCTACCTCAGGCTAGTGCTAGTATGGTTGCAGATAAGGCTACCCATAAGGAGAGGGGAGGTATTTTGGAAAGGGTTGCCACTACTACTTCTAGCTTAGAAGCAGAGCAGGACAGTGGTAACAGCAATAAGACCCAATCCAAGGCAACATCTAATGAATCTAGTTCCTATGGAACTGATTCAGGTGATGGAATCCCCAGGCGCTAGGAAACCATGGGGGGCTCAGAAGCTCAAACTAGGTTTGAGACTGAGGCTAACATACCCAGTGATCCACCTCTCGGGATAGGTAACAAAATCCGAAGTGGTGAGGGTAGTTTGGAACTTAAGGAATTGATGGTTTTATGTACCAAATTATAAAAACAGGTTCTTGATCTTACAAAGACAGTTAACTCTCAACAAGATAAAATTTCCGGTTTGAAGAAGAGAGTTACGCAGCTTGAGAAGAAGAAAGGGTCAAGAACCTCTGGGCTAAAACGATTACATAAAGTAGGTACTTCTTTCAGGATAGACTCCTCTGAAGATGATCAAAGTTTGGGGGAGGATGCTCCCAAACAGGGGAGGAATGATGATAAGGCTTCAGGGGAGGAGGAAATGATGGATAAGGAGAATGAAGGTGCTGGGTTTGTGCCAGAAGATAATAAGGATGGAATTACTCTTGTAGGAGTTGAAAATGTTGTGGAAGAGGTTGATACTAGTGCTTCTAAAGAAGTTTCTAAGTCAGTTAGTACTGCTGGAGTTGATGTTGAGAAGGTGGTTGAAGTTGCTAAGATTATGGTTGATGCTGCTAAGATTAGTACTGCTAGTGGTAAAGTTACTACTGCTGGTACATAAACTGTTAATACTGCTGCAACAACATCAATAACTGAAGATGAACTCACTTTATGTTAGGAATATAAATATTCATCTGAAGACTCGGTCACCCCGAGTACTCATTAGCACTTAATAGCTCGTAGGATTATTAGTAATATTAATAGTAGATTAGTTAATATAGAACTTGTGGAGTGGGTCGGGTCTTTACCCTCTGTCAGCTCACTCCACAGCCCACTCGGGGACTTCTCTCTCTAAAACTCTTCTATTCGATCCATCTCTACTCACATACTTGTGTTATTAGTTAGTGAACATCTTACAATTGGTATCAAGAGCCATGGTTAGGTTCATATGAGTTCATGTTCACGGATTTCATTGATTGTGTTTAGGGTTTTTGGTTTGAATTGTTTTCTTGGGATTTCTTGGTTCGTATTGTTTTCTTAGGAAAATCACTTGTACGATTCTTGTTTGTGGTTAAATCTGTGAAAACCGTGTACTTTCTTGTTCAAGATTGTTACATAAGCGTTGTTTTGTTGCTGGGTTGGTTGTTTCTATCGATTTGTGGAGTATTTGGTCAAATCGTTTGGTGTTTGCAAAAGTGTTCTTGGCTGCGATTTGAGTTGCGCCCAGAAGTTCTTCGCTGCGATTTGATCAGTTGGGAAATTGGTAGTTGCGATTTGGTATATCTTGGAGTTTGCGATTTGACTTATTACTCAAAAGGGAAAAAGAAGTCAAATCGCTAGAAAGCGACAGGTTTGGCAGATTGTGGGTTGCGACTTGACGAGATAGTGACAGTTTGTCCGATTGTGAGTTGCGATTTGACTCTAGCGATTTGAGTTGTTCTTGTTGCGATTTGACAGTTGCGACTTGGGTTGTCTGATTGCTATTTACTTATTGTGATTTGAGCTCACTCTATTCAGATTTAAGGCTGTGACTTGTGACTTGAGTCATTGCGATTTGATCTTTGCGATTTGACTTACGATTGACAAATTGTAATTTGATTATTTGTGATTTGTTAAGTTGCGATTTGATTTATTATGATTTGACTGATTGCGATTTGACCAATTGCGATTTGACATTGCGAGTTGACACTTGCGATTTGACTTATTGTGATTTGGTTGATTGCGATTTGACTTGTTGCGATTTGACAATCTGTGACTTGACTTGTTGCGATTTGATCAAATTAAGATTTGATTTTTGTAACTCGAATTTTGAATATCAATTTTGCAATTCACTCTTGGATTACGGTTTCTCTTGTTAATTTTAGAAAATCCCGCGAAAGAATCTATTTCTTGGTTTAAATCACAAGAGTTGTAAAATCCCGTCTTAATCATGACAAGCACTGCATCTGATGATATACAAGTTGTTGGGTCCGATACTCGTCCTCCTATGCTAGATAGGACTGACTACGAGTCATGGGCACAAAGAATTCGTCTCTATTGCTTGGGAAAAGAAAATGGATTCAACATCCTTAAATCCATTGATGAAGGACCATTTCAGATGGGTACTACCAGAGACGTTGTTACCACTGGTGATGATGGAACCGTGACATTTGGAATAGACAGGCCTCGAACTTACAATGATTTGACTGAAGAGGAAAAGAAGAGGTATGATGCTGACGTTAGAGCTTCCAACATTGTCATTCAAGGTCTGCCTAAAGATGTCTACAAACTCATAAATTTTAACACTGAAGCAAAAGCAGTATGGGACAATGTCAAGATGCTTTTGGCTGGATCAGAACTCACAAAAGAAGATCGTGAGTCACAACTATACGATGAGTTTGAGCATTTTAAAATGAACACAGGAGAGAATATCACAGACTACTATGTAAGGTTCCACAAGTTGGTGAACGATATGAGAATCATAAGAATGACTATGCCGAACATCCAACTGAACTCAAAGTTTGTGAACAACATGACACCAGAATGGGACAGATTTGTTACCGCGGTTAAACTCAACAAAGGTCTAAGGGACACAAACTATGAACAGTTGTATGCATACCTGCAACAACATGAGAAACATGCTACTTATGATCGTCTGTTGAGAGAAAAACTCAATCCTACTGTACCAAGTGATCCACTAGCCTTTGTTGCAAATGTTCAGCAATACAATCAACCACAACTTGATCAATCATATCAAAATCCCATCCCATCAAAGAATCAGTCATTGTTTGCTCAATCATCCATGCACCCACAACCTACTATGAACTCTCAACTAGACTCTGGATATTCTCGCACTAATCAGATGATTGATGAGCTTTCCAATCAAGTGTCCCTACTTGTGCAACAATTCAAAGCTGCTCAAACAAACAATCAACTCAGAAACTCATCTAACCCATGCAATCAGGATACTGTGGAAGATGGAAGAATTATTGTTCAGACTGTGCAGGGAAGACAAAATGGGAATCCAAGGAATGTTGGGAATGTTGGTAGGGGGAATGCTCAGAACAGAGTTGGAAATGTCAACCAGGGACAAGGAAGGCAAACAAAGTGCTACAATTGTGGTGGATTGGGACATATTGCTAGGAATTGCAATCAGCCTAAACGTCCTCAAAACTCTGACTATTTCAAGGACAAGATGTTATTGATGCAAGCACAAGAAAGTGGTGCTCTGTTGGATGAAGAAGAACTGTTGTTTCTTGCTGGCGATGGGGGAAATAATTTTGATGCTGATGTGGACGAACAGCCAGTTCAGGACCTTGCACTTAATGATCTAAACATCTTCAAAGCCGATGATTGTGATGCGTTCGACTCTGATGTAGATGAAGAACCAACTGCTCAAACGATCTTCATGGCTAACTTGTCCTCTGTTGTCTCATCACCTCAACAAGCTGGTTCCTCCAACACATCTGTGATCTCTGAGGTACTAAAACTTTATGACATATATAACGTGGTTGATGTACAGAAGATTCCCAACGAAGTACAACAGACAAATGTGGTTGATTCAGATACTGTTGACATGGGAAATAGTAATATTTTTCCATATGAACAATATGTGAATCACAACAACATGTCTGATGTACAAGATGGTGCATCTTCTATTAAAAACATTGCTTGTGCTGTAAATAATGTCTGTGCCTTAGATAATACTTGTATTGTAGATAATACTTGTGAGTCGCATGAAAACACTGTGTTTGTCACTAATGATACCTTGACCACTAGATTAAACATATATAAAGAACAAGTGGCCTTGTATGAACAGCGTGCTAAGTTTGAACTAACAGAGCGTGAGCAGAAAATTGAAAGTCAAATGCGTACACTTATAACAGAGCGTAATGTTAGGGAAGAAACATTAAAACTAGAGTTGAATTCTTTGAAAAGTCAGCTGGATCAGACTGTTAAGCAAAAACAGGAAGCTCAAAAAAATTTAAATACTCTAAAGCAAGAATTCAAAGATAAAGAAACACAACTCTTAAATGATTTCTCCAGACTTAAAACCCTAAAGAATAAGCTTGAAGATAAGTTGTACACACAGGACCAAACCAGACAGACTGCTCAAATGATTTACAAGCACAGAAAGCTGAGTGATAAGCATAGTGAGAATACCATAGGTGAACCAAAGTCTGCGTACCTTAGGAACGCAAAAATGGCCCAACCCGCATTGTATGATGCTAATGTGATGTTTACGCCTGATCATGCCCCACCTGACCACTCATCATCAGAAGAGAATGATGAAATAGATGTGTGGAAAAGAGAAAGAGTGAATGAGAAAATGAAGGATCCCATCCGCATAGCCAATCGAATAATAGTCAAACCCCATGATTATAATATGGAAAATCGATTGACCGTGTTTGCACCTCAAAATAAGTTAACGCCTGAACAAATATTTTGGAAGTATGATACTGAAAAGAAAAAAGCTGATGAGCTTGAAGCCAAAACCCCATCCCTTAGGAAAATTGCTGCTGCGACGGTGTATCCTCCCAATACACCTAGACATTTGGTTCCTTTGACTCTTCCCACTGAATGTAAAACCTTAATTAGCATATATGTACTTTGTCAACTATTTGCTGATTTTGATAAAACATGTAAGAAGAGAATTACACCAACAGGAATAACTGAGGGAGAAAGGTGTTTTGAACATACAAAAAGGTGTTACTTAACCGAGGTCATACCATTCTTTAAACTACTCAAAGAACATTTTGAAGGGATGCAAAATACTATTAAAACAGAAGTAAATGAAATGAAAGCAGTGTTTAAAGATATGGAAAATGAGGTAACTCAAAATGTGATAGAACTTAAGACTCGTGAGATTGAAAGAAAGAACATTCTCATCACAAATGAGAATTTGATTGCTAGATGTATTGCACAAGATGTATTTTATACTGCTACTGATTCTGCATTATTTGCTTGTCAATTTCATGAGTATTCTATTGCTTTGAATGTTACCCAGAATCGTGTTGTTGAGCTTGAGGGGAGAATTTGAAATTGCTTGATCAAATTCAAAATGATGACCATGATAACATGGTTAAACGTTTTTCAAAACTAGAGGTTGAGTATCTTAATTTACAATTAAAATATCAACACTTAGAAGAAAAATGTAAACTATCAAATGTCAAGACATCTTTGGATGCTCCTGAGTTTGATACGTATTTTGAATTAAGCAAACGGGATGAGAAAATTCAAGCTCACACGAACACGATTCGGCTATTGAGGGCTCAAATTGCCCAATTAAAATTAAACAAGTGTGATGTGCATGGCACCAATAAACCTTCGTCTTTAGATTCTCAGAATTTTCACTATCAAGACACCATCAATAAGTTACACTATGAAAATGAGTGTTTTCGAGCTGAGAATTCTAAGATTAAACAACATTACAAAGAGTTATATGACTCGATTAAAGTTACACGAAACAGTCATAATGAAAAGATAACTTCTTTGTTAAATGAAATTGAGAATCTTAAGACTCAGGTGAAAGGTAAAATGCCAAGTATCACTTGTGATTGTGTTGCATCAAAGGTTTCTGCTATTAAAATGTATTATGTTGATGTTGGGCCTATACCATTTCCCCTCAGAAACAATAGACCTGCCCATCAAATATATCTCCATCACCTTAGGGAAGGCCTTGACACACTTCGTGAGGTTGTAGAAGAGGACAGAATAGAAAAGCCACTTGATAAGGCAGTTGTGTATGCTTGTGTTCTCACAAAAAGGATTCAGGAAGTGTTAGAATATGCCATTGGCACTGGCCCTAAGACCGATAACAAAAGAGATAGAATTGTTGCATCATCATCCACAATTAAGAGCAAGCATGCAACTTTTGATGAAACATGGAAAGCATCTATTCCTAGCACATCTAAACCAGAAAACCAAATGGCACTACAACAAACTAATGTTCCCATTATTGCTTCTACAGGAGTAAATCAAGTCACTAGAGCTAGCAAGTCAACGCTTAAAAGCAATACCAAGA
This sequence comes from Artemisia tridentata subsp. tridentata, assembly GCA_021014915.2. NCBI lineage: Eukaryota > Viridiplantae > Streptophyta > Magnoliopsida > Asterales > Asteraceae > Artemisia > Artemisia tridentata. Next base: position 163,471,663 of record CP139507.1, on the reverse strand, counting down.
ATGATAGGACTGCGCCGACTAAAAGTGATAGTGAGAAGAAAGTAGAAGCCCATCCTAGGAACAATAAGTTTGTTTTTATGAAAAAGAATCGTGTTGATTCTTGTATTTGTCTTAAAAGTACTGTAATTGATTCGAATTATGTTGCTATTTGTAAGACATGTAATGAATGTTTAATTTCTGGCAATCACGATAGATGTGTTATGTCATTTTTGAGATCTCCCAAACAACCCCATGTTATGAATGTTAGGAGACCTGAAACATGTAAGAAAGTTTGGAAAGCAACAAGAAAAACGTTTGCTAATGTTGGATACAAATGGAGACCCACTGGAAGGAAGTTCACTTTAGGAAACCAGTGTCCCTTACCTAGAAAGAATAATCATAAGATTGTGAAGTCTAAGGAATGGAGACCAACTGGTCGAATTTTGCCTCTAGAAACACAATGCCTTCCATCTAGGTCATCTGCTGCATCTAGGGTAGCCTCTACTATAATGACAACAGCATCTGTGAACCCTGTAACTCCTGAATTTGTGTGTGCTAACCAAACGGACCCCAACTGCACGTGGGGATCCACATATTTCAGTTATCCATCGTTGTCTGTTTTCAAATGCAGGTCGTACAAATTTTCCTTTGGTATTTGGACTCAGGCTGCTCAAAACATATGACGGGGGATCGCTCACGGCTCAAGAACTTCATGAAAAAGTTCATCGGGACAGTTAGATTTGGGAACGACCACTTTGGGGCAATTATGGGGTATGGAGATTATGTGTTCGGGGACAGCGTAATCTCTCGGGTATACTATGTGGAAGGACTAGGGCATAACTTGTTTTCGGTTGGTCAATTCTGTGATTCCGATCTTGAAGTGGCCTTCAGGAAACACACTTGTTTTGTCAGAGAGTTGGATAGTGTGGATCTCCTCAAAGGCAGTCATGGCACCATTTTATATACCATCTCCATTGAAGAAATGATGAGGTCCTCTCCTATTTGCTTGCTTTCAAAGGCCTCAAAGACCAAGTCTTGGCTTTGGCACCGTCGTTTAAACCATTTGAACTTCGGTACCATAAATGACTTGTCTCGCAAGGACCTTGTACGAGGCATGCCCAGACTAAAGTTTGAGAAAGATCATCTATGTACTGCATGTCAACTAGGCAAAAGCAAGAAACAAACCCACAAACCCAAAACTGTCAACACCATCCTAAAAGTTCTTCACACCCTTCACATGGATCTGTGCGGTCCAATGAGAGTACAAAGTATAAACGGGAAGAAATACATTCTTGTGATAGTCGATGACTACTCTCAGTTTACGTGGGTAAAGTTTTTGAGAACAAAGTGTAGGATCGAGTACTTCGAGCTTGATTGAGCTTGGTTAAACAAGAATCTCTGTATGGAATACAAGTGTTTATGCGGAAACTAAACAACAAGTATAATAAAGAAGAAAACTCTAGCCGACAATGATCCTCTATGGATCAGACTATAAACTAAGAATGATGATATTGAATATTGTAAATCGTTAAAGGTTAAAGGTACCTTAATCTCATGGACGGGATGTTTCTTTTATAATGATAAGAAACCCTAACCCTAACCCGTCTTACAAGAAAACGTGTGAAGAGATAAACAGCAATCTCTTCTAAAAATAAATCTAACAAAGTTTCTAAACCTACGGATAACAAATAATAACTATCCGCAGCAATAAACCCTATCGGCAGAAACAAAACAATTCTATCGGCAGGAACCAACCGCAGCAGCAATGCAACACTATCGGCAGGAACCAGCTTCACTATCGGCAGCAATGAGAAATTCCTTATTTCTCATGAATCCCAACAATCCTCCCATCACTGAGAAACCCTTATTTCCCAGAGATCCTAACAATCCTCCCCTAATCTTGAGGTTGACTAGGTTAACCTGCAAGATTCCAATGTGATAGAGCTATTAACTTCTCAGGCTTGAGGACTGTGACTTAGCAGCAGCAATAAGTAGTAACCAGCAGCAACATCCATAACTTGCAAGATTCCAACCTCTATAGCATCCAGCAGCAACCTCAATAGTTCAGCAAGAATAGGAAATCTTCTTCAAAACATGGATACTGGTCACCATGACATTCACTTGAACTTGGCTGCTACTATGACTAGATGTACATCAAATCACTTAAGTTTCATACTATTCTCATCACATCCAGGTGTGTTAACTCCTGTGAGAGGTGAATCATTGAAAATTAATGGATTTGATGTCTCTTTACCAATAGCCATCACTACTGGAGTAGCCAATGTTTAGGTTTGTTAGACCATGGTACACTGATAACCATCTGATGTATTAGCAAATCAGCAACTATAAACGTATTTGACTTGTCTTTACCTGTAGCCGTTTGCTCAGGACTAGTCAATTCTTAGGTTACAGCAAACCTTGGTGAATTGAATACCAAATATGGATACCAAATGTCTTTACCACAAACCATACTTTTGTGGACTAGCCAATTCTTTGGATCCCATAAAGGGTTACATCCATGGTGAATTGAGAACCATTTTTAACTCTCAGAACTGAATCATGGGTGAGTTGAAATACCCTATAGCTTTGAGCAAGCTATTACAGCTATCAACGGATTTGATTATCACACCAGAGCCGTACCCTCATGGTGAGTCAACTCTTTCTTGTCTGCAAGACATGGTGAGTTGAGTACCATTTAAGGTGAAGGTGTAAACACCAACACTATACCTGCAAGGTGTTGCTTATACCAACTTATTAGTACACAAAATATACAAGAATTTTTTTTTTTTTTTTTTTTTTTATTTATTTTTTTTTTATTATTTTTTTTTAACTAAGAAACACACCAAAAGAAAAGAAATCAAAAGAAAGCAAGATAGAAAAATATACAACAACAACAAGAATAATCCTCCCCTTAAGCTGATGAACCTTTAGCTGCTAGTTGATCTTTGATGAATTTAACCAATTGCTCAGCTGTAGTTAAATCATTACCAATTGTATGCTTGGGAACTCTGACCTTCTGTGTCAGCATTCTCTTCAAAATTCCCTCAGATAATGGATACATAACATCCACAAACATAGTCAGGAACTTGCCAGCGATGAGCTCTACAACATGAACATTGGAAGATGGATATAACCTCCAAGAAAATACTCTCCAGGTAGATTGATTTCCCCACACCAATTTAGCCTTGTCTCCATCCAATGCATTCATCAAGACTTGTAAATCTCCCCAAAGCAGTAGGCCAATCCCAGTAGGAGTATGAGATTGATAGTGATTATCCACTATCTTATAAAGATTCTCCAAATCTTTTCTTTCAACCTTATTCAAGATCTCCCTCAGAAATGTAAAGAATTTGACTGTCCCATCAAGAGAAAACCAAACATTGACATCACCTTCAGAAGTGGACCTAATCTCCCAATGAGCAATATGACCCCAAGAATGAATGGAATCACCTTCTGAATCACTTTCAGAATCAACCCTAATCAAATCATGATCATCCACTTCAGAAACATCCATAGAAGAAGAGTGGAAAGAGTGACTCTTCTGCCTTGTTCTTAGACCATATTGCAGGATAGGAACAGATAAAGATGGCTCAGCAGAAACAGAGACATGAGCAGCAGGAATATCATCTGAAACAAGACCTTCTTGTGATCCTTTAGATGCATCAACATTAGGACTTGGTGAAATGAATGTGGCATCCTGAGAACCTTCAGCAGGAATAAAAGAAGATGCACCAGACAATGTCTCTCCAGACTTCATTTTCTTTGCAACATCAGACTCTAAAGATGAAGATGCTCTTTTCCTGCTTTGTGGAATATCAGTCTGGACTAAATAATTGATCTTTGCATAAGTATCAAGGAACAACTTTTGGATTGCAGCATCATTCCAACCTTTGAAGTCACTTAGCTTGTAGTTAGCTTCATTCTTCAGATACACCTTCATAAAATTGACATTATCTCTGTTGGTAGGCATCTTAAATCCTGACTTCTGTCTTGCACTGATCCTTTGCATCAAGTCATTCCAAGTGGATGCACAATGTTTCTTTAAGATGAATGCCTTGAGCAGATCTGACCTTTCATCCGAATCCAACTCTGACTTTTGAAGAACCATAAACCCATGAGCTCTAATAATCATGTCAGTAGCCAATAAGTACTCAACTTGCTCACTGAACTCTTCTGAAGTGGGATCTTCTGAACTTGGGTTATTCATAATCCCAGCTATATTCCTCTCATCAACAGACAATTTCCTTGCAAGCTCCTCATCTTGAGCAACCTGAGCTAGTCTAGCTTGTTCAGCAGCAATGTCCTGTGCTTGGATCTGTCTAGCTATCTCATCATCATTTTGAGTAGCTTCAGAAGGAATAGTGTTACTTTCAGCAGCAATGAGTGGACTCTCAGCAGTATTACCAGGAACCTTAGACTCAGAAGAAATACTATCAACTTCAGCAGGAACACCAGAGACATCAGCAGCAATGGTCCTTGTTTCAGTGAAGGCCTGAGGTTGAATAGTGATAGTGTGCTCAGAAGTGGTAGGTACTTCAGTATTTGCACCATCAAGAGAAACAGATGCTAGCACATTAAGCCCATCAAATAACATATCATCCTGATCTTCCTCAGACTCAGAAAGTATAATCTTCCTTTTCTTTTGCAAATGACTAGCTTCCAATGTGCTGATCCTTTCATTTAGTTCTTGGATAGTTCTACGAAAAGTTTCATTAGAATCCCTGAGCTCCTTTTCCAAATTCTCCACCTTCTCATTAAAACCCCTTTTTGTCTCTGTAAGCTCTGACTCTAATTCCTCAATTTTCTTCATAGATCTGTTAAGTAACTGGGACATAAAGGTGAGATCAGCAGCATCCTCAACTCTACCAGCAGGAATACCTGAGGTGTTAAGAGCTTCATTGGATCTAGGAGGAGATATATGAACTTCTCCCCTGATATGGGTGTCTTCACTGAAAGTCTGCCTAAAAGGACTAGGAGTTGAAAGCCTTGAAGAAGAAGGTAAATCCACAGTAGGTGTTGACTGAACAACAGGTGTATCAACTGAGATGGTTTGGTCATTGGGCTCATTAGACTCAGGTGTAGGTGTCACTGGTCTAGGTGATGGTGGTGATGGTTCATCAGCAGCAACAGATGCAGATGCATCAGCAGCAACTGAAGGCCCTTCATCAGCAGTATTGGATGCATTAGTATCAGCTGCATTGGGTGATGGTGGGATACTAACATTATCAGCATGATCAGGGTTGTCAGCAGGATTGACAATGTTTAACATGGTAGGTAATAAAGGCAAATGTTGGCCTGTAAAATTCATCTTCATCAGGGAAAACATTTTGGGAGTCAACCGATTTACTATCTTAAGGGAAGTATTAATGGTCTGTATACCTAAGATAATTTGAAGAAACCTAGGGTACATCAAAAATCTGTTTTTACCATTAGTGATATTCTCAGTCATTCCCTCAAAGATATATTTTGCCCAATTAAAAATCCTACCCTGAGATAAACAAACAAGACCAGAAGCAATAGGACTTGGACATTGATCCCAACCACCTGTCTTAACACTCATACACTGGAGTAAAGTATGAATCAGAAATCTCCATTGAGGAGACAACTTACTTTTCAAGAAAGTACAACTACCAGTGATAGGATAACCTATAGCAGCCATACCATCAGTAATATCTTGCCTTGAAAGATCATATTCTCCATGCTCAGTAGGAAATTGAAGCTGAACACGAATCAATTCCTCCGTAATGACGACCTCATTCTCATCAATTGTGGCAACGATGTCGTCCTCCCTTCCCACAATGTGTCTGACCTTAGCTGTTGCCCAAAACTGCTTAATCAATGAATCATACACCTTCACTGGACAATAAGTGAGTGCATAGCGAATAGTTGACCTACGAAGAAACGCTAGCACCTCATCATAGCCAACACTTTTTGAAGACGATTCCAAGTATGCAACCTTGTTATGATCATCCTTATAGCGAAGAGTTGACATTGTGTTGGATGAATGATCTAGGGTTCTTCTGAGAAAATTAGGGTTTGATAGGATTTTGAGAAATTGAGATGAGAGAAGTGCAATTTTTAGGTTGGGTTTCCAAATATATCACTTTAAATTGCTGCAATTCTGCGCACGTATGATGAACTCAAATAAGTACATTTTATTACTATCATTTATCCTATTAATTTGACTTGTTTTACTATATTATGTATGAGGATTGATACTTAATCGTTTACTTTTGTAATTCTCAGGTAAAAACAAGCATTTGGTGAAACTTGGCGATTTTGGACTAATAATGGAGCAAAACATGCATAATGTGAAGAGTCTACTGAAATGAAGAAGATCAAGACTAATCTGCTCCAGATGCGCCGCATCTCACTCATGACATGCGCCGCATCTCTATCAAGATATCACCAGATACGATCCAAGATACAAGAGGACATGCGCCGCATCTAATCATGGAGTTACGCCGCATCTTCTGGCGGTGTACGAATATTCCTGAATATTATAATCTTGGACCCCACGCGAAGTTAAGTACATGCGCCGCATCTACTTACTAGATGCGCCGCATCTTCCCTCAGACAGAAACTATAAATACCCCGTAGACCAGACGAATTACAAGTTCCGAACATTATAACCTAAGTTCGAACAGAAAAACCCTAGGACGAATTCAGTCAAGGAGGCAGCACAAGACACACCCAAATCAAAGATACAAGAACTGTAAGAAGGTGCTGCATGTGTTTAATTCATTAAGTAGTTTTGTTTTATTGTGTTAGAAAACTTTAATTCATCAGGATTGGTGGCTTGTGTAATGTGACAACGAAAGATTGCAATCCCTTTAATACTTGCTTTCCCATCAATTAAAGTTTATATGTTGATGTCTTTGGTTACTACTTATTAGTGCATTGATAACCTCTGTGTTTATTAGTGGCTTGCGGGCATTTGACTGCGGGACATAATGTGGCTCCCACGGTTATTACTAAATTGATCACTTAGGAATAACTTTTAGACATAAGTAATCATTAAGGGTTTACTCGCCGATAAGATTAGGACCAACGAGAAAGGGTTAACTACATACACTTCATATAAAGCTATCAATAAAACAAGTGACAATCTACTTAATTATAAGGACAACCCTCTTATTGTCTCAAGTATCTATCTATGTACGTGTGTGCTACTTGCTGATTCGTGCCTATTGGTTTATTTTATTATTTAATTGCAAACAAACCGTGCCAGTCTCTCAGGCTGAAACCCCCTTGCGTTAGGATATTAAAATACTGATTAGAATAACGAGATAATACATTCCACTCTTAGTGATCGACACTCTACTTACCATTATCTTCATACTGACCGGGTACACTGCTCGTTAAGTGTGTGTGTTATTGATAAGTCGGCTAAATATAAATTTAAAACTTGAGTAGGCATTAAAACTGCTAAACCGCAACGACACATCACGCGCATCAAAGTTTTTGGCGCCGCTGCCGGGGAGTGAATTGTTATTATCTGTTAATTTGATTAGTATTTTAATTAGGTTTTTCTTTTTATTAGATTAATTGCATCATTGTATTATTTTGCATATTTGTTGTACTGTGTGTTATTTGTTTTGTGTTATTTGTTTGCTTTTATTTTTGTTTTTGTTTATTTTTGTTTGTGTGTTTAATTTTTTGTTTTTATTTTTCGTATATTTTCTGTTCTGCTATCGTTGTACTGTGCTAAATCAAACGATACGGCGCATCTGATCTCTCAGATACGGCGTATTGCGTTTAATTTTTTTTAAATACAACGCGTTTAATTAATTCGATACGACGCATCTTTTCCCCAAGATACGGCGTATCTGTTTTTAATAAGAAAATTTTTCTAAGCGATAAAGTAATACGACGCATCTGCTTTAGCAGATACGGCGTATCTGTTTTTGATAAAATTTTTTCTAAACGTTAACGCCATACGACGCATCTACTTTCGTAGATACGGCGTATCTATTATTTTAATTAAAGACAGTTTGCGAATTATTAAACGGATACGGCGTATCGATCTCTATCGATACGGCGCATCTTTCTGAATCAAAAATCGATATTTATTTTTAAACGTAACGAAAATACGGCGCATTAACTTTCGTTAATACGACGCATTTAATTTTAATTAGATAAGCTGATTTTTGATTAATTAATTCGATACGGCGCATTCTTAAATTCTAAAGCGGCATATCTATTTTCTGGATAAAGTCTGATTAAATTTTAACGTATTAAGATACGGCGTATCCAACTCTTTGGATACGGCGCATCGTCTGCAGATATCAGTAACTTTAATTTTTCGTATTCCGTTTTCGTTATTAATTATCTGATATATTACTTTCTCGAGCATACCCTACTGATGCTTTTGTGTTGATTTCAGGAAGTGCATGACCAGGAGTTCTACGAAGAACTTGATTCAACCTTTCGAAGATCCTGAACGAGCCCTACATTCGCTTAAAAGGCTTTTCAACACAAGAAGCTTTGATCTTTCAAGTTCACTCGAGCTTGATTACTTTTCTGAAGAAAAAGAGGAAGTTGAAACAGAAACAATGGGCGAAAACACTACTATGGAGGAATACATGAACAGCACCCGTGCTGATTACACTTCAGGAGTTGCTAGACCAAAGTTTGATGATAAGTCAAAATTTGAGTTGAAGGGTCAGTTTCTCAAAGAACTAAGAGAGAATGCTTTCAGTGGGACGGAACATGAGGATGCTAATGAGCATGTTGAAAAGGTCCTGGAGATTAAAGATTTGTTTACTTCAGAAGGAGTCACTGACGATCAGATCATGCTAAGAATCTTTCCAATCTCGCTAAAAGGAGCTGCTAACAAGTGGCTAAGGAATGAACCTGCTAGTTCAATCACTACATGGGGAGATTTGAAGAGCAAATTCCTGAAGAGATATTGTCCACCTGCTAAGACTGCTAAAAAGATGGAGGCTATCAATAGTTTCAAGCAAGAGCCTGATGAAACCCTTTATCAAGCTTGGGAACGGTTTAAAGATTTATTGATAAAATGTCCTCAACACTATCTAACCCCTATGCAGGAGATAATATTGTTTTATCAAGGATTGGACGTGCCTACAAGACAAATTTTGGATGCTAAGGGAGCTGTACCTCAAATGAGTGCAACTAATGCTAGGAAAGCAATCCAAGAAGCTGCCGATCATTCTCAAAAATGGCACGATGGGACCTCTACTAGATCTAAGAGCAGCACTAATTTTGACGGGATTGCTGCTATTCAAGCTCAATTGGATAAAATTAGTAGAGAAATGAAGAAGCGTGATGAAAGAGCTTATGCTGCCCAAGTTGGATGTGAGAAGTGTGAAGGACCTCACTACACTAAAGATTGCCCGAACAAGAATGAAAGTGAGACGTTTGAAGAAGCATATTACACCCAATTTGGACAACCATTCCGACCTTCAGGAAGATTTAGGGAAGCTACACCGGGATTCTATCAAAAGAACAACTTCAATCCCGCTTATCAAGAAAGGAGGCAGACTTTAGACGATACTTTAAAGCAAATTATGGCCGATGCTGCTAAAAGACATGAAGAGAATACTGCTATGATCAAAGAAATCCGAGCTTCAACGGACACTACTACAAGAAATCAAGGAGCTTCGATCAAAGCATTGGAACAACAAATTGGTCAAATGAGCAAAGTTCTTCAAGAAAGGGGATATGGAAGTTTACCGAGCTCAACTGAAACCAACCCAAGAGATCATGTCAAGGCCATAAGCACCACTGAAGAAGTCACTCCTAATATACCTAGAAGATCGATGAATGGTAATGATGGTGCAAGACCCGAATTTTTCTTTAATTCTTCAATCAGCTTAAGGAGACTACTAAAAGAAAAGAGAAAGATTGAAGAGGAGATCAAGGCAACAATGAAAGAAGAGAGCCCTGCAACCGACTCAAATGCCTTGCCTCATAAAGAAAGAGACCCAGGAAGTTTTACTCTACCTTGTTCTATTAATAATATATCTTTCAATAATGTGTTAGCTGACTTAGGAGCTAGTGTTAGTGTTATGCCTCTTAAGACATTCGCTACCCTAGGACTAGGAAAATTAGCACCAACTAAGTTACTTATTGAATTGGCTGATAAAACGGTAAAACAACCTGAAGGGATTGCTAATAATGTACTAGTTAAGATTGAGCAGTTTATTTTTCCTATAGACTTTGTTATACTAGACATGCCCGAGGATGTTAAGATTCCTTTAATCCTCGGAAGACCTTTCTTGTCTACTGCCCATGCTAAGATTGATGTGTTTAAAAGAAAAATTTCATTAAGGGTAGGGAATAATAAACTAGTCTATAAGTGCCAAGATCCGGTTAAAAGCATAATTAGAGGTGTTTATGTGCTAGGATTAAGAGAGCGTATGGACCTCGATCTTGAAGCTAGACTTATGGGAGAAACATTGATTCAAAACAACTCAACTAGTCCTAATCATGAGAACTTTGAGGAATTCATTGACCTTAATGTACCTACCGAACTTAGACGCGATGTTGTTAATGATTCTGATGATGAGTGGTATGATTGTGTGGTAATTAATAAACGTAGGAGAGTAGTTGAGAAAACGAATTTGAACAATGATGTGTTTATTGAACTACCACCCCACCTTGCTTATTTATGCCTATATGATAATAAGAATTTCCCGTCTATCATTTTGTCATCTCTGCCCGAAAGGGACAGGACTTTGTTTAAACAGATATTAAAGAAGAACGGCGTGGAAATTAAGGACGAGCAAGGAGTGTTCAATATTATTGAATTGGCGATGAGGGAGCGCGATGTTTCCGACTCCTTCAATGATCGATATTAAAGAGCTGAACGTGAGTCTAACTTGAAGACTCTGGAATAAAGACAAGTGCTTACCGGGAGACAACCCGGAAAATTTTTATTATTCTGTTTTCTGTGTCGAGTCAGTCAGGCCCGCATGAGGATACGGCGCATCTCAATTCTGAGATGCGACGCATCTCCTGCAATGGTCATATCTTATTTTAATTTTTCTGCATTTTTATTTTCGACTTTAAAACTATTTATCAGTTTATTTTTAATGCGGCGCATCCCTGGTTAAGGATGCGGCGCATCTTTATTCTGATCCGTATTTATTCCAGGCTCGATACGGCGTATCTTCTTCCATAAGATACGGCGCATCGACTGACCTGATGATTTTCAGATTTAATTTTTAAGTTTTATTTTTCCTAACTACTAATGTATTATGCAAGTTTGAACCTTTCTTATCTTAGGTGTGTTTTAAAGTGTTGGTGGTATTATAGTTTCCTGGATTTCCTGTGGATACATCAAGTATGAAGCTTTAACGTTCTAATCCACAAGAAGTTGATTTTTGCTCTTATACAAATGGAGGATCATACCGAGCAAATCTCAGGGGAGTTTTTCTGTTCTAATTCTTTTATTTTCCAGTTTTTAACCTTTTATACAAACAACGAGGACGTTGTTTAACTTAAGTGGGGGGATTGGAGAATTAGAACACTTAACAATTACTTGTCCTAAACTTTTTCAAAAATTATGCTTAAAATGTGCTTAATATATCAAACTTAAATTTTTTTTTTTTAGCATGTTTTTGTTTAAGATCTAAATTGCATAGCTGCACACATGACGTTATTTTCAAAAATTGTGATTTTCCAAAATTCACAAATCTATGAGTGTGCCGGTGACTTGTAAACTTTAGAACTTGGCTTGTATACTATTCGAGACCACCATAATGAGTATTATTTATATAATTGGAATGACTTGTCTAAATTGGTAAAATTCTAGGATTACACCCAAATAGCCTTTATATGTTATGTGTTATTAACTAACTACACTGGTTAGTTAACCCCCGTATAAACCCTTTTGTTACTCTCATTTTTAGAGTAAGATACCCCTAGAAAAACCCTCAGAGCCATTCCTTTCGTTTCTTACACCTATGTTTAAAATGTTTCGTTACACCCTTACACCTTAGCCTACCCTGTAGATTAGAATCCGTGGTTTGGTTAATTGCTATAGGCAAAGTGTGTTTCCTTACATTACCTGTGTTCGCGTGCGTAATTCATTATCTTTGGTTAGGTCGGGAAATTGCACAATGCAATTGGAGTGAAAGTAAATATTGTATATCTTTGAGTTTATTTTTCGTGTGTTTACTACTTTCACTATTACCATTATTTCTGAAGTATGAAAAGTATGGAAAAATTATCCGGAAAGAAAGTTGTAGTGATGTGGTGAAATTTTACACATCTATGTTTATGTTTGAAAAAAAAAAAAAAAAAAATCGAAAAAATAAGAAAAGAAAAAGAAAGAAAGAAAAGTTGGAAGTTTGTTTTAACCAACGATGTAAAGTTATGTAAGTGGTCGATATCACCACTATTTGTTGTACTATATCTATGGATTGAATGGGAATTGGCAGTTATGGGAACGCCAATTAAGGTTTATTCTTTGATTAAGATCTTGTTGAGTATAATTCGTGTCTACCTAAAGCGTGTGTTTCAAGTGTTAAAGCGTGAGTTATTCTATGATATGAGTCTTATTCATGGGATGGTTGGGATAGTGATTAACCACACTTAGGATTTTAATTTATTTGTTTTGTTTATTTTTCACTTTACACCAATTTATATCCCAAATGTTATCCATACCCTTCATTATTCTTTTCCCAACCAAACCTTTGATTTATTGAGATTAGGGATTTGAGCAATCTTAAGTATCGTAGTCGTGGATTCGGCTATGTATTTATGATTTTGTCGCCCTTTTTGATATATTATTATTGGTGAAGTTTGGACCTATCTTTAGCCTATTCGAGTTAAGGATTTGAGCAATTGCAAGTATCGTGTTCGTGGATTCGATCATGTATTTGTGATTTTGTCGCCTTTTCTGGAATTTGAGATCGATAGTGATCAAGAATAATTAACCCTTAAGCCTAAAAACCCTTTTTACCGCTTTAGACTTGTTATTCCTTAACTTTAGTGGTGGAGATGTGTATACTTGCCAAGCTTATGATAGAATATTCGTCACAACTGGACAGTTAAACGATTAGATTTGCTTTTATCAACTTATTTTATTTTACTTCTAATTCGTTAAGTGTTTAGTTGTGTGATTATGAAATAAACGAATACATGCTTAAATATAAAAATAAATCCTAACATCTTTTAGGATACATTTTCATAAGATTTAATCTAAGGTTTACTTGGGGACAAGTAAAGTTCAAGTGGGGGGATATTTGATGAACTCAAATAAGTACATTTTATTACTATCATTTATCCTATTAATTTGACTTGTTTTACTATATTATGTATGAGGATTGATACTTAATCGTTTAATTTTGTAATTCTCAGGTAAAAACAAGCATTTGGTGAAACTTGGCGATTTTGGACTAATAATGGAGCAAAACATGCATAATGTGAAGAGTCTACTGAAATGAAGAAGATCAAGACTAATCTGCTCCAGATGCGCCGCATCTCACTCATGACATGCGCCGCATCTCTATCAAGATATCACCAGATACGATCCAAGATACAAGAGGACATGCGCCGCATCTAATCATGGAGTTACGCCGCATCTTCTGGCGGTGTACGAATATTCCTGAATATTATAATCTTGGACCCCACGCGAAGTTAAGTACATGCGCCGCATCTACTTACTAGATGCGCCGCATCTTCCCTCAGACAGAAACTATAAATACCCCGTAGACCAGACGAATTACAAGTTCCGAACATTATAACCTAAGTTCGAACAGAAAAACCCTAGGACGAATTCAATCAAGGAGGCAGCACAAGACACACCCAAATCAAAGATACAAGAACTGTAAGAAGGTGCTGCATGTGTTTAATTCATTAAGTAGTTTTGTTTTATTGTGTTAGCAAACTTTAATTCATCAGGATTGGTGGCTTGTGTAATGTGACAACGAAAGATTGCACTCCCTTTAATACTTGCTTTCCCATCAATTAAAGTTTATATGTTGATGTCTTTGGTTACTACTTATTAGTGCATTGATAACCTCTGTGTTTATTAGTGGCTTGCGGGCATTTGACTGCGGGACATAATGTGGCTCCCACGGTTATTACTAAATTGATCACTTAGGAATAACTTTTAGACATAAGTAATCATTAAGGGTTTACTCGCCGATAAGATTAGGACCAACGAGAAAGGGTTAACTACATACACTTCATATAAAGCTATCAATAAAACAAGTGACAATCTACTTAATTATAAGGACAGCCCTCTTATTGTCTCAAGTATCTATCTGTGTACGTGTGTGCTACTTGCTGATTCGTGCCTATTGGTTTATTTTATTATTTAATTGCAAACAAACCGTGCCAGTCTCTCAGGCTGAAACCCCCTTGCGTTAGGATATTAAAATACTGATTAGAATAACGAGATAATACGTTCCACTCTTAGTGATCGACTCTCTACTTACCATTATCTTCATACTGACCGGGTACACTGCTCGTTAAGTGTGTGTGTTATTGATAAGTCGGCTAAATATAAATTTAAAACTTGAGTAGGCATTAAAACTGCTAAACCGCAACGACACATCACGCGCATCAACGTAACATTGACCAATCGACTTAAGGAGGTTTGACCAATCGGCAGCAACACTTGGTCAATCGGCAGCAATAAGAGGTTTGACCATTCGGCAGCAATGAGGTGGTTTGACCAAAGTCAACCTGCCGAACTTAGTCATTAAGAATAACTCATCCATATTAAATTTCAATACCAACCACCAATAAATTTGCACTAATCTCCATATCATTATATAATCCTCAAATCACATTACTTCATTATCACAAACCAAACCAAAAATCTTCAAAATCATGAGTTCATCTAAAAATCCAATAATTGAAATCTCATCAGATTCTTCCTCCTCCGGTGACTCAGGGTGGAAAAACTACTTTCCCAAAACAGCATCATCCTCTCAAAACAAAGGTAAGTCCAAGGTTGAGGAGGATTCATATTCATCTGATCCTCTTCCATCTACCCCTTCGTCATTTGAGTACTTTAGCTCTGATGATGAAGATTCATCAGAGTTGAAGTCCTTGACTTATTGTCAGGGTGAATGGGAGACTTTCCCTCCCAATTTTCCCATTACAGATGAGCTAAGGGAACAGATGAAGGCAACTGTGGCTCTGCTAACTGAAGAGATGGAAAGGACAACTGCAACCTTCTATAAAGTACCGATACCAAAAGGTAATGTAGATCTTCGAGAAGGCTCTAGCCGTGAAAAACCTAACCCTCGAAGTCGAAACAATCGACAACGTGAAAGCCAAGATCCAAGACAAAGAAAGAATCCCATCAGACCAACTCCGAAGCCAAGCCAGTCAATTCCACCAACAAGCCACTCTACCCCTCAGCCAAGTCAAACAACTGCAAGGTTACGCCCTAGAACACATCAGAGGCAAGCTACCTCTAGCTCTTCAACTCCAGCCCCTGAACCAAGACAGCCACTCCCAGTGGTGTTGGCACTTCCAGTCCCCCATGTGTATGAAGAAATCAGTCGCCAGAGAGGAAGGAGGTTCATGCCTGATAATTTGGGTAAGGGTAAAGGGAAGATGGAATAGGTGGTAGGGTTTAGGTAGATTGATGTTTGAAGGTTGGTATGATGTTTTGAATGATGTTGATAAGTATCTTTTGAATCTTGTAACTGAATGTTATTATCTTTCTCATGATGAATGAAAATCACTGTCTTTAGTTTAAATTCCAAGCATTGAGATATGGAGAGCTGCAAAACAAAGTTAACTAATAAAAGACACTGAAAAACCTGCAAAACAAAATTAGAGAAACACAAAGCATAAACATAAGTGAAAAACAAGACAAAAATTACAAGCATTAGCCTCCCCTGCAAATGCCTCCCCTCAAACCAGCAAACAAGATTACAACAACATGATTAGCCAAACTGAACAATTACCAAGGATACCAAGGAGAATAAGCCATTCCCCCTCCAAAGATGTGATTATAACAGGCAGGTCTGAAATCCCTATGAATATATGAAGAGGAACCAGCAGGAATGGTTCCCTGAATATCAGCAGGAACAGAGGAACCAGCAGGAACAGGTCTATCAGCAGGAAAGGGAGCCTTATAAAAGTTCATTCCTGCTGCTTGTGGAACATATGGTGGTATTTGTTTAACATTTTTCCACAATGATCTGGTCTGTTGTTGCCCACCTTTCATTCTTTTCTCATGATAATCACAATCTTTGATGAGATGATATTGACTACCACACACAAAACATGTCTTCTTCCTAACAGCCTTGTTCTTACTACAACTTTTCTTAATGTAGACACCATTATCACTAGTGGAACTAGAGACACATTTGCTTTTAACAGAATTAATTGAGCTGTTGTCTGAAAAGGCTGATTTAGAAGCAGATTTATCATCAGTTGAACTTGAGGGCTTATGATATTTGGGTGTGGTTGACTTTTCACTTGAGTCACATGAAACAAAGTCTTTAGACTCTGCTTCTGAGGACTTGTCACTTGTGGAACAAGAGACACAATCATTAGGTTCAGGTAAATCTTTTAACTTTTTACCATAAACCATTTGTGACTCATTTGAGTCAATGTCAGAGAGAGAGTGGACAGGGGTAGGCATAAAAACTCCTCTGATAGGTGGAGGAACAACATTCATTCCTCCTTCTTTCACATACTTAACAGGTTTTTGATAGTCTACAGGTTCAGGGTCAAAAACACTATACTCATTAGGGTCATAAAATTGATTTGGCCCTATCAGATTACCATACCCTAAACCTCTTTTAGTCTTTGTAGACATAGAACTATCGACTAACTTGTTTAGGTTTTTAGAAGAGTCTTTCCATTTATCAAACCTAGCCAAGGTATTGTCAAGTTTAGTCTGCAAATCCTGTTTCTCTAACACCACCTTAGTTTTTTGAGACTCAGTATATTTAAGTTCATTAGTGGTGTTTTTCAAGTCCCTCTCTAAAACCCTTATCTTTTCCTCATAAGCCAACTGATTATTTTGGTACCAAA
Source organism: Artemisia tridentata subsp. tridentata (assembly GCA_021014915.2). Classification (NCBI taxonomy): domain Eukaryota; kingdom Viridiplantae; phylum Streptophyta; class Magnoliopsida; order Asterales; family Asteraceae; genus Artemisia; species Artemisia tridentata. The sequence goes on along the minus strand of CP139507.1, from coordinate 163,454,704 downwards.
CTTTTTGTTTTTCTAATGTTTTAACTGCATTGTCATAAGCTTGAACCTTAATAAAGTATTCATTATACTTAGATTTCATGTCATCATATTCATTATTAAGAGTTGAGTATAATTCTTGACAAGCAGGATTACATCTTTGTACCTGAGATGGGAATCCCAACAGAGCATATTCTTCCATATTTTCTTTTGTTTCATAGGATTCATCTTTATCAGTCAGCATTTCCATAGACTTATTATGGAACAAACTCCTAATCTTCCTTGCACACATTTCAAATCTATCACCTGATAGCGACATTGTGAAAAGATTCAAGAGAGACACTTCAACAATGTTTCCTTCTTTATCAGAGATCCTTACCAGGCTCTGATACAACTTGTAGGATCGAGTACTTCGAGCTTGATTGAGCTTGGTTAAACAAGAATCTCTGTATGGAATACAAGTGTTTATGCGGAAACTAAACAACAAGTATAATAAAGAAGAAAACTCTAGACGACAATGATCCTCTAAGGATCAGACTATAAACTAAGAATGATGATATTGAATATTGTAAATCGTTAAAGGTTAAAGGTACCTTAATCTCATGGATGGGATGTTTCTTTTATAATGATAAGAAACCCTAACCCTAACCCGTCTTACAAGAAAACGTGTGAAGAGATAAACAACAATCTCTTCTAAAAATAAATCTAACAAACTTTCTAAACCTACGGATAACAAATAATAACTATCCGCAGCAATAAACCCTATCGGCAGAAACAAAACAATTCTATTGGCAGGAACCAACCGCAGCAGCAATGCAACACTATCGGCAGGAACCAGCTTCACTATCGGCAGCAATGAGAAATTCCTTATTTCTCATGAATCCCAACAATCCTCCCATCACTGAGAAACCCTTATTTCCCAGAGATCCTAACACAAAGGATGAAACTCCAGAGGTTATCATCAAACTAATTAAACAGCTGCAAGTAAGGCTCAACAAAACTGTCCGAATCATCCGTACAGACAATGGAACTGAGTTTGTGAACCAAAAACTTAGTCATTTCTATGAAAGTATTGGCATAACATACCAGAAAAGTGTTTCACGCACTCCTCAGCAGAACGGTGTGGTTGAAAGAAGGAACCGTACTCTGGTGGAGGCTACAAGAACCATGCTAATATTTTCCAAAGCTCTGATGTTTCTTTGGGCAGAAGCAATTGCAACAGCATGTTACACCCAAAACCGATCCCTGATTCATACTACTCACAACAAGACACCTTATGAGCTGATTCATAATAAGAAGCCAGATCTCTCCTTTCTTCGTGTGTTCGGTGCACTGTGTTATCCGACAAATGACAGTCAAGATCTGGGAAAGTTGAAAGCTAAAGCAGACGTAGGTTTCTTCGTTGGGTACGCACCAGATCGTAAGGGATACAGAATCTATAACAAAAGAACCCGACAAATAATGGAAACAATTCACGTTACGTTCGATGAGCTGTCTGAGCAACCGGCTTCTGGAAAATCTAGTTCTGGACCCGCTCTTAACCTTTTGACACCCGGACCAATTAGTTCGGGTCTTGTACAGAATCCCACGCCTGCAGTTCCTTATGTACCTCCCACAAGTGAAGAGTTGAAGAAGTTATTTGATCCGATGTTTGATGAATATTTTGAGCCAACAACAATTGATACTACCACTGATACTCCAGCTGTACTTCCGGTTGCTGATGCTCAAATTCCACATGATTCAGAAGGCCCATCAGTATCTGTCTCAATCAGTCTCGATGCTCCTTCTGCTAGTCCTTCACCCTTATCATCAAATATTCAATCTTCTTCGGTGCAGCAAGGATCTGCAGATAACCATTCTTTTGAAGTTAATCCATTTGCTCCTGTGGATGATGTTCCGTTTGAAAACATATTTGCTCCTGAATCTTCAGCAGACACATCCACTTCAGGAGATCACAACACGGCAACATCAGTTCAAAACTCTCAACCCCACGATCATCTCAGAAAATGGACCAATGATCATCCGATTGACAACATCATTGGTAATCTTTCTCGTCCGGTATCTACTCAAAAACAGCTAGCCACTGATGCCCTGTGGTGTTTCTTCAACTCTGTACTATCAAAAGTCGAACCAAAAGATGCAAAAGAAGCAATGACCAAAGACTGCTGGTTCAACGCTATGCAAGATGAAATTCATGAATTTGATCGGCTTGAAGTATGGGAATTAGTACCTCCTCCAGAGTGTGCAATGATCATTGCTCTAAAGTGGATCTTCAAAGTGAAACTTGATGAGCATGGTGATGTTCTTAAGAACAAGGCACGGCTAGTTGCAAAAGGATATTGACAAGAAGAGGGCATAGACTTTGAGGAATCATTTGCTCCTGTTGCACGAATTGAAGCCATCAAAATCTTCCTCGCAAATGCTGCTAGTCGGAATATGATAGTCTACCAGATGGATGTTAAAACAGCTTTCTTAAATGGTGACTTAAAAGAGGAAGTCTATGTAAGTCAACCAGAAGGATTTGTGGACGCTGATCATCCTACTCATGTCTATCGCTTGAAGAAGGCCCTCTATGGCTGGAAGCAGGCACCTAGGGCATGGTATAACACCTTGTCCAAGTTCCTTCTTGCAAATGGATTCTCTAAGGGTGTTGTTGATCCTACATTGTTCACCAGGAAGGCAGGCAAACATCTACTCCTTGTTCAGATATATGTAGATGACATTATCTTTGCTTCGTCTGATCCCAGTGAATGTGATCGGTTTTCAAAGAGATGAGTTCTAAGTTCCAGATGTCGATGATGGGACAAATGTCGTTCTTCTTAGGATTGCAAATTTCTCAAAGTCCTGGAGGCATCTTCATTAATCAATCCAAATATGCAAACAAAATTCTAAAGAAATTTGGATTCGATTCAAGTAACTCTGTTGACACTCCCATGATTGAAAGATCAAAGCTGGATGAAGATCTATCTGGGATGCCGGTTAATCAAACAAAGTATAGAAGTATGATTGGATCCTTGATGTATATCACCGCCAGTAGACCAGATCTTCTGTTTGTTGTATGTATGTGCGCTAGCTACCAAACCAAGCCCACTAAAAAGCATCTGGAAGCGGTGAAAAGAATCTTCAGATATCTTCATGGCACGATTCACATGGGACTCTGGTATCCAAAAGACACTGCAATGGAACTCACAGCTTATGCAGATGCGGATCATGCAGGGTGTCACGATACTCGTCGAAGTACTTCGGGGGGAGCTCAGTTTTTGGGGGAAAAGTTGGTTAGTTGGTCTTCTACGAAGCAAATGAGCACGTCTATATCTTCTACAGAGGCCGAGTACATTGCTATGTCTGCTTGCTGTGCTCAAATCCTATGGATGAGATCACAAGTTTCAGATTATGGGCTTTCATACAACAAAATTCCCATGTATTGTGACAACAAAAGCGCTATCGCTCTCTACTGTAACAATGTCCAACACTCCCGGTCGAAGCACATCGACATCAGGCATCACTTCATAAGGGAACAGGTTGAGAAAGGGATTGTCGAACTCTAATTCGTGAGGACGGAGTTTCAGTTGGCTAATATCTTCACTAAGGCACTTCCGAGAGAACGGTTTTAGTTTATTCTCCCGCGACTTGGCATGAAGAGCTTGACACCTGAAGCACTCAAGAGTCTTCAAGAAGAAGAGGAGGAGTAAAGGATTGGCTTCACATATTCTTGTATATATGTTGTATATATCTTAAATGAAAAGAAAATAGAAAAATATAAAACCTATAAAAACCCCACAAAAAAAAAAAAAAAAAAAAAAAAAAAAAAAAAAAAAAAAAGAAAAAAAAAATACCAAAAATAGTTTCCCTAGGCATGTCTTCTGTTTATCGATAACATTTACGGTCCTAGAAATGTCATTCAATAATGACACGGGTCTTTAAATGAAGCTCGAGCAGAAGTTATACTAACAGGTTAAAACATGTCTAAATGGCTTGCAGTTACTTCATACTGCAACCCGCGCTTTACAATGGGGAAAGCATGTCGCCTAAAAGACGGCTGTTCCTCCAACTAGGTGATGTTCACCTAGGCATGGATTACTTTATATCCATGTTTCTTCGAACTAATGTACGATTCAGTGCATTATTTCTTGTACAAGAAGAGAAGTCTTCTTTACACCATAAACTCTTTCCATTCTATGATTCTTCAGGAGAGTTTTGGTGTTTCACAAGGTGGTAACTGGACTTAAATTTCACAAATACTTGTTGCTCAATTGAATGACTGCAGCTCTTTAAATAGAAAATGGGTCATTGATTAAGGGGGAGAGTATTTGTTCAAATTTCTGACACCTTTCTACACATTGTGCAACATCAGCAGTGACACTCTCTCGTGGCTTAAGGGGGAGCATAGTATGCTCCGTAATCAAAATACATTTAAACCTGACCACATTTTCTCCCAAATTTTATAAACATATTTAAATCAATTGGGATCACAAATCTCAACTGGTTTGAAATTTTTGATCGGGGGAGAGAATGTGATTTAAATATGAAATTTTGATAAAAAAATGTGATCTTTTGAAACTCAAGTGTAGGCTCTCCCATATGTGCTAAACCTTTTCGTATATCGATGCACATATTGAGGGGGAGCGAATGATTTGTGATGGCTATTGTGAAAGAATACCAAGGACCGACTATTTTATTTAACTTATTGGAGTTATAAGGATGGTAAGGTTAGGTATATGTTCCCATGATCTAGCCAGAACCGGAGGGATCTTCCCAGGGACAATCCTCTAGTTAGAATAGAAGTCCTTATGAATGATTAAAAAAGGAGAAAAGTGAATAAGGGAAAAGTGCCGACTGAGATGGAGCTAGTACTGGAACAAACCCAACAATGTGCTAGTAATGAAGTCTCGGTAAGCGCTGAAGGGGTTGAAGAATGAAAAAGAAATGTAAAGATAAAGGGTGAAAAGAAAGAAGCCCTCCTTACACTTTAGGTAGAAACCGGGTCAATTCATATGCTGTCAAAATCACTTAGTTGATTGCTGACATTGAAGAGAAAGTATCATGGACCCAGTGATACGCTACACAACCCTCCCTAGCCACTCAAGGTCCCTCAAAGGACTCTTGTTTCACTTGTCACGGAGATCAATACATTGCTATCGTCTCTCTCACTCCGAGTTAGATGATATTGAAAAGGTGGCAGTCCTCTCCAGCCTCCGATCACTAAATCAAAATGCACTATTGAGTCTAGAGCCAAGAGATCATCAATTAATCTCATTAGGACACATTTCCAATATGCTTGCTGTTTCATACACCGTGAAAAGCAAGAAAATATATATGAAGAGTCCTACGCATTATCCTTGTGGTATTGCCAGAACATCCGAGTGATACGTAAAGTATTCACAATGAAGATGGAAATCCTTCTAGAGCCAACATCAAACAAGCTCTTGGTGGGTGACATGTGAGATCCTTAATGGATCAAGCTTGTGACAACTGGAAAGAAACGATGGGGTGATTCAAATTTGAATCAAACTTGTTCCAGGAAATGGATTGACGGATACTTTTGGAAAACCTTTCAATGTGCTCACCAACAAAGTTTCGAGCATATTGATTGTGAAAATTTTCAAACAAAAGTATTTTTGACAGAAATGTGCTTCAATTTATAAAACCCTTGTCGTGTTGCACAAAATGTTTAACCAGTGACACGCAAGTGATTTTTCTAATCAATTTCTCGTCAATCAGTGAGTATTTAATTCACTGATTCACTCTACCGTGCTGTCTGCTTTGAGACGTTCCGGTATGAGAACATGCTTAGTATGATGATTCTGACATTAATTTGTTGGAAGACTCATTACTACAAGCTGGAAATTCCTGTCAAGGAGAATCTTCTTTAAAGGGGATTCTACCTGATCACAGGTCAGTCTTCACAGAACCGAAGGTTAAATCCAACCACCACATCGAACGAATGACAAAGCCATATTCGTTCTCCAACTTTATTGCTAACTGTTTTATTTCAGATTCATATAAAGATGGCGATGGTGGTTCCTGATTCCAGCAGAAATGTGTCAATCCACACTCCATGCTCACACTTCCAATTCATTATCAAAGACATCATGATAGTTGAAAGACCTACGAAACCGCTTCTGCAACTCTAATGAAATCTATCATGATCCAGAAATGTGTGAACATGCGAGCCCAACGGTCACAACAAATCACATGGAGGCTTTACTACAATGGATGAGCTCAGAGATTTACGGTGGCTGATGATCTCAAAGAAGGCTCTAAGATCACAACCTCACATAAAGACGATGCTGCAAGATGACGTGAAGATATATGATGGATGATAACTTCAAGGATACTCAAAGATCATCCAAGATAAAAGATCAGTCATCAAAAAGTTCACTGCTGAAAGGCACAAACATCTACTAAGTTGAAGAATCAAAGACTACGAGCTATGAAGACACATTCAGAGGATAGAGTTCTATAATTCCAAATTTTATTTCCGGGGTGACCTCCCTTAGGGGGAGATTGTTAGGAATATAAATATTCATCTGAAGACTCGGTCACCCCGAGTACTCATTAGCACTTAATAGCTCGTAGGATTATTAGTAATATTAATAGTAGATTAGTTAATATAGAACTTGTGGAGTGGGTCGGGTCTTTACCCTCTGTCAGCTCACTCCACAGCCCACTCGGGGCATAATATGTAATAGTATATATACCCCTCTCCACCTAGGGAGAGGGTTGGACCTTTCATTCAAGCTAATACATTCTACTTCACTTTCTCTCTCTAAGGTTCCAAACTCTCCACTTCTCTCTCTAAAACTCTTCTATTCGATCCATCTCTACTCACATACTTGTGTTATTAGTTAGTGAACATCTTACACTTTAGCTCAAGCTTTGGCTGATCTTAAGAAGACAAAAACACTAGTCAAAGAAAGCTTAAGACCCAAAGAAAAAGGTGTAGCCATCAGAGAGCCAAGTATTACAACAACAACAAAACCAATAACTTCAGCACAACTATAGGGCAAAGGCAAAGGGATACTAATTGAAGAGCCTGTGGAAAAACCTTTGTCAAGAGAAGCTCAACTCATAGCAGATGTAGAGCTAGCAAACAAAGTTCAAGTTGAACTTGATCTGAGGATGAAAGAGTCAGAATAGAAAGAGCTCAAAAAGAAGAAGAAGACAGCCTTGCATTATTAAACTAATGGGATGATGTACAGGCTAAATGTAAGGCTGATCAATAATTAGCTTAGAGGATGTTACAGGAAGAACATGAAGAGTTGTCCATGGAAGAAAAGGCAAAATTATTTATGGAACTATTGGAAAAACAAAGGAAGTTCTTTGCCCAGAAGAGAGCAGAAGAAAAGAGGAACAAACCACCCACTAAGGCTCAACAGAAATCCCTAATGATGACTTACTTGAAAAACATGGATGGATGGAGACCAGCTCAGTTAAAAAACATGAGTTTTAAGAAGGTCAAGGATGTTTTTGACAAAGTTTTCAAGAGGGTCAACACATTTATTGACATGGAGACTGAAGTGGTGCAAGAAAGGAGTTCAAAAAGGGCAGGTGAAGAGCTAGAGTCTGAGAGTAGTAAGAAACAAAAGCTTGATGAGCAGACAGAGCAAGAGCAGACAGAACAAGAAGGTATTGACAAGGAAAAAGCTGAAATGCAACAATTGATAGTAATTGCTTCAGATGATGAAGAAGAAATTATTGATGCTATTCCTTTAAAGACAAAAGTGCCTATCATAGATTGGAAAACTGGCTTTCATGGAAAGACATCTTGGTGGGACATAGTGAGAGCTGGTGGAAAGACTCAGAGATTTATTGTTTTTGGCCAGATGCTCAAAAGTTTTGATAGAGATGAGTTAGAAACCTTATGGAAGCTGGTCAAGAATAAGTATGGTTATACAAGGCCAGATGATATCTTGGATAGAGTTCTTTGGGGAGATCTAAAGGTTATGTTTGAACCTCATCAAGAAGATAGAGTATGGCATGATCAGTTCCAAAATAAAGTTTTGAGTTGGAAGCTTTATCATTCTTATGGAGTTCATACTGTGGGCATGAATGAACTACAAGTCTACATACTGGTTGAGAAGACATATCATTTGAATCGTGCTATAGTTCATCAGATGCTAAATGGAACAATTAGGCTTCAAATTGAGGTTTTTTGATGAAATGACCTATCAACTGCTCAAGAAAATGGAAAGAATACTCACTCCAAAAGAGAAGAAAAAGAAGGTGTTTGGAAGCATCCTCCTGGTGATGGTTAAAGCTTTGAATGAAACTTGATGATTTTAGGAGAAAATATCAAGTATAGGGGAGGATTGTTGGGAATTAAAGCTTTTTGAGTTGCTGCTGCTGATATGGTTAAGACTGCTCTTGGGAATTAATGAAAATGCTCTAAGTATGTTACTGCTGCTGGTTAAAGAGTTAAGACTGCTAGTTGAAGTTAAGACTGCTAGAGTACATTATGACTGCTGGAAGACTTCAAGGAAAATACTCAAAGTGGTTAATGCTGCTGGAACAAAGTTAGTACTGCTGGTACAAACTTACAACTGCTGAGGAGTTCATGCTGCCAGAGTAAAGATTAAGACCGCTGATTGATTGTTACTACTGCTGAAGTGTTAGAGTCGGTTAGATATGTATAGAATGTTTTGATAAGTATAGAAAAGATATAGAAAAGATTTATCTTGTATAGAAAGTTATTGTAAGCCGACTAGGACTCCTTAGTCTATAAAAGGAGATCCTAGGGCATTGAGATAGATACGTGTTATTAGAAAGTCGATTAGCTTCAAGGTTGTAAACCCTAATACTATTGAGTATTCGTATTATTAATAATATTGAAGCTGTTTGTTTGATTGTTAAACTGTTCTTGTGTTTACTGCTACATCAAAAGAATTCTTCTTAATACTAGAGTTTAGATTCCGCATAAACTTTAGTAAATTAAACACAGTTTCTATTCTAGCTGTGTTAGTTTGTCTAGCATAGCTAAACCTTTACAAGCTAAGGGAATTCAATCAAGTGTTCAACTGGGATCAACACGATTTATTATTTAGTCCCACTCGGTTTCGGTAATCACGTATAAACTTGCAACGATCTTCGAATTTACATGTCCCCTTATTGAAGTGATTACATAGTGGTGGTAGGCTTTGAGATTCATTAACGAAAGTATTAGGGGTACCTTTATGATCGGATGAATAAGAAGTACCTTTATCATGAACGGCCATGGTTGCAAAAGATTTATGCTTTCGTTTTTTTTGTTGTGAAGGGGCGGCAGATCTGGAGAAAAGGGAGGGAGGAATGAACAATTATCTGCCACTAGATTAAGAGAAACAAATTAGAGTTGCTTTTTTTTCTCCTTGTTGGAATTAATATATCATGACAATCATAAAATTAATATAAAAACATCATGAACACGCAACGGAAGCTATAGGATCAAATACTTGTAATTAATTGACTGAAACATAAAGAATGCGTACCTTTTAGCAACTCCAACCTATTACGAATCAAGACAAGATCAAAAACCCTAATTAGGGTTTATAAGGTTTAAAGAATCGACCCTTACCCTTTTTCGATTCAAACCAAGAAGCAAACAATAATGTGTTTGCACCACGTTCTTGTACACACGTACTATTAGCGATTCGATGTGAATGCTAGTTCTTGATCACAATAGATTAACCAAACACCTTTGTTATGCTCAAGGTCACTTGCAAATCACTTTTCGTGGGGTTTCACTAGTTGACCTAGGAACAAGAGAGGAGAAAAGAAGAAGTTTGGCTTTCTATTAAAATCAAGTGTACCAAAGGATGAATACATGGGGATATATTTATACCCTTATGGTAGATATCAAGTTTACTATGGATTCCTATGTGGGATCCCATATTCGGCCGATTACAAGTCCAAGAGAGGGTTTCGAGAACCTTCTCTTGGCTTGTTTACTTTTCTTCATATCCCGTTGACATTTAACGACCGATAGTCAATTCCGTTAAGTACTTAACGCTTGTTAATCGTTTATTGTGAATTTAATAATTAAACATAACATTTTACATTAATTATTTAAATATCGAGTCTCATACGTAAAGTGTGCCATCCCGTAGTATCGAATTCGTCCATAAACTAACACTTTTTATGTCGTGCGTCAACAACACCAACAAAAATAAAATAATTAAAGATGGTTTATCGTGTACATCTACCAATCAACCACAAACAAAAGAATTATAAGTATATATGATGAATGGTATTTTCTTCCTTGTATTCTTGCCGTGATTTTTTAATTATAAATATCGAGGCTCACACTGGCTAAATCACAGTTCCAAAACCAATCCGCAACAGTATCATACTTCAAAACATCTCGAACCAAAATCAATCATACAGATACTACACTCATATAGTGACGCGCCAACTGAACCTATGGTGTTCATCATACTCATAACCAATATCACGTGGGGAGCTACCCCGATAGATCTATCAACATGTGGGCTCTCAAAGAGAGTTAACAGTTGCACCAACTGAACCTATCAACTTGTGGGCTCTCAACATAGAGTTAATAGTTACACTAACTGAACCTATAACTTATGGGCCCTCAGCAGAGAGTTAATAGTGGCGCCGTTATGTACTCACAAAACAAACATGTCACAGCATATAATCGCATCATCACACGTATACGTCCAAAATCATGTAACACAATAGTTTACAGCATAAAAGCGTTTGTAAAGCATTGAGTTTAGTGAAAAACAACGAGCATGTATTCTCCCCCAAAACAGTTATAAAATAAGTAAAAGTAGGGGTCATGAACCCACCTTAGCCACAGCCATGCAAAGATCACAACTGACACGACTGGCATCGAGAAGCAAGACACAGCAGTCTCAAGACATGCGGCACGACGGTTCCAAGATATACAGGCACAACAGTAATTATGACACACGGCACAACGGACTCGGCACAACCTAATAATATAAAGACTTGTCTCAAAATATATTCCACACGGTAACTAATAGCGTAAAAGTCTCCAAAGGTTAACTATTTCCCTTTCCAAAATCAATTATTTTCGTTTCTAAAATAATCCGATTCCCTTTTCCAAAAATAATATACTTTTAGCCTTTAGTATAAGTTGGGTATCATCATTCTTGTGACGGAAGAAAGACACGACTCAAGAGCACGCACACCAAAGAAGGGTAAACAAACCAAATCGAAGAGAAAAACAATACAGAACTTCGGACGAAACGACGAGGTCAAACCAAATAAATTACACAAATCAAACACACCCAAATCAAGTGAATAGATTGGTAGTCGTCGGTATTTTCCAAACATCCCGTTAGGTTATAATTCTTATATGTTATTGATGATGTACCATCCGAACGGGTTGAAGGACTCCCCTTCGAGCCTGTGTGAAGCCTTCTCTTCGGAGGCCCAGGTTAATCTCCTAAAATGTTTCATTGGCGTAAAACCATTCATCTATGAAGTAGTTACCAAGTGGGAATCCGCCAATCGAAGCCCTAAGCCCTTTGGGGTATCTCCTTCGAAGGAATTAGAACGGAGAACCACCTTGACCTGGTCATACCCACGTTCCCTCTTCCCTTAGGCTTTCCCGCCAAGTAGGAGATCATGGGCCACAAAGCCCTAGCGGTTACCACAAATCATGGGACGCCCCCATGATCTCCGAATCAAGTGCAACCGCCCTCTAAGGCCTATTTCTCCCCTATAAATATCTTAGATGGGCAAGAACCATGGTAATGCTAACTGAACTCTCTCGATTTACTACAAACCTACCATATCACATACTTACTCGCACGCTGGAGGTGGTTCGCAGGGTCCAACCCTTGCGCAATAACTTAACGTAGTGTCTTAGTATTTCTTATTTCAGGTTAAAGACAAGCTTGGCGCAACCTCAACACCCCATATATTCTTTGATCATCATTGATGATGTACCCTCCGAATGGGTCGAAGGACTCCCCTTCGAGCCTGTAGAAAGCCCTCTCTTCGGAGGCCCAGGTTAATCTCCTAACACGTTTCATTGGCGTAAAACCATTCGCCTGCGAACTGGTTACCATGTGGGAATCCGCCAATCGAAGCCTTAAGCCCTTCGGGGTATCTCCTACGAAGGAACTAGCACGAAGGACGATTCTGACCTGGTCAAACCTACGTCTCCTCTTCCCCTTGGCTTTCCCGCCAAAACAGAGTTCGTGGGCTACAAAGCCCTAGCGGTTACCATATTTCATGGGACGCCCCCATGATCTCCGAATCATGCGCAAACCGCCCACTAAGCCTTATTTCTCCCCTATAAATAGCTTAGTCGGGCTGGAACAAAGTAAGTTAACTTCACTCTCTCAATTTATGACCTACATTACCATTACACATACTTACTCGCACGCCGGAGGTGGTTCGCAGTGTCCAACCCCTGCGCAATCACTTAACGTAGTGTCTTCGTATTTCTTATTTCAGGTTAAGAACGAGCTTGGCGCAATCTCAACACCCCATTATTCCTTTGATCACCATCGAAGGCTTGGTTGTGCAATTATTTGTTCAATCAGTGGCGCCATCCGTGGGACCGCTACAATTGGTCTCGTTATTTCCAAGCTTATAACCAACCAACTACTCTCACTATTATTCCGGCATGGATCAAGGGAGAGAAGATACTCCCCTACCGGGTTTCTCTACCCTAGCACCAATACCAATCAACGACTCTAACAACCTTCCCCCAATAACCGCTTCCACGTTCACCACACGTTCTCACCCAGAAACAACACCTAACCACCATGCTTCGACATCAGCCAATCCGGAGCCCATTATTAGCCCAGCCTTTGTCGAAGCCAACCACGAAGTGTTGGAATCCCTTCTAAGGGCTCGTAAGAGGCAAGTCAAAAATTCTGAGATGCGAAGGGAGTTGGAATACTCAATTGATGAGTATGATGAAGAAATGGAGATAGAACCTAGGCCTCTGACCCAAGGAGCAACTCTATCGGCCTTAAGGATTGGGTCTCCAGTCAGTCAAAGGCTAAGCAGAAGGTCCGTTGGTTTCGAAGGAGTTCCCACGAGGGCTCCGACAAGGAGAGAAAGGGCAGTTACCGAAGGCTCTAACGGTGGGAGCCAACGAAGGGAAGAAGTGGGGGTGACTTTGCCTCCATTGCTAGCAGCTCATCTTGGAAGGACTGAAGCTGGGGTTCCGTTGCAGCCTTCTCACGCGTCAGGCGTAGAAGGCAATCCGCCTACAATTAATATGGGAGGAAATCTTCCTCCCAATGGTATGTACCCCTCGTTCCAAACTCAGTCTTATCCTCAGAATTTATATCCTCCAGTAAATGGACAGCCTAATAACCCAAACCTCCCTCAAACTTATGGGAGCATACCCTTCGGGAATCCTGTGCCGTACCCTCCTTATGCCATGGGAAACAGTTATCCGTTTGCCATGAATACACCTTATAAGTCCTACCCAGGTCAAACTCCTATGGGAATGCCCCAAAGCAACAATCCCTATAATCCTGTTCCCATGTATGCACCACCTTACAATTGTCTATACTCAGACCCTATGGGTTCAGCTACACCCTTCGTTAGGTGGATAGAAGATTACCCGTTGCCTAATGGGTTGAAAATGCCTTCACACATTGGGACTTATGATGGGAAGGGGGATTCAGATAACTTCTTACACTTGTTCGAAGGGGCTATCAAGATGCAAAAATGGGTTATGCCGGTGGCCTGTCACATGTTTACATACACCCTACGGGATTCTGCTCGTATTTGGTGGAATGGGCAAAAGCCTGGTAGCATCGTCAATCTTGATGATCTTAAGGCTAAGTTCCGGTCACACTTCAGCCAGCAAAAGAAGTTCACAAGGACTCATTTAACGGTGCACAACATCAAACAAAAGGAAAACGAAAGCACAAGGGCCTTCGTTACTAGGTACACCGATGAGACTTTGCATATTTTGGGTCTTCATGAAGATCAGCGTATTTCAGGTTTCGTACATGGTCTTCGAAATCGGAGTTTGGTGGAATTCTTGTCCACTGACCTTCCGACAACTTACAAAGGGTTAATGGAAAAGCCGTATACTTGGATCGAAGCGAAAGAGGTATCCACTAATGGGACTCCGATAGACAGAGGCAACAGCAACAAGTTTTCAAAGCATTCTTCGTGGGAAGGGTCAAAGAACAAGAACAAGAACAGAGACAGGTTTTCTCCGTACAACAAAGGTCCCAACCACGGTTTGTTAAATAGTCTAACCAAGTCTCCAAAGGAAATACTTGCTACAGAGAGGGCTGCTAAGGCTTTCGAAGCACCCCCTCGTATGACAAGCAAGGGCAAAAACAGGGATACCAGCAAGTATTGTCACTTTCACGAAGATTATGGTCACGATACGAACAGTTGTAGAGAGTTAAAGAAACAGATAGAAGAAGCTGTGAAGTCTGGGAAATTGGCACACTTGGTGAAGGGTATAAAGAAGGGAAAGGAAAAGATGACCGACGCTCAATTGGCTAAAGATACTACTCCTCTCGAAGCCCCAATACTCATGGTTCGTTGGGGCGAAACCAGTTTAAATAGAAAGGTGCCGGAGCCGGAGACTAACGAGATAAGGGAAATAACGTTTCCCCTTATCGCAGGAAAGGTCTCTTCGAATGATCCAGTGGTCATTGAAGTCCTCATTTCTAACCAGAAAACGAATGGAGCTTGTATGGACTGCGGAAGCCCTTGTGAAATCATATATGAGCATTGCTTCCGAAAGCTCGAGCCTTCGATCAAGTCTCAAAGGGTTGACTCGAAGATACCCTTGGTAGGATTCTCTGGCAAGCATTCGTGGCCTCTGGGAGAAGTTCCATTAGAAGTAACCATTGGAGAAGGCAAGCTCACGAGAACAGAAACCCTCATGTTCACCGTAGTAAGGTCCAATTCCCCCTACAACTTGCTGATAGGAAGGACAGCCATGCAAAGGATGGGCATCGTGGTATCTACCATACACGCGGCAATAAAATTCCACACACCTCATGGAATAGGAACCGTATTTTCTAGTCATCGTCATAGAAGGGAAAGAGAAATTGATAGAAGAATCAAGGAAAGCCCTCAGGAGCCTTCGAAGGCTATTCCAAGTCATACGAGCACCAAGAAGCAAGTTGTGACAAATGAGTACCATCCTAAGCAGGCGATGGTTACAAAAGAGCAACACCCTACTGATCCCAAGACAAATCTGGAAGCTGCGCAAAGCCAACAAGGAAACCCTCGCGCGGACATGTTCTGACATAGTTAAAGCCCCCCGAGCACTAAGGACCGAAGGCAGGTCCTCCGACGCAGAACATAAGCTTAAAAAGTCCAAGCACGTCATAACAATTAAGCACGGGGTCAAGGTTAATTCTTTAAAAGCCCAAGCTACCGATAATCTGCAAGCTTCGAAATCATCAAAAAGGCATAGGGGGTCAGACTCTGTCAGAAATATGATTTTTGCAAGTCCTATCGCGAAAGCACCTTCCGAACACAGTCAGGACAAAAAACAACCACCAAGGACGAGGGAGAAGTGGAAACTATACACAGACAGGACCTCGAATTCTGATGGTTCGGGAGCGAGTCTAATCCTAATCAGCCCAAAAGGAAAAGAGTACGCTTACGCATTACGATTTGAGTTCAAGGCTACAAACAATGAAGGTACGAAGCTCTATTAGCTGGCCTCCGGCTTGCAAAAGGCATGGAGGCTGATGGCCTCTCCGCCTTCGTAAGCTCACAGCTAGTTACCAACCAGATCAAAGGCTCCCAGGCGGTAGAACTGCATACAATCAAGAAGTATTTGGACGTGACCAAGGAGCTTCTTCTGGATTTTAAACCATATGAAGTAACGCATGTTCGTAAAAGCCAGAACAAGAAAGCAGGCGCCCTGAACAAGCTATCTTCAACGAATGTGGCCCGCCTACCCGAAGAGGTTTTAGTAGAAATATTGGCCCATAGGTCAATCGCACAAGATAAAGCCTCTGACGAAGGATCTAGCTGGATGGCTCCAATAAGGACATACTTGATAAGTGGTATTCTACCCGATAATCCGAAAACAGCATGAAAGATCAAAGTTAAAGCCCCTCAATACAGGCTTATAGGGGAAAACCTTTACAAAAGGTCTTGCTCGTCCCCATGGCTTCATTGTGTGGGACTGAAGCAAGCTTCAAGCATCCTCTATAATATTCATAGAGAATCTTGTGGAAGGTACGTAAGCCCTAGATCCATAGCCTCAGAAGTAGCAAGATGGGGGTACTATTGGCCATCTATATTAGAAGATGCAACAGGAGTAATCAAAGCATGCGCAACATGTCAGACGTACTCAAGGGCTCGAAACCCATCAAAGTATGGCACGTCTTCTATCGCATCAGCAAGGCCTTTCGGCCAATGGGGAGTCAGCATAATCGGACCCCTAGCAGCAGCCCCCAGAGGGGTACAATTCTTGGTCATAGCCATAGACCACTTCAGCAAATGGGTGGAAACTCAGCCTTTGGCATCAATAACAGGAAAGCATGTGGAAAAATTTGTGTGGGAACACATAATCTGCAGGTTTGGAGTCCCACAAGTCATCACTTCTTATAAAGGGAAACACTTTGCCGAAGGGGTATTCCCTCCTTTCTGCGAAAGCCTGAACGTGAAGCAAATATTCACTTGTGTCGACAAGGACATTGTCATTGAAATCGAGACAAAGTTGGGACAGTATCAGCATGAGTGGGTTGACAAGTTACCCAAAATCCTGAGGGCATATAAGAATATGTCCTTCAAATAAACGCTAGCAAAACCAAGTCGAAGGGTCCAGTGGCAAAGAGAGATGCTGCGAAAACAAAGCATGCGAGCCCAAAGAACTGGATACTAGCTTTCGTAAGTTTTTACAATAAGACTTATTATTTATTTTAAAGCACTTAGTTGTTTTTCAATTTCATGTAACGCATTCTTCTCACATGGTAAAGAAGCATTAATGGTAGGTGTCCTAGTGTTCATTTCTACAAATGATGTAATCCTCCCTACCCACTTAATGATATAATGCATTTCCCTCAAAATCTCTTGTTTCGTTTTATACAACAAAGATTTGTTTAGCCAAGTACTTTACAAGTTTCAATGTCGAAGGATGAAGCAAGACACATGTCTTGTATACAAATAGCATCCATTACAATTCACATTAACTTTCCTATAAAGTCTTAGGGTAATAAAAGCCCTCTGCAACTTAAGGATAAAGACGGAGTGGGTCGCGACCCTCTGTCGCTGTCAAATTATACGATTGCCAAAATCTTGGTCCAAAATACACACAATGAGGATATAAGCTCAGGATGTATGTTCACGTTTTTTAAAGAAAAGAAAACGTATGAGAAGACAAGCATGATATCAAAAACGGGACGTAATCCCTAAGATTGGCATTTATAAGGCCATATCCAACATAAACATAAGAATAATTGTCTAAGTTTCGGGCCGAAGCCCAGACATACGAAAGATAAATTGTTCAAGCAGGCACGCGCCTGACAAAAGCACCATAAATTGTTAAACACAAAGGTACATGCCACCCCCAGAGACTGAATTAATGCCCACACGGCAACCTTCAAGCATTTTTAGAAGAGTTTGGATCCTCTTGGTGAACTGGAGACATAGGCTTCACAGATAAGGTCCTCTTGGTGGGGGACGGAGGCTGTATCTTCTTTGGTTTTTTAGAGAGGAGATCTTCGATGGAGGCTGAAGGATCTTTGGTTGCTTCGACAAGGAAGGGGTACTCTGCAGTGGTAAATGCATTGCCGGCTTCATCATATTCTCGCACAGAATTCGGACGGTAGTATGGTACCTCCGACAGCACAACTGGTTTTTTGGTCTCAGCAATCTCCTCCAAAGTTGTGCACTTTCCATGAAATATAGCCGCATTTACTAGCTTCCCCACAACCTCTCCCACCTCATCGCTATGGTATAGCTCCATAGCAATGTAGGGGACAACTTTAGATACAACCTCAGCCCTATCTCTCCTCAAACTTTAGCATTCAAACTTCAACTCATCCAACTCTTGACAGCGCTTGACATCCTGCTTCACCAATCTGACCCTCTCAGTTTCCAAACCAGCACATTTAGACTCCAGGGCACTCACCTGGGTCTTATAACCAACAACTTTAGCCTCCTCCACCTTTAGCCTACCACAATCAGCCTGCAACTTCTTCAACTGCTCTTCAAGATCTTCCATCTTTGCTCGAAGGGCCTCGTATCTTGGATGCTTCTCAAAATCTGCCATTGCTTCATCACATCTGGACTCCAACTTAGCATAGTTCTCCTCCCTCTCTTTCTCCCTAGCTACGATGACAGCAACCTCCTCTTTAGCCTCCTTAACCTTGTTAATCAATGCCCTTGTACGAAAACTAAAATGGTTATCCAACATGGCCTGCCGGGTATAACTCTTGTCATAGAGATCACACAGCTTTTCAATAGACATCTCAGTCATCGTTTTCCTCCAAGAAGCGGGAGTGACATTTTCAACAAGCAAACGGCAGGAAAGGGCATCAGGCAGCTCCTTAGTGTTGGGCAGTCCTAAATAAAGAAGAAAAGCAAGAAAA
Source organism: Artemisia tridentata subsp. tridentata (assembly GCA_021014915.2). Taxonomy (NCBI): domain Eukaryota; kingdom Viridiplantae; phylum Streptophyta; class Magnoliopsida; order Asterales; family Asteraceae; genus Artemisia; species Artemisia tridentata. The sequence goes on along the minus strand of CP139507.1, from coordinate 163,436,210 downwards.
GCATAAGATACGGAGCATTTTAAGAAAAGAAAAATGAGGAGTGGGTTGCTCACCATGAATTTCATCATCACCAATTTCTTCAGTCGAGTACATCAGGGTTTTCCCACGAGCTTTCTCTACTTTTTGCTTGATATTCCTCGATTGGGGGGGGGGGGTAGGAGCATTGGATTTCCTCTTTGGGGCAGCCTTAATAGCTTTGGCACTAGTACCTTTCCTAGTCCTCACCCTGTCTGCAATACCAGAGGAGCCCGTGATCTTCAGTTGATCAGAATCGGAAGGTGGGTCATCGGAATCAGCAATGTCCTCCACAAGAAGAGGGGTTTCCTCAGTACTCACTGGCTTAGTAGGAGGAAGTATAGAAAGAGGTTTCACTGCAGAGGCATCGACATCATTATTGTTAACAGACCTAGATGGAGATCCAACTCCATAGCTTGCATCTTGGGGTTCCCTTGGAATGAAACTGACTTCTTTGGCACCTCCGGCAACGACAAAATTTCTGAAAGCCATCTCTGCAAAAACAAACGAAAAGGAGATGAATATCAGCAGATAAGTTATTTAAATTATTTGAATAAGATATATACATACTTTTTCCTTCACAAATTATTTCAGGATGCAACGGAGAGCCTTCCCAACTCTCAGCAATACCAGCCATGAACAGGATAGGTTCGGGGAATGTCTGGACATTAGCAGGATGTCGTGCAAGTCGTTGATACAATGGCTCGCTCCTTACCTCGTAGGGCAACGGGTCATTATATTTCTTCTCATCATACATAAATGCTTCGTCAAGCAAAGCTGGGTAATCGGACGGTATAATTGTACTTTCAACATAAAAGAATTGACCTTTCCAGTTTCTTATATTCGAAAAGGGCTTCGTCACAAGGACGGGAACATCATGTTCACCTCTTTTGGCAATAGTCACCCAATCCCCGCCAGGATACAAATTTACAAAACCCCTAAGAACATCTAATGAGGGCTCATGCCCGTAAGCTTTACACATCACAATGTAGGTGGTCATTTGGCTAGCCCAAAGGGGTTAAATCTGGAAATGTGCACCATATAGTATTGCAAAAACTCAAGAATCAAAGGATGAAGTGGAATCCGAAGGTTTGACTGGGTAAATGCGTGCACATACAAGCCCACATACCCTGCGGGGGCATAAAAAACATTTTGTCTTTTACTTGGAAGTATGATTTTGAGCCCAGCAGGTAAGGGGTAATCATGAAGGAATTCAGATAATGCTGCTTTTGATAACGTGCATGTTTGTTCTCTAATTATTCTCTTTGCCACCATGCTCATATTGTTATTAAAATAGTAAAAAGATCAAAGAAAAAGGCTAGAATTTTTACCTTATCGTTCCAACGGAAGCACAAACACGCAGATGGGTATTTGTGTATTTTGGGCGGAAGGTGAAAGTGATCTAGGGTTTATTATCTTAAGGGTTTAAATACCCATCATGTTTTTTAATCCTAGCCACACACGTGTTTCATCTATATCTAATGCATAAACGGACTTCAAATGGATACAAAATTTTAAATGACGTTTTGCGTTTACCGAAGATCCGGCCATTATGGCTATGGGTGAGTGGGCGGATAATGATGATTTCGCATTTAATGCGGAAATCAGTTTAATCCTTATATTTTCTCGTTATACGTTTGTGTGACAAAACGAATGGTGTATGGGTTATATTTTGAGTCGAATGCAATTTATACTCGTACGTATATATCACTTTCGACTGGGGGGCTTGATGATGTACCCTCCGAACGGGTCGAAGGACTCCCCTTCGAGCATGTAGAAAGCCCTCTCTTCGGAGGCTCAGGTTAATCTCCAAACATGTTTCATTGGCGTAAAACCATTCGCCTGCGAACTGGTTACCATGTGGGAATCCGCCAATTGAAGCCTTAAGCCCTTCGGGGTATCTCCTACGAAGGAACTACCACGAAGGAAGATTCTGACCTGGTCAAACCCACGTCTCCTCTTCCCCTTGGCTTTCCCGCCAAAACAGAGATCGTGGGCTACAAAGCCCTAGCGGTTACCATATTTCATGGGACGCTGCCATGATCTCCGAATCATGCGCAAACCGCCCACTAAGCCCTATTTCTCCCCTATAAATAGCTTAGTCGGGCAGGAAAAAAGTAAGTTAACTTTACTCTCTCAATTTACGACCTACATTACCATTACACATACTTACTCGCACGCCGGAGGTGGTTCGCAGGGTCCAACCCCTACGCAATCACTTAACGTAGTGTCTTTGTATTTCTTATTTCAGGTTAAGAACGAGCTTGGCGCAATCTCAACACCCCATTATTCCTTTGATCACCATCGAAGGCTTGGTTGTGCAATTATTTGTTCAATCAATCATCGAAGGCCTGGTCGTGCAATTTATTGTACGATCAGTGGCGCCATCCGTGGGACCGCTACAATTGGTCTCGTTATTTCCAAGCTTATAACCAACCAACTACTTTCACTATATATCCGGCATGGATCAAGGGAGAGAAGATACTCTCCCACCGGGTTTCTCGACCTTGGCGCCAATACCAATCAACGACTCCAACAACCTTCCCCCAATAACCGCCTCCACGTTCACAACACGTTCTCACCCAGAAGTAATACCCAACCATCATGCTTCGACATCAGCTAATCCGGAGCCTATTATTAGCCCAGCCTTTGTCGAAGCCAACCACGAAGCATTGGAATCTCTCTTAAGGGCTCATAAAAGGCATGTTAGGAATGCTAAGATGCGAAGGGAATTGGAATACTCAAGTGACGAGTATGATGAAGAGATGGAAATGGAGCCTAGACCTCCGGCCCAAGGTGCAAAACTCTCGGCCCTAAGGATTGGGTCACCAGTGGGTCGAAGGCTAAGTAGAAGGTCCGTTGGGTTTGAAGGAGTCACGGAGAGGGCTCCGACTAGGAGAGAAGGAACGGTTGTCGAAGGTTCCAACGGGAGGAGCCGACGAAGGGAAGAGACGGGGGTGAATTTGCCTCCATTGTTAGCAGCTCATCTTGGAAGGACCGAAGCAGGGGTTCCGTTGCAGCCTTCTCACGCATCAGGCGTAGAAGGCAATCCGCCTACAATTAATATGGGAGGAAATCTTCCTCCCAATGGTATGTACACCTTGTTCCAAACTCAGTCTTATCCTCAAGGTTTATATCCTCCAGTAAATGGGCAGCCTAATAACCCAAGTCTCCCTCACCCTTATGGGAGCATACCCTTCGGGCATCCTATGGCGTACCCTCCGTATGGCATGGGAAACGGTTATCTGTTCGCCATGAACACATCTTATCAGTCCTACCCAAGCCAAACTGCTATGGGAATACCCCCGAACAATAATCCGTATAATACTGTTCCTATGTATGCACCACCCTATAATTGTCTATACTTGGACCCTATGGGTTCGGCTACACCCTTCGTCTGATGGATAGAAGACTACCCATTTCCTGATGGGTTGAAAATGCCTTCACATATTGGGACTTGTGATGGGAAGGGGGATTCGGACAATTTCCTACATTTGTTCGAAGGGGCTATTAAGATGCAAAAGTGGGTTATGCCTGTGGCCTGTCACATGTTTACATATACCCTACGGGATTCTGCCCGTACTTGGTGGAATGGGCAAAAGCCTGGTAGCATTGTCAATCTTGATGATCTCAAGGCTAAGTTCCGATCACACTTCAGTCAGCAAAAGAAGTTTACAAGGACCCATCTGATGGTGCACAACATTAAACAAAAGGAAAACGAAAGCACAAGGGCCTTCATCACTAGGTACACCGATGAAACTTTACAAATCTTGGGTCTACATAAAGATCAGCGCATTTCGGGTTTAGTACATGGTCTTCGAAATCGGAGCTTGGTGGAGTTCTTATCCACTGACCTTTCGACAATTTACAAAGGGTTCTTCCGACAACTTACAAAGGGTTAATGGAAAAGACATATACTTGGATTGAAGCAAAGGAAGTATCTACTAATGGTGCTCCAATCGATAGAGATAGCAACAGCAAATTCTCAAAGCATTCTGTGTGGGAAGGGTCAAAGAACAAGAACAAAAGCAGAGACAGGTTTTCTCCGTACAAAGGTCCTAACCACGGCTTGCTAGGAAGCTTAACTAAGTCTCCGAAGGAAATACTTGCAACAGAGAGGGCTGCTAAGGCCTTCGAAGCACCCCCTCGCATGGCAAGCAAGGGTAAAAACAGGGATACGAGCAAGTATTGTCATTTTCATGAAGACTATGGCCATGATACAAACAGTTGCAGGGAGCTAAAGAAACAGATTGAAGAAGCTGTAAAGTCCGGGCAATTGGCACATTTGGTGAAGGGTATAAAGAAGGGAAAGGAAAAAATGTCCGACACTCAATTGGCCAATACTCCATGGTTCGTTGGGGAGAAGCCAGCTTAAAAAGAAAGGTAACGGAGCAGGAGGTAAATGAAGTAGGGGAGGTAACATTTCCTCCTCTTACAGGCCAAGTCCCTTCAAATAATCCAATGGTTATCAAAGTCCTAATTTTCAACCGGGAAGTAAACAGAGCCTACATGGACTGCGGAAGCTCCTGCGAGACCATATACGAACATTGTTTTCTTAAGCTCAAGCCTTCGATCAGGTCGCAACGGGTTGATTCGAAGATACCTCTGGTAGGGTTCTCCGGTGAGCATTCGTGGCCTTTGGGAGAAGTACCATTGGACATAACAATTGGAGAAGGCAAGCTCGCAAGGACAGAAACCCTCACATTTGCTTTCGTAAGGTCTGACTCTCCCTACAATCTGTTGATAGGATGGACCGCCATGCAAAAGATGGGTATTGTAGTCTCCACCATACATGCAGCGGTAAAATTCCATACACCTTATGGGTTAGGAACCGTATTTTGTAGTTACAATCAGGGAAAGGCAGGAGACGTTGGTAAAAAGATCAAAGAAAGTCCCGAAGAGCCTCCGAAGGCCATCCTAAGTTGTACAGATGCCTAAGAACGTATTGTGGTAAATGAGCTCTATCCAGAGCAAACGATCGTAATCGGAAAGCAACTCCCTGCCAACTTCAAGGCAGACTTGGAGAAGCTACTCAAAGCCAACAAGGATGTCTTCGTATGGACGTACTCAGACATGACAGGGGTTCCTCGGACTCTTATGATCGATGGCAAGCCCTTCGGCACAGAGCATAAGCTTACTGAGTTCAAGCACATGGAACCAATTAAGCAGAAGCAACGAAGCCTGGCACCTGAAAGGAACGCAGCCGCTTGCAAAGAGGTGGATGAACTTGTACGAGCAGGAATTCTAAGAGAAGTAAAATACCAAACCTGGGTAGCTAATCTAGTTATGGTAAAGAAGAGTGACGGAGGGTGGCGAATGTGTGTTGACTTCACCGACATCAACAAGGCTTGCCCGAAAGAATGCTACCCTCTGCCAGAAATTGATTGGAAGGTCGAATCCCTCTCGGGGTTCCATTTGAAATGTTTCTTGGATGCCTACAAAGGGTATCACCAAATACAAATGGCGGAGGAAGATGAGGAGAAGACAGCCTTCTACACAGGAAAGGGTGTCTATTGCTATAAGAAAATGCCCTTCGGTCTAAAGAACGCAGGGGCAACTTATCAACGGTTGGTAGACAAAGCCTTCCACAAGCAAATAGGAAGGAACCTCGAAGCCTACGTTGATGACATGGTAATAAAAAGTAGGACTGAGGAAGACCTACTCTCCGACATTCAAGAAACCTTCGATCAATTGAGGGCAATCAACATGAAGCTTAACCCAAAGAAGTGTTCCTTTGGCGTGGAAGAAGGAAAATTCTTGGGACATCTAATTACGAAGCAAGGGATTAAAGCTAACCCTTCGAAAGTCAAAGCCATCACTGATTTACAATTTCCAAAGTCATTAAAAGAAGTACAAAGCCTAAATGGGAAGCTCGCGGCACTTAGCAGGTTCCTGTCGAAAGGGGCGGATCGTTCTTTACCATTTTTCAAAACACTCAAGGGGTGTACAGATAAAAAGACTTTCCAATGGAGTTGTGATGCAGAAGCCGCTTTCCAAAAGCTGAAAGAGTTCATGGAAATCTTGCCAACAATTACGGCCCCAATCAAAGGCGAGGTGTTGTTCATGTACATTGGGGCATCCTTTGAAAGAATCAGTACTGTTCTTCTGGCATAAAGGGATAAGAAGCAAGTCCCGATCTACTTTGTTAGCAGGGTCCTGCAGGGGGCTGAACTAAACTATCCGGAGTTGGAAAAGTTGATCCTAGCCTTGCTTTATGCTGCAAGGCGTCTTTGAAGGTACTTTCAAGCTCATCCCATCACAGTATTGACCGACAAGCCAATTAAGCAGATACTGTCGAAGCCTAAGAAACCGGGTAGAGTAGCCAAATGGGCCATCGAACTAGGAGAACATGACATAGAGTACAAGGGTCGAAACTCTGTCAAAGGCCAAATACTTGCGGATTTTCTTGCTGAAACACCCTCCGGACTTAGCCAAGACAGGGAAATCCCGAAGGAAAAGCCTCCAAAGGCGAAGGAGGGGTGGAAACTATACACAGACGGAGCCTCAAGCTCTGATGGTTCGGGAGCAGGTCTGATGCTGGTTAGTCCGGAGAAAAAAGAGTACACTTATGCATTACGTTTTGAGTTCGAGGCTACGAACAATGAAGCAGAGTACGAAGCTTTGATAGCTCGCCTCCGACTCGCAAAGGACATGGAGGTTCGTGACCTCTCCATTTTTGTGGACTCGCAGCTAGTCGCCAACCAAATCAAGGGCTCTTAAGAAGCAAGGCAGCCCCCCATCAAACAGTATTTGGATAAAGCTAAAGAACTCCTTTAGGGGTTCGAGTCCTATGATATAGCACATGTTCGCAGAAACCAAAACAAGAAAGCAAATGCCTTAAGCAAGCTAGCTTCGATGGAATTTGCTCATCTAACAAAGGAGGTTTTGGTAGAAGTATTGGCTGATAGGTCTATAAAACGAGGCGAAGTATCTGATGTCATACCCGAAGAAGGCTCAAATTGGATGACCCTAATAAGGGAATACTTGATCAGTGGTATCCTTCCTGAAGACCCAAAACTAGCGCGAAAGGTCAGGGTCAAGGCTCTCTAATATAGACTTATTGGAGATAATCTCTACAAGAGATCTTTCTTATCTCCATGGCTTCGTTTTGTGGGGCCAAAGCAAGGTTCGAACATCATCTGCGAGGTACATGAAGGATCCTGTGGTTTGCACGCAAGCCCTCGCTCCGTTGTCTCGAAAATAATGAAGCTCGGATATTATTGGCCGTCCATGCACAGGGACGCAATAGAGATAATACAAAAGTACGAAGCATGTCAGATCCACTCCAAAGTTCCAAGAATACCTAAGCAAGACATGACCTCTGTCACTTCAGCATGGCCTTTCTATTAGTCAGGAATTGATATAGTCGGACCCTTACCGGTGGCTCCAGGAGGAGTCAAGTTCTTGGTCGTAGCCATAGACAATTTCACCAAATGGGTTGAAGCCAAGCCTTTGGCATCAGTAACAGGAAGGCATATGAAAAAGTTTGTGTGGGAACACATAATCTGTCGATTCGGGGTTCCTCACATCATTATATCTGACAACGGAAAGTAGTTAGCCGAAGGGGTGTTCCCGGTCTTTTGCGAAGGTCTAAAAATTAAACAGTCATTCACTTCCGTATACCATCCTTAGGGTAATGGGCAAGTTGAAGTCACCAATAGGGACATTGTTAATGGAATCGAGAAGAGATTAGGACGAAGCCATCATGGGTGGGTAGATGAACTACCCCAGGTTCTGTGGGCGCATAGGACGCACCCCAAGTCAAGCCATGGGGAGACTCTTTTTAGCCTTACTTATGGAACAGAGGCTGTTATACCTTCCGAAATAAGCATTGAAACAGAGCGCATTGTGAACTTTGAGGAAAAGACGAATGAAGAAAGGCTTCGGGAAAACCTTGATCTTCGTAAAGAAAGAAGAGAAATAGCCTCAATCAGAGAGGCTATCTACAAACAGAAGTTTGAAAAGTACTACAACAACCGAGTTCGACCCTCCACATTCAAGCCAGGTGAATATGTCATTCGGTTAAACAGTGCAAGCAAGGCCGAGTTAGAAGGAAAGCTAGGGCCCACATGGGAAGGACCCTACATCATATCAGAAGCCTACGGTAATGGAGCCTACAAGCTCGCAACGCTTAAGGGAGAGGTCATGGATAAGACTTGGAATTGTACCAATCTTTGTAAGTTTTACATATAAGACTTACTATTATTAAAAGCACTCAGTTTGTTTTTTCAAATTCATGTAACGCATTCTTCTCACTTAGGGAAAAAAACATTAATAGTAGGTGTCTTAGTGTTCATTTCTTAAAATGATGTAATCCTCCCTACCCACTTAATGATATAACGCATTTCCCTCAAATCTCTTTTTTCGTTATTTACAACAAAGATTTGTTCAGCCAAGTACTTTACAAGTTTCAATGTCAAAGGATGCAGCAGGACACATGTCTAGTATACAAATAACATCCATTACAATTCACATTAACTTTCCTATGAAGTCTTAGGGTATTCTAAGCCCTTTGTAAATTAAGGATGAAGACGGAGTGGGTCGCGACCCTCTGTCGCAGTCAAATTATACGATTGCTAAAAATCTTGGTCCAAAATACACACAATAAGGTTATAACCTTAGGTTGTACGTGTACGTTTATTGTAAGCGTAAGAGAAGAAAAGCATGGCATTCAAAGAGGGACATTGTCCCTGTAACACCCCAACCCGATAAGGGTAAAGATATCACAATAATGGTTTCATATCAGATCAAACAAAGCATACATCTATAGTAATACAAGAATTCTCAAAGGTTACGAATGAAATACAGAAAACTACAAGGTTACAAATGAAACTTCCGTTAAATACTAATTCTATTATATAGCAACTTCTAATCATCTCTAATCCAGAATAGCTATCAAATCTTCTAAGTCCAAGGTACTCTCCACTCATTCCCAGCTTCCTACTAAAACCTGCCGCAGGAAAAGAAATGCGGCTGAGCTACGAGAGCTCAGTGAACATATATACACATAAACGGAAACGAAAGCAAAAGAATACGAACATGCATAGTTTAGTGCATTGGGAATACATAAGGTATAGATAGAAAAGGTACAAGTAAGAAAGGGGTCAGTAATCCACCACGAGCCCAGAAACAGATCATATCATATCATAACAAATGTAACCATAAATCTTCATAATCATATAGAGGGGAGACCTCTCAGATACTCAGATAATGTGAGGGGTGTCCTCAGTAACCAAATGGAGTAGCTAGCTCCCAGATATGTGAAAGGCGTGTATTGCACACAAGCACCAGTCACCAGATATATATCAAATCATATAATAGATAATCCACTAAACAGATAACAGATCTAGGATGCATCCATACGCCCCCGCAGATAAAATAGTGGCCAAAATAATATAATGCGCATATCATATAACAGATAAGGGACGGTGTGGAACATCACTCGACCACACTAGAGTCATGCCATTGGTGCATCAACGACACGGCCATGTTACCTTCATGGCTTGGAAACAGATTTGGCTCGGGTATCAAACTGAGAGTCAGATATCATATCATAATCAGAGTGTCATATCAAAAGGTTCATATTCACAAATATTTTAGAAGATCATATCAAAGGTTCATCGTCAAAGGTTCATAATCGAAGGTTCATAATCAAATGGTTCATTTAAAGAGATCTTTATCAATTGATTTTCATAAAAATGATCTTTAACAATGGTTTTCATAAAGGTAGTCTCTAAAAGCAGTTTTCATAAAATTTTAGTAAAATTCCATATAAAAGTGGTATTGCATCATTTATAAACATCCTTTTAAAATGGTTTTTCTCAAAACATTTCCATGATATAATTAAGAGGGTCCTCACATCTAGTTACCCAAAATCAAATGAACCTTCGAAGTATCAAGTAGTTCGAATACTAATATCACCAGGTAACGAACGAATATCAAATGAATCATCATACCAACGAAACATATCAAACGAATGAATCAAAGTACAGGGAATCATAGCAATGGCTTAGGGAATCTTAATATGAATAAGGATTGAAATCAAAGTCATGAGAACGAAGGCACCCTTACTGAAAAAGGGTAGAATATCTGTACCTTATTAGCAAAGCAAAAGCAAACAAATAAGCAAAATGGAACAGAATCAAGGCTTCTCCTGCTTCACACCTAAAGAAGTAGATGACGGGATTACAAAAGGTTCTAACTCAGATTACTAATTTAATTTATCTTTCCATTTTAAGTAACTTTCCAGATTTAGTAACTTTCCAAATATAGCAAGTTTCCATTTTTAGAAAGTTTCCTTATTTAGTAAGTTTCCATAATTAGTAGATTTCTATAATTAGCAAGGTTTAATTGTCATAATTAGGTTAAGTCATTAGTTCAGGATTATTATGGAAATAGGGTATATTTTAGCAAGTTATAAAAGTCTAGGGTTAAATATGACAAGTTTCCATACCTTAAGGTTTTAATTGTAAATACACCAAAGTTAAAGGTTTAAAATGAAAATATCACAAGTTACTCATTTTAAATCATAAGTTATCCAGAATTACACTTTTAACCCTTTAGGTTTAACAATTTACAGATTATACCCTTTTAGTTAATTAAATTACAAATTAAACCCTATAATTACATAAATCACAATTTAACCCTTACCATATTTATATTTACACCTCAAGCCCTTAATTTAACAAAATTACACAATACACCCCTTAATATAATATATGATACGAATTACCCTTCAATTTTACATAATTACAAAACAAGTCCCTTTAGTTTCCAAAACTACAATTCGAATCATAATTTATTCATAATTACACATTTAGCCTTTAAGTATCCAAAATTACACATTACACCCTTTAGATCATTATTTGTACGTGACATCCTCAAGTTTTCAGAATTTACAAAATTAGTCCCTCCATTTATTTAATTTTCAATTCGAAGTGTAATTTACAAATTATCCCTTTACCTTCAAATTTTACACAAGATACCCTTATATTATATTTTATATATTTTACCCCTGATCTAAACCACCTTCCAAAAATATCCCACAAGTTTCAATAATTACAAAACACACCCTTTTAGTTTTAATTTCCAATCGGTAAGGTTTTTATTTTACAAAACCCTAACCCTAATTGCACCAATCATTATCCAATCATTAAAACACCATTAAACACTATTAATAACCAGATCTAACATAGAAAAACCCAACCCTAATTCATTCGATTAGGGTTTCGTATTTTTTTTCCTTATTTTCTTTTTAAATCCGATACAAAATAAATTCCACAAACGATATTATAGGCTTCCAAAAATGCTAAGATCATTTTTCCAGAGTTAGATGATTATGATAGAACCCATAAAAATTATATACAAGACCCAGAAAATCGTATGAACATATTTGGGCATTATTCGTGTTTTTAACATTTATAATTACTATGATCAATTTAACGTGCATGGTTTGATTCAACAATTTTATATGAGTCTTATATGATGTAAAGATCATAAGAAAAATACCATATGAATTTTAGAACGAGTGGATAAGTCATATGAATTTTTGTGTACCACGGATGATCAAATCGACAAGAAAAACTCCTACGTTCGAACCAATGAATCCACGACATCAAAACTATTTTTCTTAGCTTCCTTGAATGATGAAGAACACCAGAAAATTATACCACGGCCTCCCAAAAATTGTGTGGAGAAGAGAGGATTTTTGGTTCTCGTTTTTAGGGTTTACCGAAAAGAATAAAAGGGAAAATAACTATGAACCGTGTGATATGGGGGAGAGGGCAATAATCTCGGCCCATAATGATGGATAATATCAATTTGCTGGTTTGGGAAATTGTTTCCTTATAAAATTGATGTTTATCCCTTTTTAAATGATTTAATAAATACAATTAAATAAATAAATACAAATTTCGGTGTACATATTATTCATGTAGGTGACCATTAATTTTTGTACATTTTAAAATTTTAAAATGTTGTAGCAAAATTATCTTACTTCATATTTTGCTCATTTCCAAGAGTTTGTGATTTATTTGGTGTTTTATACACTTATTAATTAAATTTTAAAGTTACAGGGGCATTTTGGTCATTTTGAATGTTTTGAATTTTTGGGTTTTACAGTCCCCTAAATGGTATTACTAAGACCAAGCATGGTCAAAGCCATCAAAAAATACTAAATCAATAGTTCGAAGCATGGGCCGAAGCCCAACATGAAGCAAAGAAAAATTGTTCAAACATATAGGCACAGGCCTAACAAGCATAATGGGACATTGTTTAAAAGGGTACATGCCACCCTTAAGACTAAATCACTACCAACACGGCAGCCCTCTGGCATTTTTCAAGAAATTTGGGTCCTTTGATGGAGACGGAGGCCTCATGGATGCAGTCTTCTTGGTTGGAGAGGGGGCTGAATCTTCCTCGGTTTCTTTGCCAGGAGATCTTCTACTAAAGCTGAAGGGTCTTTGGTTGCTTCGGTGAGGAAAGGGTACACTATTGAAGTGAACGCATTGCCAGCATCATTATACTCTTGCTCAGAATTTGGACGATAATAAGGTATCTCCGACAAGACCACAGGTTTCCTTGTCTGGGCAATTTCTTCCAATGTTGTACACGTACCATAGAAAATGGCCGCGTTCACCAGCCTCCCAATGACTTCCACCACCTCATCACTATGGTACAATTCCATTGCGACATGAGGAACAACCTTCGAAACCACCTCAGCTCTGTCCTTCTTCAAGTTCTTGCATTGGAGTTTAAGTCCATCAATCTCCTCGCAAAGATTGAGCTCCTGCTCAACCAACCTAGCCTTTTCGGCTTCAAGACCTGCACATGTGGACTTGAGTGTCGTAATTTGCGCTCTATAACCAGACACCTTAGCCTCCTCCACCCTCAATCTGTCACATTCTGCCTTAGATTTCCTCAATTGTCCTTCGAGACTATTGATTTTTATTCGCATGTCTTGGACAATAGTTTTTTTCTCCAAATCCTGCATTGCTTCCTTACACTTGGCTTCCAACTCGGAATACTCATTTTCTCTGTCCTTCTCTTTAGCTAAAATGGCATCCATTTTCCCTCTCACAGCCACCACTGTCTGAGCCAGCTCCCTTGTTCGAGAATTAAGATGATTATCTAAAACAGCCTGTCTAGCATAACTCTTGGAATGAAAGTTACAAAGCTCCTCCATTGACATATTATACAAAATCCCTCTCCAACTGGGAGGGGTCATCTTGTCAACCAATTGGTGACACGCAAGGGCTTTCGGAAGCTCCTTTATGTCAGGCAGACCTGCGGAAGATAGAACAGTCAACTATACGAAGTATGGTATTTATTTTGCATGAAAGATTTCCACTTACTAGGAGTTTCATCTTCGGGAATCTTTAGGGTGGTAGGTACGAAGGTTTTAGCATGGGAGCCTTTGGGTTTCACCGTTCTTATCAAAGGGGTTGGAAGAGATAATTTCCTTTTCGGAGGAGTTTTCATAGACATAGCAACTCTTCCTTTCCTACTTTTTTTCTTGTCTGACACGTTGGACGACCCTACGAGCCTCGCTTGAAATTCCTTGATAAGGGGATCATCAGAATCTGCTACATTTTCCACAAAGTGCGGAGTCTCTTCATTGTTAACCGATATTGATGGAGAGCCTACTCCGTAACTCACATTCTTTGGATCTTGGGGGATGAAACTAACCTCTCTGGTACCACGGGCTACAACGAAATTTCTGAATGCCATTCCTGCAACAACAAAGGAGAAAAGATAAATATCAGAAGATACGTTATTTACTTTATTTGAATTGGTATATACATACTTTTCCCTTCACACATTATCTCAGGTTTCAACGGAGAGCCTTCCCAATGATCAATAATGCCCGCCATATACAGAACCGGCTCAGGAAATGTTTGAACATCAAAAGGGTGGCGTGTAAGACGCTGGTAGAGGGGATTGCTCCTTATATGATATGGCAAAGGGTCATCAAAGCGTTTCTCATCAAACCGGAATGCTTTATCCAGTAATGATGGATATTCTGGAGGTATGATCGTGTTTTGTACATAAAAGAGCAAACCTTTCCATTTTCTTATATTGGCGAAAGGTTTAGTAATTAAACAAGGCACATCATGTTCACCTCTCTTGGCCAAGGTTATCCAATCACCACCCGGGAAAAGGTTAATAAAGCCTCTAAGAACAGTAAGAGTTGGTTCATTGCCATAAGCTTTGCACACAACAATGTAGGTGGTCAACTTGGCTAGGCCGAAGGGATTCAACCTGGAGATATGTACTTGATAATATTGTAAAAACTCTAGGATTAAGGGATGAATGGGAATCCTAAAGTTGGATTCTGTAAATGCATAAACATAAAGCCCCACATACCCAGTTGGAGCGTCAAAAATATTTTGGTTTTCGTTTGGAAGCATCACTTTAAACTCCTTGGGTATAGGGTATTTTCCAAGAAATTCCGTCAAAGCCTGATCTGATAGAGTACATTTTTGCTGCCTAATGATTCTTTTCGCTGCCATACTCATCTTGAACTAGAAATAATGAGAGCAAGAGGTCAAAGAATTGAGGAAAGGGAAATTACCTTTAAGCTCAACCGAAGCACGAAGCACAGTGTTGTGTATGTGTATTTTGGGCGCAAAAGAAAATTGATCTAGGGTTAGGATTATGAAGGGTTTATGTATATCCTTTGTAGTTTTATCCTAGCCATCCACGTGCAATCATAATGCGAGCCATACACGGACTCCAATTCATTTTTTAAATTTTGAAAAGATGTTTGTGGTTACCGATATCCTAGCTACTGTAGCCTAGGGTGTGGTAGTTGGATATTCATTAGCCTCATTTATTGCAGAGTTTGTTTAAGCACATATCTTTGTTCAGTATGAATTTGTAAAGAAAGGGATAGAGTATAACATGTTTTTGGAGTCGAATGCAATTTATACTCGTACGTATATATCACTTTTGACTGGGGGCTTGATGATGTACCCTCCGAACGGGTCGAAGGACTCCCCTTCGAGCCTGTGTGAAGCCCTCCCTTCGGAGGCCCAGGTTAATCTCCTAAAACATTTCATTGGCGTAAAACCATTCATCTATGAAGTGGTTACCATGTGGGAATCCGCCAATCGAAGCCCTAAGCCCTAAGCCCTTCGGGGTATGTCCTTCGAAGGAATTCGAACAGAGAACCACCTTGACCTGGTCATACCCACGTTCCCTCTTCCCTTAGACTTTCCCGCTAAGGAGGAGATCGTGGGCCACAAAGCCCTAGCGGTTACCACAAATCATGGGACGTCCCCATGATCTCCGAATCAAGTGTAACCGCCCTCTAAGGCCTATTTCTCCCCTATAAATAGCTTAGACGGGCAAGAACCATGGTAATGCTAACTGAACTCTCTCGATTTACTACAAACTTACCATATCACATACTTACTCACACGCCGGAGGTGGTTCGCAGGGTCCAACCCCTGCGCAATCACTTAACGTAGTGTCTTAGTATTTCTTATTTCAGGTTAAAGACAAGCTTGGCGCAACCTCAAAACCCCATATATCCTTTGATCATCATCAAAGGCCTGGTCGTGCAATTTATTGTACGATCAGTTATATAAAATAAAACATTAATTCGCCATGGCTCTTCCCCTAATAGAACGTTACCATGTCAAACAATTCATGAGTTTACCAACGTGTTAAAGTAATAACTGTTACCATTTATTCCCAAGAAATTCTGACTACCAAACATTCAATAGTAAGTCCCGCAATTAATCTAAGTGGTATTCCTCGACAAGCATGTCCTCGGAACGCTTAATAACTCGTACATACTTTCATTTTCGTTCACTTATTTACTTTTCCTTTTCAAATCACAATCTTATTCTAAATATTAAATAACAACATAAATTTTGTTAATTAATATTTTCCATTTAAGTTATTCATATTATATGTCACTCTTTATTTTGCCATTTTCATTTCCAAATTATATACGTCTCGAGTCAATATACGTTCCGAGTCCCAATCCGAGTTTTTAATACACTCGGGACAATAAGTCAATATTAATATCCACCGGTCCAAATAACAATTCTAACCCATCTTTTGGCTTGTCGAGGCCACACCGAGACTACAAAGTCTCGGTTAGCACCCGAATTCGCTCACGACATCACAACATAACTTTCTAGTCCAAAAATTAAACCACAAAGTCATTTGGCTATAACCACTATTCTGCCAAACATTCACGGCTCGACCACATCACATTATTTCAAATCCGAATCCATGTCCAACCATAACACAATAACAACAATAAAAATAAACTTACCACTCCAAGACCATGGGAGGAACCCTTGTCGACAGGAAACAATCAAACAGACCAAAAAGTCACGGTACCCAAATTTAACATCACGACGCAATACTATAACCAAGAGCAATATTAATCTCACCATCCGAGACCATGGGAGGTATCGGCTTCGAATCTGTCGACAACAGCAGACCCAATGTATAATCAAACCCAAGAAAATCCATAAAGCACAACCAAAATCTATAATCAGCTTATAACCCTCATGTGGGATTCCACCCAAATCGGATCCACAATAACCAAACTAACAAAAAAAATATAACTAAACTCGAATAAGCCACTAATAGGCCAAGAGTGAGCTCGATTAAGCCAACAACAAGCTTCGGCCGTGAGCTTATGCTCACGGCATCAAAACACAAACACAACTCGACTCGATTTATTGATGATACCAAAACGTTTACTCATGTTTTTAAGATTCAAAACATTATTTATAACTCTTTTTAATCCACACTGATTCACCACCAGTGGTGTCTCGGTGTTTAGATCGAGTTTCCAACTCGATCTATACCTACCTTCGGTTAAACACGGCGAGATCAAGAACAGATGAGTTGTGGTGGCGCGTGTATGCGCGTAGGCTTCAACAGAGAGGTAGACGGGGTGTTGTGGTGGTGTTTGATGGTGGATATGAAGAGAAATGGTGGCGGCAGTGGTGGTGGAGAAGGGTGGCCGGATGGGTGACCAGAACAAGGGGGGCTGCCGGAAAAAGAGTTGAACCATAACCCTAAAATGGTTATAATTGGGTTTATATAGGCAAGCCAAATGTTGTGTAAACCCTAGGGACCAAAACTGCCAACAATTAAAGTCTAGGGGCGGCGGTGGAACTTTAGTCCAGGGACCAATTCTGTAGTTTCTGTAATCTTTCACGTAATGAGGCTCGGGGCTCATTTTGGCTAGTAAACAGCGGATTCAAGACACGAGAATTACGCCATCGCGCTCTGATGCGTGGTTTTGGAACCTTACAACAGGTTTTACCTCTCGAGGGATCTCAAGAGGCTTACAACCCCACCAGGCAGTGTACCTGCCCGATGTAGTATAGTGTAGTGGTAAGTACGGGGGATTGATCGTTCTCCACAAGGAATAGTGTTCGTTAGGTATGAAAAACTACTCTAATAGGTCTAAGGGTGAGAGAAGATTCTTTTTTATGTTTTTATAATTTTATGAAAGCAAGTAAAATCTCGGGTTTGAAAGAGTGGGCGGAATTAGTTGCTAGTCAACTAACCCAAATAACTACGAATGCAATAAAATAAAATAAAATAACTGAAAATGAAAAGGTGGTGAAATTTATGTGGAGAAAAATGTGTTTACTTAGATTTCCTTACTCCCTAACTATCTTTTACCGGTTGATTAGTGTGTATTAATTGCGTGGATGACGGGTGTATTCCTTAATACCAATCGTGGGGTGGCGTACGTACTTCCCCAACTCTACAAGCTCCTACTTCACTCCTATGTCGAGCCGGCTAGGAAGCTCCTAACATGGGATCACTAGAATTCGCTTGTGCATTAAATACAACCATAAAAACCTTTAGTACGCATTGGTTCATGTTTCTTAAGACGTTCAAGCAAGTTACCGAATAGGAAGTTAGCCAGTTTTCTTAAGCCTAACATAGATAAACAATCATCCAATACAACTAAAATAACACTAATAACCAATAATCAATAGCTAGGTTTCATTAGATCTAAGCAAACACAAGATAAATCTAGCCTAGCATGTTAAACAAAAGACAAGAACAAGATAGAATCAAACAACACATAGACATATTGAATGATTAATTGATAACTTATCTTCAATGTAACATGGAAGATCTCAAGGCAAAAAGCCTTGAAAAAGCTGCTAAAATCGTCTTAGGGTTTTCACACACAAAGTTCCCCAATAAGTTCCACACTAATGACAAAAAATTGCAAAACTATATATAGACTTTCAGATCTAACGGCGTCACGTTATGGTGTGTGACGCCGTCACCTCGCCGCTTTTAGGGTTCCCGGATGGCCTTCTTGACGCCGTCCCTCTTTAGCTCTCCAAAATCCGTTCTGCTTATCAAGGTTTGACGCCGTCAGAATTAGGCGTGACGCGTCCCTCTTTAAATTAAACCGTGACGACCTTGATCACTCCAAAGGGTGACGCCGTCAGAATTCCCATGCAAATTTCTCTGGCTTATCATGAGTAATTTTCATATCCACCTTTTTCTTGCCAAGCCATGACGCCGTCTGGGGATAATCCTGACGCCGTCAAAGGTAATTTTCAGCCGATTTTTAGACTTTGTCGTTTTCTTCACTTTTATGCTCCAAAAACGTCCAAAATGCTTCCTTTTCCAGATTTCTTCTCAAAAGTACCTAAAATGACAAAAGGAACGATTTAGGGCAATATTTGATCAAATAAATACGATTTAGGGCTTAAATGACCCCTTAAAAGCGGTACACTTTTCGCTTCATCAAATACCCTTACACTTGAGATTTGCTTGTCCTCAAGCAAATGCGCTTTTATTCTAATCAAAATACAAGTTAGGGGTCATTTAATGCTAACATAAAAGTAATTACAACAATTAGTCGTTCCACTTTAATCATAATAAGCACGGAGATTACAAACTAGCACCTCACAAGTAGTGTTTAGATACTCACATCTCTCAAGTGTCATCAAAATAAATCTCATAAATGAAAACGGATAATATCTCTCACTACCTGTCATAGCAAATAGATTACCATAGGCTTGGGAAAGGATCGAAAACCTCCTCCACTAGGCGCAAGCACCTAAGATAAACTATCAAAGAGGGCTTTTACATGGGTTATAATGTTAGGTGTAGGGAAAAGGAAAACACGGTTTTGTTGGATAAAGGATATTTTACTGGTGGCGAGTTAAAGATCTTGATTAATTACATGTACTATACAATGTTGCTAAGCCAAGACTCGACTCAATCTTAAGCTAAAAACAAAATAACAAAAACATAAAATAAACATAAAATGAAACGGGATGGTAGTCCGTATGTTTTTTTCTATTTTTCTTTTTCTCATTTTTTTTGTATTTTTCTTGATTTTTCGATTTTTTTTTTTTTTTTTTTTTTTCATACACTTTTGCCCTACCATCCAAAATAATACATCATAGGGGCGTTGCATTCCCCTTACACTTGAACTTTTACATAACTTTACAAATAACTAATCTAATGACTCGAATTAAGAGAATCGAAAAACTTGAAGTACTTTTAAAATATTTAGCACATATGGGGGTAATAAATGATGTTCTTCCCCATTACTCCATTACACTAGTACTTTACCCATGAGTCCCAATCGTCCCAAAACAATATGTACAAGGATATGACTCGACTTAGCAACCATGTAATCAACTAGATAATTAGCTTGGGTTTAAACAAATGTTGTAACAATAATGCACTAAAAATGAGTGCATACAAGGTAGGCTAAGGCGATTTGGGTGTACATTTTAGTGGGGTGTAACAAATTCTTCCTTTAAGTAAAATGCTTAAAGGTCGAAACGAAAATATAGGCTCTGAGGGGTGTACTAGGGGTATCGTGTACTAAAAATGAGTACAACGCAAAGGGTGTGGGAGAATTACTTGACCAATGTAGCCAAAGTAATTATAACAAAAAACACAGGTGTAAAACAATGGGTTAATCCTAATGCCTCTTATCATGTAGTAAATCTAACTACACGAATGTAGTCTCACTTGTGGCCTTGGAATGGTCCTAACACAAGTTCTAGAATCTAAGTGCTACCGGTACACACATCATAGCAAAATGCTTTTCCTACCAATTCTAGGGGCGAACCTCACATATTTGGGGGTGGAATTTTTTTTAGTGGTACGGTTTTTTGTGCTAGTCATATAACTCCTATCCGTGAGACGCTCATTAGAACTAAAGTTTCACTCCTAAATGTTGTAAAAAATTTTAAATTTGGCACTAAAATTACCCTAACAGGTATTTATCTCAGTTTTATTACACATCTATTATTAAACAAACAAAAATCAAGCGTAAAAGCATTCTCTGAAGTATCGTACTTTTACCCCCCCCCCCCCTTACACTTAAGATGAACATTGTCCCCAATGTTCAAATAACAAATGTAAAAGTAAAAAAAAATAAAAGAATGAAATCAAATACTCCCCTGATTCGCTCGGTGGATAATGAAGTAACACGGTTAGATCTTCTTCCAAAGAGAATGTAAAAGCTCCATGACTAATGCATCGCCAAAAGCTTGATCCAAAACATTTCCTTGTCCAAAATAACCTGTTAAACCTGAGAAAACAAACACGAAAACCTGCATAACATCGGCGGGATAAACTCTATATATAAGGATATAATGCTTGTGGAATGATAATTTTGCAGATTCCTGGAGATTATAAGTTATAGATTTAATAAAAACTTTTTATGAAAACAAAACTTTCAAAAATTTTCAGAAAATTAAACCTGACGCCGTCAGGTTGTAAATCCTGACGCCGTCAGAAATGATCTGACAGAATTCTCATGTTACGTTTCCGGAAAATTTTTGGAAAAACCTATACCTTACTTCCTGGAAATCCTGCAAAACATCATTATGACTCGATACAAGCATTTGACTCAAACAAACACTAATATGTATGTTCATCTAATATTATTACGATTCATGTTCATTTGTGTTCTAAATAAACCGATTTAGATTTCCCTTACACTTAACTTTCGCAAAATACCTTTATATGTAGTTAAGACGAAGTTAAAAACAAAATAAAGCATTTTCACAATTTAGTTTTTGAACATGAATTAATAAAAATAAAAATTAAACACACATACGGAAACAAATAAAATCAAACGAACAAATAAACACACAAAGCAAATAAAACTTGGGTTGCCTCCCAAGAAGCGCTTTTCTTTATTAACGAGTCTTGTAGCTAGACTCAAAGTCCTTCTACCCTATGTAAGTGAGTTCGTCATCGAGGACGTCTTTAGGGTTAAGCTTGGATTGAAGTTTCCTATTGGTCCGCTTAGTACGATATATCCTTTCAAACTTCTCTCCATCCGGGTCATACAATGTCATCTTAATATGCCATGACCCATCTCCATCTTTGGGTGGTTTGTCCCAATCCCACTTATGATCATCTTCCTCACAAGTCCACTTATTCATTCCTAGGTTAATTGGCAAAACTCCTAGGAAATCAATCATCTTCCTAAAAACTAGAGGGTCTTCAAATGGATCCAATTCGGTGTCCCTAGCCAAGAGTTGTTCTACCGCATGTGTTCGGTTCACAAAGTCCTCTTCTAGGTAAAATGGGCGTTGGGGTCCTATGAAGTCTCTATCGATCCAAGGTCCATATCTAGATGGTCTCCTATTTGATTCTAACCAATGGGGTGTCGGTTCCTCACTAGTATCATAGGCATGTTTCTTAACATCATAGACTGACCAAGTATCTCCTTCTCCTACCGCTATCTTGGATTCCTTACAATCAATCATAGCACTAGCGGTCGCCAAAAATCCTCTACCTATCAACAAGGGGCATGTAGGGTCGCTAACCATATCAAGGACGTGGAAATCGGCTAAAATGGTTAGTTTTCCAATGTGCACTAACACGTCCTTAACTACTCCAACCGGGTAAGCAACACTTCCATCCGCTAAGCCTATTATCACCTCGGTTTCTTCAAGTTTTCCTAGTTTTAGAGAGGTGTAGAGAGGTAACGGAAGTAGGTTAAGGCTTGATCCAAGATCGGCTAATGTGTCATAAGCCTCCGAATTACCGATCTTGCAAGGTAGAACAAATAAGCCCGGATCATCTAACTTCTTAGGTAGCTTGTTTTGAACAAAGGCGGTCCCTTTTTCGCCTAACTTGAGCTTCTTCTCATCCAACACATCAATACCCGGACTTTCAAGGTGGAGCTCCTTGAATTCTTCGTCAAGGTTTTGAGTGGGAGGTGTTTCAACTATGACATGGGTTTGTTTGAAACACGAGCTCATGGAGTTGACCGAATAATATTGTGGACAAGAACTAGGAGACGTAACCGATGAAACGGCGTTGACGTTTAGTTTCGGGTTCTTGACCGTGTTGCTAGGGAGTGCTCCCATTTCTCGGTCATTGAGGGCTTTCAACAAAGTGTCAATCTTATTGGTCATCTCGCTTTGTTTTTGTTTGAAATCGGCTTCAAACTTGGCTAAACGAGCTTCTTGAGATGCCATAAATTGAGACATCAATCCTTCAAAGTTATTGGTACTACCATTGCCGGAAGGATTGTTGTTGAAAGTACGGTTCGAGTTGGAACCGCTTGATTGGAAACGATTAGGTGGGTTGGAAGAATTGGTTTGTTGTGTGTTTTGGTTTTGCTTCCACCTAAGGTTTGGGTGATTTTTCCATGAGGGGTTGTATGAATCACCGTAGTGGTTTGGCTCGGGTTTGAAAGTGTACCACTTATCTCCCGCTCCGTCGGTACGCGAGGATGCGTAGTCCGCAAAAGCTTGTTCGGGGAGTTCCATGCAATCACGAGTATCGTGGGGACCACTACATAATTCACATGAAGAAGTGATTTTGTTCACTTGGCTTGAAGGTTTAGGAGCCTCGTAGGATTTCATGAGAAACTTGACTTGGTCTTCAAGTTCTATGATCCTACGGTCGGAAGTGCTTGAATTGTTCGAAGGCAAAGATATTGCCTTGACCGTTTTATTCAAATCACGGGGATCACTCCAATTTTCGTTGTCATAAAGAGAAAGATCATCTAGGAGAGCCCATGATTGTTCCGCACTTAGATCACGTAGCTTACCACCGGCCGATTGGTCAATGATTTGCCTTGTGGAGAGGTTGATATGGTCATAAAAGATTTGGACTTGGAGCCAAAGTTCTATGCCATGGTGAGGGACTTTTTGGAGTAAGTCCTTGAATCGAGTCCATGCCTCATAGAGGGTTTCGCCTTGACGTTGTTGGAACATCAAGATATCATTCCTTAGCTTGGTAGTTCTTCCCGGCGGGAAAAACTGAGCAAGGAAACGAGTGGTGAGATCATCCCAAGAGGTGATGGATCCTGCGGGTTGACGCTCTAGCCATTGACTAGCTTGGTCCCGCAAAGAGAATTGAAAGAGACGCAATCGGGTCGTCTCTCGAGTGGCAACATCAAGGTCTATGGAATCAACAATTTTGAGAAAGTCCTTGAGATGTTGATTAGGATCTTCAGAACGAAGTCCATGGAATGCGCATCCGCTTTGCACCAACCGGATGGTGTCGGATCGCAAGGGAGTGACATTGGCTCCTTGAGTGAGCTCAATGGTGTTTCGATAGCCATGGTGGCTAGGACGGGAGTACTCTCCTAAAGTATGGGCTCTAGGAGGTTGTGGTGGTGGGTTGTTGGGATCAAGGATATTACCACCTTCCATGATGTCGGATGGTAATGGTTACGAACAAAGAAACGAAGAAAATAGATAGACTAAAGAAAACCTAGAAAAATAAAATAAAAATCTCACTAGAAAGGAATCTAGTGAGTAGACCTATAAAATAAAAATTCAACCTAAACAATAACTATTCCCCGGCAGCGGCGCCAAAAACTTGATGCGTGGTTTTGCAACCTTACAACAGGTTTTACCTCTCGAGGGATCTCAAGAGGCTTACAACCCCACCAGGCAGTGTACCTGACCGATGTAGTATAGTGTAGTGGTAAGTACGGGGGATTGATCGTTCTCCACAGGGAATAGTGTTCGTTAGGTATGAAAAACTACTCTAATAGGTCTAAGGGTGAGAGAAGATTCTTTTTTATGTTTTTATAATTTTATGAAAGCAAGTAAAATCTCGGGTTTGAAAGAGTGGGCGGAATTAGTTGCTAGTCAACTAACCCAAATAACTACGAATGCAAATAAAATAAAATAACTAAAAATGAAAAGGTGGTGAAATTTATGTTGAGAAAAATGTGTTTACTTAGATTTCCTTACTCCCTAACTATTTTTACCGGTTGATTAGTGTGTATTAATTGCGTGGATGACGGGTGTATTCCTTAATACCAATCGTGGGGTGGCGTACGTACTTCCCCAACTCTACAAGCTCCTACTTCACTCCTATGTCGAGCCGGCTAGGAAGCTCCTAACATGGGATCACTAGAATTCGCTTGTGCATTAAATACAACCATAAAAACCTTTAGTACGCATTGGTTCATGTTTCTTAAGACGTTCAAGCAAGTTACCGAATAGGAAGTTAGCCAGTTTTCTTAAGCCTAACATAGATAAACAATCATCCAATACAACTAATAACACACTAATAACCAATAATCAATAGCTAGGTTTCATTAGATCTAAGCAAACACAAGATAAATCTAGCCTAGCATGTTAAACAAAAGACAAGAACAAGATAGAATCAAACAACACATAGACATATTGAATGATTAATTGATAACTTATCTTCAATGTAACATGGAAGATCTCAAGGCAAAAAGCCTTGAAAAAGCTGCTAAAATCGTCTTAGGGTTTTCACACACAAAGTTCCCCAATAAGTTCCACACTAATGACAAAAAATTGCAAAACTATATATAGACTTTCAGATCTGACGGCGTCACGTTATGGTGTGTGACGCCGTCACCTCGCCGCTTTTAGGGTTCCCGGATGGCCTTCTTGACGCCGTCCCTCTTTAGCTCTCCAAAATCTGTTCTGGCTTATCAAGGCTTGACGCCGTCAGAATTAGGCGTGACGCCGTCCCTCTTTAAATTAAACCGTGACGACCTTGATCACTCCAAAGGGTGACGCCGTCAGAATTCCCATGCAAATTTCTCTGGCTTATCATGAGTAATTTTCATATCCACCTTTTTCTTGCCAAGCCATGACGCCGTCTGGGGATAATCCTGACGCCGTCAAAGGTAATTTTCAGCCGATTTTTAGACTTTGTCGTTTTCTTCACTTTTATGCTCCAAAAACGTCCAAAATGCTTCCTTTTCCAGATTTCTTCTCAAAAGTACCTAAAATGACAAAAGGAACGATTTAGGGAAATATTTGATCAAATAAATACGATTTAGGGCTTAAATGACCCCTTAAAAGCGGTACACTTTTCGCTTCATCACGCTCAGAATAATTTTTCCAATAAAAATGACTATTCATACACCTCATTTCTCGCAAATAATAAAATAATCAAATCAAATCGTCGGTTGTGCCAGTACGCATTGTGCACGTTTTCCACGCTTCGCGAGATAACTTCACATTTTTAAATCAATTGAGTTCAGAAAAGTTCGTATATGAAAAACAGGGATAATCTCGTATAAAAATACGTCTGGAAAATTACGGGTTGTCACAATCTCACATCCTTAAACGGAATCGCGACCTCGCGATTCAATTCAAGAGGTTTAAACGGAATTGCAACTCGATTTTGATCTGAACGATCTTCTCGGTAGTCTCATGAACAAGTTCAGGGTTAGTAAGTTGGGTATCTCCAACTTCTTCTTAACAATTCGGTGATCGACCACAAAGCACTTCACACGGTGTCGTTGAAATACTGGTGTCATAAGTATCGTTATAAGAGAATTTGGCCAACTGGAGGTGTCTATCCCAACCATTGCCACACTCGATTACTCATGTATAGGTGCGGGATTCGCTCCGGAGGTCTAGCTTCTGATATAGTAGCAAAACAGCAATTCGTCTTACAAAATGATTCGTCAAATGATTTGTGAAGCAGCTTATAGGATAATAGGAAAACAATTTCATCGTTTATAAAATTGTAGCAAGGTCAAAATTTTGATTTTTAGTTTGATTCATAACATCGTAACAGGAAAGCAGTTCGCCATTTATGAAATGGTAGTAAGATCAAAATTTTGATTTTCGTTAAATAGCAGTAAACCATTTTGTAGGATGACCGCAAATGGTCGGTAGAAAAATCAAAGGCAGTTTGTAAATTAATGGCAAAACAGTTTATTATCCTATAAGAGGTTAGCAAAGATAACTGGTGTTCCCGAGGGACGAGAGGAGAATTAGGTGATTGTCCCAAGGAACGCGGTTCATGTTACTCCTTAAGGTCTTAAGATTTCTGCTGGGCGTGGGATCTCTGCCAAATGGAGAGTTTAGCGAGTTCAGAGTACAACTCTGACGAAAGATGTTGATTGCTACTGGCAATCAGTCGGTTGAACCAGTAATGTACGTAGTACTTAAAACGGGGGGTAGAACATTGATTGAACAACATCGATTAAGCACAAGGCTTAGGGTAGAGGTGACTGTAACAAGACCACAACAAAACAAGGCCGAATAACAAATCCAAATCCAGGATGACGTCCAAAATCACAAAATCAAACAATCCAAATTCTATCAGAATCAAAACCAATCCAAACATAGCCAATATCAGATCCAAACGTAGCCAATATCAAATACAAAATGTAGTCGAAATCGAATCCAAACGTAGCCAAAATTAAATCCAAACATTTCAAAAAGATCAAATGGACATATTACAATCTTGATGAGTTATAAATAAGCAACTCAGATTCAAACGGTGCCAATCAGGTCTAACCCGGCCCGATGCAAACTACGGCCAGATGGCGACAAACAGGAATTCCATATAATGGAGACGTATAGTGGTGCCAGGAGTATTAAGGTTCATAAGGTGTTGTGATGCCAGTGTGTCGTGTGTGTGGAAGAAATATTCCATGTCCGTGTACACACGCAAAACTTTACCATTTCCAAAATCAAGAATCAACCCTGTCATAATTCCATTATAACTACTCTCAGTATTGCAAAATTCACCTCTGAGTCGGACATAGGTGATCAGGCTATGTCCCACTGTCCCTGGTTAAATATAGGTGATCAGTCTATATTCACCCGAGGTTCAATAAATTTTGAAATACTCAGTGTAGTTATACTAGCAGTATGTCCATTACATCCAAAATCATTCCCAAATCCACGACAAGTGTACAAACTCGACATTCAATAATGAGATTACGCAAGGAAATAGCGTAACTCCGTGACACGTACGGTGCATGCATAAGCATATGGAAATGCTTATAGTGAACAGCTAAAATAGGCGGATATAAAATATCTAATAGTCAGGCACACATCTCAACAAATATATAATCAAGCATCTCATTAAACAACTCGTCAATCATATCATGAACATCTCATCTAATATATCACTACTCGTCTCATTAATTATATCCTCAAACAAAATCATGCGCGAGGCATCAGCTTGGCAGGCAGGCACGTGGCGGTCATAGGGTTAAGTTTTCATAAAAGTGGTTATAGTCCAGGTTTTAGAAAATAAACCCAGTTCTCTATAACCTGGGCTCTGATGCCAATCTGTTACACACCCAAAATCGGGTCCAGTGGAAGCATACATTTCACTGGGGTGCTATTCAATTGGTGTCACAACGCAAGTACAAAGAACGGTTTTTACCTCAATAATTTAGAATAAAATTCATTAAAAAAAAGTGTAAATTTTACATTATTCAAAAGTAATGCGGAAATAGGCCCATAAAATAAGTAAAGCGGTCTCAACAAGTATATCAGAGTCGTCTATGACCGTGCCCCTTACCAAACGCCTCCAAAAATAACCTATCGCCTTAACCTGAAAATACATGCTAAAAGAGTCAACACGAGGTTGGTGAGTTCATAGGTTTTAGTTTAAACCAATATGGTTGAAGCAAAAGATTTTCGAGTTCAAACATCATTCACAACAAGTTAAATTCAACATAGGCTCACACTGGCTAAATCACAGTTCCAAAACCAATCCGCAACAGTGTCATACTTAAAAACATCTCGAACCAAAATCAATCATATAGATACTACACTTATATAGTGACGCGCCAACTGAACCTATGGTGTTCATCATACTCATAACCAATATCACGTGGGGAGCTACCCCGATAGATCTATCAACATGTGGGCTCTCAAAGAGAGTTAACAGTTGCACCAACTGAACCTATCAACTTGTGGGCTCTCAACAGAGAGTTAACAGTTACACTAACTGAACCTATAACTTGTGGGCCCTCAGCAGAGAGTTAACAATAGCGCCGTCATGTACTCACAAAACAAACATGTCACAGCATATAATCGCATCATCACACGTATATGTCCAAAATCATGTAACAATGTAGTTTACAGCATAAAAACGTTTGTAAAGCATTGAGTTTAGTGAAAAACAACGAGCATGTATTCTCCCCCAAAACAGTTATAAAATAAGTAAAAGTAGGGGTCATGAACTCACCTTAGCCACAGAAATGCAAAGATCACAACTGACACGACTGGCATCGAGAAGCATGACACAACAGTCTCAAGACATGCGGCTCGATAGTTCCAAGATATACAGGCACAACAGTAACTATGACACACGGCACAACGGACTCGGCACAACCTAATAATATAAAGACTCGTCTCAAAATATATTCCACACGGTAACTAAAAGCGTAAAAGTCTCCAAAGGTTAACTATTTCCCTTTCCAAAATCAATTATTTTCGTTTCTAAAATAATCTGATTCCCTTTTCCAAAAATAATATACTTTTAGCCTTTAGTATAAGTTGGATATCATCATTCGTGTGACAGAAGAAAGACACGACTCAAGAGCACGCACACCAAAGAAGGGTAAACAAACGAAATCGACGAGAAAAATGATACAGAACTCCGGACGAAACGACGGGGTCAAACCAAATAAATTACATAAATCAAACACACCCAAATCAAGTGAATAGATTGGTAGTCGTCGGTATTTTCCAAACATCCCGTTAGGTTATAATTCTTATATGTTATTGATGATGTACCCTCCGAACGGGTCGAAGGACTCCCCTTCGAGCCTGTGTGAAGCCCTCTCTTCGGAGGCCCATGTTAATCTCCTAAAATGTTTTATTGGCGTAAAACCATTCATCTATGAAGTGGTTACCATGTGGGAATCCGCCAATCGAAGCCCTAAGCCCTTCGAGGTATCTCCTTCGAAGGAATTAGAACGGAGAACCACCTTGACCTGGTCATACCCACGTTCCCTCTTCCCTTAGGCTTTCCCGCCAAGGAGGAGATCGTGGGCCACAAAGCCCTAGCGGTTACCACAAATCATGGGACGCCCCCATGATCTCCGAATCAAGTGCAACTGCCCTCTAAGGCCTATTTCTCCCCTATAAATATCTTAGACGGGAAACAACCATGGTAATGCTAACTGAACTCTCTCGATTTACTACAAACTTACCATATCACATACTTACTCACACGCCGGAGGTGGTTTTGCAGGGTCCAACCCCTGCGCAATCACTTAACGTTGTGTCTTAGTATTTCTTATTTCAGGTTAAAGAAAAGTTTTGCGCAACCTCAACACCCCATATATCCTTTGATCATCATCGAAGGCCTGGTCGTGCAATTTATTGTACGATCAGTGGTGCCATCCGTGGGACCGCTACAATTAGTCTCATTGTTTCCAAGCTTATAACCAACCAACTACTTTCACTATATATCCGGCATGGATCAAGGGAGAGAAGATACTCCCCCACCGGGTTTCTCGACCTTGGCGCCAATAGCAATCAACGACTCCAACAACCTTCCCCCAATAACCTCCTCCACGTTCACAACACGTTCTCACCCAGAAGTAACACCCAACCATCATGCTTCGACATCAGCCAATCCGGAGCCTATTATTAGCCCAGCCTTTGTCGAAGCCAACCACGAAGCGTTGGAATCTCTCTTAAGGGCTCGCAAATGGCAAGTTAGGAATGCTGAGATGCGAAGGGAATTCGAATACTCAAGTGACGAATATGCTGAGTTGGGTATGAAGGAGTCACGGAGAGGGCTCCGACTAGGAGAGAAAGAACGGTTGTCGAAGGTTCCAACGGGAGGAGCCAACGAAGGGAAGAGACGGGGGTGAATTTGCCTCCATTGTTAGCAACTCATCTTGGAAGGACCGAAGCAGGGGTTCCATTGCAGCCTTCTCACGCATCAGGCGTAGAAGGCAATTCGCCTATAATTAATATATGAGGAAATCTTCCTCCCAATGGTATGTACCCCTCGTTCCAAACTCAGTCTTATCCTCAAGGTTTATATCCTCCAGTAAATGGGCAGCCTAATAACCCAAGTCTCCCTCACCCTTATGGGAGCATACCCTTCTGGCATCCTTTGGCGTACCCTCCGTATGGCATGGGAAATGGTTATCCGTTTGCCATGAACACATCTTATCAGTCCTACCCAAGCTAAACTCCTATGGGAATACCCCCGAACAATAATCCGTATAATACTGTTCCTATGTATGCACCACCCTATAATTGTCTATACTCGGACCCTATGGGTTCGGCTACACCCTTCGTCCGATAGATAGAAGACTACCCATTGCCTGATGGGTTGAAAATGCCTTCACATATTGGGACTTATGATGGGAAGGGGGATCCGGACAATTTTCTACATTTGTTCGAAGGGGCTATTAAGATGCAAAAGTGGGTTATGCCTGTGGCCTGTCACATGTTTACATATACCCTACAGGATTCTGCCCGTATTTGGTGGAATGGGCAAAAGCCTAGTAGCATTGTCAATCTTGATGATCTCAAGGCTAAGTTCCGATCACACTTCAGTCAGCAAAAGAAGTTTAAAGGACCCATCTGACAGTGCACAACATTAAACAAAAGGAAAACAAAATCACAAGGTCCTTCATCACTAGGTACACCGATGAAACTTTATAGATCTTGGGTCTACATGAAGATCCGCGCATTTCGGGTTTTCTTACATGGTCTTCAAAATCAGAGCTTGGTGGAGTTCTTATCCACTGACCTTCCGACAACTTACAAAGGGTTAATGGAAAAGACATATACTTAGATTGAAGCAAAGGAAGTATCTACTAATGGTGCTCTGATCGATAGAGATAGCAACAACAAATTCTCAAAGCATTCTGTGTGGGAAGGGTCAAAGAACAAGAACAAAAGCAGAGACAGGTTTTCTCCGTACAAAGGTCCTAACCACGGCTTGCTAGGAAGCTTAACTAAGTCTCCGAAGGAAATACTTGCAACAGAGAGGGCTGCTAAGGCCTTCGAAGCACCCCCTCGCATGACAAGCAAGGGTAAAAACAGGGATACGAGCAAGTATTGTCATTTTCATGAAGACTATGGCCATGATAAAAACAGTTGCTGGGAGCTAAAGAAACAGATTGAAGAAGCTGTAAAGTCTGGGCAATTGGCACATTTGGTGAAGGGTATAAAGAAGGGAAAGCAAAAAATGTCCGACACTCAATTGGCCAAAGATACTACTCCTCTCGAAGCCCTAATACTCATGGTTCGTTGGGGAGAAGCCAGCTTAAAAAAAAGGTAACGGAGCAGGAGGTAAATGAAGTAGGGGAGGTAACATTTCCTCCTCTTACAGGCCAAGTCCCTTCGAATGATCCAATGGTTATCAAAGTCCTAATTTTCAACTGGGAAGTAAACAGAGCCTACATGGACTGCGGAAGCTCCTGCGAGACCATATACAAACATTGTTTTCTTAAGCTCAAGCTTTCGATCAGGTCACAACGGGTTGATTCGAAGATACCTCTGGTAGGGTTCTCCGGTGAGCATTCGTGGCCTTTGGGAGAAGTACCATTGGACATAACAATTGGAGAAGGCAAGCTCGCAAGGACAGAAACCCTCACATTTGCTATCGTAAGGTCCGACTCTCCCTACAATCTGTTGATAGGAAGGACCGCCATGCAAAAGATGGGTATTGTAGTCTCCACCATACATGCAGCGGTAAATTCCATACACCTTATGGGATAGGAACCGTATTTTCTAGTTACAATCAGGGAAAGGCAGGAGACGTTGGTAAAAAGATCAAAGAATGTCCCGAAGAGCCTTCAAAGGCCACCCTAAGTTGTACAGATGCCGAAGAATGTATTGTGGTAAATGAGCTCTATCCAGAGCAAATGATCGTAATCGGAAATCAACTCCCTGCAAACTTCAAGGCAGACTTGGAGAAGCTACTCAAAGCCAACAAGGATGTCTTCGCATGGACGTACTCAGACATGACAGGGGTTCCTCGGACTCTTATGATCGATTGCAAGCCCTTCGGCACAGAGCATAAGCTTAATGAGTTCGAGCACATGGAACCAATTAAGCAGAAGCGATGAAGCCTGGCACCTGAAAGGAACGCAGCTGCTTGCAAAGAAGTGGATGAACTTGTACGAGCAGGAATTCTAAGAGAAGTAAAATACCAAACCTGGGTAGCTAATCCAGTTATGGTAAAGAAGAGTGACAGAGGGTGGCGAATGTGTGTTGACTTCACCGACATCAACAAGGCTTGCCCAAAAGACTGCTACCCTCTGCCAGAAATTGATTGGAAGGTCGAATCCCTCTCGGGGTTCCGTTTGAAATGTTTCTTGGATGCCTACAAAGGGTATCACCAAATACAAATGGCGGAGGAAAATGAGGAGAAGACAGCTGATGCGCGTGATGTGTCGTTGCGGTTTTCCAGTATTAATGCCTACTCAAGTTTTAAATTAATATTTAGCCGACTTATCAATAACACACACACTTAACGAGCAGTGTACCCGGTCAGTATGAATATAATGGTAAGCAGAGTGTCGATCACTAAGAGTGGAACGTATTATCTAGTTATTCTAATCAGTATTTTAATATCCTAAGTTAGTTATACAACCTAATCTAACGCAAGGGGGTTCAGCCTGAGAGACTGGCACAGTTTGGTTATAATTAAATAAAAAACTAAACTAATGAGCATGAATCAGTGATTAGCACACACGTACACAAATAGATACTCGAGACAATAAGAAGACCTATCCTGATAATTAAATAGCTTGTCACTTATTTTATTGCTAGTTTTATATGAAGTGTATATAATTAAACCTTTCTCGTTGGCTCTAATCTTATCGGCGAGTAAACCCTTAATGATTATTTATGTCTATCCTACTTTTCTAGAGACGCTAGAATAAATAGGCGAGGAAGGGGCATGGCGACCCAAGCAAGACTCAGCTAGACACTGAGGTTATCAATGCACTAATAAAAGTCACCAAAGACATCAACATATAAACTTTAATTAATGGGAAAGCAATATTAAGGGGAGTGCATGATCTTCCGTAGTCACATGACACAAGCCCATCAATCCTGATGAATTAAAGTGTACTAAAACAATAAAACAAAACTACCTAATGAATTGAATACATGCAGAACCTTCTTACAGCTCTTGTATCTTTGTTTGAGGTGTGTCTTGTACTGCTTGGTCGTCTGAATTCGGCTCTAGGGTTATATAAAAGGTCTCTTAAATTCGTCTGACCTTGGGTATTTATAGTTTCTGTCTGAGGGATCGATGCGGCGCATTGAGTTGATAGATGCGGCGCATTGACTTAACTTCGCGTGGGGTCCAAGATTAATATATTCTAGAATATTTGTACACCGTCTTCAGATGCGGCGTAACTTGATCTTTGTATGCGGCGCATGTACTTTAGCTGTCTTGGATTGTAACTGGTGAAATCTTGATAGTGATACGCCGTATGTTAGAAGTATATTGCGGCGTATCTGGAGTAGAACGAGCTTGATCTTCTTCTTTGACCAAAGTTTCATATGCGGCGCATGACAGAATTGCATGCGGCGCATTCTTCAAAGTCAGGCAATGGTCTTCGAATTCATTTAAGTATGATATTGCGTCGTATCTGTTGAGTGAGATACGGCGCATCTTCTGGATTTCAGTAGACTTTTGACATCTCGCTTGTTTTGCTCCATAATTAGTCCAAAATCGCCAAGTTTCACATAATGCTTGTTTTTACCTGAGAATTACTAAAGTAAACATTAATGTATCGATTCTCATATATAATATAATAAAACAAGTCAAATAAATAGGATAAATGATGATAATAAAATGTACTTATTTGAGTTCATCAAATATCCCCCCACTTGAACTTTACTTGTCCCCAAGTAAACCTTAGAATTAATCATATGAAAATGTATCCTAAAAGATATTAGGATTTATTTTTATATTTAAGCACGTATTCGTTTTGTCATAATCACACAACCAAACACTTAACGAAGTGGAAACCAAAATAATTTTTAATGTAAAACAATTCTAAATCGTTTAGTTGCTTAGTCGTGACGAATATTCTATCATAGGCTTGGCAAGTATACGCATCTCCCCCACTAAAGCCAAGGAGTAACAAGTCTAAAGCGGTAAAAAAGGTTTGTTGGTTAAGGGTTGATCATCCTTTTTAATCTTTATCGATCTCATATTCCAGAAAAGGCGATAAAATTACAAATACATGATCGAATCCACGACCACGATACTTGCAATTGCTCAATTCTTTAACTCGAATGGGCTAAAGATAGGACCAAGTAATCTTCACCAATAATATTATATCAAAAAGGGCGACAAAATCATAAATACATAGCCGAATCCACGACTACGATACTTAAGATTGCTCAAATCCCTAATCTCAATAAATCAAAGGTTTGGATGAAGAATGATATAGGGTATGGATAATATTTGGGATACAAATTGGTGTAAAATGAAAAATAAACAAAACAGATAAATTAAAATCCTAAGTGTGGTTAATCACTTTCCCAACCATCCCATGAATAAGACTCATATCATTGAATAACTCACGCTTTAACACTTGAAACACACGCTTTAGGTAGACACGAATTATACTCAACAAAATCTCAATCAAAGAATAACCTTAGTTGGCGTTCCCATAACGGCAACTCCCATTCAATCCATAAATATAATATACAACAACAAATAGTGGTGATATCTCCCACTTAATACAAAACTTTACATAAGTTGGTTAAAACAAACTTCCAACTTTTCCTTTTTATTTTTTTTTTCTATTTTTTTTTTAGACATCAACATATATGTGTAAAATTTCACAACTTTTCTATCACTATTTTTCCGGATAATTTTTCCATACTCTTCATACTTTCAGAAATAACTATAATAGTGAAACTAGCAAACACACGAAAAATAAACTAAAAGTTATACAATATTTACTTTCATACCAATTGCATTGTGCAATTTCCCGACCTAACTAAAGATAATGAATTACGCACGCGAACACAGGTAATGTAAGGAAACACACTTTGCCTAAAGCAATTAACCACGGATATTAATCTACAGGGTAGGCTAAGGTGTAAGGGTGTATCGAAACATTATAACAAAGGTGTAAGAAACGAAAGGAATGGCTCTGAGGGTTTTTCTAGGGGTATCTTACTCTAAAAGTGAGGGTAAACAAAGGGTTTATAACGGGGGTTAACTAACCAGTGTAGTTAGTTAATATCACATAACATATAAAGGCTATTTGGGTGTAATCCTAGAAATTTACCAATTTAGACAAGTCACTCCAATTATATAGATAATACTCATTATGGTGGTCTCGAATAGTATACAAGCCAAGTTCAAAAGTTTACAAGTCACCGGCACACTAAAGTTTTAATATTTTTGAAAGAATAGAGTTATGTGTGCGGTTATGTAATTTAGACTTTAAACAAAAACATACTAAAAAAAATTTAAATTTTGATATATTAAGCGCATTTTAAGCATATTTTGAAAAAGTTTAGGACAAGTAAGTGTTCTAATTCTCCATCCCCCCACTTAAGTTAAACAACGTCCTCGTTGTTTGTGTCAAAGGTTAAAAACTGGAAAATAAAAGAATTAGAACAGAAAAACTCCCCTGAGATTTGCTCGGTATGATCCTCCATCATTAGTATAAGAGCAAAAATCAACTTTCTTGTGGATGAGAACGTTTAAGCTTCATAAATGATGTATCCACAAAAATGCAGGAATCTATAATACCGTTTAGACTTTAACACACCTGAGTTAAGAAGGTTCAAACTTGCATAATACATTAGTAGTTAGTAAAAATAAAACCTAAAAAAAAATTAAACTGTCAATCATCAGGTCAGTCGATACGCCGTATCTTATGGAAGAAGATACGCCGTATCGAGCCTGGAATAAATACGAATCAGAATAAAAGATGCGTCGCATCCTTAACCAGGGATGCGCCGCATTAAATAAACTGACAGAAAGTTTTAAAGTCAAAAATAAAAATGCAGAAAATGAAATAAGATATGACCAGTGCAGGTGATGCGTCGCATCTTATGATGGAGATGCGCCGCATCTTCTGCAGGTCTGACAGACTCGACACAGAACAGAAAAGTAAAAAAATTTCCTTCGGGTTGTCTCCCGGTCAGCACTTGTCTTTATTCCAGAGTCTTCAAGTTAGACTCACGTTCAGATCCTTATTTTACCAAAAGAACCTTGTTTACCACCGTTGACAATTGGTGCACTTCAATTGCCAATCCATTAATCATGTTGTTTTGTTCCTTTAGTAACAGCTCATGACTGCCTTTGAATTCATTAATAAAGTTTCTTGCTTCATGATGTTCTTTTTCATTTGCTTGAGCGATTAGTAGTGCAAACTCTTCCATGGTAAGGTTTCTTTGGGGTCTTCCGAACCAGTCGGGGAAAATATCGAACATTGTTCCTGAAAATTAAAGACAGGTAGATTTCAAAGTAAAAACTTCCTAGTGAAAGGGTAAGTTAGAATATTTTCCGTTCGGGAATAAGAAAAATAAAAGTTGCTGATATCTGTAGACGATGCGCCGTATCCAGAAAGTTGGATACGCCGTATCTTATTACGTTAAAATTTAATCAGACTTTTATTCAGAAAACAGATACACCGCTTATGAATTAGAATGCGCCGTATCCAGTTTAAATTATCAAAAATCGATTATATTTATTAAAATTAAATGCTTCGTATTAACAAAAGCTAATGCGCCGTATTTTCGTTACGTTTCAAAATACAAGATTTTTGATTTAGTAGATGCGCCGTATCGATAAAGATCGATGCGTCGCTTCTGTTTAATAATTCGAAAAACTGTTTTTAATTTAAATAGAAAATACGCCGTATCTGTTAAAACAGATGCGTCGTATGGCGTTAGGGTTTAGAAAAATTTCTTATTAAAAACAGAATACGCCGTATCTTGGGGAAAGATGCGTCGTACTCGAATTTATTAAACGCGTTGTATTTTATAAAAATTAAATGCAATATGCCGTATCTGTGAAAACAGATGCGCCGTATCGTTTGTATCAGCACAATACAACGACAGCAGAATGCAGAAAAATAGAAAAAAGAAAAACAAAAATAAAAACAAACAAAAAGAAACAAAAATTACAAAAAACAAAAACACACAAAAACAGTAAATATGCAAATTAAATAGCTTGTCACTTGTTTTATTGCTAGTTTTATATGAAGTGTATATAATTAAACCTTTCTCGTTGGCTCTAATCTTATCGGCGAGTAAACCCTTAATGATTACTTATGTCTATCCTACTTTTCTAGAGACGCTAGAATAAATAGGCGAGGAAGGGGCATGGCGACCCAAGCAAGACTCAGCTAGACACAGAGGTTATCAATGCACTAATAAAAGTCACCAAAGACATCAACATATAAACTTTAATTAATGGGAAAGCAATATTAAGGGGAGTGCATGATCTTCCGTAGTCACATGACACAAGCCCATCAATCCTGATGAATTAAAGTGTACTAAAACAATAAAACAAAACTACTTAATGAATTGAATACATGCAGGACCTTCTTACAGCTCTTGTATCTTTGTTTGAGGCGTGTCTTGTGCTGCTTGGTCGTCTGAATTCGACTCTAGGGTTATATAAAAGGTCTCTTAAATTCGTCTGACCTTGGGGTATTTATAGTTTCTGTCTGAGGGATCGATGCGGCGCATTGAGTTGATAGATGCGACGCATTGACTTAACTTCACGTGGGGTCCAAGATTAATATATTCTGGAATATTCGTACACCGTCTTTAGATGCGGCGTAACTTGATCTTTGTATGCGGCGCATGTACTTTAGTTGTCTTGGATTGTAACTGGTGAAATCTTGATAGTGATACGCCGTATGTTAGAAGTATATTGCGGTGTATCTGGAGTAGAACGAGCTTGATCTTCTTCTTTGACCAAAGTTTCATATGCGGCGCATGACAGAATTGCATGCGGCGCATTATTCAAAGTTAGGCAATGGTCTTCGAATTTATCTAAGTATGATATTGCGTCGTATCTGTTGAGTGAGATACGACGCATCTTCTGGATTTCAGTAGACTTTTGACATCTCGCTTGTTTTGCTCCATAATTAGTCCAAAATCGCCAAGTTTCACATAATGCTTGTTTTTACCTGAGAATACTAAAGTAAACATAAATGTATCGATTCTCAATATAATACTCCCTCCGTCCCATATTAAGTGTCCATAATGGAATCTTGGATGTCCAAATTAAGTGTCCAGGAATATTTCAACCAATGAGAAGAGACTTAGTGGGTAATAGTGATATTGATTGTGGAGAGTGTAGTTGGCCCCACTTTCCTAAAACTTTGTGCATTTGGAAGTGACACTTAATAGGACGGAGGCTCATATATAGTATAATAAAACAAGTCAAATAAATAGGATAAATGATGATAATAAAATGTACTTATTTAAGTTCATCAACAGCCTTCTACACAGGAAAGGGTGTCTATTGTTATAAGAAAATGCCCTTCGGTCTAAAGAACGCAGGGGCAACTTATCAACAGTTGGTAGAAAAAGCCTTCCACAAGAAAATAGGAAGGAACCTGGAAGCCTACGTTGATGACATGGTAATAAAAAGTAGGACTGAGGAAGACCTACTCTCCGACATTCAAGAAACCTTCGATCAATTGAGGGAAATCAACATGAAGCTTAACCCAAAGAAGTGTTCCTTTGGCGTGGAAGAAGGACAATTCTTGGGGCATCTGATTACGAAGCAAGGGATTAAAGCTAACCCTTCGAAAGTCAAAGCCATCACTGATTTACAAGCTCCAAAGTCATTAAAAGAAGTACAAAGCCTAAATGGGAAGCTCGCGGCACTTAGCAGGTTCCTGTCGAAAGGGGCGGATCGTTCTTTACCATTTTTCAAAACACTCAAGGGGTGTACAGATAAAAAGACTTTCCAATGGAGTTGTGATGCAGAAGCCGCTTTCCAAAAGCTGAAAGAGTTCATGGAAATCTTACCAACAATTATGGCCCCAATCAAAGGCGAGGTGTTGTTCACGTACATTGCATCATCCTTCGAAAGCATTAGTCTGATGCTGGTTAGTCTGGAGAAAAAAGAGTACACTTATGCATTACGTTTTGAGTTCGAGGCTACGAACAATGAAGCAGAGTACGAAGCTTTGCTAGCTGGCCTCCGACTCGCAAAGGACATGGAGGTTCGTGACCTCTCCATTTTTGTGGACTCGCAGCTAGTCGCCAACCAAATCAAGGGCTCTTATGAAGCAAGGCAGCCCACCATCAAACAGTATTTGGATAAAGTTAAAGAACTCCTTCAGGGGTTCGATTCCTATGATATAGCA
The DNA here is from genome assembly GCA_021014915.2 of Artemisia tridentata subsp. tridentata. Taxonomy (NCBI): domain Eukaryota; kingdom Viridiplantae; phylum Streptophyta; class Magnoliopsida; order Asterales; family Asteraceae; genus Artemisia; species Artemisia tridentata. The sequence goes on along the minus strand of CP139507.1, from coordinate 163,396,651 downwards.
CATGTTCGCAGAAACCAAAACAAGAAAGCAGATGCCTTAAGCAAGCTAGCTTCGATGGCATTTGCTCATCTAACAAAGGAGGTTTTGGTAGAAGTATTGGCTGATAGGTCAATAAAACGAGGTGAAGTATCTGATATCATACCCGAAGAAGGCTCAAATTGGATGACCCCAATAAGGGAATACTTGATCAGTGGTATCCTTCCTGAAGATCTAAAACTGGCGCGAAAGGTCAGGGTCAAGGCTCCCCAATATAGACTTATTGGAGATAATCTCTACAGGAGATCTTTCTTATCTCCATGGCTTCGTTGTGTGGGGCCAAAGCAAGCTTCGAACATCATCTACGAGGTACATGAAGGATCCTGCGGTTTTCATGCAGGCCCTCACTCCGTTGTCCCAAAAATAATGAAGCTCGGATATTATTGGCCGTCCATGCACAAGGACGCAATAGAGATAATATAAAAGTGCGAAGCATGTCAGATCCACTCCAAAGTTCCAAGAATGCCTAAGCAAGACATGACCTCTGTCACTTCAGCATGGCCTTTCTGTCAGTGGGGAATTGATATAGTCGGACCCTTACCGGTGGCTCCAGGAGGAGTCAAGTTCTTGGTCGTAGCCATAGACTATTTCACCAAATGGGTTGAATCCAAGCCTTTGGCATCAGTAACAGGAAGGCATATGGAAAAGTTTGTGTGGGAACACATAATCTGTCGATTCGGGGTTCCTCACATCATCATATCTGACAACGGAAAGCAGTTCGCCGAAGGGGTGTTCCCGGTCTTTTGCGAAGGTCTAACGATCAAACAGTCATTCACTTCCGTATACCATCCTCAGGGTAATGGGCAAGTTGAAGTCACCAATAGGGACATTGTTAATGGAATCGAGAAGAGGTTAGGACGAAGCCATCATGGGTGCGTAGACGAACTACCCCAGGTTATGTGGGCGCGTCCTAGTCAAGCCATGGGGTGACTCCTTTTAGCCTTACTTATGGAACGGAGGCTGTTATACCTTCTGAAATAAGCATTGAAACAGAGCGCATTGTGAACTTTGAGGAAAAGACGAATGAAGAAAGGCTTCGGGAAAACCTTGATCTTCTTGAAGAAAGAAGAGAAATAGCCTCAATCAGAGAGGCTATCTACAAACAGAAGTTTAAAAAGTACTACAAGAACCGAGTTCAACCCTCCACATTCAAGCCAGGTGAATATATCATTCGGTTAAACAGTGCAAGCAAGTCCGAGTACGAAGGAAAGCTAGGGCCTACATGGGAAGGACCCTACATCATATCAGAAGCCTACGGCAATGGAGCCTACAAGCTCGCAATGCTTAAGGGAGAGGTCATGGATAGGACTTGGAACGGTACCAATCTTCTTAAGTTTTACATATAAGACTTACTATTATTAAAAGCACTCAGTTTGTTTTTTCAAATTCATGTAACGCAATCTTCTCACTTAGGGAAAAAAGCATTAATGGTAGGTGTCTTAGTGTTCATTTCTTAAAATGATGTAATCCTCCCTACCCACTTAATGATATAACGCATTTCCCTCAAATCTCTTGTTTCTTTATTTACAACAAAGATTTGTTCAACCAAGTACTTTACAAGTTTCAATGTCAAAGGATGAAGCAGGAAACATGTCTAGTATACAAATAACATCCATTACAATTCACATTAACTTTCCTATGAAGTCTTAGGGTATTCTAAGCCCTTTGTAACTTAAGGATGAAGATGGAGCGGGTCGCGACCCTCTGTCGCAGTCAAATTATACGATTGCTAAAAATCTTGGTCCAAAATACACACAATAAGGTTATAACCTTAGGTTGTATGTGTACGTTTATTATAAGCGTAAGAGAAGAAAAACATGACATTCAAAGAGGGAATCCCCTAAATGGTATTACTAAGACCAAGCATGGTCAAAGCCATCAAAAAATACTAAAGAAATTGTTCGAAGCATGGGCCGAAGCCCAGCATGAAGCAAAGAAAATTTGTTCAAACATATAGGCACAGGCCTAACAAGCATAATGGGACATTGTTTAAAAGGGTACCGGCCACCCTTAAGACTAAATCACTGCCAACACGGCAGCCCTCAGGCATTTTTCAAGAAATTTGGGTCCTTTGATGGAGACGGAGGCCTCATGGATGCAGTCTTCTTGGTTGGAAAGCGGGGCTGAATCTTCCTCGGTTTCTTTGCCAGGAGATCTTCTACTGAAGCATTAGGGTCTTTGGTTGCTTCGGTGAGGAAAGGGTACTCTGCTGAAGTGAACGCATTACCAGCATCATTATACTCTTGCTCAGAATTTGGACGATAATAAGGTATCTCGGACAAGACCACATGTTTCCTTGTCTGGGCAATTTCTTCCAATGTTGTACACGTACCATAGAAAATGGCCGCGTTCACCAGCCTCCCAATGACTTCCCCCACCTAATCACTATGGTACAATTTCATTGCAACATGAGGAACAACCTTCGAAACCACCTCAGCTCTGTCCTTCTTCAAGTTCTTGCATTGGAGTTTAAGTCCATCAATCTCCTCGCACAGCTTGAGCTCCTGCTCAACCAACCTAGCCTTTTCGGCTTCGAGACCTGCACATGTGGACTTGAGTGTCATAATTTGCGCTCTATAACCAGACGCCTTAGCCTCCTTCACCCTCAATCCGTCACATTCTGCCTGAGATTTCCTCAATTTTCCTTCGAGACTATTGCTTTTTATTCGCATGTCTTGGACAATAGGATTTTTCTCCAAATCCTGCATTGCTTCCTTACACTTGGCTTCCAACTCGGAATACTCATTATCTCTGTCCTTCTCTTTGGCTAAAATGGCATCCATTTTCCCTCTCACAACCACCACTGTAGCCTAGGGTGTGGTAGTTGGATATTCATTAGCCGTATTTATTGCAGAGTTTGTTTAAGCACATATCTTTGTTCCGTCTGAATTTGTGACGAAAGGGATAGAGTGTAGAATGTTTTTGGAGTCGAATTCAATTTATACTCGTACGTATATATCACTTTCGACTGGGGGGCTTGATGATGTACCCTCTGAACGAGTCGAAGGACTCCCCTTCGAGCCTGTGTAAAGCCCTCTCTTCGGAGGCCCAGGTTAATTTCCAAAAATGTTTCATTGGCGTAAAACCATTCATCTATGAAGTGGTTACCATGTGGGAATCCGTCAATCGAAGCCCTAAGCCCTTCGGGGTATCTCCTTCGAAGGAATTAGAACGGAGAACCACCTTGACCTGGTCATACCCACGTTCCCTCTTCCCTTAGGGTTTCCCGCCAAGGAGGAGATCGTGGGCCACAAAGCCCTAGCGGTTACCACAAATCATGGGACGCCCCCATGATCTCCGAATCAAGGGCAACCGCCCTCTAAGGCCTATTTCTCCCCTATAAATAGTTTAGACGGGCAAGAACCATGGTAATGCTAACTGAACTCTCTCGATTTACTAAAACTTACCATATCACATATTTACTCGCACGCCGGAGGTGGTTCGCAGGGTCCAACCCCTGCGCAATCACTTAACGTAGTGTCTTAGTATTTCTTATTTCAGGTTAAAGACAAGCTTGGCGCAACCTCAACACCCCATATATCCTTTGATCATCATCGAAGGCCTGGTCGTGCAATTTATTGTACGATCAGTTATATAAAATAAAACATTAATTCGCCATGGCTCTTCCCCTAATAGAACGTTACCATGTCGAACAATTCATGAGTTTACCAACGTGTTAAAGTAATAACTGTTACCATTTATTCCCAAGAAATTCCGACTACCAAACATTCAATAGTAAGTCCCGCAATTAATCTAAGTGGTATTCCCCGACAAGCATGTCCTCGGAACGCTTAATAACTCGTACATATTTTCATTTTCGTTCACTTATTTACTTTTTCTTTTCAAATCACAATCTTATTCTAAATATTAAATAACAACATAAATTTTGTTAATTAATATTTTCCATTTAAGTTATTCTTATTATATGTCACTCTTTATTTTGCCATTTTCATTTCCAAATTATATACGTCTCGAGTCAATACACGTTCCGAGTCACAATCCGAGTTTTTAATACACTCGGGTCAATAAGTCAATATTAATATCCACCGGTCCAAATAACAATTCTAACCCATCTTTTGGCTTGTCGAGGCCACACCGAGACTATAAAGTCTCGGTTAGCACCCGACTTCGCTCACGACATCACAACATAACTTTCTAGTCCAAAAATTAACCCACAAAGTTTATTCGGCTATAACCAATATTCCGCCAAACATTCACGGCTCGACCACATCACATTATTTCAAATCCGAATCCATGTCCAACCATAACACAATAACAACAATAAAAATAAACTTACCACGCCAAGACCATGGGAGGAACCCTTGTCGACAGGAAACAATCAAACGGACCAAAAAGTCACGGTACCCAAATTTAACATCACGACGCAATACTATAATCAAAGCAATATTAATCTCACCATGCCGAGACCATGGGTGGTCTCGGCTTCGAATCTGTCGACAACAGCAGACCCAATGTATAATCAAACCCAAGAAAATCCATAAACCACAACCAAAATCTTTAATCAGCTTATAACCGTTGATGAGTGTCTAAATACTCATCATTTCTGTCACATTTTATCTGCAAAATCATTTAAAAACATGCAGATATGCCTCAAAATACAGAAAATATCATAAAATGTGTTTTTATATGACTCAGGAACAAAAAGATTGAAAACAAGTGAAAAACGAACAAAGTTTGCATAATTGTCATTTTCAGTCCCTGAAGTTTCACAAATTGACAGAACTAGTCCCTGGTTATTCAAAACATGTTAAATATCATCAAAGGTCCTTGGGGATTCATAAGTTGTCAAGATTAGTCCTTTAAGGTTCAAGTTTTCAAAATTACAACTTTGGTCCCCCAAGTTTGAAAAATGTCAAAAATAGTCCCTGGGTTTTAAAAGTTGGAAAATTATCAAATGTAACCCTTGTTCTATTCATTTATGGCAGAATTGGTCCTTTGGATAACTTTGAAATAGTTACACTATCAACCCCTAAAAATCCAAAAATACACAAATGGTCCTTGTGCTTATTTCTACAAACCAATCCGGACCCTTAAATAAAAAACAACCCAATCCATGTTTTATTACAACCCAACCCCAAAATAATAAAACCCCAACCCAGTTACATAATCCAAGCCCAATCCTATACCCGGCCCACTCCCTTTTATTTAAATAAAAAGGTTTGACCTCAGTCAAACCCTCTTATCCCTTCCCCTAAACCGCCAAAATCAGTCACCATACCACCTCACCCCCCACCTCATCACCACAGATGTCTCATACTCACCCCTCCTCTCCAAAAACGCTACCTAACACTCCTAAAAGCAATTAATGCTTCCTCCCCACTCTCACTGACCAAACCAATACTTATCCCATTTTTCCTGTTTTCCCGCCAAAAGTGGAATTGAACAGCTGAGATCAATTGAAGTTAATCCAAGGGTGCTAAAAGATTCAAGGATGTCGACAAAGGATTTCCCACTTCAATTTTGTATATATAGATAGCTTTTGTAGCCTTAAATGGCAAGTAGGTAAAAAATTAGCATAATTGTAATTTCCATTTCAGTAGTGATAAATTGTAATTCAATGTTTTAACAATCAATACAAAGTAACTTTAGTGTGTTTTTTGTTATTCCTTGTTTAATTGTCAGTAGTTAATGAAATTTCTAGTTTCTAAAATCTTATGTGTACTGAGAATTCGAACTTAGTTAATTGATAATTGAATCAGCTTCTCAGTTGTTTCTATAAGCTTACATAAGCTTTATATAGCTTTTTGTAAGTTTATTTTAGAGTAAATCTGTTCTAATTCAAGATTTGAAGAAAAGTCAACCAAAGTCAAACTGGGAGCTAATAAGCTGTTCTTGGTGGTTTAAGCTATTCAGGAATGCTTTTCTGGGTTTTCTAGCTTGTGTGAACAAGCTAGGATTGGTCCTTGGTTCTTGTTCTTTGTTCCATTAGCAATAGCAGTTGTAAGCTTTTTCTCATTTTTTGCATAATTTCCATTTCCACTGTACAAGTGCTTGTTAGTAGCTTATTATTATTTTTATATGCTATTTGGTAGTTTTTAATCATATTTGATCAGTAGTGTCAGTATTTATTAGCCTTGTTCTTTATTTCTCTTAAAAACACTAAAAAAGACCAAAAATACCCTTAAGTAGTATAGCTGATCATAGTGCTTATTCCTGTTATAAAAGTTGTTAATCAGTGTTTATATAAGTTAGTTAGTCTTTAAAATCAGACATTTTAGTTTAAAATATTGATTCTCCTTTGAAAATCCAAAACAGAACACCCATTAATGAGTGTTTGGTTTTGTGCAGTCAAAGGGTCAAACCCCTTGTTACTGTGCATTTACCTTTTTCCCAACTTCAAACCTGCTTAATATAGTCCAAATAAGGTGTTTTCAAGTTCTTAGTAGCAGTCTTGATAGAAAATCATATTTTTAGTAGCTTGTGTTAATTTTACCCCTCAAAAAGCTCAAACAAACCTTATATAGCCACAAGCTAATTTGGTCCCTTTCTATGGCTTTTCTGAGTTCCCTTAGACCCTATTAGAAGTAATCAAAAGAGTTGGTTAAGGTTGCTTTGAGTTGTGCATTTCTGCACAAACAGCAGACTCAGTGTTTTTGCTGCTGATCTTGATCCAATTATGGCTTATCTAGATTAGCTTAAGCCTGGATTTTAGTGTTTTTATATAGCCAATAGTATAAGGTAGCTTTTGCCCCTTAATATTCTGCTTTTCAGCTTATTTAGACTGCTTAATTTGCCCTACAATTTGGCCTGATTTCCTGAGTTTCTGTGAAAATTGTGCAACTGCCATTGTACTTAATTGGCTTATTTTGTGGATTAGCTGTTTGAATTAAGTTGTTTTGTGCTTAATATAGTTGTTTAATCTTGTCCTGAGTATTTGGTTGAGTTTTGAGCTTATTAGCTTATTTTTAGCTTATTTGCTAACTGCTTATCTACCCAAATCAGCTCATTAGACTTATTAAACTTTTGATTTTAATTTTCCTAGCTTTTTAATAATATTTTAGATTTATCTGTAAAGTTTCATAATTTTCTGAATAGTTTTGATATTTTTAATCTTTTTAATTAGTTTCTATTAGTAATTAAATCATAATAAATAGAATAATAATCAGAAAAATATAAATCTAATTTTCATAATTTTCTTTTGTCATTTTAATCCAAGAAAAATATAATTATATTTTTAGACCTTAAGAAAAACAAAAATAGAAAAATAGTGATAGCTTCTATTTAATAGAATTTATCTTTTTAAATTTTAATTAAGTAATTTTCATTTTTATAATTTTCTTAACTTCTTTTCATCTTATAATATTTTTAGAAAAAGTTTTAGAATTTTCCTTGTTCATTTAGTATTTTTTTTTATAAATTTAAATAGTTTAAAAAGTTATTAAATAATAAATAATTAATAATAAATAGAAATAAAGTGTAAAAAAATTATAATTTAAGTTTTTAAATAAGTTTTAAGTAATTTTACATTTTTAGGTTTTAAATTTCATATATTTCAGTTTTTGTCCCATTTTAGATTTTCCTGTTACGCGTTTTCTTAATTTAATTCGCGTTTAATTTTATTGTGTATATTTGTTTTTAATTTGTTATTTAGAATTATTAAAAAAGCAAAATCTCAAATATCTCCTTTTCCATTCAATAGCACTTGATCACAATTCGTCTCTAAACACAATTTCACGCTTCGCTGGGATATAACGACCCGGGAAAACACTATACTCCAGGGAGATCGTGCCCTAGATTGATTGACTCTTGTTGACCATTCACCTGGTCAATATTAGTTGACTGTTTAAGGCTAATCAAATTTTGGCGCCGCTGCCGGGGAGGTGTGTTGCGTGTTTTAAACGTTTTGCAGTATCGTGTTTTTTGAAACCCAATCTGTGTATATCTTCTATCTCTTGTATATTCATCATATATAAAGCAAAACGCTCGTGAAGTTAATTCGTTTAACGGATCGAGTACCAAAAATATCGTATTTCAAATTCCCATAAACCATATAAAAAACAAAAATATTTTTCTTTTCTTTTCTATATATAATATCATATAAAAAAAAAAAAAAAAAAAAAAAAAAAAAAAAAAAAAAAAAAAAAAAAACACCAAAAACATTTTCCGTTTTCTTTGTTTAAATAATAACAATAAAAATATTACCATCGAGAACCAAGACAGAGTACTACCTAACTGGGGGTACGACCATAATAAGTTCCCAAACATCAGATTTAAAACTTGCCTTTGTATCACTTGCGAATATCGGCTCACCTTTAATTGATAAACAAACTATAACGGAGGTTTAAGGATAGTTTGACATTAAATTGTCGGACTGAAAGAAGCGGGTTTTTAAGGAGCATTAATTGCCCACCTTTGCTTCTCCGCCACTCTGTGCGTTTATCTTTTAGAGAGCTACCGTACGCTTGTTGATTATTGGTTTAAGTTCACTTGTGTTTTGATTCGTTCTTGATTTAATTAAAATACTTCACTTAGTGCATGCGCACTCGTTCTTCCACGTCATCAAGCCCTTTACGTGAACTCGTAGAAATTCCGAGAAGACGTAATCGTAGACGTGCTGCCCAAATAGTCGAACCCGAGATTCGTACTGTTCTCACTGATAATATGGCAGACAATCGCACAATGGCGGAAATGCTTCGAGCACCCACCGAGGGTTACGGAGATGCCATCGTTTTACCACCCATCGATTCTGATCATTTTGAACTGAAAACACATTTGATTCAGCTCGTTTCTACCAACCAATTCCACGGATTTGAACGAGAGGATCCATATGCACACATTCGTTGGTTCAACAAACTGACCTCTACAATCAATTACAAGAATGTGCCGCAAACAATTATCAAATTGATGCTATTTCCATTCTCACTCGAGGGGGCAGCCCGAATTTGGCTGGATAAAGAACCCCCTCGATCCATTGAAACTTGGGAAGATCTAGTGCAGAAATTTTTCAGTTATTTCTTCCCTCCATCGAAGACGACTAATCTAAAAAATGAAATTGCTGGATTTCGTCAAGGTTTCGATGAAAATTTCGGAGAGGCATGGGAAAGATTTAAAGATCTCCTCCGAAAATGCCCGCATCACGATTTCACAGAGTTACAACAGATAAATACGTTTTATAATGGGTTAACCCAAATCGATCAAGATGCACTTAACGCAGCCGCCGGTGGCAATATCTTGAATCGTCGACCTAAAGAGGTGATTGAAATTTGTGAAAATAAATCAAAAGTTCCTATATCTCGAAACAAAGTAAATGTTCCTGTCACTCCTGCTCCTTCATCCGGTAACTCCTCAGAGTTAGCCTTTTTAACGGACTCAATCCGTTGCATGATGAAGGAAATGAAAGAATTGAAGAGTGAAATTCATAAACCGGAACAAATCAAAGAAATAAACAAAGTGTGTGAAACTTGTGGTGGCCCACATGCGTATTATGATTGTCAAGCAACCGATGCTTCTCTTTACCCAGCTCCCGTAGCTGCAGTAAACCAAAATCAATACCGTCCGCATGCTGAGACTCAGTACCGAGCACCGAATGCTATGGTCCTACCTGGTTTTCCACCCGTGCCAAATCAGAATAATCAAAATCGCTTTGTTCAAAATCAGGGACAAAATTTCAACAATTCCCAAAACTTCAATCAAAACCGAGGTCAGAATCAGGGTAATCATAACCAAAAACCATGGAATGTCCAAAACCAAAATCAGACGTCCTCAGATGAGTTGCTTAGGCAATTCATAAAATCTCAAGAGGAGACAAATAGAACTCAATATCAGACAAACCAGTTATTGGTTACCCAAATAAATGACATAAAAAAATCTTTAAATGATCTACCTTCTACCTCGGGAGGTCTCCCAAGTAACACTGTTGTCAACCCAAGGGGTGAACTCAAAGCTGTCACTACACGTAGTGGTAAAGCTCATGTTGGACTCAAGATGACAAAGGACCCGGTACTTCCCACTAATAATGGAAGTGCTAAATACGTCCAACCTTCGGTTATCCAAAATTCTACACCCACAATTGCTCCTCAACCGTCCAGAATAGATCCTACTCTATCACGATTTACGGTTAAAAGTTTGTCAACCAAACTTAGTGAGCAAAGAACAGCCAGATATTATTCTGAGATGCTCAATGATGTTCCTGTCAGTGTACTTGATGACAGTGATGATGATGAAAATACCACTTTCGTCAAAGCTATCACCACTCGGAGTGGTGCTGCTTATGAGGGGCCCGCTGGCCCTATTCCTCCTCCGTTGTTTGAAATGGAGAAAGAAACGGAGGATACCACGGACAAAGTGCAAATTCCAAGCCCACAAAGTACAGCACAAGTCCAGCCTCCGATTGTCCAGAAAAAGAAATCCAAACCAGGAGTTGTCTTTGAATCTGTAGAGACTCCTGAAGTCATTGCCCAAAAATCCAAACCTTACATTCCTTACCCATCGCGCTTAAATGAGCAAAAGCTCCGTGAGAAGGCTAGTCAACAAATGGACAAATTCTTTCAAATCTTTAAAGAATTACATTTTGACATAAGTTTTGCGGATGCTATCATTCTGATGCCCAAGTTTGCATCAACAATCAAACACTTATTAAGCAACAAGGAAAAACTGATTGAAATGGCTAAAACTCCATTAAATGAGAACTGCTCAGCGGTTATCTTGAAAAAGCTTCCGGAGAAGCTTGGAGATCCTGGAAAGTTTCTACTACCTTGTGTATTTCCGGGAATGGTTGAATGCTATGCCTTAGCAGATCTAGGTGCAAGCATCAACCTGATGCCTCATTCAGTATGGAAGAAACTTTCTCTTCCGGCTCTTACTCCTACCTGCATGACTCTTGAGCTTGCAGACCGAACCATATCTCATCCCTGCGGCATTGCCGAAGATGTGTTTGTGAAAGTAGGAAAGTTCCACTTTCCAGCTGACTTTGTGGTTGTTGACTTCGACGCAGATCAAAAGGTTCCTCTAATTCTTGGAAGAGGATTCCTAAAAACGGGCCATACTCTTATTGATGTATTTAAGCATGAGATCACCTTGCGTGTGGGTAATGAAGCTGTTACCTTTAACCATGATCAAACGTCGAGGTACTCCTCAAATTTTGATTCTGCTTCGGTTAACCGAATCGATGTCATTGACGTTACTTCAAAGGAGTACTCTCAAGAAAATCTTGGTTATTTTCATAATTCTGTGAGTGGGGAACCCACCACATCTTCTCAACTTATCATAGCCGACTCTTCCCCTTCTCTCATTACGGTTGAGGGAAGTGATCCCTTTTGGGATGAAGTCGATGCTTTTCTTGCTCCAGATAGTTCACTTCCGCATGAGGTTGATGACAACTATCTTGATCCTGAGGGGGACATTCTTTTTCTAGAGAATTTGTTAAACGAAGATTCATCTTCCCCTCTTCCACCAAAACAACTTCATAATGAGGAAACCAAGTCAGTTGAAAAAACTGATAAATTTCCTGAGATCAAGTTTAAGGACTTGCCTCCTCCACTTGCAATTCTTGAGGAGGAAGTTCTTGTTTTAATGGCTATTCAGATCTCTCTTCTTCCCTTCACCTACCCGGTGATTTCCCCTATCTTTCACTCATTCGGGAGTGAGGATATTACCTTTGACCCCAGCATTTTCCATCTAACATTGGTTTAAATGCCGGATTTATCTCATCGGTGTGGAACTTTCTTATGTTCAATTGGTTATCCAAACAATTTGAATGAAAGTCCGATGAAGATGGTTTCTTCCACTTGCTTCCCCATGAACCAATGAATGCGGGGTCGAGTCGAGCTAAGTGACTCGGTGAACAAAAATATTAGCCCACCATATGGGTTTTCACCCATATTTCTGACTTCTTTCTCTTTTCTAACACCCAAGTGTGGGGGAGATGCTCCACATGTTGTAAATATGTACATTTCAAAAAAAAAAAAAAAAAAAAAAAAAAAAAAAAATGGGTGTATGTATATATAAAATAATGGCTATTAGTATTTCCCTTTTTACGTTCTAAGTGTTGGTTTAACAACCGGTGCTTTGAATATTGAGGGCAATATTCAGTTCTAAGTGTGGGGGGGAATTCTAGCGAATTTGATCAAATGTACCATCTAGTACCCCCATTATGGCCAAAATTTTAAAATTTTTTCTCACTTAGAACGCAATAAATGGTTATCAGTCCGCCATGTCTAACCCATATAAGGATTGGCTAATCCGAGAGCAAACGGCTCTTGGTAAAGATATATCAAATCCGTTTATGGCTGACAATTTGCCTAAAATTGTATGGTATTCGACTCACCATATCTTCATAAGTGAAGAGTTGGCTAGCCCGCAAGGTTATGGCTTGTGGTAAAGGCAGTGGAAAACCATGATTGGTAATCAGCTCACCAAAGATAATAACAGTATTTTATCTAAGAGTTGGCTAGTCCAGAAGCAAACGGCTTCTGGTAAAGACAAATCAAAACCGTTGACAGCTGATGGTTTGCTCAAAATCATTTGGTTATCATTGTACCAAAGTATCACATACTAAAACATTGGCTACTCCAGAAGTAATGGCTTTTGGTAAAGAGAAAAATCCATTAAAACTTCATAAAAGATTGCTAGGGACTAGCAATAGTTTAGTGTGGGGGATTGATGAGTGTCTAAATACTCATCATTTCTGTCACATTTTATCTGCAAAATCATTTAAAAACATGCAGATATGCCTCAAAATACAGAAAATATCATAAAATGTGTTTTTATATGACTCAGGAACAAAAAGATTGAAAACAAGTGAAAAACGAACAAAGTTTGCATAATTGTCATTTTCAGTCCCTGAAGTTTCACAAATTGACAGAACTAGTCCCTGGTTATTCAAAACATGTTAAATATCATCAAAGGTCCTTGGGGATTCATAAGTTGTCAAGATTAGTCCTTTAAGGTTCAAGTTTTCAAAATTACAACTTTGGTCCCCCAAGTTTGAAAAATGTCAAAAATAGTCCCTGGGTTTTAAAAATTGGAAAATTATCAAATGTAACCCTTGTTCTATTCATTTATGGCAGAATTGGTCCTTTGGATAACTTTGAAACAGTTACACTATCAACCCCTAAAAATCCAAAAATACACAAATGGTCCTTGTGCTTATTTCTACAAACCAATCCGGACCCTTAAATAAAAAACAACCCAATCCATGTTTTATTACAACCCAACCCCAAAATAATAAAACCCCAACCCAGTTACATAATCCAAGCCCAATCCTATACCCGGCCCACTCCCTTTTATTTAAATAAAAAGGTTTGACCTCAGTCAAACCCTCTTATCCCTTCCCCTAAACCGCCAAAATCTGTCACCATACCACCTCACCCCCCACCTCATCACCACAGATGTCTCATACTCACCCCTCCTCTCCAAACACGCTACCTAACACTCCCAAAAGCAATTAATGCTTCCTCCCCACTCTCACTGACCAAACCAATACTTATCCCACTTTTCCTGTTTTCCCGCCAAAAGTGGAATTGAACAGCTGAGATCAATTGAAGTTAATCCAAGGGTGCTAAAAGATTCAAGGATGTCGACAAAGGATTTCCCACTTCAATTTTGTATATATAGATAGCTTTTGTAGCCTTAAATGGCAAGTAGGTAAAAAATTAGCATAATCGTAATTTCCATTTCAGTAGTGATAAATTGTAATTCCAAGTTTTAACAATCAATACAAAGTAACTTTAGTGTGTTTGTTGTTATTCCTTGTTTAATTGTCAGTAGTTAATGAAATTTCTAGTTTCTAAAATCTTATGTGTACTGAGAATTCGAACTTAGTTAATTGATAATTGAATCAGCTTCTCAGTTGTTTTTATAAGCTTACATAAGCTTTATATAGCTTTTTGTAAGTTTATTTTAGAGTAAATCTGTTCTAATTCAAGATTTGAAGAAAAGTCAACCAAAGTCAAACTGGGAGCTAATAAGCTGTTCTTGGTGGTTTAAGCTATTCAGGAATGCTTTTCTGGGTTTTCTAGCTTGTGTGAACAAGCTAGGATTGGTCCTTGGTTCTTGTTCTTTGTTCCATTAGCAATAGCAGTTGTAAGCTTTTTCTCATTTTTTGCATAATTTCCATTTCCACTGTACAAGTGCTTGTTAGTAGCTTATTATTATTGTTATATGCTATTTGGTAGTTTTTAATCATATTTGATCAGTAGTGTCAGTATTTATTAGCCTTGTTCTTTATTTCTCTTAAAAACACTAAAAAAGACCAAAAATACCCTTAAGTAGTATAGCTGATCATAGTGCTTATTCCTGTTATAAAAGTTGTTAATCAGTGTTTATATAAGTTAGTTAGTCTTTAAAATCAGACATTTTAGTTTAAAATATTGATTCTCCTTTGAAAATCCAAAACAGAACACCCATTAAGGAGTGTTTGGTTTTGTGCAGTCAAAGGGTCAAACCCCTTGTTACTGTGCATTTACCTTTTTCCCAACTTCAAACCTGCTTAATATAGTCCAAATAAGGTGTTTTCAAGTTCTTAGTAGCAGTCTTGATAGAAAATCATATTTTTAGTAGCTTGTGTTAATTTTACCCCTCAAAAAGCTCAAACAAACCTTATATAGCCACAAGCTAATTTGGTCCCTTTCTATGGCTTTTCTGAGTTCCCTTAGACCCTATTAGAAGTAATCAAAAGAGTTGGTTAAGGTTGCTTTGAGTTGTGCATTTCTGCACAAACAGCAGACTCAGTGTTTTTGCTGCTAATCTTGATCCAATTATGGCTTATCTAGATTAGCTTAAGCCTGGCTTTTAGTGTTTTTATATAGCCAATAGTATAGGGTAGCTTTTGCCCCTTAATATTCTGCTTTTCAGCTTATTTAGACTGCTTAATTTGCCCTGCAATTTGGCCTGATTTCCTGAGTTTCTGTGAAAATTGTGCAACTGCCATTGTACTTAATTGGCTTATTTTGTGGATTAGCTGTTTGAATTAAGTTGTTTTGTGCTTAATATAGTTGTTTAATCTTGTCCTGAGTATTTGGTTGAGTTTTGAGCTTATTAGCTTATTTTTAGCTTATTTGCTAACTGCTTATCTACCCAAATCAGCTCATTAGACTTATTAAACTTTTGATTTTAATTTTCCTAGCTTTTTAATAATATTTTAGATTTATCTGTAAAGTTTCATAATTTTCTGAATAGTTTTGATATTTTTAATCTTTTTAATTAGTTTCTATTAGTAATTAAATCATAATAAATAGAATAATAATCAGAAAAATATAAATCTAATTTTCATAATTTTCTTTTGTCATTTTTAATCCAGGAAAAATATAATTATATTTTTAGACCTTAAGAAAAACAAAAATAAAAAAATAGTGATAGCTTCTATTTAATAGAATTTATCTTTTTAAATTTTAATTAAGTAATTTTCATTTTTATAATTTTCTTAACTTCTTTTCATCTTATAACAACAACAAGCTTCGGCCGTGAGCTTATGCTCACAGCATCAAAACACAAACACAACTCGACTCGATTTATTGATGATACCACAACGTTTACTCTTGTTTTTAAGATTCAAAACATTATTTATAACTCTTTTTAATCTACACCGATTCACCACAAGTGGTGTCTCGGTGTTTAGATCGAGTTTCCAACTCGATCTATACCTACCTTCGGTTAAACACAGCGAGATCAAGAAAAGACGAGCTGTGGTGGCGCGTGTGTGCGCGTAGGCTTCAACAGGGAGGTAGACGGGGTGTTGTGGTGGTGTTTGATGGTGGATATGAAGAGAAATGGCGGCGGAAGTGGTGGTGGAGAGGGGTGGCCGGATGGGTGACCGGAACAAGGGGGCTGCCGGAAAAAGAGTGGAACCATAACCCTAAAATGGTTATAATTGGGTTTATATAGGCAAGCCAAATGTTGTGTAAACCCTAGGGACCAAAACTGCCAACAATTAAAGTCTAGGGGCGTCGGTGGCACTTTAGTCCAGGGACCAATTCTGTAGTTTTTGTAATCTTTCACGTAATGAGGCTCGGGGCTCATTTAGGCTAGTAAACAGCGGATTCAAGACACGAGAATTACGCCATCGCCAATAAAAATGACTATTCATACGCCTCGTTTCTCACAAATAATAAAAAAATCAAATCAAATCGTCGGTTGTGCCAGTACGTGTTGTGCATGTTTTCCACGTTTTGCGAGATAACTTCACGTTTTTAAACCAATTGAGTTCAGAAAAGTTCGTATATGAAAAACAGGGATAATCTCGTATAAAAATACGTCTGGAAAATTATGGGTTGTCACAATCTCACCTCCTTAAATGGAATCGCGACCTCGCGATTCAATTCAAGAGTTTTAAATGGAATTGCAACTCGATTCTGATATGAACGATCTTCTCGGTAGTCTCATGAACAAGTTCAGGGTTAGTAAGTTGGGTATCTCCAACTTCTACTTAACAATTCGGCAATCGACCACAAAGCACTTCACACGGTGCCGTTGAAATACTGGAGTCGTAAGTATCGTTATAAGAGAATTTGGCCAACTGGAGGTGTCTATCCTAACCATTGCCACACTCGATTACTCAGGTAGAGGTGCGGGATTCGCTCCAGAGGTCTAGCTTCTGATATAGTAGCAAAACAGCAATTCGTCTTACAAAATGATTCATCAAATGATTTGTGAAGCAGCTTATAGGATAATAGGAAAACAATTTCATCGTTTATAAAATTGTAGCAAGGTCAAAATTTTGATTTTTAGTTTGATTCATAACATCGTAACAGGAAAGCAGTTCGCCATTTATGAAATGGTAGTAAGATCAAAATTTTGATTTTCGTGAAATAGCAGTAAAACATTTTGTAGGATGACCGCAAATGGTCGGTAGAAAAATCAAAGGCAGTTTGTAAATTAATGGAAAAACAATTTATTATCCTATAAGAGGTTAGCAAAGATAACTGGTGTTCTCGAGGGACGAGAGGAGAATTAGGTGATTGTCCCAAGGAACGCGGTTCATGTTACTCCTTAAGGTCTTAAGATTTCTGTTGGGCGTGGGATCTCTGCCAAATGGAGAGTTTAGCGAGTTCAGAGTACAACTCTGACGAAAGATGTTGATTGCTACTGGCAATTAGTCGGTTGAACCAGTAATGTACGTAGTACTTAAAACGGGGGGGGGGGGGGGTACAACATTGATTGAACAACATCGATTGAGCACAAGGCTTAGGGTAGAGGTGACTGTAACAAGACCACAACAAAACAAGGCCGCATAACAAATCCAAATCCAGGATGACGTCCAAAATCACAAAATCAAACAATCCAAATTCAATCAGAATCAAAACCAATCCAAATATAGCCAATATCAGATCCAAACGTAGCCAATATCAAATCCAAACGTAGCCGAAATCGAATCCAAATGTAGCCAAAATCAAATCCAAACGTTCCAATAAGCTCAAATGGACTTATTACAATCTTGATGAGTTATAAATAAGCAACTCAGATTCAAACGGTGCCAATCGGGTCTAACCCGGCCCGATGCAAACTACGGCCAAATGGCGACAAACAGGAATTCCATATAATGGAGACGTATAGTGGTGCCAGGAGTATTACGGTTCATAAGGTGTTGTGATGCCAGTGTGTCGTGTGTGTGGAAGAAATATTCCATGTCCGTGTACACACGCAAAACTTTACCATTTCCAAAATCAAGAATCAACCCGGACATAATTCCATTATAACTACTCTCAGTATTGCAAAATTCACCTCTGAGTCGGACATAGGTGATCAGGGTATGTCCCACTGTCCCTGGTTGAATATAGGTGATCAGTCTATATTCACCCGAGGTTCAATGAATTTTGAAATACTCAGTGTAGTTATACTAGCAGTATGTCCATTACATCCAAAATCATTCCCAAATCCACAACAAGTGTACAAACTCGACATTCAATAATGAGATTACGCAAGGAAATAGCGTAACTCCGTGACACGTACGGTGCGTGCATAAGCATATGGAAATGCTTATAGTGAACAGCTAAAATAGGCGGATATAAAATATCCAATAGTCAGGCACACATCTCAACAAATATATAATCAAGCATCTCACCAAACAACTCGGCAATCATATCATGAACATCTCATCTAATATATCACTACTCGTCTCATCAATTATATCCTCAAACAAAATCATGAGCGAGGCATCAGCTTGGCAGGCAGGCACGTGGCGGTCATAAGGTTAAGTTTTCATAAAAGTGGTTATAGTCCAGGTTTTAGAAAATAAACCCAGTTCTCTATAACCTGGGCTCTGATGCCAATCTGTCACACACCCAAAATCGGGTCCAGCGGAAGCATACATGTCACTGGGGTGCTACTCAATTGGTGTCACAACGCAAGTACAAAGAACGGTTTTTACCTTAATCATTTAGAATAAAATTCATTAACAAAAAGTGTAAATTTTACATTATTCAAAAGTAATGCGGAAATAGGCCCATAAAATAAGTAAAGCGGTCCCAACAAGTATATCAGAGTCGTCTTTGACCGTGCCTCTTGCCAAACGCCTCCAAAAATAACATATCGCCTTAACCTGAAAATACATGCTAAAAGTGTCAACACAAGGTTGGTGAGTTCATAGGTTTTAGTTTAAACCAATATGGTTGAAGCAAAAGGTTTTCAAGTTCAAACATGATTCACAACAAGTCAAATTCAACATAGGCTCACACTTGCTAAATCACAGTTCCAAAACCAATCCGCAACAGTATCATACTTCAAAACATCTCGAACCAAAATCAATCATACAGATACTACACTCATATAGTGACGCGCCAACTGAACCTATGGTGTTCATCATACTCATAACCAATATCACGTGGGGAGCTACCCCGATAGATCTATCAACATGTGGGCTCTCAAAGAGAGTTAACAGTTGCACCAACTGAACCTATCAACTTGTGGGCTCTCAACAGAGAGTTAACAGTTACACTAACTGAACCTATAACTTGTGGGCCCTCAGCAGAGAGTTAACAGTGGCGCCGTCATGTACTCACAAAAAAAACATGTCACAGCATATAATCGCATCATCACACGTATACGTCTAAAATCATGTAACACAGTAGTTTACAGCATAAAAACGTTTGTAAAGCATTGAGTTTAGTGAAAAACAACGAGCATGTATTCTCCCCCAAAACAGTTATAAAATAAGTAAAAGTAGGGGCCATAAACTCACCTTAGCCACAGCAATGCAAAGATCACAACTGACACGACTGGCATCGAGAAGCAAGACACAACAGTCTCAAGACATGCGGCACGACGGTTCCAAGATATACAGGCACAACGGTAACTATGACACACGACACAACGGACTCGGCACAACCTAATAATATAAAGACTCGTCTCAAAATATATTCCACACGGTAACTAAAAGCGTAAAAGTCTCCAAAGGTTAACTATTTCCCTTTCCAAAATCAATTATTTCCGTTTCCAAAATAATCCGATTCCCTTTTCCAAAAATAATCTACTTTTAGCCTTTGGTATAAGTTGTGTATCATCATTCGTGTGACGGAAGAAAGACACGACTCAAGAGCACGCACACCAAAGAAGGGTAAACAAACAAAATCGACAAGAAAAACGATACAGAACTCCGGACGAAACGACGGGGTCAAACCAAATAAATTACATGAATCAAACACACCCAAATCAAGTGAATAGATTGTTAGTCGTCGGTATTTTCCAAACATCCCGTTAGGTTATAATTCTTATATGTTATATAAAATAAAACATTAATTCGCCATGGCTCGTCCCCTAATGGAACGTTACCATGTCGAACAATTCATGAGTTTACCAACGTGTTAAAGTAATAACTGTTACCATTTATTCCCAAGAAATTCCGACTACCAAACATTCAATAGTAAGTCCCGCAATTAATCTAAGTGGTATTCCCCGACAAGCATGTCCTCGGAACGCTTAATAACTCGTACATATTTTCATTTTCGTTCACTTATTTACTTTTCCTTTTCAAATCACAATCTTATTCTAAATACTAAATAACAACATAAATTTTGTTAATTAATATTTTCCATTTAAGTTATTCTTATTATATGTCACTCTTTATTTTGCCATTTTCATTTCCAAATTATATACGTCTCGGGTCAATAAGTCAATATTAATATCCACCGGTCCAAATAACAATTCTAACCCATCTTTTGGCTTGTCGAGGCCACGCCGAGACTACAAAGTCTCGGTTAGCACCCGACTTCGCTCACAACATCACAACATAACTTTCTAGTCCAAAAATTAAACCACAAAGTCATTCGGCTATAACCACTATTCTGCCAAACATTCACGGCTCGACACATCACATTATTTCAAATCCGAATCCATGTCCAACCATAACACAATAACAACAATAAAAATAAACTTACCACACCGAGACCAAGGGTCTCGGCTCGAACCCTTGTCGACAGGAAACAATCAAACGGACCAAAAAGTCACGGTACCCAAATTTAACATCACGACGCAACACTATAACCAAGAGCAATATTAATCTCACTATGCCGAGACCATGGGAGGTCTCGGCTTCGAATCTGTCGATAACAGCAGACCCAATGTATAATCAAACCCAAGAAAATCCATAAACCACAACCAAAATCTATAATCAGCTTATAACCCTCATGTGGGTTTCGACCCAAATCGGGTCCACAATAACCAAACTAACAAAAAAATATAACTAAACTCAAATAAGCCACTAATAGGCCAAGAGTGAGCTTGAATAAGCCAACAACAAGCTTCGACCGTGAGCTTATGCTCACGGCATCAAAACACAAACACAACTCGACTCGATTTATTGATGATACCACAACGTTTACTCTTGTTTTTAAGATTCAAAACATTATTTATAACTCTTTTTAATCCACACCAATTCACCACAAGTGGTGTCTCGGTGTTTAGATCGAGTTTCCAACTCGATCTATACCTACCTTCGGTTAAACACGGCGAGATCAAGAAAAGAATAGCTGTGGTGGCGCGTGTATGTGCGTAGGCTTCAACAGGGAGGTAGACGGGGGTGTTGTGGTGGTGTTTGATGGTGGATATGAAGAGAAATGCCGGCGGCAGTGGTGGTGGTGGAGAGGGGTGGCCGGATGGGTGACCGGAACAAGGGGGGGCATGCCCAAAAAAGAGATGAACCATAACCCTTAAATGGTTATAATTGGGTTTATATAGGCAAGCCAAATGTTGTGTAAACCCTAGGGACCAAAACTGCCAACAATTAAAGTCTAGGGACGGCGGTGGAACTTTAGTCCAGGGACCAATTCTGTAGTTTTTGTAATCTTTCACGTAATGAGGCTCGGGGCTCATTTAAGGTAGTAAATAGCGGATTCAAGACACGAGAATTACGCCATCGCGCTCAGAATAATTTTTTCTATAAAAACTACTATTCATATGTCTCGTTTCTCACAAATAATAAAATAATCAAACCAAATCGTCAGTTGTGCCAGTACGTGTTGTGCACGTTTTCCACGTTTCGCGAGATAACTTCACGTTATTAAACCAATTGAGTTCAGAAAAGTTCGTATATGATAAACAGGGATAATCTCATATAAAAATACGTCTGAAAAATTATGGGTTGTCACACATTGTATTTAATTTCCAAAAAGAAGTAAAATGTATGCAAAAGTAATAGCCAAATTTTTAAGCCAATTCATTCCATAATAAGTAAGTGAAAATGTCTGAATTTTAAGCCTTTCTAATTTTAGAATAGTCCTAAATGCATTATAATGTAGTAAAGATAATAATATCGACTAATAATTACTAGCAGGTACCCGTGTGTTGTGGCGACGGATACTATGTAACTAAAACTTTTTGTGAACAATGATTTTCTATAATACATTTACCTGCAGCAATGATTTTACCGTTGCCGAGAATTTTTGGTTGGAACAAATTAAGCAGTAAATAATTAATATAAAAATAGTTGTGGTACCCGTTCAAAGTGTGACAAATAAGCATGTCACTATTATTTAGTATATATGAGTTCGTGGTAGCTGACTGTTTTCTCGTAATGTCAAGTAGGTATGAGGCTATATGATATACTTCACGGGATTATCTAAGATCTAAATGTAGTTTTTCGGAAAATGTAAAATGACTTATTAAGTATGACTATGTAATAAATTTATATTGTCAAACACTACTATAGAAAAATAACA
The DNA here is from genome assembly GCA_021014915.2 of Artemisia tridentata subsp. tridentata. Lineage (NCBI taxonomy): Eukaryota > Viridiplantae > Streptophyta > Magnoliopsida > Asterales > Asteraceae > Artemisia > Artemisia tridentata. Next base: position 163,374,506 of record CP139507.1, on the reverse strand, counting down.
ATAACTTTTCAGTTTCTTTTGTGTTTCGTTGAATTGCAAAACTGATCTAGATTTAAAATAAAACATACACAAATGCAAATCAAATTAATATAGAACATAAAGTGTATACGACTATAGATATGCAAATGTTATTAGTGGACTTATAAATGCTATAAGTTGATTGAGCCCCTAGCATTTCATAACAATATCATTGACTTTTAATTAGCTTAGTTAATAAGTATTAGTTAAAAAATTAGAGTTTGTTTTCACTTTGCATCATTGTGGTTTTCTTTCCATGTTCCCTCTCACCCTAGGGGTGTTCATCGGTTTGATTTATTCGGTTCGGTTAGTTTGGTTAAATATTTTTAGGTTAAACTGAAAATCGAACCGAACCAAATTCAAACTTGATTGAAGCGAACCAAATAACCGAACTAAATAACCCGAATCACTTAATTTTAATTATTTATTTATTTAATTATATAAACTTTTAGCACCAAAAAAAATTTCAAGCTCAAAAAATGTTATATTTATACTATGAAAAAGTTTTAATGCCTATTTTTTATATATAAATGTATAAAAAAATATTTATATTTATGTGAATTTGGTTTTCAGTTCATTGTGCCAAAACTATATCCGAACTGAGAACTTGATATTTATTTCGGTTAGGTTTAGTTACAAATTCGGTTTGGTTTTTTTCAGTTTTGCTCGGTTTCGGTTTTCAGTTTTCGGTTTATGTGGGTGAAACCCGGATTCTGCAAACACCTATCTCACCCATACAGCTACAACATTTTCTTTTCTTCACCAACTTTTTTTTTATCTCACTGAAAGATTCAATTAAATCAATCACAATAAAAAGTCCATTTTTTTTATTAAAGATTATTGGTATCCGAAGTTACTTGTTATACGGATCTGTTACTCGAAGTTCACTTTTTTTGTTCAAATATTATCCGTACCTGAGTACATTGAACATGCGGCTCCCACGCTTCTCGGTTCATCCGACTACTCAAGTCAGAGTCTATTTTACTTTATTTTGTGAAGAAAATTCTATTGATAGAGGATTATAATTTTTTTTTTTTTTTTTTTTTTTTTTTTTTTTTTTTTTTTTTTTTTTACCGGCAAGTTAGTAGTTAGTGATTCGAGCCCAGAATGATATCCAATTGAACAGTATGCAAGCCTTGAACCTTCGTCTTAGGGGATAAACCCACTCCTGCTTCTATTTATTTTCGCCCCTGAAGGTCCATGTTGATACTCAAACCTGAGACCTCTCCAAAAATACCTCCCAAGGTTACCCTTGGTGGCCAATTGAGTTAGCCCAGTTGGTTTATAACATCAATTGTTGTTACACTTGAGAAAAATATTTGTGTCACTTAGGCTGTGTTTGGTGACGCAGATTATGAGAGATTATGGGGGCTACAACTTTTTTTTCTTTACAGAAAAATCTTTTGTCTAAAAAGTAACATTTTGGCTGAACAACTTATGAAATATTATAGTAAAAATAATCTCCAAAAATAAAACCTCCTTAAACCAACTTATGAAAGATTATGGGGGCTACAATTTTTTTTTTTTTCACAAAATAATCTCCAATTATGTCATTTTACACTTTTAATTTACAATTTCAGCTAGTTTGCCAAACATCACTACAAAAAAAAGTCTATAATTTTAATTTTTTTCAGCATCAGCAACAGCACCAGCACCAGCTATTGTTGCCAAAATACCCTTAATGTAATTGAATAAAGTTTGTAAGCGTAAGGCTTTTGTGTTATTGAAGTTTGTACAAGTTGCTTTATTGGTTGTAAGGTTTAATTTTTTAAACATGAAATGTCTTAATCATTTAAGGGAAGAAAATGTCTCCCTTCATTATATGTCGTTTAGATAATTTAGTTACAACTAATTTACGAAACATTTTCATGAAACAATCGGCCAATGCTTGTTTCGTCAAATATACTCTCATTGTTGCTCAACGCAAAGTTACAAACCTTTGGTCTGGTTCTACAACCCGATTTTGGTAGATCTAAAAGTTGTACAATTAGAAACTTATTACTTTTTTATAGATTTTTATTTATTTATTATTTATTTTTTTTTTAAAGAATAGAAGAATATAAGACTACTCCAAATTTTAGACAAAATCAGTCAGATATTTATCTATAGTGTTAATTAAAGTTTTTAACTAAGATTGTCTAAATGACAACTTTTGAAATGGTTAAGCGATGTTTTGACATTTTTATATGGTATATTATTAGTGGTATAGGATCAAATAAAAACCATTAGAAATATAAAAAGTCTAGAAAGTATCTAGCCGTCGGATCAAAATCTCGAGATCTGATCAAGGGTATTTCATAAATACCCTCACATTCTTATTTAGTTGATATATTATTGATGTTTTATTATCATTTTTGACTTTAACCATGAGATTAGTTGTTCATTACTTGTCGTTTATGCTAATTTATATGTTTGCTAGAAGAAGGGATGAAATGTTGTTTGGGACTAGTTATGATGACTTCGACATACTTTCGCAAATTGACGAGCTCTACAGTAGTTTTAGTAGGTATATCTCATTTTTATTTGTGTTTGATACATTGTAAATAAGGTGCAAACAGCAAAACATGAAATGATTCAAAAGAAGTGGAAGCATAAAAAGAAACACTATACAATAGTCAATATCATAAAACAAACCGTACATTGGTAAATAAGTTATTTTAAAACAATTACTTGGTAAAAATTTACAGTAACAAAAGATATGATATTATAGTACGTGTACAAAATATAAATAGGTTACGCAAGGAAGGTGGTTGCTTGTTGTAGCCGGTGATGTATATCTCTTGTCAAGCAGGTACTTCAAATCAAGGATGTGTTAATGGAGGGTTATGGTATGCAATTTGTTTCAGAAGCTTAATAATTTCCCCACTCGAGTCATCCGGTAGCGGCCAAATCGTGTAGTAAGTCTGCACAAAACCAATAAACAATATCGTAGCAGCAACCAACAACGCCATCGCCTTCCATGGACTACTAAAATATAGCGTAAACAGCTCGGCTGCCCACGTCTTATGCTTATTATGGTAGTGCTTAGTCATTCCTCCTCTAAGTTTTTTTAACATGTAAACATTAACAATTGGTGCTTCGATATCATCATACATCTTTACCACTTCTTCATCGTTGGGAAGTAGATGAATTATGATATTGTGTTGTTGTAACTCCTTCACGTCATGGTTATCAACAATTAGTGACTTCATTATCGCAACGTAAGTTGAGACTCTAAAGTCATTAGGGGTGTGTGGGCACATCTCGTATGCAATCATGTTTAAGTACATAGCTTTTGTATAAACGGACACTGCTCTCGACACAATTTTGAGCTCACCGGAGCAACCTTTACCGTGAAACTTCATGTCCGCCTTTGATGTGGATTCTTTCTTGTTGCACTTTACAAAAATACCTTTATCTTTGAGGTCCGTTACGGAAGCGAACAATCGCTTTCTTAGTGCATAGTTGGTATCTACGACTGATGTATAGGAAGAGGTATCAAGATATATGAAATAAGACCTGTAAAGCTCGAGTAGATGAATAGATTGTTTCATATCCAGGCTCTTTTCATTCTTCATCAACGGGTCGCGAGTATTCAAGTAATTGAAGAATCTTTTTAGCATTTCTTCCTCTTTATTAGGGAACCTCAATTCCAACAAAGCATGTAGAACTACGAACGGGATTTGATTCTCTAGCAAAAACATGTCACGTATAATATTAGCGAATCCTAATGCTCCCAAATGCTCGTTTGTTAGAAAAAACTTTTTGTTCCGGCTAGCTGTACTTTCTATGAAATGCATTATGAGACAACCATCACGTAACATCATTAGATTAAATTCCTTATCATTGTAGTTACTTGTAGAACCATCAATATAACACTTTCTAGCTTGATGAACCACCTCGAACACCTTCTTGTATACACAATCTATTGTATATCCACTGTTCTTGCAATAGTCTTTTAGTGTTATGCGCTTGTACTTCTCGGCTCGAGCAAGGTCTTTTTGTCCGTGGTGGTAAGGGCCAAAAGAAACCACCACGGGCTTATAGTACTCGCGATTTCGAAGACCTTTTTCACTTCTTAAGAGCAAATCTGGTAATTTCTCAATTCGTTTGCTTTCATTGCGTTGGATGACGTTGATGCCTTTAGTGGAATCGTCCCATTCCTTGACTATGTCATCGGTGTTGTATCCTTCTACTTAAATTTGATACAAGAAAACGAAGTACAATTACCGAATTGAAATAAATATATATGATCATAAAACTAATTAATCACCGTAGATGTACTACACTCTTTGGTTGTGATGGGCTTCTTTTTTTATTTTTTCCTTAGCTAATGGTTCATGTGGGTCCCATATCTATATATAAGCCTATTAATTGGGAGGACTATATAATTAGCGCCGTTTGGTTGGGTGCTTTTGGATTCAAGGAATCCTTTCAAACCAAATAACAAATATTTTGTACAAAATAAAAATGGATTTATGTGGGCCATGCTAACAAAATATAATTCCACATTAAAATGGTGTCTTTTGATCAATTCATACTTAAGATGAGTTTCACTTTTGTTTAATTTCTCACAACATTTTCAATAAATTAATAAAAAATTATCACTATCATTAATTTTTAATAATATTTTATTAAATAACTTTTAAAATATTATTTTTTAATCACATATTATATTTTTTTCTCTTTCCAAATCTAAATCTTAAACTAAATCCAAATCTAAATCCAAATCCGAATCCGAATCCAAATCCTAAACCTCTAGGAAACCAAACAGGCCCTAAGTCTTGTGGATATAGATCAACAAAGAGAAACAGTGAGTCATATTTAAAAAATAAATACTACCAGTATTAAATAAGTGGGTCTCACTATTCCTTTCCCATAACTAAAAAAGAAACACTCTCATTTGCAGAGCTAGCGCTTAATTTAAGCCTTTGAATTTTGAAGTCTTCAACTTTTTTAGTCTCTATATAAAGGGCGACAAAGCAGGAGCCTATGATTGGCCGACCTTATTTATTTTTTTTTTTTTTTTTTAAATGCATACTTTAGTTTGCTCGAGCTTAGCTCAAATAGATTATAGATTGAACGTCTAAATTCAACGTCATGAGCGTGTTTAGTAATTGCCCATATAGAAGGATTTAATATGACTTATTGATTCACACAAAACGTTCATTTCTTATGAAATACTAGCAAGTTCACATAAGGTGCCACAATGACTCATTGAGCTGTGTAACTATTTTCAACATAATAACTAGTAAAATCTTCAAAATAGGTTACCCGAACCCCCCATATATGTTCGACAACCAAAGATATACAAATCTACAGAATAAAAAATCACAGCAATATATGATCGCAATTCAGTTAAAACCAAAAAAACACGACCCTCATTTGAGAATTCCAGCATTAAACATTATTTCATCTTATTCTAAGATAATTCAAACGTCCCATGTAAAGTTAAAAATAGTTAAAAAGATAAAGTTACTACGTATGTCTTTGCATATGTATATGAGTTCTTTATTATGGAGTACTTTACTAAAGTGTATTTTAACTTCACAATTACCTGGGATTCCAATGCTTATATCATTACTTTCAGACATCTCCGTATCCATCTTCATCTCCATATCCACGGGGTTTAAGTACTTCTTTCTGTTGTAAAATTAGCAAAACATTACACCATACATTTCAAAGAATTAGAAAATATTTAGATATATGTGTGTATCAAGGTTCAATGTGCATCTAAATTCTAAACGAGTTAAGTTAGTGTGCCGATCTTATAGTTCAACTAGTTTTAACGTCTGTGCGCCTACGAGGTTCAAGTTATATATAAGTACAACTAATAAGTAACATGAAATAAGGTGCTTCTAACCTTATGTAATTTTTTTTTTTTTTTTTTTTTTTTTTTTTAAAGAAAAGCAAGTTGTGTTTAGATGAAAAAAAAAAAAAAAATGATTTTCCACTTTAGAAAAAGCAGATAGAGAGACAAGCAGGAAAAATAAGCAATCACGTACAACTTCGATATATGATATCATATATATGCATATGCATCATTAGACGACTTTATATATGAATAAAAAGACATAATCACTTACATTACGTACGAGATAGACTTCATTGGTAACTAGGACTTAACCGGGGCTTATCGGCTAGGTGACACCATGAAAGCCGCTACCGATTACCATGAATGTGTGTATATGTATGTGTGCGTGGGAGAGGGAGAAAGAGACGGATATGGAGACCTTTGTTGGGCTATTGAAGACATAGCTTGAATAGCTTGCTTGAAATGGTGGAGACGTGGAGTCATATGAAGATTGAAGAATCCATAAGGTGCTCAATATAAGGAACCAAAAGCAGCCTACATCTAAGTTTAGAGAATAAATAATTTGCTTGCAACTTTGGCTATCTTAGCGTCAAGCCATCTGGCTTCCAACTTGTAAATGTTTATTTGTTTATCGATTTGTTGTAACCTTATTATTAATTTATGGGTTTTATCGTGCAAACATAACATTTAAGTGGCCTTGCCAACTTCCTCGGAAGGGAGGGCTGAAAGGCCAGATTGAGTTTTGTCCGGTGGCGAGATCAAAACGCTTGAACGAATTAACCAAAATATTAAAAATCATGGTTACTAGATAAAAAATTTACGGTTTGTTATTCACAAGTTTGTTAGTGTTCAGTTTAAGTTTGGAGTTTAGAAATAGTACTTAAAAAAAGATTTAAGAAACCAAAACCTAAAATTTAAGAGTACATATTGTAAGTGATAATAGTGAATGATTTTGATTGATTGATTATCACAAATTATATCGTACACATAAATAACATTATACAAAATATTTTAGACTCAGGCCCGTTACAACACTACAACATAATACGGGATAACACTCCCCCGCAGTCCGAGCGGCAAAATCGCAAAAGCTCGGACTGGAGATTAAAAGTTAATAAACAATAAAGTAAAACTAATAAATAATTGTTGAAGAAGACATTCGACAGCAAACGAAAGCACATCTTCAAGCAGCAGCAGGCATAAACACGCAACAAATCGGATAAACCAAAGTATATGTACCAAACAGGATAAGCCAAAGTATCATGACAAAATGGGATAAACCAAAGTATCCCTTATTAAACAGGATAAACCAAAGTATCATGACCAAATGGGATAACCCAAAGTATCCCCTACAACTAGAACAAACGGGATAACCCAAAGTATCCCCTACAACTAAAACAAATGGGATAACACAAAGTATCCCCTACAACTAAAACAAAGGAAATTACAACTAAAACTCATGCATTAACATCAAAAGAAAATATGAGAAAACGAAAGTTGGTTCTAAAACTTCAACCCCCAAAGAACCTTCCAAACAAACGGGGCATGTTTTTTCCTAGAAAAACATAAAGATCCACCATTTTTATTTATTTATTATTTTTATTATTTTTATAATAATTAAATAGAATAGATTTCAACAAAACACACCCAACCCACAAACCGAAACACCCATCAAAACATGTTAGACGCATACTGCCTAGACCGCATCAACAAACACACACCTCCCTCATCTCATTTGACTAAAACAAATCTGCTTTCCTTTCTGCTACTATCCGAACATCAAACATGAACCCTTGATCTTTTTGTCTTATGTAAAAGACTTCACAACCGAAGCTTAAAACAGAGATTTGTTACACGGCTTCATACGGGAGCTTTGGAAGAATTGATCTCCACAGAAGTCGATCGAGGGTTGTTGGGAGGGTGTTTGGGCGTGGGTTTAATGGAGTTGGGGTGATGGACCTTAATGAAGGAATCAAAAGCGGCAAAATTAACATAAAAGAAATAGAAAAGAGCGATGGAGAGAACCTCCGGACCGTCGGTCGTAGAAGGAGGCGGTTATTTTTGGTTTTAGGGTTGGAGGATCGGTAGGCTTACAGATACCATGTAAGTGATAATAGTGAATGATTTTGATTGATTGATTATCACTAATTACATCGTACACATAAATAGCACTATACAGAATATTCTAGACTCGGGCTTGGGCCCGTTACAACACTACAACATAATACAAGATAACATAAGTGATAATAGTGAATTATTTTGATTAATTGATTATCACCAATTAAATTGTTAAATAGCACTTTACAAAATATTCTAGACTCGGGCTTGGGCTCGTTACAACACTACAACATAATACGGGCTAACACATATATTCGATGGCGGACCATCAGAGAATTACAATAGAGCAATTGATATGATAAAATGAATAAAAAAAATGTCACCCACAAAAGGTGTTAAACCTTAATCATATTTTAATGATTTGATAATATATATTTAGGAAAATTATACTCATGCCTAAAATTTATGCCTAAAGATATGCCTAACAACAACATCAAAACATGTGTCAAAATCAAAAGTGAAGATTAGGAGTGAGAAAACATGCATAAAATTAGGCTTATATTTTAGGTCCCTATATCATTGCTCATATATTTATACTACATATAATAGATGAAGCATTTATATCTTTTAAATAGGAAGCATTTTTATCTTTTTTAAATACTAAGACATTCTTTATTTTTAAACAATATGATAGTGTACAAGACCTTTAGCCCAAATGACTAAAGGTCCATACACTCTACCCAAGCCCAACAACGGCCATAACTCATCATAATACGCCTAGGAAACAAACTCATAGGCCAAGCACGTGCTCAAATATCATGTATTGATTATGAAACTCAGAATCGAAATCATATTCATGTCATGTACAAGTACCAAGATGACCACAAGTCGTACCATTTAGGTCATGTATATGTATATATTATATATATATATATATATATATATATATATATATATATATATAAGGGAGTATATATATATATATAATATATATATATACTCACACATTCCGTTCACTGACTAAGTCGCAAGCACTTACCGTTCTCAGTTCATGATTCATGTAAGTAAATGAAGATAGGTGACGTGGCTTGTAGATAGTAAACATGAGTTCATTATTGGGAGGTAAACGGCTATGCTCAGGTATAGGTTTCGAGCGACGCTTACTTGCACTTTTGTATTTAGCTTGTAAACACCCTAAGTATGTTTAATATCAGTTTAGAAATAAGTCGTGTTAATTTATGTATCAAGCTTTGTGCCTTAGTAATGTTTTATATTTTTAAATGGGGTGTTTGGCACAACCCCGAAAACACGCTTCCACTCATATTACAAGTTTGTAAAGCTCTAGATTTGTTTAGTTATGTATCTGTATTAGTTTTGCAAAGTTTAATGTCATAACGATAAGTTCAAGTATGTTTTTCGGAAGAAAACGGATCAAAAATAAGTATTGTGCAAGTCCTCCTTTAGCCGTAGCTGTAGAACACATCCGTACAGCTAAATGGTTTCTGAGGCCACTAGCCGCGGCTGTGGTGCGGCTAAATGCAGTTCAAATTTTAGTCAACTTCGAAAAATCATATCTTTTAAATCGTAAGTCGTTAGGAGTCGTGCCTACCATTGATTTGAAGATCTTTGAGTCTACTTTAATTTAAACATAGTTTCAGAGTATGAATCATATTATAATTTTAAAAGTGTATTCGAGAAGTAACGCAAGATTACTTCGGGTCATGTTACGTTTCGAAAAAAATAGTTCAAGTTACGGGCATTTCAAGTGGCTAAGGTTTGTTTGAATCTATGCATATCCATTAGAGGATGAGAAATGTGCGAACTCTCTAAAAGTATATTAGGGCCTGATATAATCTTAAGTCTTACTGCATGCTGTGTTAGCATGATATAATTTCAGCGAATTCATTAGATATAATTTACCGCCCAAAAGGTCCAGTTGGTCGATTTACTAGATATTATATAGTTTCAACCGATCTAACTATCTTTGGCTTTTAATGTTCTCTAGTTTTGTTTCTGCATTATCATTAGAACTACATGAATTTTTATAGAAGTTTTCGTTTATATCTCTATTCGTGTTTTTAGGTTACGTCTCTTTATGAGAAACTTTAGCCTTTTGGGCCGTTTCAAGGCGGTATGAAACTATTGCTGTGGTTGTGACACCCAAAATATTTCTCCCTGAAGAGGAAGAGGAAGTGGTTGTTATTGTTATCTCCTTTAGATATGCTATGGTTATGAATATCAGGCCCGAAAAAGATTTAGGCCTGATATTTGATCTTTCGTGAAAGACTGGGATGGGATGTTGCTGAAAGGTGACTATAAAGTACGATCTGTTCATAACCCATGAGAAATGACGTGGTTTTGGTTTCGTACAAAACTATGTCGCTATTAATGACACTGAATGTATTGTCTTGTCTCCTGACTTTAAGTTAATTGATTTAGAGAACATGGTTCCCAAAGGAGGTTTAACTTGTCTCTTTGCAAAGGCCACATTTGATGAATCTAATCTTTGGCACAAAAGGCTAGGTCATTTAAACTTTAAAACTATGAAAAAATTGGTTAAGGGAAATCTTGTAAGAGGTTTACCTTCAAAACTTTTTGAAAATGATCAAGACTGTGTTGCTTTTCATAAGGGAAAGCAAGACAGAGCCTCTTGTAAGTCCAAAACAGTGAACTCTATCATCCAACCTTTACATATGTTGCATATGGATTTATTTGGACCAAAGTTTGTAAAAAGTTTAATTAAAATGATGCATTGCCTAGTTGTCACAGATGATTATAGTAGGTTTACTTGGGTTTTCTTTTTAGCAATTAAGGATGAAACCAGTGGAATCCTTAAGTCTTTCATAACAAGGGTAGAAAATCTAGTAAATCACAGAGTTAAGGTGATAAGCTGTGACAATGGAACTGAATTCAAGAATAGGGAGATGAATCAGTTTTGTGAGATGAAGGGTTTTATGAGACAGTATAGTGTAGCTAGAACTCCTCAACAAAATGGTGTTGCAGAGAGGAGAAATAGGACACTAATTGAGGCTGCTAGAACAATGTTAACTGATTCTAAGTTACCAACTACATTTTGGGCTGAAGCAGTTAGTAGTGCTTGCTATGTACAAAATAGAGTGTTAGTTGTTAAGCCTCATAACAAGACCCCTTATGAACGTTTTCATGGTAGAACACCATCCTTAAGCTTTATGAAACCATTTGGGTGTCCTGTTACAATTCTTAATACCATAAATCACCTAGGCAAGTTTGATGGTAAGGCTGATGAAGGATTCTTTATTGGATACTCACTGAATAGTAAAGCCTTTAGAGTATTCAATAGTAGAACCAGGATAGTGGAAGAGAACCTGCATGTTAAGTTTAGAGAGAGTACACCAAATGTTGCAGGTAGTAGACTAAATTGGCTGTTTGATATTGATGCACTAACAAAGACAATGAATTATGAGACAGTTGTTGTAGGTACAGAGTCTAATGGTTTTGCAGGTACAAAAGCTAACACTGTTGCAGGTAAAGCTAGTAAGGAGACAGAACCTGCAAAGGATTACATTCTGCTACCATTGTGGACTGCTGATCCACCATTCTCAACCCAAGATCCAAAGAGTTCTGAATAAGACGATGTTAAATCTTCAAGTTATGATGAAAAGGTTGAAGATGATTTCAAGCATTCAAGTGATGATAACAAGAAGGATAATGGAGATTCTAGAAAAGATAGCAAGAATAATGATGTTAACAGCACTAACAGAGTTGATACTGCTAGTTTAACTGTTAATGCTGCTGGCATACAAGATGATGCTATTGGTGAAAAAGATTGTAGTGAATATTCAGATGATTCAGATATGCATATATTGGAATATGTATGGAAGGATACTGATGATGAGGTTGGTACAGAGGCTGACATAAATAATTTGGATCCCACAATTCCAGTCAGTCCTATTCCAACTGCAAGAATTCACAAAGATCATCCACATGAACAGATTATTGGAGATGTGCATTCTGTTGTACAAACAAGGAAGATGTCCAAGAATTTGACAGATCAAGGGCTCTTTGTTAGAACTATTAAACAAAGAAACAGTCATAGAGATCTTTAAAACTGTTTATTTGCTTGTTTTCTATCACAAGTAGAACCCAAGAATGTAATTAAAGCATTAAAGGAGTCCAGTTGGGTAGAGGCTATGCAAGAAGAGTTGTTGCAATTCAAGCTGCAAGAAGTTTGGACTCTGGTAGATTTACCTAATGGCAAAAGAGCTATAGGTACAAAATGGGTTTTTAGAAACAAGAAGGATGAAAGAGGGATTCTGATAAGAAACATAGCTAGATTAGTTGCTCAAGGGTACACACAAGAAGAAGGGATTGACTATGATGAAGTCTTTTCCCCTGTTGCAAGAATTGAAGCAATTAGGCTGTTACTAGCTTATGCTTCATTTAAAGACTTTATGGTGTATCAGATGGATGTCAAAAGTGCTTTTCTGTATGAAAAGATTGAAGAAGAAGTTTATGTTAGTCAACCACCAGGGTTTGAAGATCCTGACTTTCCTGATAAAGTTTACAAGGTTGAAAAGGTACTTTATGGTTTACACCAAGCTCCTAGAGCATGGTATGAAACCTTGTCAACATACTTGTTGGACAATGGGTATCATAAAGATTGATAAGACTTTGTTCATCAGAAGATACAAGGATGATATTTTGCTAGTTCAGGTTTATGTAGATGATATCATCTTTGGATCTGCAAGGAAGGAGCTGTGTATTGAGTTTGAGAAGTTAATGCATGAAAAGTTTCAGATGGGTTCAATAGGAGAACTTACATTCTTCTTAGGATTACAAGTGAAGCAGAAGAAGGATGGCATATTTATCAGTCAGGATAAGTATGTTGCTGAAATCTTAAAGATGTTTGGGTATACAGATGTCAAAACAGCAAGCACACCTATGGAAACTTCCAAGCCTTTGCTAAAAGATGAAGATGGTGAAGAATTTGATGTTCACTTGTATAGATCAATGATTGATTCATTGATGTAGTATATTCACTAACAAAGAAACACAAGTTTGGGACTAGAGTATGGATCGAATGGTGTTTTGTAGAGAGAGAAAGAGATGGAACCTTTGTAGAGAGAGAAACAAGTGTATATTAGATTAGAAGTAAAATGAGGTCCAACCCTTCCCAAGAGTGGGAAGGGGTATTTATAGGTCTTACATATTGTGCCCCTAGTGGGCTGTAGAGCGAGCTGACAGAGGGTAAAGACCCGACCCACTCCACAATATTAATTATATCTAAACTACTACTAATATTACTAATAATCCTACGAGCTATGATGTGCTAATAAGTACTCGGGGTGACCGAGTCTTCCAATGAATATTTATATTCCTAACAATCTCCCCCAAAGGGAGGTCACCCCGGAAGCAACGTTATGAATTCTAGCACTCTATTCTTGAATCTTGACTTCATAGCTCGTAGACCTTGATTCTTCTTTGTCAAAAATCTTTGTGCCTTCAGCAGTGAACTTGCGATGACTGTTCTTTGTTTTGGATGATCTTTGAGTATTCTTTGAAGTTATCATCCAACATGTGTCTTCAAGTCATCTTGTGGCTTCGTCATCATGAGAAGTTGTGATCTTGGAGCCTTCTTTGAGATCATCTGTAAAACCCAAAATTTGAAAGCTTGCAAAATGACCAAAATGCCCTGAAACTTTAAAATTTAATTAAAGCATATATAAAGCATCAAATTAATTCCAAACCTTGGTAATGAGCTATATATGAAGTAAATTAATTTTGAGGCTACATATTAGTAATATACAATGTACAAAAAAATTATTTTGGCACCTCGCATTGTACCGAAAATTTTATAAAGTATTTAATTATATTTAGGAAAACCTTTAAACTAGATAATTACAATTAATGAATATAAATTACATAAATTAAGATAATTGCAAAATCAATTTTGGAAACTTTCAAATCCAGAAATTTGTTACTCCTTGGACCGAAAATATGGCTCTCCAAAATTGAAAACCCATGGTTTGTATTTTTCTCCCATTAATTGTCCCTAAAAACCCTATATCGACACAACAAAAACTTCCTAGCTTCCATCCGATTTTTGGAGGCTTCTTCCATAATTTTTTTGGGTTCTATCACATCCAAAGAAGGCTAGAAAAAAATAGGATCTTGATTTGTAGAAGCTTGGTTCGTTGGTTTGGAGTTTTGTTCGTGTTTTATCCCATCCGAGAAGAAATAAATCATCACGGCCTATTCATACGTTCAAATCATCATTTGGTATTTTCTTATGATCCCTATATTACATATAACTCATATAAAATATTAGATTTGAATCATGCAAGGTTATGTGGTCGTATGAATTATTGATGATTAAAATACGTATAATATCTAAAATACACCATACGATTTTTCTGGGTCACTTTCATAATTTTTATGGGTTCTATGATCATCATATAGGTCTGGAAAAATGTTGGTTCGAATTGTTGTAGCTTATATTGATCGCTTTGATTTTAAGTGGTTAAAACGTGCATAAATTCTAATATATGCAATACGAATTTTCTGGGCATGAAACTTATTTTATTTAAGCTCTATATAATCAATATGATCTGGGAAAAATAATGGTTCGAATTATTGAGGCCTAGATAAGTCGTAGTGAATTTTAAATGGTAATCGGGTTTTAGTGTTTAAAAGGAAAAAAATAAAGACCCTATGTTGCGATTAGGGTTTGGAGTTTTGGATCTGGATTTGGATAATAAATAATGTAATTTATGATGTTCAAATGATGGCCTAATGATTGGGAAAGATTAGGGTTAGGATTTTGATTTAAAAATGTTATACGATTTGGAAATAAAAATATAAGGGGGTGTTTTGTAATTAATGAAACTTGAGGGTTTGATTCGTACCACACTTATATTTGGGGGTATATTCTGTAAATTAGTAAATGTAAAGGTTTGTTGTGTAATTAAGGATATAATACGGGTTAATTTGTAAATTATATAATTATAAGGTTTATTTTGTAATTTTGATAAATAAAGGGTGTAAATTGTAAATTATGAAACTTAAAGGACTAAAATGTGATTCTGAATAAAATATGTGTTGTAAATTAGTAACTTGCAATATTATCATTAAAATCATTAACTTTGGGATATTTACAATTAAAACCCTAAAATATGGAAACTTGTTATATATAACCTTAAACTTTGGTAACTTGCTAAAACATACATTATGTCCATAATAATCCTAATTAAATGACTTAACCTAATTACTTTGTGGAATTTGTCAAATTATGGAGAATTGCTATTTTTGGAAACTTACTAAATAAGGAAACTTTCTAAAAGTGGAAACTTGCTAATTTTGGAAACCTGCTATAAATGGAAAGTTACTAAAAATGGAAAGCCGACTAAAATGAGAAATCTGATTTGAAGAAGATATTAATAATAAGACGACCATGTATTCGTGTAGATTCGCGGAAGATAGAGTTGTTTCCGATCTTTGTATTCTAGATATATTTGCACGTGCGGTATAAGGTACAGATATTCTACCCTGTTTCAGTAAGGGTGTCTTCTTTCTCATGACTCATTGATTTTGATTCATTGTAAGATTCCCTAAGCCATTGCTATGTTCCCCTACACTTTGGTT
The DNA here is from genome assembly GCA_021014915.2 of Artemisia tridentata subsp. tridentata. Lineage (NCBI taxonomy): Eukaryota > Viridiplantae > Streptophyta > Magnoliopsida > Asterales > Asteraceae > Artemisia > Artemisia tridentata. Next base: position 163,359,016 of record CP139507.1, on the reverse strand, counting down.
CGTTTGTTTGATTCATTTTGACCTTGACGTTCGATATGACCATTTTGCTTTGAGCCTCTATGATGATCCATTTGATATTCGTTCACACATTGTGATATTAGTACCCGAAACACTTGATACTTCGAAGGTTCATTTGCTTTTGGTAACTAGATGTGAAAACCTTTTTAATTATAACACGGAAAAGTTTTAAGAAAAACTGTTTTTAAATGATGTTTATGAATAATGCAATACCACTTTTATATGGAATTTTACTAAACTTTTATGACAACTACTTTTAAAGACTACTTTTGTGAAAAACAGTTAATAAAGATCATTTTTATGAAAACCATTTGATAAAGATTTCTTTAAATGAACCATTTGATTATGAACCTTTGATCAGTTCGTTTGGACTCATTTGACATAGATATGGGATATGAACCTTTGGCATTTGAACTTTGATTTGAACCTGGATATTTGGACTTTGATATTGATTCGATGACTTTGACTATTTGAACCTTTGCTATGATTTGGACCTTTGACCTTTGACCTTTCAGTTTGATATCCGAGCCAAAATTTGTTTCCTAGCCATGAAGGTAACATGGCCGTGTCATTGATGCACCGATGGCATGACTCTAGTGTGGTTGAGTGATGTTCCACACCGTCCCCATTTGCTACTACATGCGCGCTTTATTACTTATATTGGCCAGGATTAATTGTTTGGGGGGCATATGGATGCATCCTAGATTTGTTTTGTTTCGAGGGATATATCATAATTTGATTTGATTTGATTTGGTGACTGATGATGGGTGCAATCCACGTCTTTCACAAGTTCGGGAGCTAGCTACTCCATTTGAAGAATGAGGACACCCCTCATATTATCTGATTATCTGAGAGGTCTCCCCTCTATATGATTATGAAGACATGGTTACTATATTTGGTTTGTGTTCGGGCTCGTGGTGGATTACTGACCCTTTACCTTTCTTACTTTGTACCTTTGTCTATATCTTATGTTATTCCATTGCACTATACCATATATGTTCGTTTCCTTTTGCTTTCGTTTCCGTTTATATATATCTGTTCACTGGGCTTTTTAAGCTCAGCCGCATTTCTTTTCCTGCGGCAGGTTTTAGTTGGAAGCTGGGTATGAGTGAAGAGACTTTTGGACTTAGAAGACTTGATAGTTATGCTGGATTAGAGTTGATTAGAAGCCATTATATATTAGATTAGTATTCGCATTTGTAACCTTGTAAATTTCAGTATTTCATTTGTAACCTTTGGGATTTTTTGTATTACTTGAGATGTATGATTTGTTTTGATCTTATATGAAACCATTAGTGTGACATCTTTACCCTTGTCGGGTTGGGGTGTTACAATTATGGTATCAGAGAGACAGGCTGCGATTCGTAATACATTTACCCTTGACCTGTGTAAGATAGGACCACTAAGTTTTCCCTGTAGGCGCTCGTAAGTCAACATTTGAAAATTTGCTTTAGGATTTCCCCATAGGAACCTAAGTTTTGACCGGTGAGGAATGGGTAGACTATAAGGCATTTGCTTAAATATCTTTGCTTCCGCATCACTCTGATTCGTGCTTTGTTTTTGGTTAGAGTCTGTTGATATCACTTTTGGAAATCGAAAGCTTATACTTTGCACCACCTAAGTTTTGAACCTGATCTAAATCGTGAAGGCATTGAAATTGCATAATGATTGCCGACACTGTTTGATCCTTATCTTCAGATTCCTTTTGTTAATCTTTTGATAAAGACCCGCGTTTCACTCTGATCCTTTTGTTAATCGCTTTGATGCCTACTCGGGCATTCTGAGAATCTCCATGGCGATGACGTACTTGATATATTTCGTTATTTGTCTTTTGCTTTGATAAACGTCTATGAATCTTCTGACACTATTTGATTTCGTCTTACCCATCTCTGTCCCTACGAGAAGTCTTGTGGTGTCTAACCACGAGTATAAGAATGTTTCCCCCTCACCTTTGAATGATAAAGATTTGATTTGTGATCCGTCTTTCTTTGGATAGTTAACTTCGATTTTATTCTGACAAGGAATTGGTTGATTGATCACTCAAATATTGACAACTACCCTTCTATGTCTCACCTTTTGTAACACCCCAACCCGACAAGGGTAAAGGTGTCACAAATACATGGTTTCATATCAGATACAAGCATTCAAGAAATAAAAATAGCGGAAGCTTTAACATTAAAATCCAAGGAAAATAAGTCAACACGACTTATATCAAGTGCAAGACAGGAATAACGAAGTACAAAACAGAATCCAAATGCCCAAACAATGGCATAACAGAAACAATATCCAAATGGTCACACTAGAAAGACAAGGTCTAAACTTCACACAAGTTGCTCTCATCCCAAGCTAAAACCCAGCTCCTAGCTTAAATGTACCTGCCGCAGGAAAAGAAATGCGGCTGAGCTACGAGAGCTCAGTGAACAGATATAACGGAAACAAAGCAGTAATAACGGGATAATAAAGTAAATGAAATAATACCAGGAGTAACAAGAGTCAGGAAAAAGGAATACAAGAGTTATGCAGACATACCAGGAATTAAGAATGGTTACCATGGTGAAAGTGAAAGAAACCAGAACCCACCAACATTCCAAGTCAAATCAAGTCAAGTCCAGTATCAAGTCATAGGGTAACATAACCAGTAATCCACCACAAACCCAAGTCAATCCAGTCAGGTCAAATGTCAGGTCAAGTATCAGGTCAAGTAACAGGTCATAAGGTTACAAGGTTTCAGGTAAACAGAAATCCTCTACGAGCCCAAAACATATCAAATCACATCACATATAACAGGGTGTATGGAGGGGTGACCTCAGCATACCAGGAAACAGGGTGAGGGGATACCTCCAGGGTTTGGAGTCATGAGCTCCCAGGGGTGTGAAAGACGTGTATCGCACACACTCGTCAGTCACCAGGATATAACAGGAATCATAACAAATCAGGACATGTCTAGGATGCATCCATGCGCCCCCGCAGGCCACAGGGTCTTCCTCTACATAACAAATCAAATCAGGTCGGGGACGGGACAGGACATCACTCTCCTGCCCTAGAGTCATGCCACCGGTGCATCAATGACATGGGCATGAAACCCTCATGCCTAGTGGGTGGCTCGTAGTCTCAAACTGTGGGTCAAGGTCAAGTATCAAGTCTCGGGTGTCAAGTCTCAGGTATCAAATGTCAGGTATCATATCAGGGTTCATATCAGGGTTCAAGACAGGAGATAAATGCAGGGGTTCATTATCAGGAGGTCAATATCAGGAAGGTCAAATATTAGAAGGTTCATAATAGTTTATTATAAGAAAATCCTTTTTACATGGTTTTAATAATATGGTCCTTAGAACAGTTTCATAATAAAAGTCTTTTAAGGAAATGTTTCAAAACCTCTTCATATACAATTTAAGAGTAGTTGTAAAATCCTATGAACCTTCAAGTACCCAAGGTCTTAATTATCCAGGTTATCAGGGGTGAACAAGTCATGTCAAGTGTCATAGCAGGGTTCAAGTCAAGGTTCAAGTCAAATGGTCCATATCAAGTGTATCAAGGTTCAAGTTCAGGTTTATGACAGGGTTCAAGACAAAGGTTAAAGCAAAGGTCCAAATCTATGGTTCACAATACAAGGGGAAACATAACAATGAATCAGGAATCAGAAATGAGACGAAGGCTCTTTACAAGAAGAGCAGAATATCTGTACCTTATTCAAATAGCAATCACAAACACAAGAGTAGCTGACAGGGATCAAGATCACTCCCTCCTTGAACCTAAAGGAGTAGAAGACAGAAATACGAAAGGGGTTTCAGTTATCTTCCCATTATAAGTAACTTCCATTTTTAGTAACTTTCCATTTTTAGCAGGTTTCCATAATTAGTAAATTTCCATACTTAGCAAGATTCAAGTGGTATACCTCAAGTTAAATCATTAATATAGGGTTATTATGGAAGTAATATTCATTTTAACAAGTTACACAAGTTCAGGGTTAGTTATGACAAGTTTTTCATAGTTCAGGGTTATAAACGTAACTTTACCAAAGTTAAAGGTCCACATTAAAATTATCATCATTTTACCATTCAAACACTTATACTTTCCAGAATTACACATTTAGCCTTCAAGTTTCATAATTTACGATTTACACCCTTTTAATTAATTAATTACAAATTAAACCTTATACTTATATAATTTACAAATTAACCTTCACAAGATTCATATTACACATCAAGTCCTTTTATTCCTTCAAATTTCAGAAAGTACCCCTCAATATTATTATGTTACAAACAGCCCTTAAACTTTCGGTATATTACATATTTAGTCCTTGTACTTTATTACATTACAAATCGATTTAAATAATTAACCATAATTACATATTAAGCCCTTAATTTCTCAATTTTACACAATGAACACTTATTTTAACATGTTATATGAACACACCTTAAACATTCACAATTTACACATCAAGTCCCTCTAGTTATCAAAGTTACATATTTAGTCCTTTAAATTACAATTTCAACCTTTAATTATTAACAATTACATATTAAGCCATTAAATTACCAAAATTACACATAACCCCCTGAATATAATTTATTACTCAAAACAGCACCAAGTTTCCAGATATTACATATTTAGTCCCTCATTTTTATTTATTTTCAAATCGATTTAACAAATATATATATTTATCAAATAAACCCTTTATATGCAAAATTAACACATGAGCCCCTCCTTTTATATTTTATTCGAATTATAGCAGGTCTAACATGATTTAAAAATTATCCCTTAAGTTTTAAAAATTACAAAACACACCCTAGACTAATTATTTTCAAATCGTTTTTCATAAAACATTAACAAAATCAAACCCTAGCAATCCCAATCATTAGGACATCATTCTATCATCATTATTCATCAATTATTACCAGATTTCATTCACTATAAACCCTAGGTCGATTGGTTCTTAGGGTTTTCCATAATTCCTCTTTTTATTTCCTTAAATCCGGTTTTAAATTAAATTCGACATACATGTTTTTAAGACCTCAACAATTCGAACTACCATTTTTCTCATGTTATATGATCATCATAGAAGCCACAAAAAATAATAACCTGGCCCAGAAAATTCGCATACAAGATTTTTAGATTTAATTCGATTTTAGGGTTTATAAACCCATTATTTTCTATTCGGCCAAAATACAATGCATGGTTCGATTTAAGTATTTTTCCCATGTTATATGTGATTAAAGGAGTGCTAGAAAATTTCCAGGAAATTTATAGATCAAAGGATTACACGCTATGGATTATTGTTGCTCGGTTGCACTTTTTCGACCCAATTAAATCACCACAGCCAAACGATCGACCCTAGAACCTTGTGGCTATTTTTCCACCTTCTTGGCACTATGAAGAACTCCATAAAATTACCTCCTTGCCTCAGAAAATTCGGATGTGATGTGGGTGATTTTTGAGGGTGGCGGCTAATTAGTTTTTAGGGTTAAAATGGGAGAATAAAATTAGGGAATGATATAGATGTGATTGACCGGTCTTTGGGGAGGGGATTAGGCCAAATAACCGGCCTTCATAAAGGCCCAAATCAAATTACCAATTTAAATGTATTTTCCTTAATTACTTTTATGTTTAAAAAGGTTTTTAATTAATAATAATTATGTATTTAAATTTTCGGTATACACAAGGGTATTTTGGTCATCTCACAACTTGTATAAATATTAATCGAAGTTGTCAAAATTATTTTGTATCATATCTTGTTCGTTTCCAGAAGTTTGGGATCGATTCGGAACTTTAATTAAGCTTTAATTAAATTTTAAAGTTTCAGGGGCATTTTGGTAATTTTTGCATGTTTTAGATTTTCGGGTTTTACAACTCTTCCCCTCTAACAGAAAAATTTCGTCCTCGAAATTTGCAAGGACATATGAATGAAATAGAACGGAAAACAAAACAAGGACATACCAGACGCCTTATTTGTCTGGTCACGAGATAGCGAGAAAACACGACCGGTAGTAGGAGTAGGAGAAGGAGGGCCAAGATATTTCTCAAGTGGTTCCGAATTCCGCCTCGGACAATCTTTCAACTTATGCTCCCTCGAACCACACCTAAAACAAGCTCCAGAAGTCGTACGACAAAACCCCGTATGATTCTTCCCACACTGAGGACAACTAGCTGACCCCTGACTGTCGCTGCGCCCCCGACGTTCGCCATCCTGCCTAGAAGCTGACCTTGAATCCCGACCTCGCTGATCATGACCATGGTCTGCCCGATCTCGTGATTCCAAACCCCTACTAGATTGCCCCTTCCGCTCGAAATTCTGGTCCCGATGACTCTTATAATCCCTACTCTGGTCCAGCTGACTCTGTCCCCTGGAATGTACTCGATTACCGTCCCTATCCCGCTTATTAGAATCCCTGTCCGCATGTAACAACTCGATGTTACGCGCGGCGTCCTGAACTCCAGCCACATCCTCAAACGGAGTGTTAACAATCCGGTCTAACACCCACCTCTTTAAAGCCCATTTGAAATGACGAGCCTGCCGCATAGCATCACCAGTGACCTCTGGTCCAACGAAACTGGCCAGACGCAGAAAACCGTTGCATAAACTCTCCTGACGACTCCTGATCACCCTGACGAATCGACCCGTATTCCCTTTCATACCTTAGCTGCTCCGACATAGGAATATACTGTCTATAAAACACCTCGATGAAATCCGCCCACGAACAAGTCTCAGCAAAATCATCCCCTTTCGCCTGAACAAGAGCAGCCCACCAATTTTGGGCATCACCTTCAAATTTGAATGTGGCCAACCGAGTTTTAAACTCGTCAGCACATCCCAGAACACGAAACAACTTCTCGATGTGTGTGATCCAGTCCTCCGCTTCATGGGGAGTAGCAGCGGACCTGAAAGAGAGAGGCTTAAGCTTGTTGAACCTCTGATCCACACGTGGATACCAGCTGGGGGAGCAGCGGGTGGAGCAGTGGGTGGAGTAGTGGGTGGAGCACCGCCACCACCACCACCAGAAAACTTGCCCCATTCCTGATATTATTGGTGACATCAGTCACCACTCGAGGAATAGCAGCAGCCACAGCAGCGGCTATCATAGCCTCAAAATCAGGGCCATCATCCCCATTAGTGTATTGAGTAAAGCGCGTATTCACCATCTGAACGATCACAAAAAGATTAGCAACTCAGGTAGAATATGACAGAGCAGATCAAGAATATATGACAGAGCAAAACAGGAAAGGAGAGTGCGCGAAAGGAAACCTAATGTCTACCCAATCCTCACAGGTCACATGGCCTAAGCCTAAGGGTTTCGGAAACCTGGCTCTGATACCATAAATTGTAACACCCCAACCCGACAAGGGTAAAGGTGTCACAAATACATGGTTTCATATCAGATACAAGCATTTAAGAAATAAAAATAGCGGAAGCTTTAACATTAAAATCCAAGGAAAATAAGTCAACACGACTTATATCAAGTGCAAGACAGGAATAACGAAGTACAAAACAGAATCTAAATGCCCAAACAATGGCATAACAGAAACAATATCCAAATGGTCACACTAGAAAGACAAGGTCTAAACTTCACACAAGTTGCTCTCATCCCAAGCTAAAACCCAGCTCCTAGCTTAAATGTACCTGCCACAGGAAAAGAAATGCGGCTGAGCTACGAGAGCTCAGTGAACAGATATAACGAAACAAAGCAGTAATAACGGGATAATAAAGTAAATGAAATAATACCAGGAGTAACAAGAGTCAGGAAAAAGGAATACAAGAGTTATGCAGACATACCAGGAATTAAGAATGGTTACCATGGTGAAAGTGAAAGAAACCAGAACCCACCAACATTCCAAGTCAAATCAAGTCAAGTCCAGTATCAAGTCATAGGGTAACATAACCAGTAATCCACCACAAACCCAAGTCAATCCAGTCAGGTCAAATGTCAGGTCAAGTATCAGGTCAAGTAACAGGTCATAAGGTTACAAGGTTTCAGGTAAACAGAAATCCTCTACGAGCCCAAAACATATCAAATCACATCACATATAACAGGGTGTATGGAGGGGTGACCTCAGCATACCAGGAAACAGGGTGAGGGGATACCTCCAGGGTTTGGAGTCATGAGCTCCCAGGGGTGTGAAAGACGTGTATCGCACACACTCGTCAGTCACCAGGATATAACAGGAATCATAACAAATCAGGACATGTCTAGGATGCATCCATGCGCCCCCGCAGGCCACAGGGTCTTCCTCTACATAACAAATCAAATCAGGTCGGGGACGGGACAGGACATCACTCTCCTGCCCTAGAGTCATGCCACCGGTGCATCAATGACATGGACATGAAACCCTCATGCCTAGTGGGTGGCTCGTAGTCTCAAACTGTGGGTCAAGGTCAAGTATCAAGTCTCGGGTGTCAAGTCTCAGGTATCAAATGTCAGGTATCATATCAGGGTTCATATCAGGGTTCATATCAGGGTTCAAGACAGGAGATAAATGCAGGGGTTCATTATCAGGAGGTCAATATCAGGAAGGTCAAATATTAGAAGGTTCATAATAGTTTATTATAAGAAAATCCTTTTTACATGGTTTTAATAATATGGTCCTTAGAACAGTTTCATAATAAAAGTCTTTTAAGGAAATGTTTCAAAACCTCTTCATATACAATTTAAGAGTAGTTGTAAAATCCTATGAACCTTCAAGTACCCAAGGTCTTAATTATCCAGGTTATCAGGGGTGAACAAGTCATGTCAAGTGTCATAGCAGGGTTCAAGTCAAGGTTCAAGTCAAATGGTCCATATCAAGTGTATCAAGGTTCAAGTTCAGGTTTATGACAGGGTTCATGACAAAGGTTAAAGCAAAGGTCCAAATCTATGGTTCACAATACAAGGGGAAACATAACAATGAATCAGGAATCAGAAATGAGACGAAGGCTCTTTACAAGAAGAGCAGAATATCTGTACCTTATTCAAATAGCAATCACAAACACAAGAGTAGCTGACAGGGATCAAGATCACTCCCTCCTTGAACCTAAAGGAGTAGAAGATAGAAATACGAAAGGGGTTTCAGTTATCTTCCCATTATAAGTAACTTCCATTTTTAGTAACTTTCCATTTTTAGCAGGTTTCCATAATTAGTAAGTTTCCATACTTAGCAAGATTCAAGTGGTATACTTCAAGTTAAATCATTAATATAGGCTTATTATGGAAGTAATATTCATTTTAACAAGTTACACAAGTTCAGGGTTAGTTATGACAAGTTTTTCATAGTTCAGGGTTATAAACGTAACTTTACCAAAGTTAAAGGTCCACATTAAAATTATCATCATTTTACCATTCAAACACTTATAATTTCCAGAATTACACATTTAGCCTTCAAGTTTCATAATTTACGATTTACACCCTTTTAATTAATTAATTACAAATTAAACCTTATACTTATATAATTTACAAATTAACCTTCACAAGATTCATATTACACATCAAGTCCTTTTATTCCTTCAAATTTCAGAAAGTACCCCTCAATATTATTATGTTACAAACAGCCCTTAAACTTTCGGTATATTACATATTTAGTCCTTGTACTTTATTACATTACAAATCAATTTAAATAATTAACCATAATTACATATTAAGCCCTTAATTTCTCAATTTTACACAATGAACACTTATTTTAACATGTTATATGAACACACCCTTAAACATTCACAATTTACTCATCAAGTCCCTCTAGTTATCAAAGTTACATATTTAGTCCTTTAAATTACAATTTCAACCTTTAATTATTAACAATTACATATTAAGCCATTAAATTACCAAAATTACACATAACCCCCTGAATATAATTTATTACTCAAAACAGCACCAAGTTTACCAGATATTACATATTTAGTCCCTCATTTTTATTTATTTTCAAATCGATTTAACAAATATATATATTTATCAAATAAACCCTTTATATGCAAAATTAACACATGAGCCCCTCCTTTTATATTTTATTCAAATTATAGCAGGTCTAACATGATTTACAAAATTATCCCTTAAGTTTTAAAAATTACAAAACACACCCTAAACTAATTATTTTCAAATCGTTTTTCATAAAACATTAACAAAATCAAACCCTAGCAATCCCAATCATTAGGCCATCATTTTATCATCATTATTCATCAATTATTACATGATTTCATTCACTATAAACCCTAGGTCGATTGGTTCTTAGGGTTTTCCATAATTCCTCTTTTTATTCCTTAAATCCGGTTTTAAATTAAATTCAACATACATGTTTTTAGGCCTCAAAAATTCGAACTACCATTTTTATCATGTTATATGATCATCATAGAAGCCACGAAAAATAATAACCTGGCCCAGAAAATTCGCATACAAGATTTTTAGATTTAATTCGATTTTAGGGTTTATAAACCCATTATTTTCTATTCGGCCAAAATACAATGCATGGTTCGATTTAAGTATTTTTCCCATGTTATATGTGATTAAAGGAGTGCTAGAAAATTACCAGGAAATTTATAGATCAAAGGATTACACGCTATGGATTATTGTTGCTCGGTTACACTTTTTCGACCCAATTAAATCACCACAGCCAAACGATCGACCCTAGAACCTTGTGGCTATTTTTACCACCTTCTTGGCACTATGAAGAACTCCAGAAAAATTACCTCCTTGCCTCAGAAAATTCGGATGTGATGTGGGTGATTTTTGAGGGTGGCGGCTAATTAGTTTTTAGGGTTAAAATGGGAGAATAAAATTAGGGAATGATATAGATGTGATTGACCGGTCTTTGGAGAGGGGATTAGGCCAAATAACCAACCTTCATAAAGGCCCAAATCAAATTACCAATTTAAATGTATTTTCCTTAATTACTTTTATGTTTAAAAAGGTTTTTAATTAATAATAATTATGTATTTAAATTTTCGTATACACAAGGGTATTTTGGTCATATCAAAACTTGTATAAATATTAATTGAAGTTGTCAAAATTATTTTGTATCATATCTTGTTCGTTTCCAGAAGTTTGGGATCGATTCGGAACTTTAATTAAGCTTTAATTAAATTTTAAAGTTTCAGGGGCATTTTGGTAATTTTTGCATGTTTTAGATTTTCGGGTTTTACACCTTTGGCGTTTGAAACAATTTTGAACTCCCTACTACGATTACCGATTGTTAAACCCTTTGCTATCACTATGACTCTGGAGACTCGTGTGTTACTTTCACGATTTTGAACCCATTTTGTACACCAGTGAATGAATCTTATCTTAAGAGATTTTGGCACCCTGCGTTTTCTGAATATGGTTCCTGGTTGAACCACCCAATATTTCCATTGGAGCGTGAAGTAGGAATTGACATGATACCGAGAGATTGTCGAGTCTCTAAGCGAAGATGTCTTTCGGATCATACCAATTGATGTGAGCGACCGGGAAGAGCAGCAACCGAAGACCAGGAAGTGAGTTTAATTAAGTGTATTTTCTGGGCGTGTTTTAGTTTCGTTCGCGATAAAGAAGGATGGTGACTGGAGATATGTATGGATTACAGGAAGCTGAACCGTATTACCGTTAAGAGCCATCATCCTCCCTGAAACGACTATGTATCTGTTCTATTTCAGAGCGCGAAGTTTCCTTCAGATGGAAGTATGAATTGAGGTTATTCTTGAAATCGCCTTCCGTATTCGTAACGACTGCTATGACGGTTAGTGACGCTAATAGTATTAGCTAAAGCTCTGACTGTTTCATGAATTTGATAAATAATGTTTTCTCGTGAGTACTTGGACAAATGGTCATTGTATGACTTAATAGTACGTTCGGAGACGAGGAAGAGCATGAAAAATCATCTTTGCACTTTGTTAGGAAATTCGTCGATCATTTGTGCATTCTGAGAGATTGATATGTGTTGAGACAACGATGTTCTTAATTGAGGATATCTCTTTAAATCCCGCAAGTTTTGAGAACTATCACCAATTGGTCAAGACCGATAACAGAATGGAGAACTGAAACCTTTTTGAACCTTGCAGAAGAATTCTGGATGATGTTCACGAGTTGCGATACCATTGAGAAATTTCGTGAACCAAGAGAAACAGCTTAGTTTGATTGAGAATGGAGTTTTGGAAAAGCTGAAATAGAAATTAGCTTCCTTACCCTCGGGCGGAACAATTTTGGGATACTTCAGAAAGAGACTCGGTGATACTCCCATGCTGCACAGAAAGTTTTTTGTATGCATCAAGACAACTAGAAGCGCATCAAGACAACAACGGCGGCCACCCTGATGAGTGAAGACTTTCCTTACAAGGTAGAAGAGTTGGCGATGCAGAATAAGAGATTCTAGTCAAGATGGCGAACCTGGAGCTGATGAAGACATGCAGTCTCATTTCCCTATTCATCTTGGTTGTACTAAGATGAATTGAGAGCGGAAGCAGACTGGATGATGAAGAGATTTAAAGATCGTGCCAGAAATTCACATGACTCCATCACATTCCAAGAAGAACTGCAGGAGGCTCGACGAACCAGACACAAGTTCCCGATTTTGGTTTCACTTCCCGATTGATGGACAACGAAGACAGATTAACCGGACTTGAAGAGATTGGACGTGTTGAACGAACGAAAATTTGAAACAGGCCCTTTATGTTTGGAAGAATTGATTCTATGAAGGCCGAAGTTATTGGCGACTAACTTTCATTTCCGTTGACCCTCTTAAGTTTCGTTATAAAGTAATAAGATCCTCTTATGATTTAAGTTCCCTAGAAGTATTTCAGTTCGTATTTATTTTCGTATGTTCGGTGATGACTTTGTTTTGAGAGATTTTGGCGAATTGTGGAAGATATGATGCTTGTGACGGCGTACCTCACTTCTGTTAGGCAATCTGGAGCTTTGATACTCTTGCGAATAGTTTCGTTTTCCCTCTTGACTATGGCATTCGATTTTGGTTGACCTCTGAGACTGTAGAAGTACTAGGTGGATGATGCGTTCGGGTTCATGCAAGTTTTAAATTTATAAGGGGTGAATTACCGAATCTAATAACAACGCATACGAGCAAGTATACTCGTCCGATGTAGCAAGATTTTGATGGTAAGTCGGGATCGTTCGCAGGGATTTGTGTAGTGAATCGAATTGTAAGTTAAAAGCAAATTTCTCAAACAAGCAATAATGATAATATGAAAATTCAAATGATTAAAAACTACACTTGCTTAGACTTAGTGAACTACAATTGACTAATATGATTGTGATAACTTTGGATAACATGTTGGTTGAGATAAATAGCTTGGTTACTAATCTATTGTTTCTACAAATTAAACCTTCGTCAAGATCTTAGTTTATAAAAACAAACATTACGTTTAACCAATCAATTCAAGATCAATTCAAGGTTCATAAGTTGGTGTTCCTTAAACACAAAAACAATCTTTTGTTTATCAAACAAGCTTGAGAAATGGTCAATACAAAAGGTAACCAATTATAGACAAAAGGTCACAATTGAAGGTAAACTATTAATCTCTCGACCCTTAAAATGGTTTACAATCAATCCGTTTTGATAGACAAAAGCATTTTCATTACAATCACGATTAAGTTCCTTTGTTTAATCAAGTATAGTGGATGACAACAACCATTCATAGACAAATGATTATAACTAGTTGAATAACAATAGTTCTTTCGACCCTTAGAATTACTAGCACTAGTTAAACTTGATTAACCAAATGTCACTATGAAACTTTATCACAATTGGTTCTTAGAATCGACTTGAAATTGAATTAAAATATGTTATCACAATCATATGCCAATCAATAAGTAATACACATCATCTAAGCAAGTGCATAAAGGCACTAGCCACTCATAACAAACATAAACATAATCTTAAAACATTGAACATTAAAAACCATGATTGAAAGTCTTACAATGATTGAAAATAAGTTTACAAGTGAAAAGGCAATGATTCTCACAAGAAATGAATTGGACTTCGACTCTCCTCTCCTCCTGGACTTTGTGGACGAATTTTAGATTATGTGATGAGTGGTTTTTTTGATTCTCCTTGTTGATTGATAGTTATGTGTTGATGTGTGTGTTCAATACTCATCAAATGGTTCTTTTAATACTCCAACCAAGGGTCTTGGTTCATTAAATTGTTCTCTTGTCCTCCAAGTAGTATTGAATAGACAGGAATGCTGAGAGGAAGGACCTAGAACCGGATATGTAAAGTCACAAATCTTAATGAAGAAGTTTTGGTAACACAGCAACAATCCAACCGATCGGTATTCAGTCCATCCGATTGGTTGGTCTTCAAACTAGCTTCCATCCGAATCGGATGCGGGCTACATCCGATCGGATGGAACATACTGGTATGCACTTTTTGGACCTTTTTCGTTTGACTTGATTCTAGCTCGTAGCTCTTGGTTCTTTGATCTTCCCCTTCATCTTCAAGCTTATTAACTCGACTACTTGGACTTTTACTCTTCGAAGTACCTCTTGGTGCGGGACTTGTCACAATAATCTTCATGCATTCATAAACTTTTCCTTCTTCCTCGTTTTTGCATCTTTTTCATCCATTTTCCTGTTTTTGGCTACAAATGCTTCGCAAACACTCTTTGGTACGATTAAGTAACAAAAGCATATAAATATAACCACAAAACATACATAAAAACACGAATAACGCTACTAAAAACATGTTAGATTTAGGTGTTATCAAATCCCCCACACTTGAACTTTGCTTGCCCTCAAGCAAATCTAGAAATAAAAACAATTATCCACATGGCATACAAGAATGATTAGGAAAATGTGATGCAAATCTATCAAGTACAAGTACAAGTTAGATCCATCATTTTAAGCTTTCATGGTTGAAGCATCGAGATGTTTGACAATACCCAAATGATTTTCTTGCATGATACACATTACTAAACACCTCACGAAAGGAAAATGAAATATAATTCACTCAAACACTCATTTTGTATGATTGGTGGAGTATATAAGAGGAATGACACTCATTTGCTCAGTCATGATCTAAATATTACCATAAGCTTGTACACGAAACAAAACTACACCAAAATGGTGTGAGCGCCAAGTATACACGTCAAAGAGGACTTTTATTCGGGTTTAAGGGCTTAGGGAATAATATCAAACTTATGTGTCACTATCTCATGCAAAACATAATAGCTCGCTAACAACGAATTCTTGCGTTACCAAATAACGGATGGTCACTAGATTGTACCTTGGTTCGCTAGCAACGTTACTTGCATAACGGATGGTCGCCAAAATACGCCCTAGATCGCTAACAACGTTAGTCAATTTCTCAAGAAATTGGATGGTCACTACATGTCCATACACTTAATAATTTCACAAAGTCAAAAAGGGTAGGATAAGGCATGAGATATATTTGAGAGAGGGTTGATAATAATAAAAACTAGTCAAAGTCTATTAACCAAATGTTACTAGCTATTACAAACCACTATCATGCCATTTTGCGAGAAACTTCATACTTCCTTGATACATACTCGATTCACTAGCCATTGGCTCATTCTTGTCACCTTATAGTTGCAATGACTCTTTTTCTCTCTTTTTTTTTTCTTGTCATCATATAATTGCGATGACTTCACTTAGATAACAACTTTTGGAGTTTGCAACTTTCTTTGCACTTTCATGATTTCCACATAACATCCATCTTGCCAAATAGCTAGCAACCAATCAAGACTTGACTAAGGGTAAGGCTAGGCTAAAAGGTGTAAAATCATTTTGAATTTTTCTGGATTTTATTAAAAGAAAAAGATAGGCTCGGAGGGTGTAACTAGGGGTATCTAGCATTAAAGATAAATGCTAACAAATGGGTCCATATGAGTGGTTAACTAGCCAATGTAGCTAGCTAATATATGATGCGTGGTTTTGCAACCTTACAACAGGTTTTACCTCTCGAGGGATCTCAAGAGGCTTACAACCCCACCAGGCAGTGTACCTGACCGATATAGTATAGTGTAGTGGTAAGTACGGGGGATTGATCGTTCTCCACAGGGAATAGTGTTCGTTAGGTATGAAAAACTACTCTAATAGGTCTAGGGGTGGGAGAAGATTCTTTTTTATGTTTTTATAATTTTACGAAAGCAAGTAAAATCTCGGGTTTGAAAGAGTGGGCGGAATTAGTTGCTAGTCAACTAACCCAAGTTACTACGAATGCAAATAAAATAAAATAACAGAAAATGAAAAGGTGGTAAAATTTATGTGGAGAAAAATGTGTTTACTTAGATTTCCTTACTCCCTAACTATCTTTTACCGGTTGATTAGTGTGTATTAATTGCGTGGATGACGGGTGTATTCCTTAATACCAATCGTGGGGTGGCGTACGTACTTCCCTAACTCTACAAGCTCCTACTTCACTCCTATGTCGAGCCGGCTAGGAAGCTCCTAACATGGGATCACTAGAATTCGCTTGTGCATTAAATACAACCATAAAAACCTTTAGTACGCATTGGTTCATGTTTCTTAAGACGTTCAAGCAAGTTACCGAATAGGAAGTTAGCCAATTTTCTTAAGCCTAACATAGATAAACAATCATCCAATACAACTAATAACACACTAATAACCAATAATCAATAGCTAGGTTTCATTAGATCTAAGCAAACACAAAGAAAACCTAGCCTAGCATGTTAAACAAAAGACAAGAACAAGATAGAATCAAACAACACATAGACATATTGAATGATTAATTAATAACTTATCTTCAATGTAACATGGAAGATCTCAAGGCAAAAAGCCTTGAAAAAGCTGCTAAAATCGTCTTAGGGTTTTCACACACAAAATTCCACAATAAGTTCCACACTAATGACAAAAAATTGCAAAACTATATATAGACTTTCAGATCTGACGGCGTCACGTTATGGAGTGTGACGCCGTCACCTCGCCGCTTTTAGGGTTCCCGGATGGCCTTCTTGACGCCGTCCCTCTTTAGCTCTCCAAAATCCGTTCTGGCTTATCAAGGCTTGACGCCGTCAGAATTAGGCGTGACGCCGTCCCTCTTTAGCTTAAGCCGTGACGACCTTGATCACATTAAAGGGTGACGCCGTCAGAATTCCCATGCAAATTTCTCTGGCTTATCATGAGTAATTTTCATATCCACCTTTTTCTTGCCAAGCCATGACGCCGTCTAGACCAATATCTGACGCCGTCTGAGGTACTTTTTAGCCGATTTTGAGACTTTGTCGTTTTCTTCACTTTTATGCTCCAAAAACGTCCAAAATGCTTCCTTTTCCAGATTTCTTCTCAAAAGTACCTAAAATGACAAAAGGAACGATTTAGGGCAATATTTGATCAAATAAATACGATTTAGGGCTTAAATGACCCTTAAAAGCGGTACACTTTTCGCTTCATCAAATACCCTTACACTTGAGATTTGCTTGTCCTCAAGCAAATGCGCTTTTATTCTAATCAAAATACAAGTTAGGGGTCATTTAATGCTAACATAAAAGTAATTACAACAAATAGTCGTTCCACTTTAATCATAATAAGCACGGAGATTACAAACTAGCACCTCACAAGTAGTGTTTAGATACTCACATCTCTCAAGTGTCATCAGAATAAATCTCATAAATGAAAACGGATAATATCTCTCACTACCTGTCATAGCAAATAGATTACCATAGGCTTGGGAAAGGATCGAAAACCTCCTCCACTAGGCGTAAGCACCTAAGATAAACTATCAAAGAGGGCTTTTACATGGGTTATAACGTTAGGTGTAGGGATATGATAAACACGGTTTTGTTGGATAAGGGATATTTTACTGGTAGCGAGTTAAAGATCTTGATTAATTACATGTACTATACAATGTTGCTAAGCCAAGACTCGACTCAATCTTAAGCTAAAAACAAAATAACAAAAACATAAAATAAACATAAAATGAAACGGGATGGTAGTCCGTATGTTTTTTCTATTTTTCTTTTTCTCAATTTTTTTTTTGTATTTTTCTTGATTTTTTTTTTTTTTTTTTTTTTTTTTTTTTTTTTTTTTTTTTTTTTTTTTGCATACACTCTTGCCCTACCATCCAAAATAATACATCATAGGGGCATTGCATTCCCCTTACACTTGAACTTTTACATAACTTTACAAATAACTATTCTAATGACTCGAATTAAGATAATTGAAACACTTGGAGTACTTTTAAAAATATTTAGCACATATGGGGGTAATAAATGATGTTCTTCCCCATTACTCCATTACACTAGTACTTTACCCATGAGTCCCAATCGTCCCAAAACAATATGTACACAAGGATATGACTCAACTTAGCAACCACGTAATCAACTAGATAATTAACTTGGGTTTTAAACAAATGTTGTCACAATAATGCACTAAAAATGAGTGCATACAAGGTAGGCTAAGGCGATTTGGGTGTACATTTTAGTGGGGCGTAACAAATTCTTCCTTTAAGTAAAATGCTTAAAGGTCGAAACGAAAGATAGGCTCTGAGGGGTGTACTAGGGGTATCGTGTACTAAAAATGAGTACAACGCAAAGGGTGTGGGAGAATTACTTGACCAATGTAGCCAAAGTAATTATAACAAAAAACACAGGTGTAAAACAATGGGTTAATCCGAATGCCTCTTATCATGTAGTAAATCTAACTACACGAATGTAGTCTCACTTGTGGCCTTGGAATGGTCCTAACGCAAGTTCTAGAATCTAAGTGCTACCGGTACACACATCATAGCAAAATGCTTTTCCTACCAATTCTAGGGGCGAACCTCACATATTTGGGGGTGGAAAATTTTTTTTAGTGGTACGGTTTTTTTGTGCTAGTCATATAACTCCTATCCGTGAGACGCTCATTAGAACTAAAGTTTCACTCCTAAATGTTGTAAAAAATTTTAAATTTGGCACTAAAATTACCCTAACAGGTATTTATCTCAGTTTTATTACACATATATTATTAAACAAACAAAAATCAAGCGTAAAAGCATTCTCTGAAGTATCGTACTTTTACCCCCCCTTACACTTAAGATGAACATTGTCCCCAATGTTCAAATAACAAATGTAAAAGTAAAAAAAGTAAAAGAATGAAATCAAATACTCCCCTGATTCGTTCGGTGGATAATGAAGTAACATGGTTAAATCTTCTTCCAAGAGAATGTAAAAGCTCCAAGACTAATGCATCACCAAAAGCTTGATCCAACAAACATTTCCTTGTCCGAAATAACCTGTTAAACCTGAGAAAACAAACACGAAAACCTGCATAACATCGGCGGGATAAACTCTATATATAAAGATATAATTGTTAGGAACATGTTTTATATATTTCAAGTCTTGTTCATTTTGATTTAATGTTGCATGATTAGGACTATATTATTTGTATTTTTGGACCGGTTCAATAGTAGTCCTTGGACCGGTCATCTTATTTAATTTATCCTTATCACATGTAAGGGAATATTCCTAAGAATTATTCCCCTCCCAATGCCTATAAATAGAAGGCATGGGAGTCATTCATAGTGTTGGTTTTTCATGTCATATGCGAGAGCTCTGTCCAAGTAACATTCGATATATTGAAAGCCGACCACATTTCTTATTCTTCTTCTTCTTATTCTCTTATCTTATTTAGTAGTGCTTATTAGCTTATTTCTTTCATCTCATACGTAGCTTAATAGAGTAGTAGTACGAGTTCTTAGTTGTCTTATTGAGTGTGTGTTTGAGATTTAGTCGTGACCTACAAGTGGTATCATATGCCAAGGGATAATTAGGATTACGTGTTTGAGTCATTAAGTATTCTTAATTACGTTGGTTTTATAGATCTAGTAAGGTTTTTTGTTCAAATATTCACGTTAAACTCTTGATTTGTGTTGCAAAGTTACTTTGATATCGTTGAAATTTCAATCATCTTCATCGAATTTCATTTTCTAAACGTTAACAAGCTTAATCTTTATTAAATCTAGTGGTTACTAATCGTTTAAAGTAAAAAACAATCGGGATTTTTGGTTATTTGGACGATTTGGGATAATCCATATTTTTAGCGATTGGAAAAAGTTGATGAAAAGTGAGATTTTCGGTTTCTGAGTGAACTTCGACAAGTTAGGGTTTCATCGCAGTTGAAGGGTTTTTATCGCAGTTGCAATCAAGATAACTTAGGGTTTCATCGCAGTTTGAATCAAGAAAGATTAGGGTTTCATCGCATTTGGGAAATCTTCAATTATCGCATTTGGGACTCAGTATTAGACTTTCTTGTATTAGAAAGTAGTAATACTTAGACTTAGTTGCTTCTCTTCTCTTGTACAAGAGTTGAGAATTTATCGAATTTGGATTTGTGATAAATCTATCGCACTTGCCATAAATCATCGTAGTTTGATATATTATCTTATCGCTGTTGGATACTTTATCGCAGTTTGCAATAAATTATCGCACTTCAAGATAACATATTTAACTTGTCATTATTTATCGCACTTGATAGTTTTATCGCACTTTCTACTTCGTTATCGCTATTGAAGGTTATCGCACTTGGTATATTGTCCTTATCGCAGTTGATGAACTGATCTTATCGCACTTGGTGAACTGTTATCGCACTTGGTTATCGCAGTTGGTGTATTGCCCTATCGCATTTGGTGAACAGTACTTTATCGCATTTGAACAAAATCTCTAGATTTCTAAACCAACTTAACCTACATCATCAACACATATCTTAATTATCTTAAAAGATCCAGATATGTCTCAACCACCTCATTTCAATTACTACTACCAGCTAAAGCAACATCCACAACAACAACAGCAATTTCACCCTCAGTATCAACAACAACAAGCATTCGTACAACAACATCAATTTCTCTCTCCACCACAAGTGTCCCCACAACAGATCATGCAACAGAATCAACAACTGCAGAATTATTCATCCTACTCCAGAGAACCTCATTGGTTTAACAAGATGTGTGAGGCAATTAGTAGTCAGCAATCACGTCATGAAGCTGGAAGTCAAGAAACTCCACCAATGTTAACTCCGGGTAACTACGTGCAATGGGCTAGTAGATTCCTCAGATTCGTTGAACTGAAAAAACCTCATGGTATCTATCTCAAGAAAGTTATTGAAGAAGGACCATATCCTATTCCAGCTACTGTTGTTCCAGCAACTACAGAGCGAGAAGAAACAACCACTCCCATTCCTGTTGCAAATTACACAACTGAGCAAACATTACAACAAGAAGCAAACCAATTGGCTATGTCTTTCATACTTCTAGGGATTCCCAATCCTATCTATCGAAGTATTGATGCTCAAAAGACAGCCAAAGATATGTGGGAACATGTTCATCTTCTCATGGAAGGAACAGAGTTAAACCAGGAAGATCTTGAGTCTAAATTGTATATGGAGTACACCCACTTCATCATGGAACCAGGGGAAACCATTGAATCTTACTATCACCGTTTCACCAACATTATCAATGACCTTGATCGTCATGATATAAAGTTACCAAAGATTGCTGTCAACTCAAAATTCTTTGGATGTCTTGGTCCTGAATGGCAAAAGTATGCAACTTTTGTAAGGCAGACAAAGAAAATTGGTGATGTCAAATATGGACTCATGTATGATTACCTCAGACAACATCAATCAGAAGTGGATAAAGAAATTGCAGCACGAGGAGGTTTCACACCCGCACCAACATCAAACTCACTTGCTCTCGTTGCTCAATCTAACTTCTCTTCACCACACCAGGAATTTGGCCACTCATCGTTTCAACCAAGTCCTCCACCCCAACCTCATAATCAAATCATTCCTTATGAAGCACCACAACCATACTCTGATAACCAGCTGGTTCCATACAACAACACCGATTCAATGTTGTACTCAAATGCAGATTATGATGAAGAAGAGGATGCTTTCAACTCTCTTAATGAAGCATTTGGATTGATTGCTAACGCATTTGGAAGATTCACCAAATCCAACAACCGTCTTCGTTCATCTTCAAATACCAGGAATCAGGCAGTTGTTCATGATGGCAGAGTTGAAATTCAAAATAGGTCTTCAGGCAGATATGGTTCGGGAAATCGTGGATATGGTACTCAAAGGGTTCAGTCAGGAGGAAATAGGTTCAATACTGCAGGGGCAAACAGAAACAGTATGGGGAATGCTCAGAGAGGAAATTCGAATGTTGGGAATGTTCAGAGAGGCATTGCAAATACGTCTATCACATGTTATAACTGTGGGGGGAACGGTCACATGGCAAATGCTTGTCCGAAGCCAAGAACAATGGGCAGTGCTTATCACAAAGAGGCTCTTTTGATGGCACTCAAAGATGAAAAAGCTGCTGGAAGGTTGACACAAAATGATCAAAGTTTTATGGCTAATGTGGAATCAGATGATGAAATGGAAGATTTAGAGGCAAATGCTGCAGTCATGCTTATGGCTAATATGCAAGAAATGAACATCTCCGAGTCAGGCCCGGTATATGATACCGATGGTCTTTCTCAGGTACCTGATTCTACATGTCTTATCCATGAAATTGCTTTACCCGCTGCATCTTCATCTACAAATGAAACGTTTGATCAACATGATTCATTCTCATCAACATTCGATGATCAAATCAACACGGTTGTATCATTTGATGATGTTGATACCGTTGTTTCATTTGATGATCCCATTGATGATGACAATTGTGATCATCTTGATCAAACAGATCCTTTGACTGATCAAGATTCGGAATTACAGGCCTTGTTATTGACCACCCAGTCACAAATAGAAAAATGCAATGACATCAATCAGAAGCTCAAAGATAAAATTGCATTGTTAACAAAGGATAATGAGTGCTACCAACAACAACTTTCGGGATATCTTAAACAAGATAAACGTGAAAAAGGTTTTGAAATAGCTTTTCAACAAGAATACGTAAAAGTTCAAAATCTAGAAAGTCAAGTTCGTGAGCTAACCGTAGCCAAAGCTGAGCTTCTCTCTCAAAAAGAAAAGGATCAATTTGAATTCAAAAAACAAATTGATGCTTTAAATTCTGAGTTGTTAAAAACTCAATCTGAGTTTTCTGCATCTCAGAAGGATCTTCTTGAAGAAAAGCAAGCCACTAGGAAACGTGTTGACTCCTATCTTGATCAAATTTTGGATTTGGAAACCAAACTCAAAGAATTTCAAAACGTTGTGTATAAAACGGGTAATTCTGTAACGCAAATTCAAAAGAATGTTGTGAAACCGAGTCCTAAAGGAGTAAGTTTTGCACTTGGAAGTGACACACCCCGTAATTTACACAAAGCACTCAAAAACAATCCTAAGTTGTACAATGCAACATTTCTGTTAGATGATACCTTTCAACGTGTTGTTATGTACTCTGTTGATGAAGAAACTGAGTTTCTTGCTAACAAGATTGAGGGTCGATCAGATTCACAAACAAAATTTTCAAAGATACATTATGATTATAATGCACGACCTCATTTGAGCAAATCATTTGTTCCTCCTAAGGACCATCCAGAACAAACGTTAACATACACAAACATAAGTGCTCCTTCGTCTACAACTTCTGTTCCCACGACTGCTGTCCATTTCAAAGATTGTCTGACAGAGGATCTTGCTGATCCACAAATGCCTCCAAAATGTCGGGTTCTTCGATATTTTGAGACATTTATGGACGACATTTCTCGTTTGGGGAGATGAAATTGAGTTTAGTTCTCAAATTCCTATCTCATCTTTTCTTTCTCCTGTTCAAAAAGAAAAGAAAGAGATTCTTCAAAAGAAAATTCTTCCTCATGTCAGAAATCTGAAAAAATGCGCAACAAAATGGGAAGAGGAGTTACAAACGGAAGTTGCATCTATGCAAACCATTTTCAAAGCTAAAGATGACAAAATTCAACGTCAAAAACTTCAAAGGAAATTTTTAGCAAAAGAAAATGATCGACTCTTGGAAAAAGTTTTGTGTTATGACGTGGTGTCTGTGATTATGAATTCGCTCTATGAATCTGGTAATGCTTTGCTTGTGAATGATCATGTTGTGGATAGTAAGTTGTTGCGTATGGAGATTGATAATCTGATACATGAGAATGAGATTCTTCGACAGCTCAATAATGATGTGGAAAACAAAGCTTTTAATCTTCAAAAACGGCTTGACTGGTGTCAAAAACAGAGTGTTGAATTTGAACTTAAATTTCAACATCTTATAGCATCTTTATCATTTCAAAACAGTCACGTTCCTGAAAAGTTTAAGGAAACAAAAGCTTTTTTAAGAATTAAATTGTTTGAAAATGAAAAGGAACTGGATGACATTCTTCAAAACCGAAATGACACAGTCCGCCTCAATCGAAAATTAGATTCTCAAAATCAAGAGTTCCAACACATCATTATTGATTTGAAGAAGAAAATCAGAGTTTTAGACACAGGAAAAACAAATGTTCATAAGATTGCCCCAGGGATGTATGTCATAGACAAAGCTCACACCCAAGCATCTGATGTGACCACTAATTCAGCTACTTGTACTTCCACAGGACTAGAAACCACACCTAAGGTCAGCCATTCCAAGACTCACAAGAAACAGAGGAAGAATAGAGTCAAGAAACCTAGGATGAAGTTATCTCAGTCTGAAGAAGTTCCAGTTAGTAGTTTGAATAAGACAAATGTAACATCAGGAATAGAATTGCACTTATCTGAGTCTAGTTCTAAGATTGATGTAACAAATGCTGAATCTTTAAATGTTAATGAAGATGTTTTGGTTGATGCTACTTGTGTTTTTTGTCGTAATAGCATACTATCTGGTGATCATACAAAATGTGTTGCTAAAACTCTGCTGACTAAGAGAAAGAAACGAAATAGTGGCGCTTCCTCTAGGCTTAAAACCTGTACAAAGTCCATTTTAGGAATGCCCCCACTAGATCTTTCTGAGGAGAAAATAGAAAAGCCCAAATCCAAGACTACAAAGTCACCTAGTGCATTCCTTAGGAAAAAGGCAGAGACTAGTTGGACCTGGCAACGTTGGTTACAGAACACTTTTGATTTTAAATGGTTACCTAAAGTACTAACCTCTTGTGTAACTAACCCAGCGGATCCAACCGTTATCAATTCTCCACCTGTTTCCAATGATTGTGATGCAGGTGATTCAAATCGTCCTTTGGATTGTTGATAGCGGGTGCTCCCGACATATGACCGGCAATCTCAAACTTCTTCAGAACTTCATTGCTAAGTTTATCGGAACGGTCAGATTCGGGAATGATCACTTCGCTGCAATTATGGGCTATGGGGATTACATTAATGGGAACATCGAAATCAGCCGTGTGTACTATGTTGAAGGCCTTGGTCATAATTTGTTCTCCGTGGGACAATTCTGCGATGGAGACTTGGAAGTAGCATTCAGGGAGAAAACTTGCTTTATTCGTGATCTTCAAGGCAACGATCTCATGAAAGGGAAACGCGGAACCAGTTTGTATACTATCTCCCTTGAAGGAATGACTGCCTCTACTCCTATTTGTTTACTCTCCAAGGCTCATCCCACAAAGGCTTGGTTATGGCACAAAAGACTGTCTCATCTCAATTTTAAAACCATCACTGACCTTGCCAAGAAGAAATTAGTTGACGGTCTTCCAAAATTCAGATATGCCAAGGATCACTTGTGCTCTGCTTGTGAACAAGGGAAAAGTCATCGTGCTCATTTTCCTCCCAAAACAGAACACAACACAGACCATGTCCTACAACTGCTTCATATGGATTTGTGTGGTCCGATGCGAGTTCAGAGTATTAACGGGAAGAAGTATATCCTGGTAATAGTTGATGACTACTCAAGATGGACTTGGGTCTATTTTCTGCGGACTAAAGATCAAGTTCCTTCTATCCTCATCACGTTTCTCACAAAGATTCAAGTTCAAGTCCGCAACACCGTCCGCATCATCAGAACAGACAACGGGACTGAATTTAAGAATCAAATCATTCGGGAATTCACTGAGAAACAGGGTATTGTTCATCAGACTTCAATAGCTCGCACTCCAGAACAAAATGGTGTAGTTGAAAGACGAAACCGTACGCTCGTGGAAGCAGCTCGAACTATGTTGATCAATGCTCAATTACCGGATTATCTTTGGGCTGAAGCTGTCAACACTGCTTGTTATACTCAGAATCGTGCCATGATCAACAAACGACACAGCAAAACACCATATGAGCTTATACAAGGAAGAAAACCAAACATCAACTATTTTCACGTCTTTGGAGCATTGTGTTATCCGAAGAATGATAAGGATGATCTTGGTAAACTTAAGGCTAAAGCAGATATTGGGATTTTTGTTGGATACTGTGAAAACTCCAAGGGATATCGAATTTGGAATCGTCGGACTAGGGAAATTCAAGAGACCATACACGCTAATTTTGATGAACTCACTGAAATGGCTTCTGAGCAAGACCGCTTAGAACCCGCACACAACCGTCTTAACTTCCCTGAATCTTCAGCTGCACCCCTACCTTTCAACAGGAAGGATTTGGAAGATTTGTTTGCACCAATGTTTGATGACGTTCGTGTTCCTAGTGCATCAGATGCTTCCACCAGTTCCGCTGCTCAACATGTCATACCACAAGCACCTGATCCATCAGCATCTACCTCTACCGTAGTTGCTGCCGATGCACCACAACCTGAACTATCATCATCAATGGACACAACACCTCAACCAGCAGTTGAAGATTCATCCCCCACTTCTAATCAGGTTTCCACACCATCAGATTATGACGGGAACGCATTCTTCAATCCATTTGCTCCACCACCAACCATTCCAGAATCAGGAGAATCCTCCTCGAGCAATATGGACCCGTCAGATCATCATAACAACATTCAACATTTTCCATCCACCCACAAATGGACAAGAGATCATCCTTTGGTAAACATAATTGGCAATCCTAACAATCCAGTCCTCACAAGACAAAAACTTCATTCAGACAGTGAACATTGCATGTATGCACTCACTGTTTGTCAATCTGAACCTAAAAACATCAAAGAAGCCCTTACCTACGACAATTGGATTGAATCCATGCAAGAGGAGTTGGAACAATTCAAACGTTTGGAAGTTTGGGAATTAGTTGAAAGACCAGATGGAGTTTATGTGGTTGGATTGAAATGGATTTGGAAAAACAAGCTAGGTGTAGATGGTACAGTGATTCGTAACAAGACCCGACTGGTAGCAAAAGGATACAGCCAAGAAGAGGGTATTGAGTTCGAAGAATCGTTTGCTCCAGTAGCTCGGATAGAGGCAGTTAGAATGTTTCTGGCATACGCAGCCCACAAGAATATCACAGTATATCAGATGGATGTGAAGACGGCATTTCTTAATGGACAACTCCGCGAAGAGGTGTACGTGTCACAACCAGAAGGCTTCGCGGATCCAGATCATCCTAACCATGTATATCGGCTTAAGAAAGCCCTGTACGGCCTTAAACAAGCCCCGAGGGCATGGTACGATAAACTGTCCGCATTTCTCCTTGCTAATCATTTTACCATTGGAACTGTTAACCCGACTTTATTTATACAAACACACGGGGACGACATTCTCATCGTACAAATTTATGTGGATGATATTATTTTTGGTTCAACCAATAAAAAATATTCCAACGCTTTTTCTAAACTAATGAAACAAAACTTTGAGATGTCTATGATGGGTGAACTTTCTTTCTTTCTAGGATTGCAAGTTCATCAATCACCCCGTGGTATATTTCTAAGTCAGTTAAAATATGCTCAGGAAATCCTGAAAAAGCATGGTATGACCAGCTGTGACACCTATAATACCCCAATGTCCTCCTCATCCCCGAAGCTAGATGCTGACATCCATGGGACACTCATTGATCCTACGAAGTATCATAGTATCATTGGCTCGATCATGTATCTCACAGCTAGCAGACCGGATGTTGTATTTGCCACATATCTTTGCTCCCGATATCAGTCTAGACCGACTGAATGGCATTTTTCAGCCGTTAAAAGAATCCTTAGATACATAAAGGGAACCATTAACTTGGGGATCTGGTATCCAAAGGATTCTGGGTTTGAACTTGTTGCATTTTCAGACGCTGACCATGCAGGATGCTTAGACACACGCAAGAGTACATCAGGGGGAGTTCAATTCTTGGGTGACAAGCTCGTCTCTTGGCAATCAAAGAAACAAGACTGCACCTCACTGTCTTCAACAGAATATGAATATGTAGCCATGTCTGCTTGTTGTGCTCAAGTCATCTGGATGAGATCACAACTAATGGACTACGGTTACACATTCAACAAGATTCCGATGTATTGCGACTCCAAGAGTGCCATTGCCATTTCATGCAACACAGTCCAGCATTCGAAGTCCAAGCATATTGATCTCCGGTATCATTTCATCAAGGAACACGTGGAAAAGGGAACTGTTGAATTATACTTTGTGGGAACTGAACACCAACTGGCGGATCTGTTCACAAAAGCCTTGCCTCATGCAAGATTTGTGGATCTGGTTCACCGGATTGGTATGAGATGTTTGACGCCAAACGATTTGGAAAAATTTCTTAACAACAAATAAATGAGTCAAATATCCAAACTATCTTTGTAAATATATTAAAAAAAAAAAAAAAAAAAATGCAAGTACAATCCCTCATCCAACACGGTGTTTATTTTTACAATGTCTATAATTATTTTTTAACACGTGTTGAGGGGGAGATAATTTTTTCCACAAGTTTTAAATTGTACTTGCATATTTTCAGAAATTGTTGTGCAATTTGGTGATATGATTTTTTTGTGCCTTAGATGTACAAAAGTGAGACTAAGTGTTAGCTTGATGGTGGTATAGGACTTAGTGTTTAAAATAATCAAGGTTAGGGGGCTAAATGTGTAAAACATGCAAAGTTAAACTAATAGATATAAAAGTCAAGAAAAATTAATAACCGCAGTTATTACACCTGCTATCTTCACCAACCGAATTTAATTCACCCCTCCTACCATCATCAACGGCTATCATTAAATCTGCAAATCCGCTCAAGTTTTTCATAATTTGTGAGTGATCTTATGTTTAGAATGTTATTATAAAAGATGGTTTTGAACGATATCATGATCCAACGGTTCGAATATTCAAAATTGCAAAATTTAGTTCTAGGTTTTGCGTTAAAATTGGGGATTCTTGATTTAGAGTGTTTGAGTGTTAAATGATTTTACGATAATGTTTTTACAATGTTAGTTAACCTATATTGCATGCTTACTCACACCCAGAAACCACAAATTAGTCTAATCGAATATTAGGGTTTAAGCAACGATTTGGGGAAAACCTTGTGAATGTATTATTGGATAATCTGTTGGTTGGAAAGATGTTATTTGATGTTTAATTGAATAATGCTATGCTTGATTTGTACCCAGAAAACATTGTATGTGAATCGATTGAATGTTAGGGTTTATGAAGAACATGGACACTAGCAGCTTGATTTATGCGTATTTGTGGTTTGTTTATGTTATAACTTAGCCAAAATACTCATAATAGTCATCTAAGATGTTTGTGTAAATCTGTGGACATAAATCAAGAGTTACAATTAAGAATTAAGCGAATGTTCATCGACAAATATGCTCGTAAACTCTTGTATAAGAGTTTATCGAAGTTGGCCAAAATTATCGCAGTTGGGATAATTATCGCAGTTAAGATTTTTATCTTGATTGTCTTAATTATCGTGATTGTTATAATTATCGCAGTTGGATAATTATCGCAGTTGAATAATTATCGCAGTTGAGCTAATTATCTCAGTTGAGCTAATTATCGCAGTTGGGATGATTATCGCAGTTGAGATGATTATCGCAGTTGGATAATTATTTCAATTAAGATACTTATCTTGATTGAATGATTATCGCAGTTGTCATAATTATCGCAGTTGTCATAATTATCGCAGTTGACAATAATTATCGCAGTTGACATAATTTATCGCAATTGTGATCTGATATAACATTTTGATCAATTTCCTTAAGTATATCCTTTATACTTATCAAAATTAATCAAAATTTTATAGAATTTGGCTAGTTTTTGATAAATTCTTTAACCAAGCATGTAACAAACAATCATTAATACAATAGGATGCTATGTGTTGTTCTTAAAAGCTAACAATTTTTTCTAACAAACATGCATTCTGTATATTTGTATATGATTGTTGATTCAGAAACATTAATGGCATCTTCACAACAACAACCTCTTCCTGCTCTCACCAAAGAAGAAGTTTTTCCTCGTGGGTATACTCTGGAAATAGGAAAGAACAATTCACGGGTAGAATTGGACAAGATCAAATGTTCTGATCCAAGTTGTCAGATTGCTGTAGAGATTCTCAAAGCTCACAAATGCAGGGATATTCTTGACAGCTCAGACACCATTCCAGAGTTATATATTCATCAATTCTGGGATACCTTCACTAAGAGCAATGATGACAAGTACTTTACTTGCACACTGGATCGGAAGAAAATCAGAGTTACACCTGCTACACTCAGAAAGGCCTTGAAACTTCCAGAGGCACCTGAAGCTGCTGCCCGATTCCACCCAACACCCTCAGAGTCAGAGGTCATGCAATTCCTGGAAGATATTGGTTATGATGTTCAACCTGATACACCATTAACCACAATCTCCAAGGTTAATGCCAGATACATTCCTCAACCCTGGAGGACTATCTTCTTCATCATAACACATTCAATAATGTTATTGAGTTGTGGGTGATGAGGCGTGTAGGTGATAGGGGCGTATGTGAAAGGGTTGGGAGTGTGTGATATTGCTATTGTTATATACCCGATAATATTAGGGTTATGTTGGACCCGGTTGGTCCACATGGATTGGATTGGATCCGGACTTGTTTATTGGGCTGTGTTGGATCGTTGTTGGTCTGGTTATTAGATACGAAAAATTTATCTAATTTTTGTCAATAGACTCAAATTTTATAAAGATAAAATTTTGGTATTATTATTGGTTTATTGGTTATTTTTGAGGTTCATGATGACTATGTGAATTTTTCACGGGGATACGATTTTTGACAAGAACGGGATAAAACCATTATCATAGTTCACTTTAACCGTCAAAAGGCTAGTGTTGGGTATTGAACCGCAAGATGTGACTACGGGGTTAATTCTTTATTATTTATTTGAGGTTGAAGTGGGATATCACGGGTGCGTGTACTTAGTATCTTGAAGATATCGGGGTTGGTTGGATGCATGATTCTTCGAGATCCTTGTTCGAGCTTATAACCTTCAAAATGATTAAGACTTGAGTTATCTCGTTATACCTGATGTAAGGAGTTACGTTGTTGTGCTCACAGTGTATAGCCATCACTTTAAAGGAGTTACGTTGTAGTGCTCAAGTGTCACACAAAGATGTGGATGATTCAAGATGAGTTCATATACAGTAAAGGATGGTTGGATGGGTATATGAAACGACCTATGCTTAAAGGAGTTACGTTGTAGTGCTCAGTATAGGTACTTAGTCAGACAATAGTGCAAGCTTAAGTCACAAGTTCGGGTTATTTTACTTCAGTCTCAAGTTCGTAATACTGGGTTTTCTCCATCAGTGGTCACTACAAAAAGCCGTCAGAATGATAATGGGGTCGGTAAAGTGTTAGATGAGAAGAGTATTGAAGAGTAGAGATTTTATCAGCAGTTGATTCTCACGGGCTATTTATGGTACTTCACACATCTTCGACTAATTGGACATACAGGGTTTACGCTGCCTCCGTTTCCATCGTAACCATAGTGTGTATGCTTCCGATTCCGCGAAGACATCGTGGGGGAAGAGAGAGTAGATGTGCTTTGACTTTCTTTGACTTTCTTTGCATTTTTTGCGAAAACACTCTTTTTCCAGATGGATCTGCATTCAGGGGGAAGAAATGTGCACATCGGGGACACATAACAGACTCACGTGATCGAACTTACAACTTTATTACTACCGGAAGATGTCCGCAGAGATGATCAGTAGTTCAGTTTTGTGATTTTGGTGTAATCGTTTCAACTTTCGCAAGGTGTGATGTGCGAAATAGCCTACTTATGTGAGAAGATCTTGCTGATTTCTTGCATGTTACCTGATGCGCGTGATGTGTCATTGCGGTTTAGCAGTTTTAATGCCTACTCAAGTTTTAAATTTATATTTAGCCGACTTATCAATAACACACACACTTAACGAGCAGTGTACCCGGTCAGTATGAAGATAATGGTAAGTAGAGTGTCGATCACTAAGAGTGGAACGTATTATCTCGTTATTCTAATCAGTATTTTAATATCCTAACGCAAAGGGGTTTCAGCCTGAGAGACTGGCACGATTTGTTTGCAATTAAATAATAAAATAAACCAATAGGCACGAATCAGCAAGTAGCACACACGTACACAGATAGATACTTGAGACAATAAGAGGGCTGTCCTTATGATTAAGTAGATTGTCACTTGTTTTATTGATAGCTTTATATGAAGTGTATGTAGTTAACCCTTTCTCGTTGGTCCTAATCTTATCGGCGAGTAAACCCTTAATGATTACTTATGTCTAAAAGTTATTCCTAAGTGATCAATTTAGTAATAACCGTGGGAGCCACATTATGTCCCACAGTCAAATGCCCGCAAGCCACTAATAGACACAGAGGTTATCAATGCACTAATAAGTAGTAACCAAAGATATCAACATATAAACTTTAATTGATGGGAAAGCAAGTATTAAAGGGAGTGCAATCTTTCGTTGTCACATTACACAAGCCACCAATCCTGATGAATTAAAGTTTGCTAACACAATAAAACAAAACTACTTAATGAATTAAACACATGCAGCACCTTCTTACAGCTCTTGTATCTTTGATTTGGGTGTGTCTTGTGCTGCCTCCTTGACTGAATTCGTCCTTGGTTTCTCCTGTTCGGTCTTAGGTTATAATGTTCGGAACTTGTAATTCGTCTGGTCTACGGGGTATTTATAGTTTCTGTCTGAGGGAAGATGCGGCGCATCTAGTAAGTAGATGCGGCGCATGTACTTAACTTCGCGTGGGGTCCAAGATTATAATATTCAGGAATATTCGTACACCGCCAGAAGATGCGGCGTAACTCCATGATTAGATGCGGCGCATGTCCTCTTGTATCTTGGATCGTATCTGGTGATATCTTGATAGAGATGCGGCGCATGTCATGAGTGAGATGTGGCGCATCTGGAGCAGATTAGTCTTGATCTTCTTCATTTCAGTAGACTCTTCACATTATGCATGTTTTGCTCCATTATTAGTCCAAAATCGCCAAGTTTCACCAAATGCTTGTTTTTACCTGAGAATTACAAAAGTAAACGATTAAGTATCAATCCTCATACATAATATAGTAAAACAAGTCAAATTAATAGGATAAATGATAGTAATAAAATGTACTTATTTGAGTTCATCAAATATCCCCCCACTTGAACTTTACTTGTCCCCAAGTAAACCTTAGATTAAATCTTATGAAAATGTATCCTAAAAGATGTTAGGATTTATTTTTATATTTAAGCATGTATTCGTTTATTTCATAATCACACAACTAAACACTTAACGAATTAGAAGTAAAATAAAATAAGTTGATAAAAGCAAATCTAATCGTTTAACTGTCCAGTCGTGACGAATATTCTATCATAAGCTTGGCAAGTATACACATCTCCACCACTAAAGTTAAGGAATAACAAGTCTAAAGCGGTAAAAAGGGTTTTTAGGCTTAAGGATTAATTATTCTTGATCACTATCGATCTCAAATTCCAGAAAAGGCGACAAAATCACAAATACATGATCGAATCCACGAACACGATACTTGCAATTGCTCAAATCCTTAACTCGAATAGGCTAAAAATAGGTCCAAACTTCACCAATAATAATATATCAAAAAGGGCGACAAAATCATAAATACATAGCCGAATCCACGACTACGATACTTAAGATTGCTCAAATCCCTAATCTCAATAAATCAAAGGTTTGGTTGGGAAAAGAATAATGAAGGGTATGGATAATATTTGGGATATAAATTGGTGTAAAGTGAAAAATAAACAAAACAAATAAATTAAAATCCTAAGTGTGGTTAATCACTATCCCAACCATCCCATGAATAAGACTCATATCATTGAATAACTCACACTTTAACACTTGAAACACACGCTTTAGGTAGATACGAATTATACTCAACAAGATCTTAATCAAAGAATAAACCTTAATTGGCGTTCCCATAACTGCCAATTCCCATTCAATCCATAGATATAGTACAACAAATAGTGGTGATATCGACCACTTACATAACTTTACATCGTTGGTTAAAACAAACTTCCAACTTTTCTTTCTTTCTTTTTCTTTTCTTATTTTTTCGATTTTTTTTTTTTTTTTATTTTTTTTTTATTTTTTTTTATTTTTATTATTATTATTATTTTTTCCAAACATAAACATAGATGTGTAAAATTTCACCACATCACTACAACTTTCTTTCCGGATAATTTTTCCATACTTTTCATACTTCAGAAATAACGGTAATAGTGAAAGTAGTAAACACACGAAAAATAAACTCAAAGATATACAATATTTACTTTCACTCCAATTGCATTGTGCAATTTCCCGACCTAACCAAAGATAATGAATTACGCACGCGAACACAGGTAATGTAAGGAAACACACTTTGCCTATAGCAATTAACCAAACCACGGATTTTAATCTACAGGGTAGGCTAAGGTGTAAGGGTGTAACGAAACATTTTAAACATAGGTGTAAGAAACGAAAGGAATGGCTCTGAGGGTTTTTCTAGGGGTATCTTACTCTAAAAATGAGAGTAACAAAAGGGTTTATACGGGGGTTAACTAACCAGTGTAGTTAGTTAATAACACATAACATATAAAGGCTATTTGGGTGTAATCCTAGAATTTTACCAATTTAGACAAGTCATTCCAATTATATAAATAATACTCATTATGGTGGTCTCGAATAGTATACAAGCCAATTTCTAAAGTTTACAAGTCACCGGCACACTCATAGATTTGTGAATTTTGGAAAATCACAATTTTTGAAAATAACGTCATGTGTGCAGCTATGCAACTTAGATCTTAAACAAAAACATGCTAAAAAAAAAAAATTTTAAGTTTGATATATTAAGCACATTTTAAGCATAATTTTTGAAAAAGTTTAGGACAAGTAAATGTTAAGTGTTCTAATTCTCCAATCCCCCCACTTAAGTTAAACAACGTCCTCGTTGTTTGTATAAAAGGTTAAAAACTGGAAAATAAAAGAATTAGAACAGAAAAACTCCCCTGAGATTTGCTCGGTATGATCCTCCATTTGTATAAGAGCAAAAATCAACTTCTTGTGGATTAGAACGTTAAAGCTTCATACTTGATGTATCCACAGGAAATCCAGGAAACTATAATACCACCAACACTTTAAAACACACCTAAGATAAGAAAGGTTCAAACTTGCATAATACATTAGTAGTTAGGAAAAATAAAAATTAAAAATTAAAACTGAAAATCATCAGGTCAGTCGATGCGCCGTATCTTATGGAAGAAGATACGCCGTATCGAGCCTGGAATAAATACGGATCAGAATAAAGATGCGCCGCATCCTTAACCAGGGATGCGCCGCATTAAAAATAAACTGATAACTAGTTTTAAAGTCGAAAATAAAAATGCAGAAAAATAAAAATAAGATATGACCATTGCAGGAGATGCGTCGCATCTCAGAATTGAGATGCGCCGTATCCTCATGCGGGCCTGACTGACTCGACACAGAAAACAGAATAATTAAAAGATAAATCCGGGTTGTCTCCCGGTAAGCACTTGT
Organism: Artemisia tridentata subsp. tridentata; assembly: GCA_021014915.2. Classification (NCBI taxonomy): domain Eukaryota; kingdom Viridiplantae; phylum Streptophyta; class Magnoliopsida; order Asterales; family Asteraceae; genus Artemisia; species Artemisia tridentata. Next base: position 163,323,341 of record CP139507.1, on the reverse strand, counting down.
CTTTATTCCAGAGTCTTCAAGTTAGACTCACGTTCAGCTCTTTAATATCGATCATTGATTCCTACATTGCCGCGTAGGATCCATTTAGCAACTAATTCGTCACGTATATATTCTGGTCCCAAGTTCAAAACTCCTTTATAGAATCCTTCCATCATCTGATACGGGTATTCAATCCCTCTCTTCATGTCATCATTACTAATAAAAAGGAATGGAGAGAATTTGTAGCAGACCCTATTAGTAGCATGTTTAAATCCAGGGTGAGTTCGGGGCATCATATAAGTGATAACGTCGCTTCCACATTGAAAGGTGATCTTTCCTTCAAATCGCTTTGCATTAATAGTGATCTCCCTACATAATGGTTTTCCAACAATCACGTCGCCCATACTGCTGTCACGATAGGCATTCATGTCTTCAACAACGGCGAACTCAGTAACAATAGTAAAGCGTCCAACGAAGATCGGGACATTAATGAAGGCTCCAACTACATTCTTTCCTTTACACTCCACTTTATTTCTCATAATAGAATTGTAAAAGCTTCTTGACATAACATTGATCGGCAAAATAGGAAAGAAATTGGCGTCAATACATTTGTATCCAATCATGCATGGGAATTGCAAATTGTAAGCACAATTGGCGTGGATTCTTCTACCATAATCCCAAGAACCATCATATCCCTCAAATTCATCGTAATTCCTAGTATTAATAACGTTGACTTTTGGACTATCCACAATTTCTCCTTCTTCTAACTCAGATTCAGCATCATCCATGACCAGGTCATTGGATTCCAATGGTCCATTAAGGTCATTAAGTTCAATGTAGTCCCCATCGTAACGTTCGAGTGATTGATCATGCACTAATACTTCATTCATAAAATTGGCTTCGAAGTCGAAGTCAATCAGTTCTCCGTATCCTTCCATTTTTCTTCTGAAATAATCACGAAAGCATCAGTAGGATTTGCTCGCAAGAAGAAAAATTAACGAATTTAGTAACGGATATAAGAATACTGATAGCTGATATCTGCAGACGATGCGCCGTATCCAAAGAGTTGGATACGCCGTATCTTAATACGTTAAAATTAAATCAGACTTTATTCAGAAAATAGATACGCCGCTTTAGAATTTAAGAATGCGCCGTATCAAATTAATTAATCAAAAATCAGCTTATCTAATTAAAATTAAATGCGTCGTATTAACGAAAGTTAATGCGCCGTATTTTCGTTACGTTTCAAAATAAATATCGATTTTTGATTCAGAAAGATGCGCCGTATCGATATAAATCGATGCGTCGTATCTGTTTAATAATTCGCAAACTGTTTTTAATTAAAATAATAGATACGCCGTATCTGCTAAAGCAGATGCGTCGTATGGCGTTAACGTTTAGAAATTTTTTTTTTATCAAAAACAGATACGCCGTATCTGCTAAAGCAGATGCGTCGTATTACTTTATCGCTTTTTGAAAAAAATTTCGTATTAAAAACAGATACGCCGTATCTTGGGGAAAAGATGCGTCGTATCGAATTAATTAAACGCGTTGTATTTTTAAAAATTAAACGCAATACGCCGTATCTGAGAGGTCAGATGCGCCATATCGTTTGATTTAGCACAGTACAATGATAGCAGAATAGAAAATATACGAAAAATAAAAACAAAAAATTAAACACACAAACAAAAATAAACAAAAACAAAAATAAAAGCAAACAAATAACACAAAACAAATAACACACAGTACAACAAATATGCAAAATAATACAATGATGCAATTAATCTAATAAAAAGAAAAACCTAATTAAAATACTAATCAAATTAACAGATAATAACAATTCACTCCCCGGCAGCGGCGCCAAAAACTTTGATGCGCGTGATGTGTCGTTGCGGTTTAGCAGTTTTAATGCCTACTCAAGTTTTAAATTTATATTTAGCCGACTTATCAATAACACACACACTTAACGAGCAGTGTACCCGGTCAGTATGAAGATAATGGTAAGTAGAGTGTCGATCACTAAGAGTGGAACGTATTATCTCGTTATTCTAATCAGTATTTTAATATCCTAACGCAAAGGGGTTTCAGCCTGAGAGACTGGCACGATTTGTTTGCAATTAAATAATAAAATAAACCAATAGGCACGAATCACCAAGTAGCACACACGTACACAGATAGATACTTGAGACAATAAGAGGGCTGTCCTTATGATTAAGTAGATTGTCACTTGTTTTATTGATAGCTTTATATGAAGTGTATGTAGTTAACCCTTTCTCGTTGGTCCTAATCTTATCGGCGAGTAAACCCTTAATGATTACTTATGTCTAAAAGTTATTCCTAAGTGATCAATTTAGTAATAACCGTGGGAGCCACATTATGTCCCGCAGTCAAATGCCCGCAAGCCACTAATAGACACAGAGGTTATCAATGCACTAATAAGTAGTAACCAAAGACATCAACATATAAACTTTAATTGATGGGAAAGCAAGTATTAAAGGGAGTGCAATCTTTCGTTGTCACATTACATAAGCCACCAATCCTGATGAATTAAAGTTTGCTAACACAATAAAACAAAACTACTTAATGAATTAAACACATGCAGCACCTTCTTACAGCTCTTGTATCTTTGATTTGGGTGTGTCTTGTGCTGCCTCCTTGACTGAATTCGTCTTTGGTTTCTCCTGTTCGGTCTTAGGTTATAATGTTCGGAACTTGTAATTCGTCTGGTCTACGGGGTATTTATAGTTTCTGTCTGAGGGAAGATGCGACGCATCTAGTAAGTAGATGCGGCGCATGTACTTAACTTCGCGTGGGGTCCAAGATTATAATATTCAAGAATATTCGTACACCGCCAGAAGATGCGGCGTAACTCCATGATTAGATGCGGCGCATGTCCTCTTGTATCTTGGATCGTATCTGGTGATATCTTGATAGAGATGCGGTGCATGTCATGAGTGAGATGCGGCGCATCTGGAGCAGATTAGTCTTGATCTTCTTCATTTCAGTAGACTCTTCACATTATGCATGTTTTGCTCCATTATTAGTCCAAAATCGCCAAGTTTCACCAAATGCTTGTTTTTACCTGAGAATTACAAAAGTAAACGATTAAGTATCAATCCTCATACATAATATAGTAAAACAAGTCAAATTAATAGGATAAATGATAGTAATAAAATGTACTTATTTGAGTTCATCATTACCCCCGAACGGAGCTTCCGCATTAAGCATAATCGTTTGCTTGGTGTAGTTTACAATGTCATCTACAAATTCCGCTGCGTACTTACAACCTTCAAAAGTTAGAAGACGTGTTAACTACATCAAAGTTTCGAATCTGCTGAAGACGGTTGTCAGTTTGGGGGGAAGCTGATTCAGAAACTTCGCCAAAAGGAAGTATATGAAGAAGCCGTTAAAGACATGCAGCATGAATTGGGGGGAAGTTAATCCAATTCATGTTTATTACATCATTTGACTACAAGTGAAGAAAAGTTCTCAAGCCGAGGTACAAGATATAGACAAAGAGCGTCAACTGTAATCATCCTCAGCACATGAAGAGCTTATGAAGACCTTTCTTTATTTGTATTTTTTACTTGTAGGATATGATGTAAGTAATCCCATATGTTGCCACATTGGGGGAAGATTGTTGGGTACGCTTCTCGCACCAAAATGTGACAACATATGTGTGATTACATTAGTTATCTTATTTGCCACAAACACATGGACTAGAACCGTCAATATTGTAAAGTCATGTGTTTTGGCTCTATAAATACACCTCCTAGACTTCACTAGGAGGGTTGAAGCTTTGTGTTTGTTTTTCACCTTTCTATATTATTAATAATACAAGTTTCCTCTTTATCTCTTTACTACTTTCTCTCACTAAACCTTCACCATGGAGATGATGTTCTTTCATCATCCAAGGCCTCCCGATTCACATAAATCAACCAAAAAACGATCCATCAATAATGCTTGTGGAATGATAATTTTGCAGATTCCTGGAGATTATAAGTTATAGATTTAATAAAAACTTTTTATGAAAACAAAACTTTCAAAAAAATTTTAGAAAATTAAACCTGACGCCGTCAGGTTGTAAATCCTGACGCCGTCAGAAATGATCTGACAGAATTCTCATGTTACGTTTCCGGAAAATTTTTGGAAAAACCTATACCTTACTTCCTGGAAATCCTGCAAAACATCATTATGACTCGATACAAGCATTTGACTCAAACAAGCACTAATATGTATGTTCATTTAATATTATTACGATTCATGTTCATTTGTGTTCTAATAAACCGATTTAGATTTCCCTTACACTTAACTTTTGCAAAATACCTTTATATGTAGTTAAGACGAAGTTAAAAACAAGATAAAGCATTTTCACAAATTAGTTTTTTAACATGAATCAATAATAATAAAACTTAAACACACATACGGAAACAAATAAAATCAAACAAACAAATAAACACACAAAGCAAATAAAACTTGGGTTGCCTCCCAAGAAGCGCTTTTCTTTATTAACGAGTCTTGTAGCTAGACTCAAAGTCGCGTACATTACGTGATTTCTTCATCAAAAGTTATGTCTTCCTCATTGATCATTTCATTACCATTCTCATGATAATGCTTGACTCGTTGTATATTCACAGTGAATTCTCTATCTTCGTCGTCAATCAACACAACGGCTCCGGTTTTAGAGGAGCTCCTTACGGTAAAAGGTCCATACCATCTAGATTTAAGTTTTCCCGGAAATAGCCTTGAGCGAGAATTATATAATAATAATACCTTGTCTCCTTCCGAAAACTCCTTGGGTCTCTTAATCCGTTGGTCATGCCATCTTTTTGCCCTTTCTTTGTATGTAATGGAAGATTCATAAGCCTCTAATCTCAATTCATCGAGCTCTTGGAGCTGTAAGAATCTATTTGTTCCCGCAACCGTATAATCCAAATTACAAGCCTTAAGTGCCCAATACGCCTTGTGTTCCAGTTCTACTGGAAGGTGGCATGCCTTGCCATATACCATACGGAACGGGGTTGTCCCGATTGGTGTCTTATAAGCGGTTCGAAATGCCCACAAAGCTTCATCGAGCTTAAAAGACCAATCTTTTCGGTTTTGATTGACCGTTTTCTCTAATATTCTCTTTATGGCTCTATTAGTGTTTTCGACTTGACCGTTGGTTTGAGGATGGTAAGCGGTGGAGAATCGGTGAGAGACTCCATATCTTTTCATAACTTTCTCCATTTGCGAATTGCAAAAATGGGTTCCCCTGTCACTAATAAGAGCCTTCGGAATTCCGAACCTAGCGAACAATTTTTTTAAGAAATGAATGACTACCCTAGCGTCGTTAGTCCTAAGGGCTTGTGCTTCCACCCATTTCGAAACATAATCAATGGCCACTAGGATGTATTCATTCCCTCCTGAAGATGGGAAGGGTCCCATGAAATCAATTCCCCAAACATCGAAAACCTCACAAACTTGTATATAATTCTGTGGGGCTTCATCCCTCCTAGAGATATTCCCAGCTCTTTGACATGCGTCACAAGTTTGTATCATTCCCTTCACATCACGAAATATTGTAGGCCAATAGAATCCCGCGTCGAAGACCTTTCGTGCAGTAGTGTTCATTCCGTGATGTCCTCCAGATGGACCTGCATGACACTCTTTCATAATTCTGACAGCCTCCTTTTCCGAAACACAACGCCTGATTACCTGGTCCGGACATCTTCGGAATAAGAAAGGTTCATCCCAAAAGTAATACCTTAATTGATTGAAGAACCTCTTTTTTTCATGCCTGCTCATATGCTCAGGAATGACTCGACTTGCCAGGTAGTTAGCATAATCCGCATACCATGGTTCAGAATCATTTATTGACATGAGCTGCTCTTCAGGAAATGACTCCCGAATCTCACTCTTGTCAGATTCAGCGAGGCTGGGGTTTTCGAGACGAGAGAGATGATCAGCTGCAAGATTCTCTGCTCCTTTCTTATCACGAATCTCAACATCGAACTCTTGCAATAGTAAGATCCAACGAAGTAACCGTGGTTTAGCGTCCAGTTTATTAAAAAGATATCGAATAGCTGAATGGTCCGTAAAAACAACTGTTTTGGAAAGGACAAGATATTGGCGAAACTTATCAAAAGCAAATACCACGGCCAGTAATTCCTTTTCAGTGGTAGTGTAGTTTTCTTGAGCAGGATTCATGGTTTTGCTAGCGTAGTATATTGGCTGAAAGTGTTTGTTAAGCCTTTGACCTAATACTGCTCCAACAGCATAATCACTAGCATCGCACATGATTTCAAAGGGTAACTCCCAGTTAGGGGTGACCATAATTGGAGCTTGGGTAAGTTCCTGCTTCAATCGATCGAATGCATCCTTGCACTCTTGAGAGAAGTCGAACGGGGCATCCTTCATGAGCAACTGGGTCATTGGTTTAGCTACCTTTGAGAAATCTTTAATGAATCTCCTATAGAAGCCAGCATGACCCAAAAAGCTACGGATTGCCTTGACAGTTGTTGGATAGGGAAGTTTGGATATAGCTTCAATTTTTGCCCGGTCTACTTCAATTCCACTTCCTGAAATTTTGTGCCCTAGCACAATCCCTTCTTTTACCATAAAGTGGCACTTTTCCCAGTTTAGTACCAAGTTGGTCTCTTCACAACGTTTGAGCATTTTCTCAAGGTTAGCAAGACAGCGATCAAAAGAGTTTCCAAAGACTGAAAAATCATCCATGAAGACCTCCATGCTGTCTTCCATTAACTCATGGAAGATTGCCGTCATGCAGCGCTGGAAAGTGGCGGGGGCGTTACATAGTCCAAAGGGCATTCGCTTGTAGGCGAAGGTGCCATAAGGGCATGTAAACGTAGTCTTTTCTTGGTCCTCAGGAGCGATAGGGATTTGGAAATACCCTGAGAACCCATCTAGGAAGCAGTAGTACTCATGCCCTGCTAACCTTTCCAACATTTGGTCGATAAATGGGAGAGGGAAATGATCCTTTCGGGTTGCATCATTCAACTTCCTATAATCGATGCACACACGCCATCCAGTTACTGTTCGTTGAGGCACTAACTCATCCTTATCGTTCTTCACCACCGTCATTCCTCCCTTTTTTGGTACAACCTGTACAGGACTTACCCATGGACTGTCGGAAATTGGGTAAATTAGCCCTGCATCTAGGAGCTTAATGACTTCCTTTTTTATGACTTCCTTAATGTTGGGGTTTACTCGCCTTTGAGGTTGCACGGTGGGTTTATAATCCTCCTCCATGAGTATTTTATGCGTGCAAAAAGTAGAGTCAATCCCCTTGATGTCGGCTACACTCCACGCTATAACTCCTTTATATTTTTTTAAAACTCCTAAGAGTTTATCCTTTTGTTCACTTTTCAAGGAAGAGCTTATGATTACCGGAAGTTGATCTTCCCCTTGGAGGAAAGCATATTCGAGGTTGTTCGGGAGTTCCTTGAGTTCTACCGCAGGTGGCTCGATGATGGAGGGTTTAAGTTTGTTCTCGGGTTTACGAAGCTCAAGCTGTTCAATTTCTTGTCTGGGATAGAAGGAGACTGCGTTTACATCCATAGTCTTCTCCTCCTCAAAGATGGGTAAGAAAGCTTCATCTCGCAACCAACCAGCTTCCATCTGTTCATCTATACAATTGTCAATCTCGTCGGATAGTTCATCGATTTCTTCGATGAAATACAGCTGATTATCTGCTTCGAGAGAAAGATTCATTGTGTCCTTGATGTCGAAGGTTAAGCTATCGGCCCTTACTCGTAAGGTCAGTTTGCCGTCGTGAACATCAATAACAGCACGAGCAGTTGCAAGGAATGGCCTCCCCAGAATGATAGGCACTAGGTCATCTTCTTCCATTTCTAAGATGACGAAGTCAACTGGAAATTTGAACCTTCCTACCTTAACCAACACATTTTCACATATTCCTAAGGGGTATTTGACTGATCTATCGGCTAGTTGGATGTTCATACGGGTAGGTTTCAATCCAGAATACCCTAATTTGAGGAACATGGAATGCGGCATAAGATTGATACTTGCTCCTAAGTCGGCTAAAGCATTCTTGACTGAAAGAGATCCTATTGAGCAGGGCAAGGTGAAACTACCTGGATCGTCCATCTTCTTTGGCAGCCCTCGATGAGTCACCACAGAACATTCTTCTCCTAAGGTTACAAGACCCTCGAGCCCTTTTTTGTTGGTTAGCAACTTCTTGAAGTATGTACTATATTTGGGCATATGGTAACATGCATCAAGAAGGGGTATGGTGACGACTGAATTCTTCAAATATGACAAGAATCTTTTATTATCATTTTCGACCTTTTGATTCTTGAGACGGGACGGGTATGGGACTTTAATGGGCTGTTTGGTTGGAGTAGGTGGAGAGGGAGTTACCGGAGGGGTTTGTTCGGGATTTTCATCGCTCACATTATCTTTCTCTACATGAGGGGTGTTGGGTTCCATGACGTTAGATTGATGAGCTGGGTAAGGTGGGTCCTTAGTAGTTGTTCCAGCACGAGTGGTGATGGCGAGTAAGGGATCTCTTTGAGGTTCGCTAAGGCCGTTGAGAGTGGCGTTGAGTTCTGCGAATTTGGCCCTCATGTCGTTTTGTTGGCTATTGATAAGGTTGTCGAGACCATTTAGTTGCAGATTATTTTCAAACGTGAAATGCCTAAGATCATCCTCAAAAGTGCTCCTAACCTTATAGTCAGGATATTCTCCTCCTCCCTCTTCTCTCACAAGATTTCCCCAAGGGGTGAAATCATTGTTTTGGTAGAAAGTTAAGAGCGAAGGATCATCGAAGATGTCGTGGCTTGACAAGCATGCTTGTTCGGTGGTGGTATTATCCTCGCATTCCTCCACTTCATGCGGGCCACCACATTGGTCGCAGATCAAGTATGGGTTTGACAACCGTTTAGTTGGTTGTGACTTGTCTAGATAAGAGACTTGATCATTCATTCTATTCAGCCGGCTGGCAAAAGGAGGCTCTTTCATGATCTTGGAAATGCTCATGATCGAATCGGGTTCATCCCAGGTATCGTCTTGATCATTTGCGTATTCCTCAATTCTATCCCATCCTTCCTCAGCGCTTAGGTTGGCTATTTTTCCTTTTACCGAATTATTAATGCCAAATTGGTCACTTTTAGGGACACTGTCATAAAAGATTTGGACAAGAAGCCAGAGTTCAATGCCATGATGAGGGACTTGTCTAATCAAATCTTTAAATCTGATCCAGGATTCGTGAATGGGTTCAGCTGGTCCAACATGGAAGCGGAAGATTGCGTCTCTTAACGTTGAAGTTCTTCCTATTGGAAAGAATTTCTCATAGAATTTTGAGACAAGCTGTTCCCATGTGAAAATGGATTCGGAGGGAAGTTGGTTATACCAGTCTCCGGCTTTTTCATAAAGGGTGAAGGGAAAGAATCGCAGCCGGGAGGTATCTCTAGTGGCTCCGTCCGTATAGAGGGTATCCACTATTTTCAGGAAGTCTTTGATGTGTTGGATTGGATCTTCAGTTTTCAATCCATGAAACTTGCATACACTTTGGACCAGCCAAATATTGGTTGCACGCAAGACCCCATCCGTGCGTTCATTTGGAAAAACGATAGCATTGGAAAAACCACGAGGGGTGGGAGAAGAGTAGTCCTTGAGACATTTAGGGATTGGGATTTCGGGAACCTCCATATCGTGATTGGGTTGAGGGCTAGGAGGTGTAGAATGATGATTGGATTCTTCCTCGGAGAGGGCATCATCAAAGTCGATGGCAATGCCAGATGGTTCGGGTGTTGCAAAGAGTCGCCTTAATCTTCGCATTTCCCTATCAGGTTCTGCGTAGGGTGGAATAAGGTCGCTTAGTGAACTACGACTCCTGGTGACTCTGAGATTGGAGAGATCTTCGTTTACCATGATGGCCAAGGAAGATTTGAGTAACGGATAGAGCAGAAAAAGATAGACTAAAGAAAACCTAGAAAAATAAAATAAAAATCTCACTAGAAAGGAATCTAGTGAGTAGACCTATAAAATAAACATTCAACCTAAACAATAACTATTCCCCGGCAGCGGCGCCAAAAACTTGATGCGTGGTTTTGCAACCTTACAACAGGTTTTACCTCTCGAGGGATCTCAAGAGGCTTACAACCCCACCAGGCAGTGTACCTGACCGATGTAGTATAGTGTAGTGGTAAGTACGGGGGATTGATCGTTCTCCACAGGGAATAGTGTTCGTTAGGTATGAAAAACTACTCTAATAGGTCTAGGGGTGGGAGAAGATTCTTTTTTATGTTTTTATAATTTTATGAAAGCAAGTAAAATCTCGGGTTTGAAAGAGTGGGCGGAATTAGTTGCTAGTCAACTAACCCAAGTTACTACGAATGCAAATAAAATAAAATAACAGAAAATGAAAAGGTGGTAAAATTTATGTGGAGAAAAATGTGTTTACTTAGATTTCCTTACTCTCTAACTATCTTTTACCGGTTGATTAGTGTGTATTAATTGCGTGGATGACGGGTGTATTCCTTAATACCAATCGTGGGGTGGCGTACGTACTTCCCCAACTCTACAAGCTCCTACTTCACTCCTATGTCGAGCCGGCTAGGAAGCTCCTAACATGGGATCACTAGAATTCGCTTGTGCATTAAATACAACCATAAAAACCTTTAGTACGCATTGGTTCATGTTTCTTAAGACGTTCAAGCAAGTTACCGAATAGGAAGTTAGCCAGTTTTCTTAAGCCTAACATAGATAAACAATCATCCAATACAACTAATAACACACTAATAACCAATAATCAATAGCTAGGTTTCATTAGATCTAAGCAAACACAAAGAAAACCTAGCCTAGCATGTTAAACAAAAGACAAGAACAAGATAGAATCAAACAACACATAGACATATTGAATGATTAATTGATAACTTATCTTCAATGTAACATGGAAGATCTCAAGGCAAAAAGCCTTGAAAAAGCTGCTAAAATCGTCTTAGGGTTTTCACACACAAAGTTCCACACTAATGACAAAAAATTGCAAAACTATATATAGACTTTCAGATCTGACGGCGTCACGTTATGGAGTGTGACGCCGTCACCTCGCCGCTTTTAGGGTTCCCGGATGGCCTTCTTGACGCCGTCCCTCTTTAGCTCTCCAAAATCCGTTCTGGCTTATCAAGGCTTGACGCCGTCAGAATTAGGCGTGACGCCGTCCCTCTTTAGCTTAAGCCGTGACGACCTTGATCACATTAAAGGGTGACGCCGTCAGAATTCCCATGCAAATTTCTCTGGCTTATCATGAGTAATTTTCATATCCACCTTTTTCTTGCCAAGCCATGACGCCGTCTAGACCAATATCTGACGCCGTCTGAGGTACTTTTTAGCCGATTTTGAGACTTTGTCGTTTTCTTCACTTTTATGCTCCAAAAACGTCCAAAATGCTTCCTTTTCCAGATTTCTTCTCAAAAGTACCTAAAATGACAAAAGGAACGATTTAGGGCAATATTTGATCAAATAAATACGATTTAGGGCTTAAATGACCCCTTAAAAGCGGTACACTTTTCGCTTCATCAATATATCATTATATGTAAATGGAAGGCCATTTGGTTAAATCCTGAGGTTGCCTCTTATCACGCATATATACTTATATCACAAAAACGTGGTCTCACAACGGTCTCGTAATGATTTACAAGTACAAGTTCTAGAATAAATAAAATCACCGGCACACTCATAGCAAAAGATCTAAGCATAAAAGATGTATGCTATATACGAAACAGGCTCAAATCCTCACAGTTTAGTGGGAAGGGCTATACTATGTGCTAGCTAATGTTATCGATCCTAGAATGGATTGCAATATTAATCGGGACACATCTCGAATTGTCAAAAATTACGGGTTTCACCAATGGATAAATCCAATTTATTCTAATTTATGATTTTTAAAATGACCAACAACTGGATTACAAGGGCAAACAAAATTTAAAATTAAGCTCAAAACATACAATATATTCTTATTTTCCTATTCATCCCCCCACACTTAAGTTAAGCATTGTCCTCAATGTGATAAACGACAAAGAACGAAATAGGGAAATAGAGAATAAACCGTACTTTCTGCTCAAGAGATTCTTGATCCTAGAATCCCAGCTTCGAAATCATTACCTGCAGAAATCTCTAAAAACAAAGGAAACACAAATGCGAAATATTTCTTCGTTTTATTCAAAAGACAGTGATACACCCCCACACTTAAGTTCAACTAAGCAATTTAGAAAAACTTTGGGGTTTAATCACTTGAAAATAAAAATGAAAATGAAAACACACGGGTTGCCTCCCGAGAAGCGCTTGTTTTATTAACGAGTCATCAGCCGGACTCGAACTTCTCTTTCTTACGTTGGTGCGATTTCCGACTTCTTCTTTGAAAATTTTGGAACATACAGCACATTTCCAATCACTATTCCTTCTCCAGTTTCATCTATGTATTCCAATTTAACTTTCTCCCACGGTCTTGGAAGAACATCATAGATATAACCAGAATCCTCGGCCCACGGAGTGTTTTTCTTGAAATCGGCCGGGAAAGGTGACATAAATGTTATAGCTTCATATTCCGCTTCAGGCGGAATTTCTTGAATAGAAACTTCATTCATCTGTTCCTTGTCATAGTATAATTTAATTCGGTGTCCATTAACAATGAAACTTCCACCATGTTTGTCATGCAATTCAACATATCCAGATGGAAATCCATGTTTCACTATATATGGTCCGAACCATTTTGGTTTCAGCTTGGGAGCTTTGAACTTATATTTCATATTAAAAAGCAGAACTTTGTCTCCAGCTTTGAATTCTTTTCGGATTCGCAGCTTTCTGTCATGATAGGCTTTGGTTCTCGCTTTGTAAAGCTTGGAGTTCTCGTAAGCTTGGAGTCTAAATTCATCGAGTTCATGCAATTGCAAAAATCTCTTTTCTCCAGCTATTTTGAGATCTGGGTTACAGCTTCTCAGTACCCAGTAAGCGCGATGTTCGATTTCGAACGGCAAATGACAGGTTTTTCCATACAAAAGTCTGTATGGTGTTGTTCCAATTGGTGTTTTATAAGCCGTGCGAAATGCCCACAGAGCATCATCTAGTTTCCTCGACCAAACGGCGGGATTGTCTTTAACCGTTTTTTCGAGTATCCTTTTTAAGGATCTGTTGGTATTTTCGACTTGACCACTGGTCTGTGGGTGATAAGCTGTAGCGAAACGATGATGAACTCCGTATCGCTTCATAATTTTCTCCATTTGTTTGTAACAGAAATGGGTTCCACGATAACTTATTAAAGCTTTAGGAATTCCATAACGAGCGAAAAGCTTTTTGAGAAAATTAACAACTACTCGTGCATCATTCGTAGGTAGAGCTTCCGCTTCAGCCCATTTGGAAACGTAATCAATAGCAACGAGAATGTATTCGTATTTGTGGGATTTAGGAAATGGTCCCATGAAATCAATTCCCCAAATATCGAATAACTCACAGACTTGAATGCTCCTTTGTGGCATTTCATCTCTTCGAGAAAGACTACCGGATTTTTGGCAAACATCACAATTCTGAACAAGAGTGTGAGCTTCTTTAAAAATAGTTGGCCAATAGAATCCAGCATCAAAGACTTTTTTAGCGGTGGTGGAAGGACCATAGTGTCCCCCAGTCGGTCCATGATGACATTCATCGAGAATTCTTCTCGTTTTAGAACCATAAACACATCTTCTAATCATCCCGTCGGGACACATTTTGAAAAGATAGGGTTCTTCCCAGTAGTAGTGTTTAAGATCAGAAAAGAATTTACTTCGTTGGGCATGAGTTAATCCTTTCTTTAGAATTCCTCCAACGAGATAATTTGCATAATCTGCAAACCATGGAATTTCATTTTCATCAACTGCATCAACAGTCATGAGGGTTTCATCAGGAAAGTAATCATCAATCTCATCTTCTTTCAGCTCTTCCAAATTTGGATTTTCTAAACGAGACAGATGATCAGCAGCTAGATTTTCTGCTCCTTTCTTATCTTTGATTTCAATATCGAATTCTTGGAGTAGCAAAATCCATCGGATAAGACGCGGTTTGGCATCTTGTTTGGCAAACAGATATTTCAACGCTGAATGATCAGTGAACACGATTGTTTTCGAAAGTACAAGATAAGATCTGAATTTATCGAAAGCGAAAACAACGGCTAACAATTCTTTCTCGTAACCGTGAACTTTTGTTTGAGCGTTGTTTTGTGTTTTGCGGAAAAATATTAGGACGAAAATTCTTCTCGGTTTAACTACGTTGGGTCGCTAATCCTATAATGACATGTGACAATCGCTTTGCACGTCCATTTCAATGTCGAATGCTTGACAATCTGCTATGTGTCCTAACAAATTCTTCATCGTACATGAAATATTTTGAAAATCCTTAATAATAATGCACGTAAAACTCATGTATAGAAACTTCTAAGCTTTAACGTTAGTTCGGTGTAAATAATGACATGATCCGCTTTCAAGCTCATTCCTGCCTGGAATTGTTAAACATGTCCTCATTATCATGAAATACATTTTGCAGTTGAGAACAAATCCAGTTGCATCTGTTAAGCATTTATGGAGATTGAAAGACAAGCGTTTAATAGACTTAAAAACTGAAAAGTCATCTATGAAAACTCATAGAGTTTGCATGTCTTGGATATAGCAATCATACATCTTTGGGAAGTTCGGACATTTAATCCAAAGATACCGGTAAGGTAATTCTGGGCATGTGATGATCTTCTTGATCAGGACATAATGATACTAGAAGTAGGAACTAATTATCATCATATCTTCGGTGCTTGTTGGTCAACAGACTAGTCATTCCGGTTTTACCTTCTTTTTTCGGAACACAGTGAACAGGACTCACCCAAGGACTATCCTCGATGGGGTAAATAATACCGGCATCAAGAAGTTTTATGATTTCTTTTTTAACAACTTCTTTCATGTTGGGGTTGAGTCGACGTTGTCTTTCTACAACTGGTTTGGCATCTTCTTCGAAATTGATTTTGTGCTTGCAAAAATCAGGACTGATTCCTGGGATATCAGAAGTTTTCCACGCAAAAGCTTCTTTATGCTTCTTAAGAACTGAAATGAGACATTCTTTCTCATAATCATTGAGCAACGAAGATATGACTACTGGAAGAAGTGAATTTTCTTCCAAGTAAGCATATTCAAGATTTTTAGGAAGTGGTTTCAGCTCAAGATCAGTTGGTGGTTCTTGAAGTGATGTTTTGATCCTCATTTGATCATTAAAATCGATTTCCTCAAAATCTTCTTCTATTTCTCCTTCTTCAACTTCTGTTTCTTCTTCTTCTTCAAATTTTACTTCCATAAAATCAGCGAACTCTTTATCAAAGGTTGTTTCATTAATCTTCTCTGAAATAGTCATGTATGGATCAGAATCTTCAAGTAATGCGTCCAATTCTTCCTCAGTGACTTCATCGATTATATCAATGTTAAAACAAGTGTCATCACTGGAATGTGGATATTGCATTGCTTTATCGATTAAAAAGGTGATTCTATCTTCTCCAACTCCAAGATTGAGTTCTTTTCCTTTTACTTTGATGATCGCATCAGCGGTGTTTAGGAAAGGTCTTCCTAAAATAAGGGGTACTCTACTATCTTCCTCCATTTCTAAGATCACAAAATCCACTGGAAAAATGAATTTACCTACTTGGACAAGCATATTCTCAGCAATACCAACATGATATTGGTAAGTATGATTAGCTAATCGGATACTCATCCTTGTAGGTTTCAAGGTATTGATGGAAAGTTTAGAATACAGCGAATAGGGCATCTAAGTTGATACTCGCACCTAAATCGGCTAAAGCATCGCATGTGATGTTGTTTCTAAGATGCATGGAATCAGAAAACTTCCCGGATCTCTGAGTTTTTGTGGAAATTTGTTTTGAACAATAGCTGAATATTCTTCATTGAGAAAGGTAGCGGATATTTGCTCCAAACTTGTTCTTGTTATTAAGAAGTTCTTTCAAAAATTTCCCATAATTGGGCATTCCAGCTAGAACATCAATGAGAGGTACATTGAGTCTAACTTCTTTGATTATTTCAACAAACTTCTTATAACGCTCCTCCATTCTTTCTTTCTTAAGGCTCTGAGGATATGGAATTTTTGGAGTGTAAGCCTTAACTGGTGGTTTGGTTTTGGGTGGTGTTTTTGGGGTATTTTCCTTCTTGGATTCTTCATCTTCATCCTCACTATCATCATTGATGATCGCGGTATTGTTTGGATTGGGTGGTGGATCATAAGACAGGCCACTTCTTGTGAACACAGCATTGATATGCTCATTTCTGGTTTGTGGTGGACGATAAGTCTTATCATTCGATGATGACGATGGTTTTGGGTTGGTTTGGGTGTTACTAGGTAACGAACCTGATGGTCGGGAAGAAATTTGATCAGAGAGTCTACCGAATTTGTTTTCAAGATCTTGAATAGACGCTTGGTGATTTTTCTGACCTTGCTCAACTTTGGTTTTGAGATTGAAGAATTGATTCTTGACGAACTCGTTGGTTGATTTTTGAGCAGTGACGAATTCTCTCATCATCTTTTCAAAATCTGTTTCTTCAGGTTTCTTATCGGCATTTTGTGGAGTTTGGTTCTCTACTCTTGGTTGGGAATCATGGTTGTTATCCCTTTGTCGGCGATCTTGCCAACTAACAGAATTTCGTCCGTAATAATTTCCACGATATCCGCCTCCACGGTATCCTCCTTGGACATAATTTGCTTCTCCTTCTTTGGGTTGGTCCATTGGTTGATCATCGCATTCTGAAGATGGGTGATTACCTCCACAGTTGTTACAACCATCTCGCATTTCTTTCATCTCTCCTTTAAGATCTTTGTATTGCGAATCGATTCTGGAAACCAAGGTTTCCATTTTCTCCATGAGTTTAGATGAATCAGAACTTTCAGCAAAAGCAACGGTTTTTCTTAGGGGTTTGGTCTTGGCATCTTTCGACCAGTCGAGTTTGAGAAGAACTCGGTCTTCAAGCAATTGGTATGCCTGGTTTGGAGTCTTATAAAGAAAAATTCCTCCAGCATCAAGAATTCCTTGAGATGCTTCATCAAGCCCATGGTAGAAGATTTGGATAATGGTTCCTCGTCCTAAACCATGTCCATGACAACTTCGAAGTAAATCCTTCATACGAAGCCAAGCTTCGACGAGTGATTCGTTAGTGTTTTGTGTGAAAGCACGAATTTCTCCCATGAGTCGGTCAAACATGGCAGGTGGAAAGAATCGGCTTACAAAAGCTTGCCTCATCTCCTCCCAAGTATTGATGATTCCTGGTGTTAATTCGTTATACCACACTTTTGCATCTCCAGCAAGTGATGACGGAAAAAGTTTGAGTTTAATGGCATCCACATTGGTATCACCATATCGGAACATGCCACAGATTTCAATGAATTCGGCAATGTGTTTGTGAGGATCGGCCCTCGAACGGCCATCGAATTGACGGTCTTTGATCATAGAAAGATGGTGTCCTTTCACGGTGAAATTGTCACCTATGTTGACGGCAACAATAGCAGCTCCAGGAATGGGTGCTACGGCTCGGTTTGCTTCCCACATGGGTTGATCGTCAGCCATGGGAAAAGGTTGATCAGTGAATGGATTATAAACGACTTTGGCTTCAAAAAGGTTATCAAAAGTTGGGTTTGGTACTCTCGGTATACGGTTGGCTAATGGAACAAAGGTTTTTCTTTTCTTTCTTTGTCTTCGGACTAAACGTTCGGGATCTGAAAAAGGTGAAATTGGTTCTACTCCAGTTGATCGAGTGTTCATACAATTCCCCAGAGAATCGAGGCAATGTCTAAACAAACGAGTGAAGAATGAAAACAATTTAAAAAGATCAGAATCGACCAACCGATCGGATAGAAATGACTACCGATCGGATGATGCTCTCGGTAAAGTGAAAGACTAAGCAACCGATCGGATGGATGTGAAACCGATCGGTTTCTCAGCTCGGTAAGATTTTTTTTTTTTTTACGAAAACTAACTATGTGAGAAATGGACTAAAACTTACAGAAACACGATCAAAATCCCCGGCAGCGGCGCCAAAAACTTGATGCGTTCGGGTTCATGCAAGTTTTAAATTTATAAGGGGTGAATTACCGAATCTAAGAACAACGCATACGAGCAAGTATACTCGTCCGTTGTAGCAAGATTTTGATGGTAAGTCGGGATCGTTCGCAGGGATTTGTGTAGTGAATCGAATTGTAAGTTAAAAGCAAATTTCTCAAACAAGCAATAATGATAATATGAAAATTCAAATGATTAAAAACTACACTTGCTTAGACTTAGTGAACTACAATTGACTAATATGATTGTGATAACTTTGGATAACATGTTGGTTGAGATAATTAGCTTGGTTACTAATCTATTGTTTCTACAAATTAAACCTTCGTCAAGATCTTAGTTTATAAAAACAAACATTACGTTTAACCAATCAATTCAAGATCAATTCAAGGTTCATAAGTTGGTGTTCCTTAAACACAAAAACAATCTTTTGTTTATCAAACAAGCTTGAGAAATGGTCAATACAAAAGGTAACCAATTATAGACAAAAGGTCACAATTGAAGGTAAACTATTAATCTCTCGACCCTTAAAATGGTTTACAATCAATCCGTTTTGATAGACAAAAGCATTTTCATTACAATCACGATTAAGTTCCTTTGTTTAATCAAGTATAGTGGATGACAACAACCATTCATAGACAAATGATTATAACTAGTTGAATAACAATAGTTCTTTCGACCCTTAGAATTACTAGCACTAGTTAAACTTGATTAACCAAATGTCACTATGAAACTTTATCACAATTGGTTCTTAGAATCGACTTGAAATTGAATTAAAATATGTTATCACAATCATATGCCAATCAATAAGTAATACACATCATCTAAGCAAGTGCACAAAGGCACTAGCCACTCATAACAAAAATAAACATAATCTTAAAACATTGAACATTAAAAACCATGATTGAAAGTCTTACAATGATTGAAAATAAGTTTACAAGTGAAAAGGCAATGATTCTCACAAGAAATGAATTGGACTTCGACTCTCCTCTCCTCCTGGACTTTGTGGACGAATTTTAGATTATGTGATGAGTGGTTTTTTTGATTCTCCTTGTTAATTGATAGTTATGTGTTGATGTGTGTGTTCAATATCATCAAATGGTTCTTTTAATACTCCAACCAAGGGTCTTGGTTCATTAAATTGTTCTCTTGTCCTCCAAGTAGTATTGAATAGACAGGAATGCTGAGAGGAAGGACCTAGAACCGGATATGTAAAGTCACAAATCTTAATGAAGAAGTTTTGGTAACACAGCAACAATCCAACCGATTGGTATTCAGTCCATCCGATCGGTTGGTCTTCAAACTAGCTTCCATCCGAATCGGATGCGGGCTACATCCGATCGGATGGAACATACTGGTATGCACTTTTTGGACCATTTTCGTTTGACTTGATTCTAGCTCGTAGCTCTTAGTTCTTTGATCTTCCCCTTCACCTTCAAGCTTATTAACTCGACTAATTGGACTTTTACTCTTCGAAGTACCTCTTGGTGCGGGACTTGTCACAATAATCTTCATGCATTCATAAACTTTTCCTTCTTCCTCGTTTTTGCATCTTTTTATCCATTTTCCTGTTTTTGGCTACAAATGCTTCGCAAACACTCTTTGGTACGATTAAGTAACAAAAGCATATAAATATAACCACAAAAAATACATAAAAACATGAATAACGCTACTAAGAACGTGTTAGATTTAGGTGTTATCAGTGGATTAAGATAGGTGGTTTTGATTACGACTTTGAGATAAAGTATGACCATCATGAGGGCATATTTATATGATGCCAGTATTATGACGTCTGGCCAACTGTGATAATACTTACATCATATAACGTGCACTTGTTGTGGGCATAGGATATCTTGGGGAGTACCTAAGAAGTTTAGAATTTGATATTCGTTAGATTATCCGTGATTAGTGAGACTTTAAGTTCATTCTACCTATGCGTATACTCTACCTTCGTTCATTAAATATCTGGATGAGTTTGGACTCTCGTTTTGCATTTTGTTGACCTCAGTTATGAATCTTGAACTCCTTTTAGAACTTCCTACTGTTGATGCAATTAATTCGATTTGAAATCTTGTTCGTATTCCATATGAGCTTATGAAGATTCACCTATCGCCCATTTTATGTTGCATGGACCTTTTGTTCTGAATCAACCTAATTTGTCTTCTCCTGAGAAAATTGAACCCACCTCGTTTTGATTTGAGTCATGAGAACTATTTGGTCTGAGGATCTTTTTGGAAGAACCTCCTCGGGCACGAGAATGTTTGCGATGATCGTTTACGACTTGCTACGACTTCGTTTAACTTTGCGACTTCAATTTTCGAGGACGAAAATTTTTTTTAGAGGGGAAGAAGTTGTAAAACCCAAAATTTGAAAGCTTGCAAAATGACCAAAATGCCCCTGAAACTTTAAAATTTAATTAAAGCATATATAAAGCACCAAATTAATTCCAAACCTTGGTAATGAGCTACATATGAAGTAAATTAATTTTGAGGCTACATATTAGTAATATACAATGTACAAAAAAATTATTTTGGCACCTCGCATTGTACCGAAAATTTTATAAAGTATTTAATTATATTTAGGAAAACCTTTAAACTAGATAATTACAATTAATGAATATAAATTACATAAATTAAGATAATTGCAAAATCAATTTTGGAAACTTTCAAATCCAGAAATTTGTTACTCCTTGGACCGAAAATATGGCTCTCCAAAATTGAAAACCCACGGTTTGTATTTTTCTCCCATTAATTGTCCCAAATAACCCTATATCGACACAACAAAAACTCTCCTAGCTTCCATCCGATTTTTGGAGGCTTCTTCCATAATTTTTCTGGGTTCCTATCACATCTAAAGAAGGCTAGAAAAAAATAGGATCTTGATTTGTAGAAGCTTGGTTCGTTGGTTTGGAGTTTTGTTCGTGTTTTATCCCATCTGAGAAGAAATAAATCATCACGGCCTATTCACACGTTCAAATCATCATTTGGTATTTTCTTATGATCCCTATACTACATATAACTCATATAAAATATTAGATTCGAATCATGCTAGGTTATGTGGTCGTATGAATTATTGATGATTAAAATACGTATAATATCTAAAATACACCATATGATTTTTCTGGGTCACTTTCATAATTTTTATGGGTTCTATGATCATCATATAGGTCTGGAAAAATGTTGGTTCGAATTTTGTAGCTTATATTGATCGCTTTGATTTTAAGTGGTTAAAACGTGCATAAATTCTAATATATGCAATACGAATTTTCTGGGCAAGAAACTTATTTTATTTAAGCTCTATATAATCAATATGATCTGGTAAAAATAATGGTTCGAATTATTGAGGCCTAGATAAGATCGTAGTGAATTTTAAATGGTAATCGGGTTTTAGTGTTTAAAAGGAAAAAAATAAAGACCCTATGTTGCGATTAGGGTTTGGAGTTTTGGATCTGGATTTGGATAATAAATAATGTAATTTATGATGTTCAAATGATGGCCTAATGATTGGGAAAGATTAGGGTTAGGATTTTGATTTAAAAATGTTATACGATTTGGAAATAAAAATATAAGGGGGTGTTTTGTAATTAATGAAACTTTAGGGTTTGATTCGTACCACACTTATATTTGGGGGTATATTCTATAAATTAGTAAATGTAAAGGTTTGTTGTGTAATTAAGGATATAATACGGGTTAATTTGTAAATTATATAATTATAAGGTTTAATTTTGTAATTTTGATAAATAAAGGGTGTAAATTGTAAATTATGAAACTTAAAGGACTAAAATGTGATTCTGAATAAAATATGTGTTGTAAATTAGTAACTTGCAATATTTTCATTAAAACCCTTAACTTTGGGATATTTACAATTAAAACCCTAAAATATGGAAACTTGTTATATATAACCTTAAACTTTGGTAACTTGCTAAAACATACATTATGTCCATAATAATCCTAATTAAATGACTTAACCTAATTACTTTGTGGAATTTGTCAAATTATGGAAAATTGCTAAAATTGGAAACTTACTAATTTTGGAAACCTGCTATAAATGGAAAGTTACTAAAAATGGAAAGCCGACTAAAATGAGAAATCTGATTTGAAGAAGATATTAATAATAAGACCACCATGTATTCGTGTAGATTCGCGGAAGATGGAGTTGTTTCCGATCTTTGTATTCTAGATATATTTGCACGTGCGGTATAAGGTACAGATATTCTACCCTTTTTCAGTAAGGGTGTCTTCTTTCTCATGACTCATTGATTTTGATTCATTGTAAGATTCCCTAAGCCATTGCTATGTTCCCCTACACTTTGGTTCGTTTGTTTGATTCATTTTGACCTTGACGTTCGATATGACCATTTTGCTTTGAGCCTCTATGATGATCCATTTGATATTCGTTCGCACCTTGTGATATTAGTACCCGAAACACTTGATACTTCGACGGTTCACTTGATTTTGGTAACTAGATGTGAAAACCTTTTTAATTATAACACGGAAAAGTTTTAAGGAAAACTTTTTTAAATGATGTTTATGTGTAATACCTAAAATTTGAATAACCTATAAAATGACCAAATTACCCCTGAATCCATAATACCTAATATAATCATTTATAACAATTCCGAATTGAATCCAAAAAAAAATTATGAAAACAACTGCATATGAAACGAAATGAATTCTGGGTCAACACTACATTATATTGAATGTCAAGAAGTTACAAAATCACATATACATTTAAGTATGGTCGAAATTTAATTAATAAAATTAATATATATATTTGCAAAATTATTTTAATTAGATAATTACAAATTAAATAAGGGAATTATATATCAAATAAAAATATGATTTTGTGATATCTTTGGGCCGAAAATACTGAGTTTATCCCCCCCCCCCATAGTCGGCCAATAATATGTACAAACCAAATCTTTTATTTTTGCAAAACCTTTAAACCGAAAACCTTATTGTCGATCCAAACTAAATTCGACACCAAGTTTATTCGACTTCCTCGACGTGTTCAAGTATTTTTCTGGGATTGATCATAGAGTAACCGAGCTAAGAAAAATAGGAGTCGAGTTGTGGAAGCTCTCATTCGATCGTGAGGATTTGTCTTTGTTCGATATATTCAGCCGATAGGTACAATATTACCACGACTTAATTTTACGTTCTATATTCGATCCAATATTTTTCTTATGATCTATATGTCATATACAACTCAGGAAAAATACGTAAAACAATTCATGCAAGCTAAATAACACGTACGAATTTATAATAGCTAAAACATACGTAAATTCCAAATAATGTTATGCGATTTTTCTGAGATGCAAATATAATTTTTATATGTTCTATACTGATCATATAAGCTTAGAAAAATAACCACATATTTGTTGAAGCTTAAAATAATTGTTTTGAATTATTGTTTGTAATCGGATTTGGAGGAAAACAAAGAAAAATAGGAAGAAACCCTAGGATGGATTAGGGTTAGGGTTTACATGTATAGATCTGATGTAATTAATAAATTAATGATTGTATGATGATGGTTTAATGATTGGTTAAACTAGGGTTTTGTTTTGGTACATAAAAAGGATATACGATTTGTAAATAAAAGTGCAAGCGCTTGTTTTGTCAAACTTTCAAACTTCTGGGATATTTTGTAAGATCATATAAGTCAGTAGGAAGGTGAGAAAAATATAACTTGAGGGTCCTAAGTGTAAATATTGCAAGTAAATGAATTAATGATAATTCAAGGGGTCGATTTGTAAATAATTAAAATGGAAGGACTAAAAGTGTAAGATCTGGAAACTTGAAGTTATTTTGAGTAAATAAAGTCATTCAAGGTGTAATGGGTAAATTTGAGTATTTGTGGGGTTGTTATGTAATTATAAATGAATTATGAATTGAATTGTAAGTTTTGTAAAGGTAAGGGACTATTGTGTAATTATTAAATCTTGAGGGTCTAATTCGTATTTCATGTAATACTGAGGTAAGGTTCTGTAAAAATTGGTGAGACTAAAGTATTTTCATTTTAAACCTTTGAAGTTAATGAATTTGTAATTAAAACCCTAAATTATGAAGATTGTCAAAGTTAACCCTGAACTTTTGTAACTTGATAAAAGGTACTTTGAATTCCATAATGAGTTTGAAATAAAGATTTAACCTAATCCGAAATATCAACATATTACTAAATCTGGAAAGTTACAAAATGAAAAGTAAATTAAAAGTAATAATTTACGTTTGAATAATTCGTAATTCCGTCTTCTACCTCTCTAGGTGTGAAGAAGGAGAAGCCTTGATTTCTGCTTCGCATTTGCTTTCTTATCTTTTGCTTCGATAATAAGGTACAGATATTCCGTCCTTTTTCAGTAAGGGCTTCTCAGTTCTTTTCTTTCAGAATTCATTTCCTTATTAGGATTTCCTATACCTTTGCTATGTTCCCTTTTGTTGTGAACTTTCGATGGGGTCTTTGATTTGAATCTTTTGCCATGTACCCTTAAGATATAATTTTGATTATTGTTAGTACGCCCGACCTTTGTTCTACAGTTTAATATTACGAGCCAATAACTAGGCATGAGGGTTTCATGTCCATGTCATTGACGCACCTTTGACATGACTCTAGGGCAGGAGAGTGATGACCTGTTCCGTCCCTTATTTATTATTTGCTATGGCCATTATATTATGATTATTGATTTATCTGTGGGGCGTATGGGTGCACTCTAGATTTGATCTGTTATCTGTATATGTTATATGTTATTATATCTGGTGACTGATGGTGTGTGCGATACACGTCTTTCACATTTGATTTAGAGCTGATCACTCTATACAGGTATGTTTTATTTTATTAGTAATGCTATGGTATCGTAAGTAGTCTGGGCTCGTGATAAATTGTTGTGTCCTTGTTTTCTTGAATCTTTTCTTTATTCATGATCTACTTCTCATTTCTTTCATGTCAACTTCGTATCATTTCGTTTTTCCTAAATTGCTTTCGCATTTGCTACTTGCTATTGTTATCGTTATCTATATATCTGTTCACTGGGCTTTTGAAGCTCAGCCGCATGTTTCTTTTCATGTGCGGCAGGTACTTAAGCTAGGAGCTGGGTTTAGCTTTGGGATGAGAGCGATCTATTTTGGAGTTGACCTTAGTATTTAGCTTTGCCATTTGAACTTCTATTTATTTTCATTATGCCATTGTTTAGGCATTTAAATATTGGATTTTGTACTTAAGCTATTTTGTCTTGCATTTTGATTTAAGTCATGTTGACTTATTTTGGATTTAATGTTAAGACTTATGAGGTTTTGTTTATTGAATGCTTTGTTGACTTCTGATATGCCACCATTGTTGTGATATCTTTACCCTTGTCGGGTTGGGGTGTTACAATTTATGGTATCAGAGAACAGGCTTTCATGAAACCTTAGAGCTTAGGCTATCGACCTGTGAGGATCTGGGTAGACATTAGGTTTTCCTTTCGCGCACTCTTTTCTTGTCCTGCTTTGTCATGCTTTCCTTTTGCTCTATCATTTTCCTATTGATCTTTCTAATCGTTTGAAAATCCTGTAGATGGTTGTTACTCGTCGTGGTGGTGATTATTCTGAAGGGGAGGAAAGATCCCTAATTTGGAGGAGTTGGTGGCTAATGCTATAGCCAATTTGCTACCTGGGCTTAATGCTAATGAGGTGATCACTTGGATGATCAACGAGTTTCGTAATGGAACTGGTCCCTCTGGTGGATCTGGTGGTGCTGGTCCTTCTAGTGGTGCTGGTGGTACTGGCGGTGGGGGCCGACCCACTACCATTAATGGTTGGCTGGAGAGTTTCAATAAGCTCAAGCCGTTGTCGTTCAGTTCTGCTGCTACTCCTCATGCTGCAGAGGACTGGATAACACACATGGAGAAGCTGTTTGAGGTGCTGGGTTGTGAAGACGGTGTTTAAGACTCGTCTGGCTGCGTTTAAACTTGAGGGAGATGTGCTTAACTGGTGGAGGGCGCACAAGGAAGCTAAGGATGGTGATGCTTATGTTCTTGGTTGTACTTGGGCTAATTTTCGGGCTACATTCTATAATAGGTACTTCCCAGTGTCCGAACAGCAGAGATTGATTAGGGAGTACAACACTATCTCTCAGCTTGAGACTGAGAATGCAGGAGAGTTTCTGGAGAGATTCCAGAGATTGGTTAGCTTTGTGGGCCCGGTTGCTGGGGATGCTGAGCATCAAGCCAAGCATTTCAAGTGGGCACTGAAGAGTTGGGTTTTAGATCGTCTTCTTAATCAGGAGTTCCTTGATCCGTCAGCATGTTGCGACGCAGCTCGCAACATTGAGATATTTCATGAGAAGGTGAGTTTCAAGAGAAACCGTGATGGCGACAGGATTCAGCCGCAAGGTCAGAATCGGGACAACAAGTGGTATTCTGGTAAGAACTTTGAGCAGCGGGGTCAGTCAGGTAGGAGCTTTGATCAGCGAAAACCAGATTTTAAGGGTCAGGATGCTGGTTCAAATTCTAAGCAAAATGATAATGGTCAGAAGCAGTGGAAGGATCAACCTTCTAAGGGTTTTCAGCAGCAGTCTCGTGGTTCTGGATCAAGTTCTCAGAAGGGTTCATCTGGGAGCTTACCTACATCTCCAATCTGTACTTCTTTTGGGAAAAATCATTCAGGAGTGTGTCGTAGAGCAACTGGTGCATGTTTCCGATGTGGGTCTGCTGAGCATCGGGTAAAGGACTGCCCAAAGCAGAATCCTGCATCTGACAAGAATTATCTGCTACCTCCGCCTCCTCCACCTCCGAATACTGGGCGTGTGTTTTCTACTACGCGAGATCAGGCAGCTAAGGCTACAGGTACCATTACCGGCTTTTTGAATATTGATGATTTTACTGTTTACGCGTTATTTGACACCGGAGCAACACACTCTATCATATCTACAAATTTGACTAAGAAACTGAACATACCTGCAACACCATTAAATAACCCAATTGCTATATCTACCCCCATGCAAAACCACATTCTCATAAACCATGAATATTTGAACTGTCCGTTACGTTTCGATGATCGGATTCGTCCGGCGAATCTACTTCCTTTAGACATGATTGACTTCGATGTCATCTTGGGTATGGACTGGTTGGCTTTCCATCGAGCAACCATTGACTGCCATGCCAGAAATGTGATTTTTGGTGACATGAATAATCCCGAATTCATTTACCATGAATCTCGCCCTCTTAAAACCGTTAAAATCATTTCCGCCTTGAAAGCTCGAACCTTGATGTCTCATGGTTGCCAAGGTTATTTAGCCTCAGTGAAGGATTCATCTGTTGAGATTCCAGATATTTCTAGTGTTCCCATTGTTCGGGATTTTGCTGACGTTTTTCCTGAAGTACTTCCTGGTATTCCTCCGGCTAGAGAAGTGGAATTTTCTATTGATCTAATTCCCGGTGCCGAACCTATCTCTAAGGCTCCGTACCGGATGGCACCTGCTGAACTGAAGGAGTTAAAGGAGCAACTGGAAGAGTTGCTGGACTGTGGATTTATTCGACCTAGTGTTTCGCCGTGGGGTGCTCCTGTACTTTTCGTGAAGAAGAAGGATGGGTCTATGCGTTTGTGTATTGATTATCGTGAGCTAAATCGCGTTACCATTCGAAACCGTTATCCGCTTCCTCGCATTGATGACTTGTTTGATCAATTGCAAGGAGGTAAAGTTTTCTCTAAAATCGACTTGCGATCTGGTTATCACCAATTGCGAGTTAAAGAGCAGGATGTTCCTAAGACTGCTTTCCGAACCCGTTATGGACACTATGAGTTCCTGGTTATGCCTTTTGGCTTTACAAATGCTCCTGCTGTGTTTATGGATTTAATGAATCGAGTTTTCCATGAATTCCTTGATAAGTTCGTCATCGTTTTCATTGATGATATTCTAGTGTATTCTAAGTCGTCCGAAGAGCACGAGCAACATTTGCGTATCGTATTAGGTATCCTGAGGCCGCAGAAGTTATTCGCGAAATTTTCTAAGTGTGAGTTCTGGCTGAATCAAGTAGCTTTCCTAGGTCACATTGTGTCTGCCGATGGTATCACCATGGATCCATCTAAAGTTGAGGCTATCACCAAGTGGCCGAGACCTACCACTGTGACTGAAGTCAGGAGTTTTCTAGGATTAGCTGGCTACTATAGGCGTTTTGTAGAAGGATTTTTGAAGTTGGCTTTGCCATTGACTCAATTGATGCGGAAGGGTGAAAAGTTTGTATGGACTGATGAGCGTGAGCAGAGTTTCGAAGAGTTGAAACGGCGTTTGGTATCTGCACCTATTCTAACTTTACCATCGGGTCCTGGAGGTTTCCAAATTTTTAGGGATGCTTCTAAGAAGGGTTTGGGCTGTGTGCTTATGCAAAACGGCAAGGTGATTGCCTATGCTTCGATTCAACTGAAACCCTATGAGGAAAATTATCCAACTCATGATCTAGAATTGGCAGCTGTAGTTTTTGCGTTGAAGATTTGGAGGCATTACTTGTATGGTGAATCATGTGATATCTTCACTGATCACAAGAGCCTCAAATATATCTTTACTCAGAAAGAGCTTAATATGAGGCAGAGAAGATGGTTGGAACTTTTGAAAGATTATGACACAAACATCCAATATCATCCAGGTAAGGCTAATGTGGTTGCAGATGCACTTAGTCGGAAATCTGGAGTGATTGCTAGTTTGGAGTTTGATCAGCATGTCCTCAAGGATTTGGAGCGTTTGGATGTTGAGTTGTGTTTTCGGCGGGATGTTGGTTACTGGGCTAGTCTAAAGATTGAGTCAAATCTGATGTTGCGCATTAAAGAGGCTCAGAAAGATGATAGTGAACTCTGGGCTATTGTTCAGAATATTGAAGAGGGTAAGCAGACTGAGTTTAGAGTTGATGACGATGGAGTTGTCTGGTATGAGGATCGTTTATGCGTGCCTAATGATTCTGATGAACTCAAATAAGTACATTTTATTACTATCATTTATCCTATTAATTTGACTTGTTTTACTATATTATGTATGAGGATTGATACTTAATCGTTTACTTTTGTAATTCTCAGGTAAAAACAAGCATTTGGTGAAACTTGGCGATTTTGGACTAATAATGGAGCAAAACGTGCATAAAGTGAAGAGTCTACTGAAATGAAGAAGATCAAGACTAATCTGCTCCAGATGCGCCGCATCTCACTATCAACATGCGCCGCATCTCTATCAAGATGTCACCAGATACGATCCAAGATACAAGAAGACATGCGCCGCATCTAATCAAGAGTTACGCCGCATCTTCTGGCGGTGTACGAATATTCCTGAATATTATAATCTTGGACCCCACGCGAAGTTAAGTACATGCGCCGCATCTACTTAAGTAGATGCGCCGCATCTTTCCTCAGACACAAACTATAAATACCCCGTAGACCAGACGCATTAAAGAGATTCGGAAGTTCGAAAACCTAAAGACCGAACAGAAGAGAAGGACGAATTCAGTCAAGAAGGCAGCACAAGACACACCCAAATCGAAGATACAAGAGCTGTAAGAAGGTGCTGCATGTATTTAATTCATTAAGTAGTTTTGTTTTATTGTTTTAGCAAACTTTAATTCATCAGGATTGGTGGCTTGTGTAATGTGACAACGGAAAGATTGCACTCCCTTTAATACTTGCTTTCCCATCAATTAAAGTTTATATGTTGATGTCTTTGGTTACTACTTATTAGTGCATTGACCACCTCTGTGTTTATTAGTGGCTTGCGGGCACCCGACTGCGGGACAAGGTGTGGCTCCCACGGTTGTTTCTAAATTGATCACTTAGGAATAACTTTTAGACATAAGTCGTCATTAAGGGTTTACTCGCCGATAAGAATAGGACCAACGAGAAAGGGTTAATTACATACACTTCATATAAAGCTATCAATAAAACAAGTGACAAACTACTTAATCATAAGGACAGCCCTCTTATTGTCTCTAGTATCTATCTGTGTACGTGTGTGCTACTTGCTGATTCGTGCCTATTTGTTTATTTTATTATTTAATTGCAAACAAAACTGTGCCAGTCTCTCAGGCTGAAACCCCCTTGCGTTAGGATATTAAAATACTGATTAGAATAACGAGATAATACGTTCCACTCTTAGTGATCGACACTCTACTTACCATTATCTTCATACTGACCGGGTACACTGCTCGTTAAGTGTGTGTGTTATTGATAAGTCGGCTAAATATAAATTTAAAACTTGAGTAGGCATTAAAACTGCTAAACCGCAACGACACATCACGCGCATCAAGTTTTTGGCGCCGCTGCCGGGGAGTGAATTGTTATTTTCTGTTAATTTGATTAGTATTTTAATTAGGATTTTCTTTTTATTAGATTAAATTGCATCATTGTACTATTTTGCATATTTGTTGTATTGTGTGTTATTTGTTTGCTTTTGTTTTTATTTTGTGTGTTTTATTTTTGTTTCGTGTGTTTTATTTTTTGTTTTTATTTTTCGTATTTTTCTGTTCTGCTATCGTTGTACTGTGCTAAATCAAACGATACGGCGCATCTGATCTCTCAGATACGGCGTATTGCGTTTAATTTTTTTAATACAACGCGTTTAATTAATTCGATACGACGCATCTTTTCCCCAAGATACGGCGTATCTGTTTTTAACAAAGAAAATTTTTCTAAGCGATAAAGTAATACGACGCATCTGCTTTTATAGATACGGCGTATCTGTTTTGATAAAAATTTTTTCTAAACGTTAACGCCATACGACGCATCTGCTTTCGCAGATACGGCGTATTTATTATTTTAATTAAAAACAGTTTGCGAATTATTAAACAAATACGGCGTATCGATTTCTGTCGATACGGCGCATCTTACTGAATCAAAAATCTTTTATTTTTAAACGTAACGAAAATACGGCGCATTAACTTTTGTTAATACGACGAATATAATTTGATAAATATAGTTGATTTTTGATATTTACTTTGATCGGTCCGCTACTCTCGTGTGCAAGTTGTTTATTTTCAGGATAAATGATGACTCAAGCATCACCAAGAAGGATTACATTCTGAACCAAACCAAGAGACGCTAGCTGAAGTGACCGAACATAAGACGGGAAGAGTGGAGGAAAACTCAGTACTGGTAACATTGAACTTCTTTAATTCTTGAAATAGAATCCCAGGTAAACTCTACGATAATTCAACTGCCCAAAGGAAAATTCTCTACACTATGATCTCAGTCTTATTATCCTTATTATACGTCTGATTCAATTCGTAATCTTAATTTTGTATGCTCAAAAACGATATTTGTTCCTAACCTCGGAATAAATCCTTATCCACTAAACAATAAGATTACGATTATTAATGAAACGTTTATGCCTATTACTCTTATTTTGAATTCATCTATATGGTGTGCCGTTTTTACCCAAATTTGATGTATAAGGAACTGTGTTGCGGAGGCCAAGGTACGTTCTTCATTTAAATTTCGTTAACTAACATAGAGATACGGCGGATCTAAATATCCGAAGCGCCGTATCCCTGACCAACTAGGACTTATTGACTAGTCAACGGAATTAACTAGATACGGCGCATCCCAATTTTCTGATACGGCGCATCGTGTCGCCTTATAAATACGACGGGAATACGCCGCATAAATACACACAGTTAAGAACACGCACTAAAATTATACTCAAAATCCGATCATCTTTCTTCAATCCGCCTTTAATCCGAGCATTAAAACGTTCTCCTAATCACAAATACTAAGGTAATTGTTACATTTCGATTTAATTTTGATTAATACGAAAATTAGGGTTTATTGGATTGAATCGATTCGCGCTTAAACGATATAGGGATATGATTAGAACTTGGAATTAATTATTTCCCCTAAGTTAATTTTAGATTTGGACATCGAATTTGGCACTAATTGAATCGACCGAAAATTTAGGTTTTGGGTTTGATTTTGAATATTTAGCGGGAAGGTAAATTAGCTGTGGTTGATTGAGATATTTGAACTGATATAAGGAGAATATTATACTGTGATATTTAGTGGAAGTTTACGTCACGGATACGGATTCTTGAAAAACGTGCCTAACCCTTTATTTTATGCTGATATGCTTTTAGATGCGGCGCATCTAGGTTGATTAATGCGGCGTAACGACCTATTTCAAAATTGCTAAAATTTTAGATACGCCGTATTGATTAATCTAGATACGACGCATCTCAATACGCCGTATCTGTTGTCTTGCACCGCATCTCTTATACTTTATACAGATACGCCGCATTGATTTAATCAAATGCGCCGTATCTACCTTACTTGCAGACTGTTTACTGACTTTGAATGTTTATGGCAGATGGCGTTACCTGAACCTGCACGTAGACACCCGTGGCTTCGCTTTGAAACGATGGGGCTAGCACAGGGTGCTATTGATGATTATATGACTAAGCTCAGAAAGTTTTATCAGAGGAAAGTATTCAGTGTTCCGGTTTTGAATTTTGACAGCATCAACAATATTGACGATGGTAACGCTGCTGAAAGGTTGAGAACTAGGTTGGAAATGATATACAAAGATGGGGAGGGGCAGATTTTATTCAGGTCCTACGCCTGGGAAAGGTTGTTTAGGATAGAGGAACCGTTAATTAAGGTTTTGATGTTGGAGTTTTTCTGCACTTTACACTATAGGGAGACTGATCTCGGTCTCGACACATTTGACACTCTAGTATTCAGATTGGGTGGTTTTGAGAGAAGGATGTCTATGGGGCAGTTTATACTCGCTCTTGGGTTGCATACTACAGCAGAGATGGCATCTCCTGGTTTTACTGATTATTGGGCTAACAGTTTGAGAGTTGTTTCAGATCGTGGGGAGTTGGGAGATTATTGGGTCGAGATTTCATCTGGAGGTGATTCTACCTCCACCACTCCCTCATATACACTGATTAGAGAGCCGATGAGGAGGCTTTGTCATCGCCTGATTGCCCTGACTATTGCCGGGAGGGGACAATCCCCTGAGAAGGTAACTACTTTGGATCTTTTTCTCTTGCGGAGCATGGATGGGGGAGCTGTGGTGAACATCCCTCACTTCTTAGCACATTATTTACACAGAGTTGCTCCAGGGAGAGATGGTAGGAGCCAGATGACTGGGGGCCATTTTGTCTCTCGTCTTGCTAGGCACTTTGGGATATTAGGTGATGAGATTCCCGGGGATCTTCCGGTTGATGTTGCTAGATTACCTAGTATGGATGCGGACTATCTTGCGACGAGGCTTGGGATATGTGAAGAGATGATAGATGGGTACTTCTGGGCACCACTTGGACCACCTAGGCCTGCTGAGCCAGAGCAGGGGGATGCTCAGGCAGCCCCGGCTGCTGCTCCTGCTCAGGAGGAGGTACATGCACCAGCACCAGCTCCCCGCACTATTGGACAGAGAGTCGAGAGAGTGGAGCTGGAGGTTAGGTCATTGAGGGAGGCTCTGGAGGCGCAGAGAGTTGAACTCGCTGGAGTGAGGAGAGATACGAGTTGGTTGGTCGACGGTGTCAGTAGATTGATGGCTCTTAACGGGGTCAGCCACAACCTCCCAGACGGTGCTTATGTGAGTAGGATTATCAGATACGAGCGCAGGGTTCGCCCCAGGACAGACGGAGCTAGCACTTCAGGAGCCCAATCAGATGACGTGACTCCTGACCAGCCCATGGCTTGACCACTCTTTGCATTTTCATTATGGACACGTTTCCCCGTACATTATTATTAATTTTTGGATTGTACTAATCGCTATTCTTATGTTTATGTTTAAATGTTTCAGTTTATATTTCCTGTTGTGTTTGATGAAGACTGGCATTAAGTTCAGCATGAGAGTACGAGAGGACGTATGAGATTAAACCGTGGAACGTGCCATTTTTGCAACAGACTGTTAACAGTCTGTTTGGTTACTACATGCGCCGTATCTGTTTAAACAGATGCGACGCATCCTATCCTTTATTTTGTTTTATTTTCAGTCCAGGCCGCACGAAGATACGGCGCATCTCAGTCCTGAGATGCGACGCATCCTCTGCAATGGTCATATCTTATTTTATTTTTCTGCATTTTAATTTTCGACTTTAAAACTATTTATCAGTTTATTTTTAATGCGGCGCATCCCTGGTTAAGGATGCGGCGCATCTTTATTCTGATCCGTACTAATTCCGGGCTCGATACGGCGTATCTTCTTCAATAAGATACGGCGCATCGACTGACCTGATGATTTTCATTTTTAATTTTTAAGTTTTATTTTTATCTAACTACTAATGTATTATGCAAGTTGAACCTTTCTTATCTTAGGTGTGTTTTAAAAGTGTTGGTGGTATTATAGTTTTCTGAATTTTCTGTGGATACATCAAGTATGAAGCTTTAACGTTCTAATCCACAAGAAAGATGATTTTTGCTCTTACACTAATGGAGGATCATACCGAGCAAATCTCAGGGGAGTTTTTCTGTTCTAATTCTTTTTATTTTCCAGTTTTTAACCTTTTATACAAACAACGAGGACGTTGTTTAACTTAAGTGGGGGGATAGGAGAATTAGAACACTTAACACTTACTTGTCCTAAACTTTTTCAAAAATTATGCTTAAAAGGTGCTTAATATATCAAACTTAAAATTTTTTTTTTTTAGCATGTTTTTGTTTAAGATCTAAGTTGCATAACTGCACACATGACGTTATTTTCAAAAATTGTGATTTTTCAAAATTCACAAATCTATGAGTGTGCCGGTGACTTGTAAACTTTAGAACTTGGCTTGTATACTATTCGAGACCACCATAATGAGTATTATTTATTTAATTGGAATGACTTGTCTAACTTGGTAAAATTCTAGGATTACACCCAAATAGCCTATTATATGTTATGTGTTATTAACTAACTACACTGGTTAGTTAACCCCCGTATAAACCCTTTTGTTACTCTCATTTTTAGAGTAAGATACCCCTAGAAAAACACTCAGAGCCATTCCTTTCGTTTCTTACACCTATGTTTAAAATGTTTCGTTACACCCTTACACCTTAGCCTACCCTGTAGATTAAAGTCCGTGGTTGGTTAATTGCTATAGGCAGAGTGTGTTTCCTTACATTACCTGTGTTCGCGTGCGTAATTCATTATCTATGGTTAGGTCGGGAAATTGCACAATGCAATTGGAGTGAAAGTAAATATTGTATATTTTTGAGTTTATTTTTCGTGTGTTTACTACTTTCACTATTACCGTTATTTCTGAAGTCATGAAAAGTATGAATAAAAATTATCCGGAAAGAAAAAAGAGTTGGATGTTTATTTTAAGCCAACAATGTAAAGTTATGTAAGTGGTCGATATCACCACTATTTGTTGTATTATATCTATGGATTGAATGGGAATTGGCAGTTATGGGAACGCCAATTAAGGTTTATTCTTTGATTAAGATTTTGTTGAGTATAATTCGTGTCTACCTAAAGCGTGTGTTTCAAGTGTTAAAGCGTGAGTTATTCAATGATATGAGTCTTATTCATGGGATGGTTGGGATAGTGATTAACCACACTTAGGATTTTAATTTATTTGTTTTGTTTATTTTTTATTTTACACCAATTTATATCCCAAATGTTATCCATACCCTGTATTGTTCTTTATCCAACCGAACCTTTGATTTATTGAGATTAGGGATTTGAGCAATCTTAAGTATCGTAGTCGTGGATTCGGCTATGTATTTATGATTTTGTCGCCCTTTTTGATATATTATTATTGGTGAAGTTTGGACCTATCTTTAGCCTATTCGAGTTAAGGATTTGAGCAATTGCAAGTATCGTGTTCGTGGATTCGATCATGTATTTGTGATTTTGTCGCCTTTTCTGGAATTTGAGATCGATAGTGAAATAAGAATAATTAACCCTTAAGCCTAAAAACCCTTTTTACCGCTTTAGACTTGTTATTCCTTAGCTTTAGTGGTGGAGATGTGTATACTTGCCAAGCTTATGATAGAATATTCGTCGCGACTGGACAGTTAAACGATTAGATTTGCTTTTATCGACTTATTTTATTTTACTTCTAATTCGTTAAGTGTTTAGTTGTGTGATTACGAAATAAACGAATACATGCTTAAACATAAAAATAAATCCTAACATCTTTTAGGATACATTTTCATGAGATTTAATCTAAGGTTTACTTGGGGACAAGTAAAGTTCAAGTGGGGGGATATTTGATGAACTCAAATAAGTACATTTTATTACTATCATTTATCCTATTAATTTGACTTGTTTTACTATATTATGTATGAGGATTGATACTTAATCGTTTACTTTTGTAATTCTCAGGTAAAAACAAGCATTTGGTGAAACTTGGCGATTTTGGACTAATAATGGAGCAAAACGTGCATAAAGTGAAGAGTCTACTGAAATGAAGAAGATCAAGACTAATCTGCTCCAGATGCGCCGCATCTCACTATCAACATGCGCCACATCTCTATCAAGATGTCACCAGATACGATCCAAGATACAAGAAGACATGCGCCGCATCTAATCAAGAGTTACGCCGCATCTTCTGGCGGTGTACGAATATTCCTGAATATTATAATCTTGGACCCCACGCGAAGTTAAGTACATGCGCCGCATCTACTTAAGTAGATGCGCCGCATCTTTCCTCAGACACAAACTATAAATACCCCGTAGACCAGACGCATTAAAGAGATTCGGAAGTTCGAAAACCTAAAGACCGAACAGAAGAGAAGGACGAATTCAGTCAAGAAGGCAGCACAAGACACACCCAAATCGAAGATACAAGAGCTGTAAGAAGGTGCTGCATGTATTTAATTCATTAAGTAGTTTTGTTTTATTGTTTTAGCAAACTTTAATTCATCAGGATTGGTGGCTTGTGTAATGTGACAACGGAAAGATTGCACTCCCTTTAATACTTGCTTTCCATCAATTAAAGTTTATATGTTGATGTCTTTGGTTACTACTTATTAGTGCATTGACCACCTCTGTGTTTATTAGTGGCTTGCGGGCACCCGACTGCGGGACAAGGTGTGGCTCCCACGGTTGTTTCTAAATTGATCACTTAGGAATAACTTTTAGACATAAGTCGTCATTAAGGGTTTACTCGCCGATAAGAATAGGACCAACGAGAAAGGGTTAATTACATACACTTCATATAAAGCTATCAATAAAACAAGTGACAAACTACTTAATCATAAGGACAGCCCTTTTATTGTCTCTAGTATCTATCTGTGTACGTGTGTGCTACTTGCTGATTCGTGCCTATTTGTTTATTTTATTATTTAATTGCAAACAAAACTGTGCCAGTCTCTCAGGCTGAAACCCCCTTGCGTTAGGATATTAAAATACTGATTAGAATAACGAGATAATACGTTCCACTCTTAGTGATCGACACTCTACTTACCATTATCTTCATACTGACCGGGTACACTGCTCGTTAAGTGTGTGTGTTATTGATAAGTCGGCTAAATATAAATTTAAAACTTGAGTAGGCATTAAAACTGCTAAACCGCAACGACACATCACGCGCATCAGATTCCGACTTGCGTGAGGCTGTATTGACGGAAGCTCACAGTTCTCCTTTCGCTATTCATCCTGGTTCTACCAAGATGTATCGGGATCTTAAGCAACATTTATGGTGGAACGGTATGAAGCAAGATGTAGCATTATTTGTTGCTAAATGCATGACCTGCCAGCAAGTTAAGATTGAGCATCAGCGAGCTAGTGGTCTATTACAACCTTTGGAAATTCCTACATGGAAATGGGATGAGATTTCCATGGACTTCGTTTGTGGTCTGCCTGTTACTCGTAAAAGACATGATACGATTTGGGTGGTCGTTGATCGGCTAACTAAATCCGCTCATTTCTTACCTATCCGTATGACCTTTAGTGTTAGTAAGTTGGCGGAAGTTTTTCAGCAAGAGATTGTTCGATTACACGGTATGCCTTCGTCTATTGTTTCAGATCGTGATCCTCGTTTCACTTCGCGCTTTTGGAAGGGACTTCATAAAGCTTGGGGCGCTCGCCTTAAGTTTAGTACTGCATTTCATCCCCAAACTGATGGTCAGTCTGAGAGGACCATTCAGACTTTGGAAGACATGTTAAGAGCTTGTGCATTGGAATGGGCAGGTAGTTGGGATGAGTACTTGTGTTTGGTAGAGTTTGCGTATAATAACAGTTGGCATGCGAGTATTCGAATGGCTCCCTTCGAGATGTTGTATGGTAGGAAGTGTAGGGCTCCTGTTTGTTGGAATGAAGTAGGAGAACGTTTGATTGAAGGACCTGAGATGATTGAGATCACAAATGAAAAGGTAGCTGTTGCTAGAGAGAAACTGAAAGAATCGCGTGCTCGCCAGAAAAGCTATGCTGATAAGCATCGTCGGGATCTAGAATTTAATGTAGGTGATCGGGTATTCCTGAAAGTATCTCCTTTCCGTGGTGTCAGGCGTTTTGGAATCAAGGGCAAGTTGAGTCCCCGATTTATTGGACCGTTCGAAATCCTGGAACGTATTGGGGAGGTTTCTTATCGTTTGGCTCTACCTCCTCAGCTATCTCATGTGCATAATGTATTCCATGTATCTCTCCTGAGAGGATACAATTATCATCCATTGCATGTTGTATCTTATCCACTCGATCAGATCCGGCCTAATATGTCTTTGTCTGAAGAACCGGAAGCGGTTCTGGACCGTCAGGAACGTGTCATGAGAAATAAAGTCATCCCGTTCGTAAAGATTCTTTGGAGGAATCACCCGGAGCGTGAAGCTACCTGGGAAACTGAAGAGTCAATACGAGCTAGTTATCCGCAATTCTCGTTTTAGTCTGGTATGTCTTTGATTTGTTTTCCGTTCTCCTTTGTTTTGTTTTCCCTACTCTCTTTTTCTTTCTACTTCCTGCAAATTTCGAGGACGAAATTTTTTTGTTAGTGGGGAAGAAGTTGAAATACCTAAAATTTGAATAACCTATAAAATGACCAAATTACCCCTGAATCCATAATACCTAATATAATCATTTATAACAATTCCGAATTGAATCCAAAAAAAAATTACGAAAACAACTGCATATGAAACGAAATGAATTCTGGGTCAACACTACATTATATTGAATGTCAAGAAGTTACAAAATCACATATACATTTAAGTATGGTCCGAAATTTAATTAATAAAATTAATATATATATTTTGCAAAATTATTTTAATTAGATAATTACAAATTAAATAAGGGAATTATATATCAAATAAAAATATGATTTTGTGATATTCTTTGGGCCGAAAATACTGAGTTTATCCCCCCCCCCCCATAGTCGGCCAATAATATATACAAACCAAATCTTTTATTTTTGCAAAACCTTTAAACCGAAAACCTTATTGTCGATCCAAACTAAATTCGACACCAAGTTTATTCGACTTCCTGGACGTGTTCAAGTATTTTTCTGGGATTGATCATAGAGTAACCGAGCTAAGAAAAATAGGAGTTGAGTTGTGGAAGCTCTCATTCGATCGTGAGGATTTGTCTTTGTTCGATATATTCAGTCGATAGGTACAATATTACCACGACTTAATTTTACGTTCTATATTCAATCCAGTATTTTTCTTATGATCTATATGTCATATACAACTCAGGAAAAATACGTAAAACAATTCATGCAAGCTAAATAACACGTACGAATTTATAATAGCTAAAACATACGTAAATTCCAAATAATGTTATGCGATTTTTCTGAGATGCAAATATAATTTTTATATGTTCTATACTGATCATATAAGCTTAGAAAAATAACCACATGATTTGTTGAAGCTTAAAATAATTGTTTTGAATTATTGTTTGTAATCGGATTTGGAGGAAAACAAAGAAAAATAGAAGAAACCCTAGGATGGATTAGGGTTAGGGTTTACATGTATAGATCTGATGTAATTAATGAAATTAATGATTGTATGATGATGGTTTAATGATTGGTTAAACTAGGGTTTTGTTTTGGTACATAAAAAGGATATACGATTTGTAAATAAAAGTGCAAGGGCTTGTTTTGTCAAACTTTCAAACTTCTGGGATATTTTGTAAGATCATATAAGTCAGTAGGAAGGTGAGAAAAATATAACTTGAGGGTCCTAAGTGTAAATATTGCAAGTAAATGAATTAATGATAATTCAAGGGGTCGATTTGTAAATAATTAAAATGGAAGAACTAAAAGTGTAAGATCTGGAAACTTGAAGTTATTTTGAGTAAATAAAGTCATTCAGGGTGTAATGGGTAAATTTGAGTATTTGTGGGGTTGTTATGTAATTATAAATGAATTATGAATTGAATTGTAAGTTTTGTAAAGGTAAGGGACTGATTGTGTAATTATTGAATCTTGAGGGTCTAATTCGTATTTCATGTAATACTGAGGTAAGGTTCTGTAAAAATTGGTGAAACTAAAGTATTTTCATTTTAAACCTTTGAAGTTAATGAATTTGTAATTAAAACCCTAAATTATGAAGATTGTCAAAGTTAACCCTGAACTTTTGTAACTTGATAAAAGGTACTTTGGATTCCATAATGAGTTTGAAATAAAGATTTAACCTAATCCGAAATATCAACATATTACTAAATCTGGAAAGTTACAAAATGAAAAGTAAATTAAAAGTAATAATTTACGTTTGAATAATTCGTAATTCCGTCTTCTACCCCTCTAGGTGTGAAGAAGGAGAAGCCTTGATTTCTGCTTCGCATTTGCTTTCTTATCTTTTGTTTCGATAATAAGGTACAGATATTCCGTCCTTTTTCAGTAAGGGCTTCTCAGTTATTTTCTTTCAGAATTCATTTCCTTATTAGGATTTCCTATACCTTTCCTATGTTCCCTTTTGTTGTGAACTTTCGATGGGTTCTTTGATTTGAATCTTTTCCCATGTACCCTTAAGATATAATTTTGATTATTGTTAGTACGCCCGACCTTTGTTCTACAGTTTAATATTTCGAGCCAATAACTAGGCATGAGGGTTTCATGTCCATGTCATTGACGCACCTTTGACATGACTCTAGGGCAGGAGAGTGGTGACCTGTTCCGTCCCTTATTTATTATTTTCTATGGCCATTATATTATGATTATTGATTTATCTGTGGGGCGTATGGGTGCACTCTAGATTTGATCTGTTATCTGTATATGTTATATGTTATTATATCTGGTGACTGATGGTGTGTGCGATACACGTCTTTCACATTTGATTTAGAGTTGATCACTCTATATAGGTATGTTTTATTTTATTAGTAATGCTATGGTATCATAAGTAGTCTGGGCTCGTGATAAATTGCTGTGTCCTTGTTTTCTTGAATCTTTTCTTTATTCATGATCTACTTCTCATTTCTTTCATGTCAACTTCGTATCATTTCGTTTTTCCTAAATTTCTTTCGCATTTGCTACTTGCTATTGTTATCTTTATCTATATATCTGTTCACTGGGCTTTTGAAGCTCAGCCGCATGTTTCTTTTCATGTGTGGCAGGTACTTAAGCTAGGAGCTGGGTTTAGCTTTGGGATAAGAGCGATCTATTTTGGAGTTGACCTTAGTACTTAGTTTTGCCATTTGAACTTCTATTTATTTTCATTATGCCATTGTTTAGGCATTTAAATATTGAATTTTGTACTTAAGCTATTTTGTCTTGCATTTTAATTTAAGTCATGTTGACTTATTTTGGATTTAATGTTAAGACTTATGAGGTTTTGTTTATTGAATGCTTTGTTGACTTCTGATATGCCACCATTGTGTTGTGATATCTTTACCCTTGTCGGGTTGGGGTGTTACATTATGAATAATGCAATACCACTTTTATATAGAATTTTACTAAACTTTTACGACAACTACTTTTAAAGACTACTTTTGTGAAAAACAGTTAATAAAGATCATTTTTATGAAAACCATTTGATAAAGATTTCTTTAAATGAACCATTTGATTATGAACCTTTGATCAGTTCGTTTGGACTCATTTGACATAGATATGGGATATGAACCTTTGGCATTTGAACTTTGATTTGAACCTGGATATTTGGACTTTGATATTGATTCGATGACTTTGACTATTTGAACATTTGCTATGATTTGGACCTTTGACCTTTGACCTTTCAGTTTGATACCCGAGCCAAAATTTGTTTTCTAGCCATGAAGGTAACATGGCCGTGTCATTGATGCACCGATGGCATGACTCTAGTGTAGTTGAGTGATGTTCCACACCGTCCCCATTTGCTACTACATGCGCGCTTTATTACTTATATTGGCCAGGATTAATTGTTTGGGGGGCGTATGGATGCATCCTAGATTTGTTTTGTTTCGAGGGATATATCATAATTTGATTTGATTTGATTTGGTGACTGATGATGGGTGCAATCCACGTCTTTCACAAGTTCGGGAGCTAGCTACTCCATTTGAAGAATGAGGACACCCCTCATATTATCTGATTATCTGAGCGGTCTCCCCTCTATATGATTATGAAGACATGGTTATTATATTTGGTTTGTGTTCGGGCTCGTGGTGGATTACTGACCCTTTACCTTTCTTACTTTGTACCTTTGTCTATATCTTATGTTATTCCATTGCACTATTCCATATATGTTCATTTCCTTTTGCTTTCGTTTTCGTTTATATATATCTGTTCACTGGGCTTTTTAAGCTCAGCCGCATTTCTTTTCCTGCGGCAGGTTTTAGTTGGAAGCTGGGTATGAGTGAAGAGACTTTTGGACTTAGAAGACTTGATAGTTATGCTGGATTAGAGTTGATTAGAAGCCATTATATATTAGATTAGTATTCGCATTTGTAACCTTGTAAATTTCAGTATTTCATTTGTAACCTTTGGGATTTTTTGTATTACTTGAGATGTATGCTTTGTTTTGATCTGATATGAAACCATTAGTGTGACATCTTTACCCTTGTCGGGTTGGGGTGTTACATCATCAGCCACCGTAAATCTCTGAACTTATCCACTGCTGTGATATTGCCTCCATGTGAGTTGTTGTGACTTTTGGACTCGCATGCTCACGCTTTTTCTGGATCATGATAACTTCATCAGAGTCGCGGAAGCTATGTTGTAGGTCTTTTGGTTATCATGATATCTTTAAAAAATGGTTTGGACGTGTGAGCATGGAGTGTGGATTGACTTGTCTCATGCTGGATCAGGAACCACCATCACCATCTTTATATGTACCTGAAATAAAACAGTTAGCACTAAAGTTGGAGAACGAATATGGCTTTGTCATTCGTTCAGTGTGGTTGGATTAACCTTCGGATCCGTGAGGACCGACCTGTGATCAGGTAGAGTTCCCTTTAAAGAGAATTCTCCTTGACAGGAATTTCCAGCTTGTTGAATGACTCATCCAATGAATCCACATCGGAATTGTCATACAAGCATGTTCTCATACCGGAACGTCTCAAAGCAGACAACACGGTTGAGTGAATCAGCGAATTAAATACCCACTGATTGACGAAAAATTGATTAGAAAAATCACTTGCGTGTCATTGGATAAACATTTTGTGCGACACGACAAGGGTTTTATAAATTGAATCACATTTCTGTTAAAAACACTTTTGTTTGAAAATTTTCACAATCAATGTGCTCGAAATTCAGTTGGTGAGCACATTGAAAGGTTTTCCAAAAGCGTCCGTCAATCCATTTCCTGGAACAAGTTTGATTCAAATGAGAATCGCCCCATCGTTTCTTTCCAGTTGTCACAAGTTTGATCCATGAAGGATCTCACATGTCACCCACCAAGAGCTTGTTTGATGTTGGCTCTAGAAGGATTTCCATCTTCATTGTGAATACTTTACGTATCACTCGGATTTTCTGGCAATACCACAAGGATAATGCGTAGGACTCTTCATATGTATTTTCTTGCTTTTCACGGTGTATGAAACAGCAAGCATATTGGAAATGTGTCCTAATGAGATTTATTGATGATCTCTGGGCTCTAGACTCAATAGTGCGTTTTGATTTAGTAATCGGAGGCTGGAGAGGACTGCCACCTTTTCAATATCATCTAACTCGAAGTGAGAAGGATGATAGCAATTTATTGATCTCCGTGACAAGTGAAACAAGAGTCCTTTGAGGGACCTTGAGTGGCTAGGGAGGGTTGTGCAGCGTATCACTGGGTCCATGATACTTTGTCTTCAATGTCAGTAATCAACTACGTTATTCTGACAGCATATGTATTGACCCGGTTTCTGCCTAAGATGTAAGGAGGGCTTCTTTCTTTTCACCCTTTATCTTTACATTTCTTTTCCATTCTTCAACCCCTTCAGCGATTACCGAGACTTCATTACTAGCACCTTCTTGGGTTTGTTCCAGTACTAGCTCCATCTCAGTCGGCACTCATCCCTTATTCACTTTTTCTCCTTTTTATAGTCATACCTAAGGACTTCTACACTAACTAGTGGATTGTCCCTGGGTAGATCCCTCCGGTTCTGGCTGGATCATGGGAACTAATACCTAACCTTACCATCCTTATAACTCCAATACATAAAGTAAAATGGTCGGTCTTTGGTATTCTTTCACAATTGCCATCACAAATCATTTGCTCCCCCTCAATATGTGCATCGGTATACGAAAAGGTTTGGCACATATGGGAGAGCCTACACTTGAGTTTCAAAAGATCACACTTTTTATCAGAATTTCATATTTAAATCACATTCTCTCCCCCGATCAAAAATTTCAAACCACTTGAGATTTGTGATCCCAATTGATTTAAATATATTTAGAAAATTTGGGAGAAAATGTGGTCAGGTTTAAATGTATTCTGATGTCGAAGCATA
Source organism: Artemisia tridentata subsp. tridentata (assembly GCA_021014915.2). Taxonomy (NCBI): domain Eukaryota; kingdom Viridiplantae; phylum Streptophyta; class Magnoliopsida; order Asterales; family Asteraceae; genus Artemisia; species Artemisia tridentata. Next base: position 163,278,565 of record CP139507.1, on the reverse strand, counting down.
CAATGCTCCCCCTCAAACCAAGAGAGAGTGTCACTGCTGATGTTGCACAATGTTTAAAAAAGGTGTCAAAATTTTGAACAAATAAACTCCCCCTCAATTAATGACCCGTTTTCTATTTAAAGAGCTGTAGTCATTCAATTGAGTGATAAGTATTTGTGAAATTTAAGTCCAGTTACCACCTTGTGAAACACCAAAACTCTCTTGAAGAATCATAGAACTGAAAGAGTTCATGGTGCAAAGAAGACTTCTCTTCTTGTACAAGAAATGATGCACTGAATCGTACATCAGATCGAAGAAACGTGGATATAAAGTAATCCATGCCCAGGTGAACATCACCCAGTTGGAGGAACAGCCGTCTTTTTGGTGACGTGCTTTCCCCATTATGAAGCGCGGGTTGCTATCTGAAGTAATAGCAAGCCATTTAGACATGTTTTAACCAATTTGTATAACTTCTGCTCGAGCTTAATTTAAAGTCCCGTGTCATTATTGAATGACATTTCTAAGACCGTAAATGTTATCGATAAACAGAAGACATGCCTAGATGAAACTATTTTTGGTATTTTCTAATTTTCTGATTTTTTATGGTTTTTCTGGGTTTAAGATTCTCTATTTACAATTATCTGTTTTTATAATTTTCTATTTACAGTTTGGTATAAAATATGTACAAACAATATGTTTCAGTTTAAGACGATGATAACATGAATACCAAAATGAGGATACTTTCAGTATGTGGTAGACATCTGTAGTCAACATCTCTTAAACTTTCACCACCAAAGCTTTCGAGGCTCCTGAATAATCGACTGAACTTGAGCCTTCTCAATGTGAAGCTTTGATAGCTTCCCCCCAAACTGACAATCTTCCTTTTGAGCAGTTTCAAAGCTCTCTTTCAAGCTTACGCAAGGTAAGTGTACAGCGAAAACCGTAGCAAACCCCGTTAAATATTGCTGCTCCTTTTAAGAATAACCATTGAGATTCTTCAATCGGGGGATCAAGTAGATCAGTAACGAATCATCTCACACTTGAATAATTCTTCTCACATTACTTCCTGCTGAAGACTGAAGAGACGCATACCAACAGTATCCAGAGACCACTTCCCCCAAGTAGTTGAAGTGATGCAGTCAGTCTCGATATATGAAGCTCAAGAACCCTAAGTACACACTCAATCCCATAAATGAAGTCGAAAACGCATCATCAAGATCAATTAAGACCTGAAAATCCCCTTTTCTCCCTTCAGGAAATCGCAGATGAGAGTTGTTACACCAAGTTCAACTAAGTCCCGAGTGTAAGTGATGCGTGCGCGTGTCGTTGTGGTTTAGCAGTATTAATGCCTACTCAAGTTTTAAATTTAAATTTAGCCGACTTATCAATAACACACACACTTAACGAGCAGTGTACCCGGTCAGTATGAATATAATGGTAAGTACAGTGTCGATCACTAAGAGTGGAACGTATTATCTAGTTATTCTAATCAGTATTTTAATATCCTAAGTTAGCTATACAACCTAATCTAACGCAAGGGGGTTCCGCCTGAGAGACTGGCACGGTTTGGTTATGATTAAACAGAAAAACTAAACTAATGAGCACGAATCAGCGATTAGCACACACATACACAGATAGATACTTGAGACAATAAGAAGACCTGTCCTGATAATTAAGTAGCTTGTCACTTGTTTCATTGCTAGTTTTATATGAAGTGTATATAATTAAACCTTTCTCGTTGGCTCTAATCTTATCGGCGAGTAAACTCTTAATGCTTACTTATGTCTATCCTATTTATTTAAGAGACGCTAAAACAAATAGGCGAGGAAGGGGCATGGCGACCCAAGCAAGACTCAGCTAGACACAGAGGTTATCAATGCACTAATAAAAGTCACCAAAGACATCAACATATAAACTTTAATTAATGGGAAAGCAATATTAAGGGGAGTGCATGATCTTCCGTAGTCACATGACACAAGCCCATCAATCCTGATGAATTAAAGTGTACTAATAAAATAAAACAAAACTACTTAATGAATTAAATACATGCAGGACCTTCTTACAGCTCTCGTATCTTCGTTTAGGTGTGTCTTGTAACACCCCAACCCGGCAAGGGTAGAAGTGTCACGCAAATGGTGACATATCAAAGGCAAGCATAACATACGACTTAAATAATACAATAGAAATCCAAAGGTTACAAAAGATATACTGGAACTACAAGGTTACAATTGAGAAACAAAACTAAATACTATGTCTGTCAATGCAAATCCTTCTAAAAACTTCTACTTCCGAAAAACTATCAAAGTCTTCTAAGTCCAAAGGTCTCTTCACTCATACCCAGCTTCCAACTAAAACCTGCCGCACACGGAAAGAAAACGTGCGGCTGAGCTTTAAAAGCCCAGTGAACAGATATATATAATAAACGGAAACAAAAGCAAATGGAAATGAACAGGCATAACATAATGAGTGAGAAATAGGAAAAAGAAAATAGAGAGTAAGGTTTAGGACAGTAATCCACCACGAGCCCACATATCACATCACATATCACATCGTAACCATAATCTTCAAATCATACAGAGGGGAGACCTCTCAGATAATCAGATAATATGAGGGGTGTCCTCATTCTTCAAATGGAGTAGCTAGCTCCCACATTTTGTGAAAGACGTGGATTGCACCCATCATCAGTCACCACATATCACATATCACAATATCACAATCACAATACAAATCTAGGATGCATCCATACGCCCCCCACATATCACATTGGCCATAATAATAATAATAATCGCATGCATTTCACAAATCACAATGGGGACGGTGTGGTTAATCACTCTGACCACACAAGAGTCATGTCAGTGGTGCATCACAGACACGGCCATGTTACCTTCATGGCTAGGAAACACATTTGGCTCGTAGTATCAAACTGGGGTCAAAGATCACAGGTTCATATCAAAGCAAAGGTTCACATGGTCATAATCACAGTCCAAATGACAAGGTTCATATCAAAGGGTTCATTTCACAGGGTTCATATCAAAGGTTCATATCATAGGTTCAAATCAGAAGTCAAGAGACCGAAGGCACCTTATTAAAAGGGCAGAATATCCGTACCTTATTCCAAAGTAAAGCACAAATCAAAATGAATAAGATGCAAAGAAATCAGGTTCTCTCCTTCTTCACACCTAGAGGGGTAGAAAAGAATCACAAACCTTTCCATATATAGTAACTTTCCATTTTTAGTAACTTTCCATTTTTAGAAATATGGAGTAACACACTTAGGTAAATCATTATTTCTGGAATTAGGGTATCTTTTATCATATTTACATATTAGGTCCTTAAGAATTCACAATTTACACTTTATACCCCTTTATTACAAAAGTTACACTTTTAACCTTCAATTATTCATAGTTACACATTAAACCCTTTATTTATCAATTTTACACCATGGTCACTTATTTTATCATATTATAATAAGGTATCCTCAATTTTACAGAATTTACACAATAGGTCCCTCTAGTTTACAAAGTTACATATTTAGTCCCTTAATTTACATTTTCCACTTTATATTATTTATAGTTACATATTAACCCAATAAATCACCAAATTAACACATAACCCCTTGAATATATTATATTACTCAAAACAGCACTATCTATCCAGAAATTACAAGTTTAGTCCCTCCATTTAATTATTTTACAATTCGAACCATATTAAACCCTAAAAACATTTTAATCCTTTAAAATACAAAAATGACACTTGACCCCCTCCTTTTATATTTTATACAGTAAGTATATGCCCCAAAATAAGTTCTAAAAATAACCCTTAAGTTTTAAAAGTTACAAAACTCACCCAAAACATTTTTAGCAAATCGTATAACACTTTATTTAATCAAAACCCTAACCCTAAAAATACAAATCATTATCCAATAATTATACCATCATTAAATCCTCATTAAATGACCAAGAACAAGCCCTAAATCCAAACCCTAAATCGAATTACACTTTATTTCTTTTTCTTTTTAATTTCTTTAAAATCGGTAAAAATAAATAAATCAAGAATAATTATTTTAGGCCTTAACAATTCGAAATATCATTTTTCCCAGATTAGTATGATCATATGGAGTCCAAATAAAATAAATATGAAGCCTCAAAAATTCGAATTGAATTATTTAGGGTTTATACACGTTTTTAAGATTTAATTCACAATTAATTGTTAGATCATGCATGGATCGACTTTTACATTTTATTTGGTGTTCATAACATATATAGGGTCTGAGAAAAATACCAAATCAAGATTTGAACGTGTGGAATGAGGTGTACGAATTCTTTTATACGCGTATGGCCAACATGGGTCAAAAATCACCACGTCTTCAAAAACGATCTAAAAATCATGAAACCAATTTTCACAGGTCAAATATGATGTGAGGAACACAAGAAAAATAAGAAACGAATTTTAGGGTGGTCGAATAAAGCAAATCGAATTATACCTCCTTTACACCTAGCGACAATGAAAGAATTCACCAAGATCGAATCGGGCTTTGCACACCTTCAAACTTATTTTTCTTGGCCTCTATGGGTGACAAATAACACAGGAAAAATGGTCTTGGAGTTCCATAAATTCGGATGAGATGTAGACGAATTATTGTTAGGGTTTTTGGTTATACGATTTGTTTTTGGGAGAAGAAAAATGATTTTGCCACTTAAATGAAGATAAGGCCGAATTTTAGGAGGAGGGGGAAGCAAAAGAGTCGGCCTAATAGAGGGTAGGGTCAATCATCATTTATTTTGCATTAATTCCCATTTATTTTGTAATTTAAATACCCTTAAATAACTTTTAAAACAAAATAAATGTATACTTAATTATTTTTTTGGCTAAATTGGACTTGTTTATGTTTTATAATGATTTAGATAGCTTGCACAAATATTTTATGATGCTCTATAATTATTTCATGTCATACTTGGTTCATTTTCATAATTTTTATAATTAAATTGTAAGTTATATAAGCCTTTATTTAATTTTCAAAGTTGCAGGGACATTTTGGTCTTTTTGCACATTTTAGATTTTAGGGTTTTACAACTCTTCCCCTCTAAACGAAAAATTTCGTCCTCGAAATTTGCAAAGAATCAGGAATGACATGATCGAAAACAAAATAGGGACATAACATATCAGAATACAAAATGCGGATAACTAGCTCGTATTGATTCCTCGATTCCCCAGGTAGCCTCCCGCTCTGGGTGGTTCTTCCAAAGAATCTTTACGAATGGAAATGAAACGAAACAGAAGACACAACGGATAACGAACGGAAATGTAAAAAAAAAAAAAGACTTGTTTCTCATGACTCTTCATTGCCGATCCAAAAGTAACTTCAGTTCCCAGAACTGACGTATCATACGGAATTCAGATTGCAAGGATCATATTCAAACATAACGAATGGTTATCATATTCTCTCAGAAGAGATACAAGGATACGCAAGATTGTGACGGATATGCCGTCCATAGCATTCGATCAGACAAATCAGATGAGATCGTACAGAAAATAAATTGTAGGTGATATCAAATGGAAGAAACTTGTAGCAGAACTTAAGATTCTTATCGGAATTACAAAGGTCAACAACCGCGTACTGAGAATCCCAACGTATCAATCGCATAACGGCGAAACAGATTAAGCGTATAGGTGGAACGAACCTAAATCTTACAAATGCGAAATTTCTCACATCTCTAATCAAAATTCTAAGGTTTCTAAAGTACTCCTCGAAATATCCTATGAACACAATGAGGGTACGTCATATGACGTAAGTATTATCACGTTCGCGAACCGTCATAATACCAGCATCATATGAGTATACCATCATGATGGTCATACTTTATCTCAAGTCGCAAACAAACCACTTATCTTAACCACCTATCAGTCTTTCTACCTCCTAAGGTTGGTCCAAATCAAACATCACTACGGATTCTACATCGGAGGAATTTGAACGTATAAATAGCGTAACGGAATGTGTACACCTCAAAACGAACTCGTCGTCGAAACGTTAGGTCTTCCACAATTCATCATCCTTCTCAATACGAAACCATCATCCAAACAATTGCATAACGAACACAGAACGGAATTTCTAATAGGGTAAGGCTCATTCAAAAGATCCTATCAAAAGGTAACGGAAACTTAAGTGGTCTAAGAGAAAATGAATTACGTCTTCAATATCTTCATCCTTTACAAAAATCAAATCTTCCAAATCCAAACGTTTACTGCAAAATTCCATCCATTCAATTTCATGATCTCGGATCTTTTCAAATTCCAAGTAGTCGCTCTCTTGTCTAATCATACGATCATAGGGTGAAAAGAAAATCATAAACTTGAGTCTGGTTCCTCAAGTCTTCGACACTTCTTTTGGACACTTCGGTGTGGTAGCGTGAATCTCCGATGTGATCACCGTGCATACCTCCATTTGCGAGTCTGCTTCAGCTCTCAATTCATCTTAGTACAACTAAAATGACTTAGAGAAACAAGGTTGCGTGTCTCCTACAGGTCTTCTAGCATCACCAACTCACACTGCTGTGGACTACGTGGTTTATGTGCTGAAAGCTCATCTTCTACGGTCTGGTCGTCTTGATGCCCAACTGAAATCTCCACGTGCTGCTTGAGGTATCATCGGGTCTCATCTCAGTCTGTCTTCTCCTCACCTGCTTCTCTCTTGGTAACGCCGGTCACGAACATCTTCTACCAATCTTCTACAAGGTTTCTAACTCCAACCATGGTCTTCAGTCTTGGTCCTTTCTGTGGAAGCTCTGTCGTCATCGGTTACCTGGTGGTGTTGTCTGCTGCAATCTCTGAACGCAAATCAAAACTATTCTTCCAGAACAAAGGGTCGGTTCACTTCATACTAAAAATGGTCAACGTGCTCCTCGTTCGTCTCTGAGCACAAACATACTGTCATACTATGACAATTGTCCGAATACTTGCGAAACATGAATCTTCTAGCCAATACAATTGACATCATTCAAAACTCATAGTGGTCACACGGGTACTAAAGCAACTTCAGGAAATCTTCTTAGGGAGAAACTTCATATCATAAATCTTTCTCTTCACAAATCAATTTGTAATGCTTCGCGGAACTTAATCTCTACTAATCAACTTCCTTCTCAGATGTTCTTGTGGTTGCTTCTTCCGTCTTTCAAACTCAGAAGAGGTCGTCTGCTACGGAGTTTCAAAAATAGCACAAATCGAATATTGATACGCGGAAATGGAATGGAATAACGATTACGGTTAAATTCACGATGGTCGGTGCGCCGCCGCACACTTCTCTCTTTCTTCTTCATAAACAAACAGGAGCATTCAAAGAGATTACTGAAGTGAACAAACTCATATTCCATCAGTTCCTACAATCTCTTAACTTCTTCAGTATCGCGGTTTCGCCAATTCAGATTAGTTCAATGCAAACTTTACTTCCCAAACGGATTTCAAAAGGTACGTCGGAAACACCAGAAATTCGTACATCAAGACTTCCAAATGTCGGAGCTTTCCAAGAATGGATATTAACAGGCGTTAGGAGGAAAATTGGGAATCAAGAGATCGGAGTATGTGCTTCATAGCACAATAATCATAACAGATTCAAATGATTGAAAATATCCTAAAAATATGGTGAAGCAGATTGTGAAGGGTCACATTTCCAAATATTGTAGTTTACGGTAGCTTCACGGAAGCCACCCATCCAAAATCAAAAGACTTCAAAGTCCAATACATCCAAGGTAAGCGGATTCTCAGAACGAATGTGGTGGTCAAATCATACGGATAGTTCACATATCAAATTTAGGTACATGGTTCATCAAAGTGTGGGATGGGAGAGTATTAGAATATATCAAGGTCAATTTTATCAAATTGAAGGTTAGAATCATGAACAGTTCAAAAGATTGGAATCTTGTTTAGCTTATAACATGGGAATGGTAGGGTGTGCACCGATAGTAATACGAACATCGTTTAACTGTCAGAGTTGAGATGTATGGAACATCAGTTATTAGCATCAGCATGCTCCGATAACAATTCCGTACTAGACAAATGTCAACATCAATCCTTCCAAAGGGAATTGGTTATCATACAAAGTTCATTCCTCAAATGACGGAAGGTAAGACTTCCTCGTCTTCTGAGATAAACGTTCTTATAAGGTGTGACTAAAGGCAAGATTCAGAGTGATGCGGAAGCAAATACTACTCACATGGATGTCCTAGTCTACCCATTCCTCACCGGTTGTACTTATGTTCTTATGGGAAAATACTCAAGTAACTTCGCAAAGGTTATCCTACGAGCGCCTACAGTGGAAACTTAGGGGTCCTAACTTACACAGGCCAAGGGTAGATGTACTACAAGTCGCAAACCTGGCTCTGATACCATAATTGTAACACCCCAACCCGGCAAGGGTAGAAGTGTCACGCAAATGGTGACATATCAAAGGCAAGCATAACATACGACTTAAATAATACAATAGAAATCCAAAGGTTACAAAAGATATACTGGAACTACAAGGTTACAATTGAGAAACAAAACTAAATACTATGTCTGTCAATGCAAATCCTTCTAAAAACTTCTACTTCCGAAAAACTATCAAAGTCTTCTAAGTCCAAAGGTCTCTTCACTCATACCCAGCTTCCAACTAAAACCTGCCGCACACGGAAAGAAAACGTGCGGCTGAGCTTTAAAAGCCCAGTGAACAGATATATATAATAAACGGAAACAAAAGCAAATGGAAATGAACAGGCATAACATAATGAGTGAGAAATAGGAAAAAGAAAATAGAGAGTAAGGTTTAGGACAGTAATCCACCACGAGCCCACATATCACATCACATATCACATCGTAACCATAATCTTCAAATCATACAGAGGGGAGACCTCTCAGATAATCAGATAATATGAGGGGTGTCCTCATTCTTCAAATGGAGTAGCTAGCTCCCACATTTTGTGAAAGACGTGGATTGCACCCATCATCAGTCACCACATATCACATATCACAATATCACAATCACAATACAAATCTAGGATGCATCCATACGCCCCCCACATATCACATTGGCCATAATAATAATAATAATCGCATGCATTTCACAAATCACAATGGGGACGGTGTGGTTAATCACTCTGACCACACAAGAGTCATGTCAGTGGTGCATCACAGACACGGCCATGTTACCTTCATGGCTAGGAAACACATTTGGCTCGTAGTATCAAACTGGGGTCAAAGATCACAGGTTCATATCAAAGCAAAGGTTCACATGGTCATAATCACAGTCCAAATGACAAGGTTCATATCAAAGGGTTCATTTCACAGGGTTCATATCAAAGGTTCATATCATAGGTTCAAATCAGAAGTCAAGAGACCGAAGGCACCTTATTAAAAGGGCAGAATATCCGTACCTTATTCCAAAGTAAAGCACAAATCAAAATGAATAAGATGCAAAGAAATCAGGTTCTCTCCTTCTTCACACCTAGAGGGGTAGAAAAGAATCACAAACCTTTCCATATATAGTAACTTTCCATTTTTAGTAACTTTCCATTTTTAGAAATATGGAGTAACACACTTAGGTAAATCATTATTTCTGGAATTAGGGTATCTTTTATCATATTTACATATTAGGTCCTTAAGAATTCACAATTTACACTTTATACCCCTTTATTACAAAAGTTACACTTTTAACCTTCAATTATTCATAGTTACACATTAAACCCTTTATTTATCAATTTTACACCATGGTCACTTATTTTATCATATTATAATAAGGTATCCTCAATTTTACAGAATTTACACAATAGGTCCCTCTAGTTTACAAAGTTACATATTTAGTCCCTTAATTTACATTTTCCACTTTATATTATTTATAGTTACATATTAACCCAATAAATCACCAAATTAACACATAACCCCTTGAATATATTATATTACTCAAAACAGCACTATCTATCCAGAAATTACAAGTTTAGTCCCTCCATTTAATTATTTTACAATTCGAACCATATTAAACCCTAAAAACATTTTAATCCTTTAAAATACAAAAATGACACTTGACCCCCTCCTTTTATATTTTATACAGTAAGTATATGCCCCAAAATAAGTTCTAAAAATAACCCTTAAGTTTTAAAAGTTACAAAACTCACCCAAAACATTTTTAGCAAATCGTATAACACTTTATTTAATCAAAACCCTAACCCTAAAAATACAAATCATTATCCAATAATTATACCATCATTAAATCCTCATTAAATGACCAAGAACAAGCCCTAAATCCAAACCCTAAATCGAATTACACTTTATTTCTTTTTCTTTTTAATTTCTTTAAAATCGGTAAAAAATAAATAAATCAAGAATAATTATTTTAGGCCTTAACAATTCGAAATATCATTTTTCCCAGATTAGTATGATCATATGGAGTCCAAATAAAATAAATATGAAGCCTCAAAAATTCGAATTGAATTATTTAGGGTTTATACACGTTTTTAAGATTTAATTCACAATTAATTGTTAGATCATGCATGGATCGACTTTTACATTTTATTTGGTGTTCATAACATATATAGGGTCTGAGAAAAATACCAAATCAAGATTTGAACGTGTGGAATGAGGTGTACGAATTCTTTTATACGCGTATGGCCAACATGGGTCAAAAATCACCACGTCTTCAAAAACGATCTAAAAATCATGAAACCAATTTTCACAGGTCAAATATGATGTGAGGAACACAAGAAAAATAAGAAACGAATTTTAGGGTGGTCGAATAAAGCAAATCGAATTATACCTCCTTTACACCTAGCGACAATGAAAGAATTCACCAAGATCGAATCGGGCTTTGCACACCTTCAAACTTATTTTTCTTGGCCTCTATGGGTGACAAATAACACAGGAAAAATGGTCTTGGAGTTCCATAAATTCGGATGAGATGTAGACGAATTATTGTTAGGGTTTTTGGTTATACGATTTGTTTTTGGGAGAAGAAAATGATTTTGCCACTTAAATGAAGATAAGGCCGAATTTTAGGAGGAGGGGGAAGCAAAAGAGTCGGCCTAATAGAGGGTAGGGTCAATCATCATTTATTTTGCATTAATTCCCATTTATTTTGTAATTTAAATACCCTTAAATAACTTTTAAAACAAAATAAATGTATACTTAATTATTTTTTTGGCTAAATTGGACTTGTTTATGTTTTATAATGATTTAGATAGCTTGCACAAATATTTTATGATGCTCTATAATTATTTCATGTCATACTTGGTTCATTTTCATAATTTTTATAATTAAATTGTAAGTTATATAAGCCTTTATTTAATTTTCAAAGTTGCAGGGACATTTTGGTCTTTTTGCACATTTTAGATTTTAGGGTTTTACATGTCTTGTGCTGCTTGGTCGTCTGAATTCGGCTCTGGGGTTATATCTTCACACACTGTCCAACTCTCAAATTCGTCTGACCTTGGGGTATTTATAGTTTCTGTCTGAGGGATCGATGCGGCGCATCGAGTTGTTAGATGCGGCGCATTGACTTAACTTCGCGTGGGGTCCAAGATTAATATATTCAGGAATATTCGTACACCGTCTTCAGATGCGGCGTATCTTAACTTTGTATGCGGCGCATGTACTTGGATTGTAACTTGTGAAATCTTGATAGTGATACACCGTATGTAAGAAGTATATTGCGGCGTATCTGGAGTAGAACGAGCTTGATCTTCTGGATTTCAGTAGGCTTTTGATATCTTGCTTGTTTTGCTCCATAATTAGTCCAAAATCGCCAAGTTTCACATAATGCTTTTTTTTACCTGAGAATTACTAAAGTAAACATTAATGTATCGATTCTCATAGATAATATAATAAAACAAGTCAAATAAATAGGATAAATGATGATAATAAAATGTACTTATTTGAGTTCATCAAATATCCCCCCACTTGAACTTTACTTGTCCCCAAGTAAACCTTAGAATTAATCAAATGAAAATGTATCCTAAAAGATGTTAGGATTTATTTTTATATTTAAGCACGTATTCGTTTTGTCATAATCACACAACGAAACACTTAACGAAGTAGAAACCAAAATAATTTTTAATGTAAAACAATTCTAAATCGTTTAGTTGCTTAGTCGTGACGAATATTCTATCATAGGCTTGGCAAGTATACGCATCTCCCCCACTAAAACCAAGGAGTAACAAGTCTAAAGCGGTAAAAAGGGTTTGTTGGTTAAGGTTTGATCATCCTTTTTAATCTCTATCGATCTCACATTCCAGAAAAGGCGACAAAATTACAAATACATGATCGAATCCACGACCACGATACTTGCAATTGCTCAAATCCTTAACTCGAATGGGCTAAAGATAGGACCAAGTAATCTTCACCAATAATATTATATCAAAAAGGGCGACAAAATCATAAATACATAGCCGAATCCACGACTACGATACTTAAGATTGCTCAAATCCCTAATCTCAATAAATCAAAGGTTTGGATGAAGAATGATATAGGGTATGGATAATATTTGGGATACAAATTGGTGTAAAATGAAAAATAAACAAAACAGATAAATTAAAATCCTAAGTGTGGTTAATCACTTTCCCAACCATCCCATGAATAAGACTCATATCATTGAATAACTCACGCTTTAACACTTGAAACACACGCTTTAGGTAGACACGAATTATACTCAACAAAATCTCAATCAAAGAATAACCTTAGTTGGCGTTCCCATAACGGCAACTCCCATTCAATCCATAAATATAATATACAACAAAAATTAGTGGTGATATCACCCACTTAATACAAAACTTTACATAAGTTGGTTAAAACAAACTTCCAAATTTTTCTTTTTCTTTTTCTTTTCTATTTTTTCGATTTTTTTTTTTTTTTTTTTTTTTTTTTTTTTTTTTTTTTTGACATCAATGTGTAAAATTTCACAACTTTTCTATCACTATTTTTTCGGATAATTTTTCCATACTCTTCATACTTTCAGAAATAACTGTAATAGGGAAAGTAGCAAACACACGAAAAATGAACTAAAAGATATACAATATTTACTTTCATACCAATTGCATTGTGCAATTTCCTGACCTAACCAAAGATAATGAATTACGCACGCGAACACAGGTAATGTAAGGAAACAAACTTTACCTAAAGCAATTAACCACGGATTTTAATCTACAGGGTAGGCTAAGGTGTAAGGGTGTATCGAAACATTATAACAAAGGTGTAAGAAACGAAAGGAATGGCTCTGAGGGTTTTTCTAGGGGTATCTTACGCTAAAAGTGAGAGTAAACAAAGGATTTATAAGGGGGTTAACTAACCAGTGTAGTTAGTTAATATCACATAACATATAAAGGCTATTTGGGTGTAATCCTAGAAATTTACCAATTTAATTTAGACAAGTCACTCCAATTATATAGATAATACTTATTATGGTGGTCTCAAATAGTATACAAGCCAAGTTCTAAAGTTTACAAGTCACCAGCACACTAAAGTTTTAATATTTTTGAAAGAATAGAGTTATGTGTGCGGTTATGTAATTTAGACTTTAAACAAAAACATGCTAAAAAATTTTAAATTTTGATATATTAAGCGCAATTTAAGCATATTTTGAAAAAGTTTAGGACAAGTAACTGTTCTAATTCTCTAATCCCCCCACTTAAGTTAAACAACGTCCTCGTTGTTTGTGTCAAAGGTTAAAAACTGGAAAATAAAAGAATTAGAACAGAAAAACTCCCCTGAGATTTGCTCGGTATGATCTTCCATTATTTGTATAAGAGCAAAAAGCAACATTCTTGTGGATAACGTTTAAGCTTCATAGATGATGTATCCACAAAAAAATGCAGGAATCTATAATACCATTTAGACTTTAACACACCTGAGTTAAGAAGGTTCAAACTTGCATAATACATTAGTAGTTAGTAAAAATAAAACCTAAAAAATTAAACTGTAAATCATCAGGTCAGTCGATACGCCGTATCTTATGGAAGAAGATACGCCGTATCGAGCCTGGAATAAATACGAATCAGAATAAAAGATGCGTCGCATCCTTAACCAGGGATGCGCCGCATTAAATAAACTGACAGAAAGTTTTAAAGTAAAAAAAAAATGCAGAAAATTAAATAAGATATGACCAGTGCAGGTGATGCGTCGCATCTTATGATGGAGATGCGCCGCATCTTCTGTAGGTCTGACAGACTCGACACAGAACAGAAAAGTAAAAATTTGGGTTGTCTCCCGGTCAGCACTTGTCTTTATTCCAGAGTCTTCAAGTTAGACTCACGTTCAGCTCCTTATTTTGTTCTTGTTACGTGCCATCCTTCTTCTTTCATCCGAAAGATGTTACCGTATAGCTCCGCAACATTTTCTTCCGTTTGACTTAATCTAATATATTCTTTGGTCTTTGTCGCAACATATTCCTCATATGGTCCCAAAGAGTATTTGATGACTTTAATTTTTTCAGAAATTATCATGGGTGGGTTATTATAAGTGATCCCAAGTAGTCGACATTTTCTCTCGATGAATTCTTCTTCGTCTTTATCAACAAACTTGAAATAAGGATCCTTATTCAAATAGTCATCAAGTTCATCAATTAATTTTCCTCGTGACTCATCGTTATTATCATAGGGATAATAATCAACAAAGTTAATGGATTGATAATAATCTTGAATCTCGTCCCACTTTCTTTTCAATTCCCATTGTAAGCGTCGATTAACCCTTGTGTAATCATCACATCTTCTATGCACCCGTTCCCAGAAAGTAGTATTCGATGCTCCCTTTAGTTCTTTTAAGTATTCGATTCTACCTTTTTCTTGCAAAGCCTCTGCTCTACATGGGGAGTCTTCAACTTTTTCATACCAATCATAGTCTTCAAAGTATACATCGTTTCCAACTCGTTTCATTCCAATTATACTTCCCCCATTGCAGGTTCCATCATTCTTCCAATCACAGGTTGGCCATTCACTACTTCCATCCTTGAAATGGAAAGGTTTACAAGTGTGATTAATATGCCCAAATTCCCATGGTTTATCCCAAACCCATGGTATCTGGTCATTCCATTCGTAGTACCAGGTGTTTTTGAACTCATCATAGGTTTTGAATCCTGGTAGATCTCCAGTTAGCACATCAGCGTCGATTTGAAGAAGGTAATTAAATTCTATGAATTGTTTGCACAAGGGTGTCTCATAATTGAACACATCAATGTCTATGCTGAACAATTCTTCAATGCCTTCCTTGATCGTTGAATCGTCATGTGATGATCCATTGTTGCTTTCTACTTCCTCATCTTCACCTCTCATCCAATATACCCATAACACATCTTTAGTAGCTCGGTCCATGATCTTATGGTTATTGAACTTACTAGCTAACCAATTTGAAAAATCAGCATTGTTAGGATTGTAGTTAACGTCAAAGCTAGTATTACCAATCATTTTCCTCCCTATCTCCATGAACTCATTAAATTGTTCTTTAAAACTTCGTGTCAACCATGAAGTCACAATCCGTTTGACTTCATTCGTAGGAGCAAATTTGGGATCACCGTATTTAAGTTCAAGCCATTCTTCTAAAGAGATATCCATCAACCTTACCAACTTTTTATGAAACAGTATCTCCGATTCAGCATAAATTCTTTCATCATCCAGATTGCTTTTATCTAATCCCCAATACTGTTCAGAATAAGGCATATAAGGAGTTTGTATAGGTTGGATATTTCCTCTACCATAGCTTTTGTTGCTCGATTTGTTGACTACATTTGCTGAGTTCATGTATTCAATTTGGAATTTCCCATATTTTTCTTCGATAGTCGTCAAAGTTAATCCTTTAGATTCAATGATAGGCCATAAAAGTAACAATTCATCTTCAGTGTAGCTCATCAGTAAATCATAAGAGAATATCCCATCTTCAATATTGCATAAGCGTTTGAATTCCATATAAGTAGCTTCAAGAGGGGTTTCCCAAGAAAATAAATCAGCATCAATCGTGAGTACATTGAAGTTGACATCTTCATAAACTTCCACTGAGTAGACGGGCATGTTTGTTTGAGATACGGATTTGAGTAAAGCATCGATCGTAGGTAAGTTGCAAGTAATAGCATTGAAATTTTCAAATGAATCCGAAAGCAAGAGTTCCTCTTCTAATTCTGAGCTTTTAGTAATGCTTAATGCTGGGAACTTGCTCAAGCTAACTTCATAGTTATCACACTCGTCATCACTTTACAGAATCAACGGCTTTTTGGTGCGGGACTTTTCATTGTGCTTATCTTTCATAAGTTCCTTAGCAAGATATCCGTTCATTGACATATCTTCCATAGCAAAATCTGTCATCATAGGCAAAATCGTCAGTAGGATCTGTTTGCTAGAAGAGAAATTAATGAATGTAGAAACGAATATAAAGAATAAAAATGGCTGATATCTGCGAACGATGCACCGTATCCAGAAAGTTGGATACGCCGTATCTTATTACGTTAAAATTTAATCAGACTTTTATTCAGAAAACAGATACGCCGCTTATGAATTAGAATGCGCCGTATTAGGTTTAAATTATCAAAAATCGATTATATTTATTAAAATTAAATGCGTCGTATTAACAAAAGCTAATGCGCCGTATTTTCGTTACGTTTCAAAATACAAGATTTTTGATTTAGTAGATGCGCCGTAGCGATAAAGATCGATGCGTCGCTTCTGTTTAATAATTCGAAAAACTGTTTTTAATTTAAATAGAAAATACGCCGTATCTGTTAAAACAGATGCGTCGTATGGCGTTAGGGTTTAGAAAAATTTCTAATTAAAAACACAATACGCCGTATCTTGGGGAAAGATGCGTCGTACTCGAATTTATTAAACGCGTTGTATTTTATAAAAATTAAACGCAATACGCCGTATCTGTGAAAACAGATGCGCCGTATCATTTATATTAGCACAGTACAACGATAGCAGAATACAGAAAAATAGAAAAAAGAAAAACAAAAAAAATAAAAACAAACAAAAAGAAACAAAAATTACAGAAAACAAACAAAAACAGAAAATATGCAAATTATACAATGAATGCAATCTATCTAATATATAACAGGGTTAGTGGTTAGATTCTAAAAACTAAAAAGAAAAACCTAATTAAAATACTAATCAAATTAACAGATAATAACAATTCACTCCCCGGCAGCGGCGCCAAAAACTTGATGCGTGCGTGTGTCATTGCGGTTTAGCAGTATTAATGCCTACTCAAGTTTTAAATTTATATTTAGCCGACTTATCAATAACACACACACTTAACGAGCAGTGTACCCGGTCAGTATGAATATAATGGTAAGTAGAGTGTCGATCACTAAGAGTGGAACGTATTATCTAGTTATTCTAATCAGTATTTTAATATCCTAAGTTAGCTATACAACCTAATCTAACGCCAAGGGGGTTCAGCCTGAGAGACTGGCACGGTTTGGTTATGATTAAATAGAAAAACTTAACTAATGAGCACGAATCAGCGATTAGCACACACGTACACAGATAGATACTTGAGACAATAAGAATACCTGTCCTGATAATTAAGTAGCTTGTCACTTGTTTCATTGCTAGTTTTATATGAAGTGTATATAATTAAACCTTTCTCGTTGGCTCTAATCTTATCGGCGAGTAAACCCTTAATGATTACTTATGTCTATCCTATTTATTTAAGAGACGCTAAAACAAATAGGCGAGGAAGGGGCATGGCGACCCAAGCAAGACTCAGCTAGACACAGAGGTTATCAATGCACTAATAAAAGTCACCAAAGACATCAACATATAAACTTTAATTAATGGGAAAGCAATATTAAGGGGAGTGCATGATCTTCCGTAGTCACATGACACAAGCCCATCAATCCTGATGAATTAAAGTGTACTAATACAATAAAACAAAACTACTTAATGAATTGAATACATGCAGGACCTTCTTACAGCTCTTGTATCTTCGTTTAGGTGTGTCTTGTGCTGCTTGGTCGTCTGAATTCGGCTCTAGGGTTATTTCTTCACACACTGTCCAACTCTCAAATTCGTCTGACCTTGGGGTATTTATAGTTTCTGTCTGAGGGGTAGATGCGGCGCATTGACTTAACTTCGCGTGGGGTCCAAGATTAATATATTCAGGAATATTCGTACACCGTCTTCAGATGCGGCGTAACTTAATCTTTGTATGCGGCGCATGTACTTGGATTGTAACTTGTGAAATCTTGATAGTGATACGCCGTATGTTAGAAGTATGTTGCGGCGTATCTGGAGTAGAACGAGCTTGATCTTCTGGATTTCAGTAGGCTTTTGACATCTTGCTTGTTTTGCTCCATAATTAGTCCAAAATCGCCAAGTTTCACATAATGCTTGTTTTTACCTGAGAATTACTAAAGTAAACATTAATGTATCGATTCTCATATATAATATAATAAAACAAGTCAAATAAATAGGATAAATGATGATAATAAAATGTACTTATTTGAGTTCATCAGTAAGCAATTTATCCCGTATGTAGTCGACATGATAACACCAAGACAGTACCATAAAATCTACTGAGTATCGGATGTACAATTTTCCTTCAGTAGGATACCGACTAACCATAGGAACCATCATTCAATTGTGTACCTCTTTTATCATCCGAAACTGACTTTCTCTTCCCCCACGTAGTTGGAATGATACACCAAAGGAACGAGTTAAAACACTGATTTTCTCTGCGGTTATGACATTTGTCTTCCCGGAATAACTTCAATTAAGAAGATGTATAAAGTTCATCATGTGTACTCGTTGTGCATTCAGATGTATATCTCCTTCCCCCTTGCTGGTTTTGATACCTCAGAATCAGCAACACATTTTACGCACATATTCTTGAGATCTTGTGAGAAGAACAAACTTTGCTCAAGTGGATCGAGTGAGAAATCAACCGCTACTGAAACTGTCTCTGACTATCTTTACCAACCCTCAAGTAGGCTATTTGACGAGATGACTGATGGAACAAACCCGATATACCAAACTTGACACTGAAGTAGAATTCCCCGTACTTGTGACTTAGACTTGCACTAATGTAGGAAGAATGGTGTAGAGACTTAGTGCTCCAAGCAAATCTCTAAGTACTCACTACCCAACCAAAGTATGAGACCTTAACACCTCTTACGATTATCCACAACGTCAACGGCGTGTGACACTGAGTATTACAACGTAACTCCTTTAAGTGATAGTTACCCCGACTGCTGGTAACTAGATAAACTAAGTCTTCAACTTAAATCTTAAGCACAAGCAAGTTATCATTGAAGGTCATGCATCCAACCAACCCCGACTTCATGATAGAGTAAGATCACGCCTTTGAGGAAGTCAACTTCAACCCCAAATAAGTGATACCTGATCAATTCCGTAGTCACCATTAGATGCCCAACAAGTGATTGTTTGTTCGCTTACTTGTTCACACTTCTCCCCCTCAAAAATTGCATATGAGAATGCCATTTTTGATTGAACAAGTGCATATGAGGTTGATCCACTGTTCACACTTCTCCCCCTCAAAAATTGCATTTGAAATTGCATCAGATGGAAGTAGATCCACTTGATGTTTGAATGCGCATGGAGCAAGTATGAAGTCTTTAGTCAGAAACAAGAATATTCGTATGACCATATCCCAAATCTCAATCACCTCAATCACCATGTAGTTTTATTCACCCTTCCCCCCTCAAAAATTGCATATGACGACCAACTGCCATTTTTGATAGAGCAGGTGAATAAGAATATACTCCAATGTACGTTTATCTCCTTTTGGTGACTGAATGAGCATTTGAAGAACATGAAGCTTGATGAGAATGTTCATAAATAAGAAGATTCCTCTTCTTCCGAAGATAAAGCGCACTCAAGCGTACGCCTTTCTTTTCTTTGATGAACGGGGCCTGAAGTGTTATCTGCAGACGCCATTGTCAATGAAGAGCGAGGCCTGAACTGATTTGAACAGACGTCATTGCCAATGAAGAGCGAGGCCTGCACTGATGTGTACAGACGTCATTGCCAATGAAGAGCGAGGCCTGCACTGATGTGTACAGACGTCATAATGATGAAGACCGAGGCCTGAACTAAGGTATTCAGATGTCATAGTCAATGAAGAATGAGGCCTGAACTGATGTGTTCAGACGTCATTTTAGTTTCCCCTCATATGTTGTGAGCAGCCTGTGTCAAAATGTCAAAGGACGATCCGTACGACCTGCATTTGAAAACAGACAAAAGATGAGAATTTGGAGAGCCGGATCCCCAATTTAGGTTGGGTTCCAGTTGGTTAGTGCAAACAATCTTTGGGGCTGCTGAAACCATAGGTGCCTTGGTTTTAACAATAGGGGCAACACTAGTAGATGCAATAGACCTAGTTAAGGGACATTGTGTATGTAAAGGGATAACTCTACCAGTAGGCTTCCATTCCTTAACAGGCACTACTCTAGGAATTGTAATCCTTGTTAAAAGGCAATGTTCCCCTAGTGTGAATGTTCGGCCCGTGGGCTTCCACTGAAAGCCCATATTGGTAAACATTTTCCCGGTAGGTTTCCAAGATTGCTTAATTTGTCTAGCTCTCCAAACTTTCCTAACTGGGGGTTTGTTGGAAGACTTCAGAAATTTCTTAACACATTTATCATGATTACACGAAATTATGCATTCATTACATGTTTTGCAAAGTGAATTTGGATTCGAATTATGATTCCTTTTGTTTAAATCTGACTTGTTGTTTCTCATGTGGTCTTCTACTTTCCTTTTAGGAACACTTTTAGCTAATGAAGTCCTAGAATTCTTTGTGTTTCTCCTAGATTTTGACTTGATAGCTTTAGTGTCACTATTAACTCCTGTAGAAGGACTGATGGGAGTCTTAGTCTTTTTCACTTCTGGTTGCTGAACATGTTTTGATGTGCTGGGATCTGAAGTTTCCAAGGGTGCCTCAAAGGTTACATGCTTGTTCTTATTTGTGGATGATGATGCACCTAATCTATCTCTTTGGTTGCTAGACTTGGGACCCGTGCCAATGGCATATTCTAACTGTTCCTGGATCCTTTTTGTGAGGACGCAGGCATAACCTACTGCCTTATCAAGTGGTTTTCCTATTCTGTCCTCTTCCACAACCTCACGAAGTGTGTCAAGTCCATCCCTAAGGTGACAGAGATACATTTGATGGATAGGTCTGTTGTTTCTCATGGGAAATGGAATAGGCCCCACATCAACATCATACATTTTACAAGCAGAGACCTTTGATGCAACACAATTACAAGAGGTGCATGGCATTTTTCCTTTCACCTGAGTCTTAAGATTCTCAATTTCATTTAACAAAGAAGTTATCTTTTCATTATGACTATTTCTTGTAACTTTAATTGAGTCATATAACTCTTTGTAATGCTGTTTAATCTTAGAATTTTCTTCTCGAAAACACTCATTTTCATAATGTAGTTTATTGATGGTGTCTTGATATTGAAAATTCTGAGAATCTGAAGACGAAGGTTTATTGGTGCCATATACATCACACTTGTTGGATTTCAATTGGGCAATTTGGGCCCTCAACAGTCGAATCGTGTTTGTGTGAGCTTGAATTTTTTCATCACGTTTGCTTAATTCAAAATATGTATCAAACTCAAGAGCATCCAAGGATGTCTTGACATTTGATGTTTTGCATTTTTCTTCTAAGTGTTGATGTTTGAGTTGCAAATTCAGATAATCAACCTCTAATTTTGAAAAATGTTTAACCATGTTATCATGGTCATCATTTTGAATTTTTTCAAGCAATTTCAAATTCTCCCCCTCAAGCTCAACAACACGATTCTGGGTAACATCTAAAGCAATAGCATACTCATGAAATTGACAGGCAGTTAATGTAGCATCAGTAGCAGTGTAAAATATGTCTTGACCAATACAACTAGCAATCAAGTTCTCATTGAAGATGAGAATATTCTTTCTCTCAATTTCATGACTCTTAATATCTATCGCCTTTTGTGCTACCTCATTTTCCATATCTTTAAACATTGCTTTCATGTCATTAACTTCAGTTTTAAGAACTTTTTCCAATTCTTCAAAATGTTCTTTGAGAAGTTTAAAGAATGGTATGACCTCAGTTAAGTAACACCTTTTTGTTTGTTCGAAACCCCTTTCCCCCTATGTAATTCCTGTTGGTGTTATTCTCTTCTTACATGTTTTATCAAAATCAGCAAATAGTTGACAAAGTACATATATGCTAATAAATGTCTTACATTCAGTAGGAAGAGTTAAAGGAACTAAGTGTCTAGGTGTATTGGGAGGATACACCGTCGCAGCAGCAATTTTCCTAAGGGATGGGGTTTTGGCTTTAAGCTCATCAGCTTTTAATTTCTCAGTATCATACTTCCAAAAAATTTGTTCAGGCGTTAACTTCTTTTGAGGGGCAAACACAGTCAAACGATTCTCCTCATAATAATCATGGGGCTTGACTATTATTCGTTTGGCTATGCATTTGGGATCCTTCATTTTCTCATTCATTCTTTCCCTATTTCTATCTTCTATCTCTTCACTTTCTTTTAGAGAAAAATGCTCAGGGGGTGCATGCTTGGGCATGAGCATCACATTACCATCATATAGGGCAGGTTGAGCTATCTTCATATTCCTAAGGATGGCTGACTTGGGTTCACCTATCATAATTCTACTATGCTTGTCACTCAACTTTTTGTGCCTATGAATCATTTGAGCAGTTTGAATGGTTTGATCTTGTGCGTACAACTTATCTTCAAGCTTATTTTTTAAGGTTTTGAGTCTAGAAAAATCATTTAAAAGTGTTGTTTCCTTTTCTTTGAATTCTAGCTTAAGTGTAGTGATACATTTTTGTACTTCCTGTTTTTGTATAACAGACTGTTCTAGCTGATTTTTCAAAGAATTCAACTCTTGTTTTAATGTTTCTTCTCTCACTCTATAGTCTTTTATAAGTGTACGCAACTGACCATCCATTTTCAGCTCACGTTCAGTTAGTTCAAACTTAGCACGCTGTTCATACAAGGCCACTTGTTCTTTATATATGTTAAGTTTAGTGGTCAAGGTATCATCAGGGAAAAACACAGTGTTCTCATGCAGCACATAGTCATCATTTAGAACAGAAGATGCACAACTAGGTACAACAGACTCTTCGTTGTGCTTCACATATTGTTCATATGGGACAACATCGCTATTTCCCATATTAGCAGTATCTGACTTCACAACGTTTGTCTGTTGTACTTTGTCGGGAATCTTTTGTTCATGCAACACATTATCATCATAAATAACAGAAGATACCCCATTAGGTTCCTCATACGCTTCATTGTGTTTCATGTGTTGCACGTTGTTCATTGATGTATCTGACTCCCCAACATTTGTCAGTGGCTGATGAAGCTTGTTTTCTTGAGAATTCGGGCACACAAAGTCTCTATTGGCACCAACATAGTCAAACATGTTTATCTGTCGAACATCTTTGGGAATCTTTTGTTTTTCAATCATGTTGTACAATCTGAGTATCTCTGATATAGCAGAATCTGAAGTATTTGACATGATATTAACGTGCACGGGATTTTACAATTCTATGATTTAAACCGAGAAATAGATTCTTTCGCGGGGTTTTACAAAATCAAGAATAAACCGTGAAATGATGCTTGATATGTGTTATGATGAAGGTCTGGTAGACTTGTTGATCTGTTTGGTATGGTTGTTGCAAGTTATTATGGCGAAATTTTGGTCTGAAAAACTTAAAACCTCAATAACTTCTTTCCGGAAGGGATTTGGGCCTCGAAAAATTTGTTTCACAACTTTGTGGTGAAACCTCACAATATTCAGGCTGTTCCGGTCGTTTTGACAGGTGTTTCGCTGAAAACGGAGTTACGGTTCAAAAGTTATGGCCGTTTGAAGTTTTGACGTAAAAAGTCAACTTTGGTCAAACCGCAACTTTTGGAAACTGGACAAGTCGCAACTCACTATGACAAATCGCAACTTTTGGAAACAGGACAAATCGCAACCTTGACTGACACAAGTCGCCACACACAAAACGCAAGTCACTAGATAACAAATCGCAACTTTTGGAAACTGGACAAGTCGCAACTCACTATGACAAATCGCAACTTTTGGAAACAGGACAAATCGCAACCTTGACTGACACAAGTCGCAACACACAAAACGCAAGTTACTAGAAAACAAATCTGTCACTGTCTAGGACAAAACGCAACCCACAAAACGCCAGACAAGTCGCTTTCGTAGCATTTTGTCGTTTTTGCCAAATCCGGTAAACTGCCAAAACGCAATCTCGAGGAAACACAAAACGCTACTTTCACTTTCCCAACCAGACACAAAACGCTACTAAGAATGTGTTACCGAGAGACAAAACGCAACTAAGAACACTTTGGTTTTAACCTTCGAATTTTCCAAAAACAACCACACAAAGCCTCAAACTTTGATTCCAAACACCAAACACTACTCCTATGTTATCCCTAAGCTACAAAGTACAAGATCTAACACCTTCTATCCACAAAACAAAGCACAAAATGGATTTTTTGAGAAACAAAATATTCGAACCAAAAGTGTCCCAAAACACCACAAATCCGTGAATATACCCTTATGTGAACCTAACCATGGCTCTGATACCAATTGTAGTATATTCACTAACAAAGAAACACAAGTTTGGGACTAGAGTATGGATCGAATGGTGTTTTGAAGAGAGAGAAAGAGATGGAACCTTTGTAGAGAGAGAAACAAGTGCATATTAGATTAGAAGTAAAATGAGGTCCAACCCTTCCTAAGAGTGGGAAGGGGTATTTATAGGTCTTACATATTGTGCCCCTAGTGGGCTGTGGAGCGAGCTGACAGAGGGTAAAGACCCGACCCACTCCACAATATTAATTATATCTAAACTACTACTAATATTACTAATAATCCTACGAGCTATGATGTGCTAATAAGTATGCGGGGTGACCGAGTCTTCCACTGAATATTTATATTCCTAACAATTGATGTATCTTACTTCTTCAAGACCTGACATTATGTTTGCAGTGTGTGCATGTGCCAGATACCAAGTCACACCAAAGGTTTCACATCTACATGTTGTGAAAAGGATTTTTAGATACTTGAAAGGTCAACCTAAATTGGGCCTTTGGTATCCAAAAGATTCTCCTTTTACTTTGGAAGCATACACTGATAGTGATTATGCTTGAGCAAGCTTGGATAGGGAGTCAACAACTGGTGGTTGTTAGTTCCTATAGTGTAGATTGATCTCATGGCAGTGCAAGAAACAGACTGCGGTTTCAAATTCCATAACAGAAGCTGAATATGTGGCTGCTTCAAGTTGATGTGGACAAGTGCTGTCGATTCAGAATCTATTGCTAGATTATTAGTACAATTTTATGCATACAAAGATTTTTATTGACAATAACAGTACTATGTGCATAATTAGAAATCCTGTCTTTCATTCAAAAACAAAGCATATAGAGATCAGACATCATTTTATAAGAGATTGTAATAATAAGAAGTTAATTCAAATGGTTAAAATTCATACTAACAAGAATGTTGCAGATTTGCTTACAAAAGCTTTTGATGTAGGTAGATTTCAATATTTAACTGCTAGTATTGGAATGCTCAATCTTTAAAATCCTTGATCTCTTTATGTTTTTTGTAAAGTTTTGTATGAAATAGTACTGTTATTCAAGTCAACAAGTTGTTTCTACTGCTAAGTATAATTGGTGCTGCTACTTATACTTAGAACTGCTATGTTAATACTGCTGGTTATACTTAATACTGCTGTTAAGTATGATCTTGTGATCATTGTGAATATGGTTATTGCTTATGTTTTTGTGGTTTTTGGACTAACATTTTGCAAGATAAGCAAAGATAAGTGATGGAGTGCTGATAAATAAGGTGTTTGAAGTGGAAACTGAGTTACTACTGTTAGGCATAAGTTAATGCTGCCAAGCTTAACTTAAAGCTGCTAGGTTTCTACTGATGAGTTTGAGAGTACAGGGTACTGTTCTGTAACTTCTTTGATTAAGGGTTTAAATCCCCAAATTAGTCATTTAATCGAATTCACGCGTACATAATTCTTTCAAATACAAACCCTAACACTCTTTTTATCATCAATTTTCAAAAACCCACCATCAATTACAACAAACTCACGACAATGTCGAACCAATCTTTTGCCGATACTCACAACATGATTGCATTTTTGCAAAAACTAAAATAGTCTGAAGGTTATACTGTGATAATTAATTTCTTAAATGCAAGCCATATAAGGTATGCATTAACTGTGAATCCTGCTATATATATTTCACATATTGAACAGTTTTGGTCTACTGCTAAGGCCATAACACTCAATGGAGAAGTAAAAATTAAGGCTTTTGTAGATGGCCAAGATATACTCATTACTGAAACGTCTGTTAGAAGATCTCTTCGACTAGCATATCCTAAAGACAGTATTGAGTGTCTCTCAAATTCTGCAATTTTTGAAAACCTTGCACTGATGGGATATAAGAAGAAAAATGATTCCTTAAAAATTTTCAAAGCAAACTTCTCCCCATGGTGAAAATTCTTAATTCATACTATCTTACAGTGTCTTAGTCCAAAGACAACTGGATGGAATGAGTTTAGCAGCAATATGGCCTCTGCCATAATCTGCTTAGCTGAAAATCAAAAATTTAATTTTTCCAAATTAATTTTTGATAGTATGGTTAAGAACTTGGATAGTTCAACAAAATAATTTTAAATATATCCAAGGTTTTTACAACTGCTTTTGGACTGACAATTTACTGAAAAGAAAATTCATCAAAGGACTTATGTTGCACCTTCTCATACTAAAAAGATTTTTGCTAACATGAAGAGGGTGGGAAAAGACTTTTCAGGACAAGTAACACCATTGTTTCAAACAATGTTGGTACAAAATCAAACTCAGGATGAAGGTTCAGTAATCCCCGCTGTAACCCAACACATACCCACATTTTTATCCATTTCCTCAACACTCCAAAAGACCTATAAACATAGGTTATCACACGATAAGGGCACTGAGCTACCTCAGACTAGTGCTAGTATGGTTGCAGATGAGGCTACCCATAAGGAGAGGGGAAGTATTTTGGAAAAGGCTGCCACTACTGCTTCTAGCTTAGAAGCAGATTAGGATAGTGGTAACAGCAATAAGACCCAATCCAAGGCAACATCTAATGAATCTAGTTCCCATGGAACTGATTCAGGTGATGGAATCCCCAGGCTCTAAGAAACCATGGGGGCTCAGAAGCTCAAACTAGGTTTGAGACTAAGTCTAACATACCCAGTGATCCACCTCTCGGGATAGGTAACACAATCTGAAGTGGTGAGGGTAGTTTGGTGTTGTTACCCTTACACGATTAAGATTAATTACAAAGTTAAGCTAACCATGTTCCATGACTTAGTAATATATTGATTAACTAAACAAATAAGTAAAACGTAAATGATAAAGACAAGAGTTTTTCAATGTTTAAATTCTTATTAGAAGTTAATCAAAAGAATCTATACCCAAGTGTTTGCCCAAAAAACACTTGG
Source organism: Artemisia tridentata subsp. tridentata (assembly GCA_021014915.2). NCBI lineage: Eukaryota > Viridiplantae > Streptophyta > Magnoliopsida > Asterales > Asteraceae > Artemisia > Artemisia tridentata. The sequence continues at coordinate 163,251,098 of CP139507.1, read as the reverse complement.
GATTAAAATGACAAGTATGGTATGTCTCCTCACTAAACATAAGCTAAGCTTAAGTGACAACTATAAGGAACCACTGAGCTTTCTCAGGGACTAGGTTGGTCTTTGGAGGAGTAAAAGTGGTTTGTGAATGTCTAAGCATTAATTGCACAAACTTGTCCACTTTTACTCCCTTATGATCCTATTTATAGACAAGTATAAAGAGCACCCGTGAATCAAAAAACAAATGATGACCTAAGCTAATCAGGACAAAATACTGATGTATTTTGTCACTGTTACAAGAACCTATTTTGGGCATAGGACAATTGTGCTTTCTGATTAACAGTGACAATACTGTTCTTGTTCTAAAGCCTTTTAGGGAAAGTTTGACTTTGGCCTGATAAGGACTTCTCCTTATCTCTTCAAATCTTTCTCGCCTTGTCCCGCCTTTCTTTCAGTCTTCAAGTTCTTCAGTCTTTGGTCTTCAGTCTTCAGTCTTCATTCTTCAGAGTTGTTAAGGAGACTGGGGTTCAGTGAGTTATTATCATTACTCACTGAACCCATTATCTTCTTCTTTGGCTTAGGTGCCATTCAGGGACATCCACCTCACTGAATGGGAAATCCTTCTTCTTAGACTTGTCCTAGGCATCTTGAAGATAACTCATTGAGTGACTGTTCACTCAGTGACCAGGGAGCGTTCAAGGTTATATGACATTTAGGATAATTTGTATTCAAATCCTTGTTTAAGGACGCTTGGGTACTGAATGGACCCAACAATCTCCCCCTATTTGGATATAAATTTAGCCTAAGTGTTTGATCAGTGTAAGTGAGCAATTGGGCTTCTTCTTACACTGAAGATACTAGAAAGCAATTAAAGGACACTGATATGATAAACATGGGCCATCATCTTATTCATAATTATTACATCAGTCCTATCATCTAAACATAATACTCTGGGAAAAGTACTCAGACTTCCTTAATTCCCATGAGTTCCAATATAGCTTTCTTAGACACCAACACCTGCTTGTAGGGTCTCTCACTCATCATCTTCTCCATCAGTCTTATGAACTCCTCATTCTCAGGACTCTTCACATGGAGTGCCATCAGTTTGTAGGCCAGTAGGGTTGTAGTCTCCACCAAGTGAATGTCACTGACTCTTTGGAAGGCTTGTTGACCAAACTCGTCAATGAAGAAGATACCAAACTCAGGGTTCTTGATCACCTTGTTGGGGAAGAACTTGACACCTTCAGGAGGAATTCTGTTGCAGTGAAGTGCAGCAATAAATTGTTCAGGTTCCTGACCTATTGCCTTCCTCTTCCTCCCTGTGCTCTGAGTTGGTTCAGGGATTGTTAGTCCCTGAGAAGCAAGTGCCTTTTGATGGTCAATTCCTGGGCTTTTGGCCACCCTTTCCAGTTCCTCATACTTGTTTGACAGGGTAGCCAGAAGGTCAGGGACACACCTGTTCTTTTTCTTCCTCAGGATGGGTCCCATCATGTCCCATTCCTTGATCCCATATTCTGAGAACTTGAAGGGTTTATTCTTCTCAGACTTCCTTGGTCCTCTATGAACAGTTATGGCTATGGGATCAGTGTTTGCATGAATAGTCATGTCAGTGATGGGACCTTTACCCTTGGTCTTTGTCATGGTCCAGACATACCTCTCATAATTCCTCTTCTTTCTTTTAGTGTTTAGCTTGACCTTTAGGTTGTGTTCTTTGATTAGGTTAGCCTGAAGTTTGAGGAATTGTTCCCCCCTAATATTCTGCTCAGTTTCTCTGATGACTTCCTTAGCAACTTCAGCAATAACTGGCTTACTGAGCATTTCAGCCTTGATCATATCCTCTTCATCCAAGACAGCAGCCACTTCTTCACTGGTTCCCTTGAAGATTTTCCCATTATGTAAGATGATTTCCATGAGCATTGGTGCATCAGGGTCAGGACGCACTTCTCTTGGTTCCTTAACCAGTTTGGGAGGTTGATGAGTGTCTAAATACTCATCATTTCTGTCACATTTTATCTGAAAAAACATTTAAAAACATGCAGATATGCTTCAAAATACTGAAAATATCATAAAATGTGTTTTTATATGACTCAGGAACAAAAAGATTGAAAACAAGTAAAAAATGAACAAAGTTTGCATAATTGTCATTTTCAGTCCCTGAAGTTTCACGAATTGGCAGAACTAGTCCCTGGTTATTCAAAACATGTTAAATATCATCAAAGGTCCTTGGGGATTCATAAGTTGTCAAGATTAGTCCTTTAAGGTTCAAGTTTGCAAAATTACAACTTTGGTCCCCCAAGTTTGAAAAATGTCAAAAATAGTCCCTGGGTTTTAAAAATTGGAAAATTATCAAATGTAACCCTTGTTCTATTCATCTATGGCAGAACTGGTCCTTTGGATAACTTTGGAAATGTTGCAGGTTCGACCCTTCATAAATTCAGAAAAAACACCTTTGGTCCTTGGGCTTAGAAAGCTATAAACCAAACCGGATCCTAAACTATTACCCCAAAACTAAAAATAAAACCCAACCCATACACTAAATACTAAACCAAGCCCACAAGCCCAAACCATTTAACCCGACCCAACCCTTTGCTAAATATCTTAGTATCAAACTTCGGTTTGACTTCTCCTTCTTCCTTCCACTTGCCGCCTAAACAAAACCACACCTCACCACAGCTGGCTATCTTATCCCCCCTCCTCCTCAACACGTTGCCTAACATGCCAAATGCATTCAATGCTTCTTCATTATCATAATTTAGCAGAGTTAGTGGATTTTTCCCACTAACTCAATTTTGGCGCCAAAAAAACCATTTCAACGTATGAGATTGATTGAAGATAATTCAAAGGCCAAGATGTGTTCAGAGGAAGAATAGATGACAATCCCACCATAGTTTAGTATAAATAGAAAGCTTTTGTAGCCTTAATTGGCAAGTAGGTAAAGTAGCATAATCGTATTTTCATTTTCAGTAGCAATAATTTGTAATTTCAAAGTTTCAACAATCAATACAAAGTAAATTTAGTGTGTTTATTATTAATCTTTGTCCATTTCCAGTAGATAATGATAATGCTAAGTTTTTAAATTTCATGTTGTACTGATAATTCGAACCATGTTAAGTGTTAATTGAAATAACTTCTCAGTTGTTTCCATAAGCTTATACAAGCTTATAATAGCTTGTGGTGAGTTTATTTTAGTGTAATCCTGTTCTAAGTTCAAGAAATCAAGAAAGTCAACATAAGTCAACACAAGCTCTCATTAAGCTCTTCTGAAGTTAAAAGCTGTTCTGGAAGGCTTTTTGTGGTTTTCTAGCTTGTGTGAACAAGCTAGAGTGTCCTTGGTCCTTGTTCTTTGTTCCATTATCAATAGCAGTTGTAAGCTTAATTTCTCATTTTTAGCTTATTTTCTATTGCTACTGTTCCAATAGCTTAATTGTAACTTGTTATTATAATTATTAGCTTATTAGTAGTTTACAAACTTATTTCATCAGTTTCTTAGTTATAATATAGCCTTTGTTTTCAATTTACTTAAAAACTCTAAAAAAGTCAAAAATAGTCAACTATTAGCTTAATACAATAATCAGCTTATTCAGTGCTTGCTTTAAATTGAAATATGCTTTTATCTTCTTAATTCAGCTAGTCAATCATTCATAAGTCAGTTTCATAAGTTAGATTAGCAGTTTCTAGTGTAAATCTCAATTCAGTAACAATTAAGGGGTGTTTGGCTTTTTGAGTCAAACGGGTAAAACCCATCTGATACTGTTCATTTTCACTTCACTCAAACTTAATCTTGAATCACTCAGCAGTTAGGAGCTTTTAGTATAAACTTTATACACTATTTTAAGGATTTAAAGGTTTTCTGTCTGCTAGATGAATCTTAGAACCTGAAACAGCCAAATAAGCCATTTCCAGTTATAAGCAGTTTAGGCCCTATTTGTTGGTGTTCTTAGATGTCATTTGATCATATGAGTTTACCTTTAGTGCCTGGTTAAGTGCCCTAAAGCCTAGGACAGGTTTGCTAGAAACCTGCTATAGCAGACCACAAATCAGTTTTGTGATTTTTCTAGGACCTTCACAGATTTTTCATTTCCTCATCATAAGCTCCCATAAGCTGAAACCCTGCACAAATAAGCTTACCCAGCTTGTCCCTAAGCTAGTATTTTTATTTTGATTTTTAGAACTCATATAAGCCATCAAAACAAGGCCTGCAAAAGGGCATTTTTGCCCTGCTCAAACACCACAGCAGACCCCTCAGTTATACCACCTGAACCTTTGCCATATTGGACTTCAATTGGGTTGATTGAGATGGGGCTTTTTGTGTTTTAGAGTAGCCAGTAGTATTAGCTAACTTTTGCCCCTATAATATTCCACTTTTCAGCTTATCTTATAGCTTAAATTGCTCTTCAAAGTTTGCTGTTTTGCCTGAGTTTCTGCCCTAGTTAGTGAAACAGCCAAACTGCTTATCAGCTTGTTTACTTTGCTTATTTGATCATATTTAGTTGTTTTGTGCTTCTTTTAGCATTTTAATCTTATTCTGAGCCTTTGGTTTAGTTTTTGATCTTTTTAGCTTATTTTGGGCTTATTTGCTAACTGCTTATCAGCCCAAATCAGCTCTTTAGGCCTAGATAACTTTTGATTTTAATTTTCCTAGCTTTTAAATAATATTTTAGACTTATCCTGAATTTTTTAGATTTTTCTAAAGTCATTTGATATTTTTAATCTTTTTAATTAGTTTCTATTAGTAATTAAATCATAATAAATAAAATAATAATCAGAAAAATATAAATCTAATTTTCATAATTTTCTTTTGTCATTTTTAATCGAGGAAAAATATAATTATATTTTTAGAACTTAAGAAAAACAAAAATAAAAAAATAGTGATAGCTTCTATTTAATAGAATTTATCTTTTAAATTTTTAATTAAGTAATTTTCATTTTTATAATTTTCTTAGCTTCTTTTAACTTAATAATATTTATAGAAAAAGTTCTAGATTTTTCTTTGTTCATTTAGTATTTATTATAAATTTAATTAGTTTTAAATAATTTTTAAGTAATAAATAATTAATAATAATTAGATAAAAAGTATAAAAAAATATAATTTTAGTTTTCAAATAAGTTTTAAGTAATTTTACATTTTTAGGTTTTAAATTTCATATATTTCAGTTTTAGTCCCATTTTAGCTTTCCCGTTACGCATTTTAGTTTATTTTTATTCGCGTTTAATTTTATTGTGTATATTTGTTTTTCCTATTGTTATTTAGAATTATTAAAAAAAAAAAACAAAAATCTCATATCATATCATCAGTCACTCTAATCCTAGCTTTTCACAGTTTGCCCATTCACACCTCGTTGGGAAACGATTCGGGTAATTACTTACCTGTCTTCACACTACACACGAACGTGAGTTTTTGCAAGTATCCTTTTTCACAAAGGGGTAATTTGTAATTATTCACGCGTATCCGCTGTCTGCATTTATTTATAGGTGTGTTCGCGACGGATCAAATTTTGGCGCCGCTGCCGGGGAGGTTGTGCTGCGACTATTGTGTAGAGTTTTAGCGATTAGTGATTCGAGATCCTTCTTCTAGAAGTTCCTATTTCCCATAAAAAATATAAAAATACAAAAATATTTTTCTTTTCTTTTCTATATATATTATCATATAAAAAATAAAAATACCAAAAATATTTTCCGTTTTCTTTGTTTAAATAAATAACAATAATAAAATTTACCATCGAGAACCAAGACAGAGTACTACCTAACTGGGGGTACGACCATAATAAGTTCCCAAACATCAGATTTAAAACTTGCCTTTGTATCACTTGCGAATATCGGCTCACCTTTGATTGATAAACAAACTATAACGGAGGTTTAAGGATAGTCTGACATTAAATTGTCGGACTGAAAGAAGCGGGTTTTTAAGGAGCATTAATTGCCCACCTTTGCTTCTCCGCCACTCTGTGCGTTTATCTTTTAGAGAGCTACCGTACGCTTGTTGATTATTGGTTTAAGTTCACTTGTGTTTTGATTCGTTCTTGATTTAATTAAAATATTTTACTTAGTGCATGCGCACTCGTTCTTCCACGTCATCAAGCCCTTTACGTGAACTCGTAGATATTCCGAGAAGACGTAATCGTAGACGTGCTGCCCAAATAGTTGAACCCGAGATTCGTACTGTTCTCACTGAAAATATGGCAGACGAACGCACAATGGCTGAAATGCTCCAGGCACCCACCGAGGGTTACGGAGATGCCATCGTTTTACCAGTCATCGATTCTGATCATTTTGAACTGAAAACACATTTGATTCAGCTCGTGTCCACAAACCAATTCCACGGGTTTGAACGAGAGGATCCATATGCACACATTCGTTGGTTCAACAAGTTGACCTCTACAATCAATTACAAGAATGTGCCGCAAACAGTTATCAAATTGATGCTATTTCCATTCTCACTTGAGGGGGCAGCCCGGATTTGGCTGGATAAAGAACCCCCTCGATCCATTGAAACCTGGGAAGATCTCGTAAAGAAATTTGTAAATTATTTCTTCCCTCCATCAAAGACGACTAATCTAAAAAATGAAATTGCTGGATTTCGTCAAGGTTTTGATGAAAATTTCGGAGAGGCATGGGACAGATTTAAAGATCTCCTAAGAAAATGCCCACATCACGATTTCACGGTGTTACAACAGATAAATACGTTTTATAATGGGTTGACCCAAAACGATCAAGATGCACTTAACGCAGCCGCCGGTGGCAATATCTTGAATCGTAAACCTAGAGAGGTGGTTGAAATTTGTGAAAATAAATCAAAAGTTCCTATTTCTCGAAACAAAGTGAATGTTCCTGTCACTCCTACTGCTTCTTCATCCGGTAACTCATCAGAGTTAGCCTTTCTAACGGACTCAATGCGTTGTATGATGAAGGAAATGAAAGAATTGAAGAGTGAAATTGATGCGTGGTTTTGCAACCTTACAACAGGTTTTACCTCTCGAGGGATCTCAAGAGGCTTACAACCCCACCAGGCAGTGTACCTGACCGATGTAGTATAGTGTAGTGGTAAGTACGGGGGATTGATCGTTCTCCACAGGGAATAGTGTTCGTTAGGTATGAAAGACTACTCTAATAGGTCTAAGGGTTGAGGAAGATTCTTTTTTATGTTTTTATATTTTTATGAAAGCAAGTAAAATCTCGGGTTTGAAAGAGTGGGCGGAATTAGTTGCTAGTCAACTAACCCAAATTACTACGAATGCAAATAAAATAAAATAACTGAAAATAAAATGTTGGTGAAAACTTAAGTGTAGAGAAATGTGTTTACTTAGATTTCCTTACTCCCTAACTATCTTTTACCGGTTGATTAGTGTGTATTAGTCGCGTGGATGACGGGTGTATTCCTTAATACCAATCGTGGGGTGGCGTATGTACTTCCCCAACTCTACAAGCTCCTACTTCACTCCTATGTCGAGCCGGCTAGGAAGCTCCTAACATGGGATCACTAGAATTCGCTTGTGCATTAAATACAACCATAAAAACCTTTAGTACGCATTTGGTTCATGTTTCTTAAGACGTTCAAGCAAGTTACCGAATAGGAAGTTAGCCAGTTTTCTTAAGCCTAACATAGATAAACAATCATCCAATACAACTAATAACACACTAATAACCAATAATCAATAGCTAGGTTTCATTAGATCTAAGCAAACACAAGATAAATCTAGCCTAACATGTTAAACAAAAGACAAGAACAAGATAAAATCAAACAACACATAAACATATTGAATGATTAATTGATAACTTATCTTTCAATGTAACATGGAAGATCTCAAGGCAAAAAGCCTTGAAAAAGATGCTAAAATCGTCTTAGGGTTTTCTCCCAAAAATTCCACACTAAGCTCTATCTTTTGACAAAAAATTAGAAAACTATATATAGACTTTTGGATCTGACGGCGTCACCTTATGGAGTGTGACGCCGTCACCTCGCCGCTTTTAGGGTTCCCGGATGACCTTCTTGACGCCGTCCCTCTTTAGCTCTCCAAAATCCGTTCTGGCTTATCAAGGCTTGACGCCGTCAGACCTTGAACGTGACGCCGTCCCTCTTTGAATTAAGCCGTGACGCCCTTGATCAGGTTAAAGCGTGACGCCGTCAGAATTTACATGCAATTTTCACTGGCTTATCATGAGTAAATTTCACATCCACCTTTTCTTGCCAAGCCATGACGCCGTCCAGAGTAAAATCTGACGCCGTCAAAGGTAACTTTTAGCCGATTTTTGAGACTTTGTCGTTTTCTTCACTTTTATGCTCCAAAAACGTCCAAAATGCCTCCTTTTCCAGATTTCTCCTCAAAAGTACCTAAAATGACAAAAGGAACGATTTAGGGCAATATTTGATCAAATAAATACGATTTAGGGCTTAAATGACCCCTTAAAAGCGGTACACTTTTCGCTTCATCAAATACCCTTACACTTGAGATTTGCTTGTCCTCAAGCAAATGCGCTTTTATTCTAATCAAAATACAAGTTAGGGGTCATTTAATGCAAACATAAAAGTAATTACAACAAATAATCGTTCCACTTCAATCATAATAAGCACGGAGATTACATACTAGCACCTCACAAGTAGTGTTTAGATACTCACATCTCTCAAGTGTCATCAAAATAAATCTCATAAATGAAAACGGATAATATCTCTCACTACCTGTCATAGCAAATAGATTACCATAGGCTTGGGAAAGGATCGAAAACCTCCTCCACTAGGCGTAAGCACCAAAGATAAACTATCAAAGAGGGATTTTAAATGGGTTATAACGTTAGGTGTAGGGAAAAGGAAAACACGGTTTTGTTGGATAAAGGATGTTTTACTGGTGGCGAGTTAAAGATCTTGATCAATTACATGTACTATACAATGTTGCTAAGCCAAGACTCGACTCGATTTAAGCAAATGAAAGAAAATAACAAAATAACAAAAACATAAAAATAAACATAAAATGAAACGGGATGGTAGTCCGTATGTTTTTTTTCTATTTTTCTTTTTCTCATTTTTTTGTATTTTTCTTGATTTTTTGATTTTTTATTTATTTTTTTTTTATTTATTATTTTTTTTTATTGACATACACTTTTGCCCTACCATCCAAAATAATACATCATAGGGGCATTGCATCCCCCTTACACTTGAACTTTTACATAACTTTACAAATAACTATTCTAATGACTCGAATTAAGATAATCGAAAAACTTGGAGTACTTTTTAAAACATTTAGCACATATGGGGGTAATAAATGATGTTCTTCCCCATTACTCCATTACACTAGTACTTTACCCATGAGTCCCAATCGTCCCAAAACAATATGTACAAGGATATGACTCGACTTAGCAACCATGTAATCAACTAGATAATTAACTTGGGTTTAAACAAATGTTGTCACAATAATGCACTAAAAATGAGTGCATACAAGGTAGGCTGAGGCGATTTGGGTGTACATTTAAGTGGGGTGTAACAAATTCTTCCTTTAAGTAAAATGCTTAAAGGTCGAAACGAAAAGATAGGCTCTGAGGGGTGTACTAGGGGTATCGTGTACTAAAAATGAGTACAACGCAAAGGGTGTGGGAGAATTACTTGACCAATGTAGCCAAAGTAATTATAACAAAAACACAGGTGTAAAACAATGGGTTAATCCTAATGCCTCTTATCATGTAGTAAATCTAACTACACGAATGTAGTCTCACTTGTGGCCTTGGAATGGTCCTAACGCAAGTTCTAGAATCTAAGTTCTACCGGTACACACATCATAGCATAAATGCTTTTCCTACCAATTCTAGGGCGAACCTCACATATTTGGGGGTGGAAAATTTTTTAGTGGTACGGTTTTTGTGCTAGTCATATAACTCCTATCCGTGAGACGCTCATTAAGATCAAAGTTTCACTCCTATATGTTGTAAAAAATTTTAAATTTGGCACTAAAATTACCTTAACAAGTATTTCTCTCAGTTTTATTACACATCTACTATTAAACAAACAAAAATCAAGCGTAATAGCATTCTCTAAAATCGTACTTTTACCCTCCCCTTACACTTAAGATGAACATTGTCCCCAATGTTCAAATAACAAGATGTAAAAGCATAAAGTAAAAGAATGAAATCAAATACTCCCCTGATTCGCTCGGTGGATAATGAAGTAACACGGTTAAATCTTCTTCCAAAGTAATGTTGAAGCTCCATGACTAATGCATCGCCAAAAGCTTGATCCAAAACATTTCCTTGTCCAAAATAACCTGATAAACCTGAGAAAACAAACACGAAAACCTGCATAACATCGGCGGGATAAAATCTATATATAAGGATATAATGCTTGTGGAATGATAACTTTGCAGATTCCTGGAGATTATAAGTTGGAGATTTTAATAAAAACTTTTTAAAAACAAAACTTTCAAAAATTTCTGAAAATTAAATCTGACGCCGTCAGGTTATAAACCCTGACGCCGTCAGAAATGACCTAACAAAAATTTTCATTTTAAGTTTCCGGAAAATTTCTGGAAAAACCTTTACCTTACTTCCTGGAAATCCTGCAAAACATCATTATGACTCGATACAAGCATTTGACTCAAACAAATACGAATATGTATGTTAATTTATTATTATTACGATTCATGTTAATTTGTGTTCTAATAAACCGATTTAGATTTCCCTTACTCTTAACTTTTGCAAAATACCTTTATATGTAGTTAAGACGAAGTTAAAAACAAAATAAAGCATTTTCACAATTTTAGTTTTGAACATGAATCAATAAGAATAAAAATTAAACATACATACGGAAACAAATAAAAACAAACAAACAAACAAATAAACACACAAAGCAAATAAATAAAATAAAGCTTGGGTTGCCTCCCAAGAAGCGCTTTTCTTTATTAACGAGTCTTGTAGCTAGACTCAAAGTCCATCTATCTAGTGTCGCTTATGCTCACGTACCCGAGTGTGAGCCATCTAATTGTTGCCTCATCTTTCTTGTATTCATCATTTAGCTCCAAACATCCATGATAATATCTCTTATTTTTCTCATGTGGATATTTGAGCCCCTTCCCCTTATCATTCTCACTTAACAAGTCGATAGGCATAATTCTATTGCAAGATTCAATGGGGTAGTTCTTAAACCTAGGATGTGCTCGGGGCATTTGATAGACAAAATCTTCATCCCCATCCGAGAATGTAATTAACCCGTCCACAAGTTTTTCGTCAAGGTTGGTCAACCTTTTGAAGGGTTCTCCAAAAATGACTTGGGTTAATTTGTCATCGATAAATTCTCCTAAGTTCTCCATAACCATAAAATCCACCAAATACACAAAACTTCCTACGAACACGTGTAGTGGCTTAATCCTAGCAACAATGTTATCTCCTTGATATTCAAGCTCATCTACCATGATTTTATTATAATTAGCGCGAGAGATAATGTTCATAGGCAAAGATGAGTTAAGATAAGCATAAAAACTATGATAACCAATCTTACACGGAAATTGCATGTTAAAGAGGCTATCCTTTTCGATCTTAGTCCTAGGGTCAACATACTTAAAGGGATCAATTTCCTCTTTTCCCCATTCCTCGTTAACTACTTCTCCATCATCAGCATCCTCATCGGAGTCTGAATAGTAAAATGGACTAACATAGTCATTCTCATGGTCAGACTCCTCCATCTCAGAATTGTTACCAAAGTGGTGGTCGGGTGAAAGGTTGTTGTTTTCTACGATGGGGGCGGGAACGGGTAGTTGAAAGTTTGCACGGCGAAAAATACGAATAACAGGGATCAAATGACCAATGTTACTCATGAGGTAAGTGGAAGGTATCACAAACAAAAGTACAAAGAAATAAGATAGACTAAAGAAAACCTATAAAAAGAAAATAAAAATCTCACTAGAAATGAATCTAGTGAGTAGACCTAATAGAAATAACAATTCAACCTAAACAATAACTATTCCCCGGCAGCGGCGCCAAAAACTTGATGCGTGGTTTTGCAACCTTACAACAGGTTTTACCTCTCGAGGGATCTCAAGAGGCTTACAACCCCACCAGGCAGTGTACCTGACCGATGTAGTATAGTGTAGTGGTAAGTACGGGGGATTGATCGTTCTCCACAGGGAATAGTGTTCGTTAGGTATGAAAGACTACTCTAATAGGTCTAAGGGTTGAGGAAGATTCTTTTTTATGTTTTTATATTTTTATGAAAGCAAGTAAAATCTCGGGTTTGAAAGAGTGGGCGGAATTAGTTGCTAGTCAACTAACCCAAATTACTACGAATGCAAATAAAATAAAATAACTGAAAATAAAATGTTGGTGAAAACTTAAGTGTAGAGAAATGTGTTTACTTAGATTTCCTTACTCCCTAACTATCTTTTACCGGTTGATTAGTGTGTATTAGTCGCGTGGATGACGGGTGTATTCCTTAATACCAATCGTGGGGTGGCGTACGTACTTCCCCAACTCTACAAGCTCCTACTTCACTCCTATGTCGAGCCGGCTAGGAAGCTCCTAACATGGGATCACTAGAATTCGCTTGTGCATTAAATACAACCATAAAAACCTTTAGTACGCATTTGGTTCATGTTTCTTAAGACGTTCAAGCAAGTTACCGAATAGGAAGTTAGCCAGTTTTCTTAAGCCTAACATAGATAAACAATCATCCAATACAACTAATAACACACTAATAACCAATAATCAATAGCTAGGTTTCATTAGATCTAAGCAAACACAAGATAAATCTAGCCTAACATGTTAAACAAAAGACAAGAACAAGATAAAATCAAACAACACATAAACATATTGAATGATTAATTGATAACTTATCTTTCAATGTAACATGGAAGATCTCAAGGCAAAAAGCCTTGAAAAAGATGCTAAAATCGTCTTAGGGTTTTCTCCCAAAAATTCCACACTAAGCTCTATCTTTTGACAAAAAATTAGAAAACTATATATAGACTTTTGGATCTGACGGCGTCACCTTATGGAGTGTGACGCCGTCACCTCGCCGCTTTTAGGGTTCCCGGATGACCTTCTTGACGCCGTCCCTCTTTAGCTCTCCAAAATCCGTTCTGGCTTATCAAGGCTTGACGCCGTCAGACCTTGAACGTGACGCCGTCCCTCTTTGAATTAAGCCGTGACGCCCTTGATCAGGTTAAAGCGTGACGCCGTCAGAATTTACATGCAATTTTCACTGGCTTATCATGAGTAAATTTCACATCCACCTTTTCTTGCCAAGCCATGACGCCGTCCAGAGTAAAATCTAACGCCGTCAAAGGTAACTTTTAGCCGATTTTTGAGACTTTGTCGTTTTCTTCACTTTTATGCTCCAAAAACGTCCAAAATGCCTCCTTTTCCAGATTTCTCCTCAAAAGTACCTAAAATGACAAAAGGAACGATTTAGGGCAATATTTGATCAAATAAATACGATTTAGGGCTTAAATGACCCCTTAAAAGCGGTACACTTTTCGCTTCATCAGAAATTCATAAACCGGAACAAATCAAAGCAATAAAAAAAGTGTGTGAAACTTGTGGTGGCCCACATGCGTATTATGATTGTCAAGCAACCGATGCTTCTCTTTACCCAGCTCCCGTAGCTGCTGTAAACCAAAATCAATACCGACCGCATGCTGAAACTCAGTACCGAGCACCGAATGCTATGGTCCCACCTGGTTTTCCACCCGTGAAAAATCAGACTAATCAAAATTGCTTTGTTCAAAATCAGGGACAAAATTTCAACAATTCCCAAAATTTCAATCAAAACCGAGGTCAGAATCAGGGTAATCATAACCAAAAGCCATGGAATATCCAAAACCAAAATCAGACTTCCTCAGATGAGTTGCTTAGGCAATTCATAAAATCTCAAGAGGAGACAAATAGAACTCAATATCAGACAAACCAGTTGTTGGTTACCCAAATAAATGACATAAAAAAGTCTTTAAATGATCTACCTTCTACCTCGGGAGGTCTCCCAAGTAACACTGTTGTCAACCCTAGGGGTGAACTCAAAGCTGTTAGTACACGTAGTGGTAAATCTCATGTTGGACTCAAGGTGATAAAGGACCTGGTACTTCCATCTAACAATGGAAGTGCTAAATACGTCCAACCCTCGGTCATCCAAAAATCTACACCCACAATTGCTCCTCAGCCGTCAAGAACAGATCCTACTCTATCACGATTTACGGTTAAAAGTTTGTCAAGCAAACGTAGTGAGCAAAGAACAGCTAGATATTATTCTGATATACTCAATGCTGTTCCTGTCAGTGTACTTGATGACAGTGATGATGATGAAGATACCACTTTCGTCAAAGCTATCACCACTCGGAGTGGTGCTGCTTATGAGGAACCATCTGGTCCTATTCCTCCTCCGTTGTTTGAAATGGAAAAAGAGACGGAGGATACAACGGACAAAGTGCAAATTCCAAACCCACAAAGTACAGCACATGTCCATCCTCTGGTTATCCCTAAAAAGAAATCCAAACCAGGAGTTGTCTTTGAACCTGTTGAGACTCCTGAATTCATTGCCCCTAAATCCAAACCTTATATTCCTTACCCATCACGCTTAAATGAGCAAAAGCTCCGTGAGAAGGCTAGTCAACAAATGGACAAATTCTTTCAAATTTTTAAAGAATTACATTTTGACATCAGTTTTGCAGATGCTATCATTCTGATGCCCAAATTTGCATCAACAATCAAACACTTATTGAGCAACAAGGAAAAACTGATTGAAATGGCTAAAACTCCATTAAATGAGAACTGCTCAGCGGTTATCTTGAAAAAGCTTCCGGAGAAGCTTGGAGATCCTGGAAAGTTTCTACTGCCTTGTGTATTTCCGGGAATGGTTGAATGCTATGCCTTGGCCGATCTTGGTGCAAGCATCAACCTGATGCCTCATTCAGTATGGAAGAAACTTTCTCTTCCGGCTCTTACTACTACCTGCATGACTCTTGAGCTTGCAGATCGAACCATATCTCATCCTTGCGGCATTGCCGAGGATGTGTTTGTGAAAGTAGGTAAGTTACATTTTCCAGCTGACTTTGTGGTTGTTGAATTCGACGCAGATCAAAAGGTTCCTCTCATTCTTGGAATAGGATTCCTAAAAACGGGCCATGCTCTTATTGATGTATTTAAGCATGAGATCACCTTGCGTGTGGATAAGGAAGCTGTTACCTTTAACCATGATCAAACTTCGAGGTACTCCTCAAATTATGATTCTAAATCGGTTAACCGAATCGATGTCATTGATGTTGCTTCAAAGGAGTACTCTCATGAAAGTATTGGTTATTTTCATAATTCTGTGAGTGGTAATCCCACCACATCTTCTCTGCCTATCATTTCCGACTCTTCCCCTTCTCTCACTCCGTTTGAGGGAAGTGATTCCAATTTGGAAGAGATCGAGGCTTTTCTCAAGTGTGATTCATTTCTAGAAGGAATTGATAGCGCTGAGATTGATCTGGAGGGAGATATCCTTATTCTTGAGAAATTGTTGAATCAGGACAATTCTCCTCCTCTCCCTCCCGTTGAACTTCATAAAAAGGAATTCAAGTCAGTTGAGAAAACTGATAAATTTCCGGAGATCAAGTTTAAGGACTTTCCTCATCCACTCGAATATGCAATTCTTGAGGAAGAAGTTCTTGTCCTAATTGCTATTCAGATCTCTCTTCTTCCCTTCACCTACCGGTGATTTCCCCTATCTTTCACTCATTCGGGAGTGAGGATATTACCTTTGACCCCGGCATTTTCCATCTAACATTGGTTTAAATGCCGGATTTATCTCATCGGTGTGGAACTTTCTTATGTTCAATTGGTTATCCAAACATTTTGAATGAAATTCCGATGGAGATGGTTTCTTCCACTTGCTTCCCCATGAACAATAGAATTCGGGGTCGAGTCAAGCTAGCGACTCGGTTAATAAAAACAGTAGCATAATATGGGTTTTCACCCATGTTTCACCTAAGTGTGGGGGATATGCCCCACATGTTGTAAATATGTACAGTCAAAAAAAAATGGTGTATGTATATAAAATTAATGGCTATTATTATTTCCTTTTCACGTTCTAAGTGTCGGTTTAACAATCGGTACTTTGAATATTGAGGGCAATATTCAGTTCTAAGTATGGGGGGGAATTCAAGCGAATTTGATTAAATGTACCATCTAGTACCCCCATTTTTAGCCAAAATTTTAAAATTTTTTCTCACTTAGAACGCAATAAATGGTTATCAGTCCGCCATGTCTAACCCACATAAGGATTGGCTAATCCGAGAGCAAACAGCTCTTGGTAAAGATATATCAAATCCGTTTATGGCTTGCAATTTGCCCAAAATTGTATGGTATTCGACTCACCATATCTTTATAAGTGAAGAGTTGGCTAGCCCGCAAGGTTATGGCTTGTGGTAAAGGCGTGGGAAAACCATGATTGGTAATCAGCTCACCAAAGATAATAGTTGTAATTTATCTAAGAGTTGGCTAGTCCAGAAGCAAACGGCTTTTGGTAAAGACAAATCAAAACCGTTGACAGCTGATGGTTTGCTCAAAATCAGTTGGTTATCATTGTACCAAAGTATCACATGCTAAAACATTGGCTACTCCAGAAGTAATGGCTTTTGGTAAAGAGAAAAATCCATTAAATCTTCATAAACGATTGCTAGGGACTAGCAATAGTTTAGTGTGGGGGATTGATGAGTGTCTAAATACTCATCATTTCTGTCACATTTTATCTGCAAAAACATTTAAAAACATGCAGATATGCTTCAAAATACTGAAAATATCATAAAATGTGTTTTTATATGACTCAGGAACAAAAAGATTGAAAACAAGTGAAAAATGAACAAAGTTTGCATAATTGTCATTTTCAGTCCCTAAAGTTTCACGAATTGGCAGAACTAGTCCCTGGTTATTCAAAACATGTTAAATATCATCAAAGGTCCTTGGGGATTCATAAGTTGTCAAGATTAGTCCTTTAAGGTTCAAGTTTGCAAAATTACAACTTTGGTCCCCCAAGTTTGAAAAATGTCAAAAATAGTCCCTGGGTTTTAAAAATTGGAAAATTATCAAATGTAACCCTTGTTCTATTCATCTATGGCAGAACTGGTCCTTTGGATAACTTTGGAAATGTTGCAGGTTCGACCCTTCATAAATTCAGAAAATACACCTTTGGTCCTTGGGCTTAGAAAGCTATAAACCAAACCGGATCCTAAACTATTACCCCAAAACTAAAAATAAAACCCAACCCATACACTAAATACTAAACCCAGCCCACAAGCCCAAACCATTTAACCCGACCCAACCCTTTGCTAAATATCCCAGAGTCAAACTTCGGTTTGACTTCTCCTTCTTCCTTCCACTTGCCGCCTAAACAAAACCATACCACTACACCTCACCACAGCTGGCTATCTTATCCCCCCTCCTCCTCAACACGTTACCTAACATGCCAAATGCATTCAATGCTTCTTCATTATCACAATTTAGCAGAGTTAGTGGATTTTTCCCACTAACTCAATTTTGGCGCCAAAAAAACCATTTCAACGTATGAGATTGATTGAAGATAATTCAAAGGCCAAGATGTGTTCAGAGGAAGAATAGATGACAATCCCACCATAGTTTAGTATAAATAGAAAGCTTTTGTAGCCTTAATTGGCAAGTAGGTAAAGTAGAATAATCGTATTTTCATTTTCAGTAGCAATAATTTGTAATTTCAAAGTTTCAACAATCAATACAAAGTAAATTTAGTGTGTTTATTATTAATCTTTGTCCATTTCCAGTAGATAATGATAATGCTAAGTTTTTAAATTTCATGTTGTACTGATAATTCGAACCATGTTAAGTGTTAATTGAAATAACTTCTCAGTTGTTTCCATAAGCTTATACAAGCTTATAATAGCTTGTGGTGAGTTTATTTTAGTGTAATCCTGTTCTAAGTTCAAGAAATCAAAAAAGTCAACATAAGTCAACACAAGCTCTCATTAAGCTCTTCTAAAGTTAAAAGCTGTTCTGGAAGGCTTTTTGTGGTTTTCTAGCTTGTGTGAACAAGCTAGAGTGTCCTTGGTCCTTGTTCTTTGTTCCATTATCAATCGCAGTTGTAAGCTTAATTTCTCATTTTTAGCTTATTTTCTATTGCTACTGTTCCAATAGCTTAATTGTAACTTGTTATTATAATTATTAGCTTATTAGTAGTTTACAAACTTATTTCATCAGTTTCTTAGTTATAATATAGCCTTTGTTTTCAATTTATTTAAAAAAACTCTAAAAAGTCAAAAACAGTCAACTATTAGCTTAATACAATAATCAGCTTATTCAGTGCTTGCTTTAAATTGAAATCTGCTTTTATCTTCTTAATTCAGCTAGTCAATCATTCATAAGTCAGTTTCATAAGTTAGATTAGCAGTTTCTAGTGTAAATCTCAATTCAGTAACAATTAAAGGGTGTTTGGCTTTTTGAGTCAAACGGGTAAAACCCATCTGATACTGTTCATTTGCACTTCACTCAAACTTAATCTTGAATCACTCAGCAGTTAGGAGCTTTTAGTATAAACTTTATACACTATTTTAAGGATTTAAAGGTTTTCTGTCTGCTAGATGAATCTTAGAACCTGAAACAGCCAAATAAGCCATTTCCAGTTATAAGCAGTTTAGGCCCTATTTGTTGGTGTTCTTAGATGTCATTTGATCATATGAGTTTACCTTTAGTGCCTGGTTAAGTGCCCTAAAGCCTAGGACAGGTTTGCTAGAAACCTGCTATAGCAGACCACAAATCAGTTTTGTGATTTTTCTAGGACCTTCACAGATTTTTCATTTCCTCATCATAAGCTCCCATAAGCTGAAACCCTGCACAAATAAGCTTACCCAGCTTGTCCCTAAGCTAGTATTTTTATTTTGATTTTTAGAACTCATATAAGCCATCAAAACAAGGCCTGCAAAAGGGCATTTTTGCCCTGCTCAAACACCACAGCAGACCCCTCAGTTATACCACCTGAACCTTTGCCATATTGGACTTCAATTGGGTTGATTGAGATGGGGCTTTTTGTTTTTTAGAGTAGCCAGTAGTATTAGCTAACTTTTGCCCCTATAATATTCCACTTTTCAGCTTATCTTATAGCTTAAATTGCTCTTCAAAGTTTGCTGTTTTGCCTGAGTTTCTGCCCTAGTTAGTGAAACAGCCAAACTGCTTATCAGCTTGTTTACTTTGCTTATTTGATCATATTTAGTTGTTTTGTGCTTCTTTTAGCATATTAATCTTATTCTGAGCCTTTGGTTTAGTTTTTGATCTTTTTAGCTTATTTTGGGCTTATTTGCTAACTGCTTATCAGCCCAAATCAGCTCTTTAGGCCTAGATAACTTTTGATTTTAATTTTCCTAGCTTTTAAATAATATTTTAGACTTATCCTGAATTTTTCAGATTTTTCTAAAGTCATTTGATATTTTTAATCTTTTTAATTAGTTTCTATTAGTAATTAAATCATAATAAATAAAATAATAATCAAAAAAATATAAATCTAATTTTCATAATTTTCTTTTGTCATTTTTAATCTAGGAAAAATATAATTATATTTTTAGACCTTAAGAAAAACAAAAATAGAAAAATAGTGATAGCTTCTATTTAATAGAATTTATCTTTTTAAATTTTTAATTAAGTAATTTTCATTTTTATAATTTTCTTAGCTTCTTTTAACTTAATAATATTTATAGAAAAAGTTCTAGATTTTTCTTTGTTCATTTAGTATTTATTATAAATTTAATTAGTTTTAAATAATTATTAAGTAATAAATAATTAATAATAATTAGATAAAAAGTATAAAAAAATATAATTTTAGTTTTCAAATAAGTTTTAAGTAATTTTACATTTTTAGGTTTTAAATTTCATATATTTCAGTTTTAGTCCCATTTTAGCTTTCCCGTTACGCATTTTAGTTTATTTTTATTCGCGTTTAATTTTATTGTGTATATTTGTTTTTCCTATTGTTATTTAGAATTATTAAAAAAAAAAAAGCAAAAATCTCATATCATAT